>OZ023164.1:5229914-5852681 GCA_963678695.2 Diplodus puntazzo
CCTGCCTCAATTTCACGCTTAGTGATGATTCAATTCTCCAGTTTGAATTTTCCGCAGAGAAACCTCATTGACAAGCTGATTTATGTGCATATTATCCATATCCAGAGTGTGCTTTTCAAACATTAATACAAGGACCCATGCACCTGCAGCATAATTTCAGCTTATTTTGATTAATAAATAATAAAGTAACAATAAATTGCATGTAAACAGGTAAATAGATATTCATTATATTTTTTCTTCTCCTTGCTTTTGAGGAATCATTGCAGAGAAAATAAAACTCCTGCGTCATCGTTGTTTATCTGTGCGCAGCTTCATCAGTCTTCCTCTATCACAGGACCGTCACTCTGTAGTGAAGCGTGGTGAGGGGGAGTCGCCACCCAGCACCAGCCCCGATGACGCCAATCAGACTTTCAAATTCTCCCCTGGAGACGGACAAGCACTGCAGGTACACAGGTCCAGCATCCAGCAGCTATCCCTCATCCGCACAAAGCAAGTTGACAGATGCCCAAGTTTGTTTTTCCTTCCTGTCTCCAGATCAGCCCTCTCCCAGGTACTCACCCGCTCCTGGTCATGGTCAATCCCAAGAGTGGAGGGAGACAGGGAGAGCGGTAAGTTCCTGTCACCCATGGGTCATTATGACTATTGTGCTTTACATTTACTGCAATATCATGTATAGAGACCAAGCAGGAAAGTTAAAATAGAAGACAGCTTAGCTTCCCATAAACACTTTGAACTGAACTTTGATTATTTTATGGGTAGTAAATTGGTAACTTAGTCTTGTTGTTATATTTGGAGAAAATCTTTTAACATCCAAACAGCCATCGATAAATCAAGAAAAAACCGAAAACAATAAGTATATGTGGCTATCACAGGCCTCTAATAAGCCTTCCAACAGACAACCTTTCTGTCTACCCACGTACCTGTCTGCCTGCACACACTCTGCCTGTACACTCATGACTGGAGCCTTCCACAGAGCTAGGCAGAAGGATTGGGTGGTAATATACTAATATTGTATTTAAAAATATCAACGCTGTCGCTGTAGGATACAGCCAATGCCTTCAGAGAGTGTCCAGCACCACCATTGTTTGTGTGTTTAAAGATCCCAGAAAATTGATGACTGAACTTTTTGTAGAAAATGTAATTTGTCAAATAAAGAACCTGTCAAAAAAGTACTATTTAAAAGCGTTTATACTCACACGTGACACGACAGCCTCTCCTCAGAAAGGAGAATTTTCCGGCTTGACCTAAAGTGCACAGCGGCATTGCTAATACTGAGGACTGTGACCTGTAGTTTTCCCTCCAAGAGAAGCCCGATGGCATACGCTGCCTTGCAAGGAGTCGTTCTTGCTCTGTTTGTATGGAGGGACACTCCTCCCAGCAGACACTCGGCCTGTCCAGTCCGTAAAGCCCAGAGACACAGCTGTGAGCCGAAGGGATCGATGTGTTTAATGTGGGAAAGTACAGCTGGCAATCTGCTCAATGCTGGCAGCAACACAGACACCCCAGCACACATGTATGCTCACTACAGTGTCGGCCACTTGCATAATGAACAAAAGTGAGGTGGTCAAGAATGCAGCTGTTGCAATTTGGGAGCATTTTGGGTTCCAACCACATGACAAGCGGAACCAGCAAATTGCGACAAGGCTCTGTGCAAGATCGACATGAAGAATTACACAGCCAGAGATGGCGATGCTTCAAGAAGCTGCGGTTCAAAATACCTTGTAACAAATTAAGTATGTGCAGTGTGTGCTTCAGATAAACTAGACCTTAAAATTAACGTAACAACATAAAAAATGTTAATTGGACCTAAGATGGAAAAAATTACAGTTGAAGTGCACTGCAGCAGTGACGGAAAATGGTGCAGTAGCATTTGGAGTCTCCCTCAAAGCAATGTGAGTGGGACATGAAGTAGTAGGATATGGTTAGCAAGTAGCTACAGTACACAAACCTAGACACGTTAAGGTGTTGTGTACTGTACACAAAGCACTCAGCCCCTAAGTCTGTTGTTCAGTAGATAGCTATCTCAGTAGCACTAAGCACAGAGCCTGTGAGACAAAGAACAAGTAAGCACCAGCGGCAATAACAGACATTCAGCCGCTAACAGAGGTAGCACAAAGAACAGTAGTAGCTGGGTAGAGTTATTGACAGTTAACTTGTGCTTATAATCGTGGCATCATGTATTTAGTAGACTACAAAGGCTGAGAGGGCTTGAATGTAGCAAACTATTAATTATTAAGTGTTTGATAAAAAAATAAAATGGTTGAAAACAGAAACTAAATCAATCATTTAGAAATGTGGGTAAAAAACACATTTTCATTTAGAATGAAAATAGAACAATAAGAATTACCTTTGTTTTCATTACCCATGCCAATTCAAGCTTTTAAGTGCCTATGTTTAATATCTTATAATTATTGGAGTCTCTCACTGTGTGAAAATTGCAACACACTTTAGGACTGATTTCTGTCACACAGGGCTCCACAGCTTCTGCGCCTCCCTGCTGCCCCTCTGAATGCTTTATGTAAAGACTGAGGTGGCTGTACATTGTTACTATGCTCCCCACCTGCCACACAGCAGAGAGCAATCATACTCTGTTGCTCTGCCTTAGCCTGGCACATTGCCATAGCAACACACTATTTATTACCATTAGAAAGGAAATTATCCTCTATTAATAGACAATACAAGAACAAAACATCATTCTGAACAGGAAACCAGAGGCTATTGTGTTGCTATTTTTGTCTGCGTGAAACTGAAGCAAGTTTTTCCATTCAGTTACTGAACGTGTTTAGACTACAGCAACTTATCAGAAGTTGTATGAGCTTCTGTCCCACACACAAATGTATATACGTTTGAACACGTTTTATGTTATCCGTCTAAATCTGTGTCATCCACTGGCAAATACACATTTATCAGTCCCTCATACAGCTCTGTGTAGATTTCTTCAAGGCTGGGCCTCGTTTCACTTGTTCATGTAAATATATTCAAATACTCTCCTTGGAAATTAGAAGCATATTAGGTGCCAGTAAAATTGCCTGTGTGAGATGTGAATGAAGATTATTGTGCAGGCTTCAATGAGCATTTTATGTAACACTCGCAAGGTTACAGGAATCTACTGCAATGACGTGCAGCTCGCTCATGTACTGACAGTTTAAAGATCATAGATGGAAGAGTGAAAAGCTTAAAAGTCTCTACCACTTCCTCCCTCCTCTCTTCTTCCTGAATTCTCAAATGATTATTTCTGCACATTTCAAAAAGAAACTTTAGAGAAGAATCCACATGAGGACAGATTATTTCAGATGTGTATGGAGGTTGTACAGAAGTCATTTGATAAATCTATCGTGAAGCAATACAATGCGTACACTGAGTTAAATATTGCTACATTTTCATGACTGCAGTGTTCCATAACATGGAATGTTCTTGATGTTGTATTACATACTTTCCTCTAAAAATCTGTTGGGTATACATGTATTTTATATCCCTGGCAACTTTGGAATCACATTTAGAATTTTAGATATACTGTTTAGGAGTTTGCTGGCTGCAAATCATTTTTTCAATCAAGTTTATTAAGATGGACCTGTCAAGTTTTTTCAGCAGAGTTTACATTTTCCTTGTGAGGTCACAATTAGCAAAATCTTGCCAAGTTTCAACCTTTACACTTGCAACCGAACCACAGTACTTCACATCAATCAGCATACTTTTTATTTTAAAATGGGGAGATAGACAGAATCACCTGTAAGGTATTCTTTAAGGGGCTTCCCTTTTCCAAAATGTTTCTAAGGGTGATTTCCCAGATGGTTTTCTGTAACAAACCAGCTGGCGTGTCAGGTTATCAATAGCATTTGGTAGAAAAAACTGTATAAAAAATACTGAATTGGTGATTCATAGGTCACCTTAAAAGGTTGCATCATGAGAGCAGCAAAGAGGATAGATGCAAGTTGATGACATGTCTTTTCTTACATTTTTTCATTTTTTTCTAGCATCACAGCACAGTGAATCACAAGCCTTTTTTTGAACCGTCTCACGTGGCTCCAAATGGATATTGCCTGATAGAGAATCTAACCATTTTAAAAGCCCATCCAGTACAGAGCGACATGCAATGAACCTGCAAGATTACTGTTACTTTCACATCCCCACGCCGGTTATTGTAGTGGCCGGTGGCGTTATGCCTTTAGGTTATCTGTCTGTCTGTCTGTCTGTTTGTCTGTCTGTCTGTCCCATTCTTGTGAATGTAGTATCTCAAAAATGCCTTGTAGGAATTTCTTCAAATTCAGCACAAATGTCTGCTTGGACTATAAAGGTGCTGTTTATAAGAAAAGTGGATTTTTGTGTCTCATTCCCAACTCGTCAAAAAGTGACACTTGGGGTGGAGGCCAACCCGTCCTACAATCCCAAAGCGACAGTTTTTGATGAATTGGGAATGACTTGCAAAAATCCACTTTTCTTACAAATTGCACCTTTAAGGAGTGACTGATTAGAATTTTGGTGGTAAAAGGTCACTGTGACCTCACAAAACGGCATAACTCAAGAATTCATACGCTGACTAGAGGAGTCAGAAGAACGCATATCTCCACCAAGGCCCAACAATCCCTAGTCATACCAACCTAAATACAGCCGAGTTTTATTCATTAAGATTAATTCATTATTCCCTATGAAATCTCACAATGTCAAGAAAGAGAAAAAATCCTACCTCTGCCCGTTATCTGGATCCACACCAAAAGTTCGGATTAGGTCGGATACTGAATTGGTGAGACTATTATTTGGTGTCCACCTTGAAACTGTGCTGATTGTAGAAATCTTCTGTGCTGCAGGTTCAACATGTGTGTGAAGCATCCACGTTTTACTATTCATAGCTTTTTCTTTGTGTTCCGGGAATCCGATTTATTGGCTTAACACATGCAAGGAATTTGACTGTGTTTTGTTTGTCTCGGGGAACTTAGACATGAACAGACATACAGCAATTGACCACACAAGCTCATTGGTTTTGCTGATATCAATCTTTAGGCGACTGTCGTTGCACCACGCGATGAAGGTTTCTATCAGTCCTCTGTACTCTTAAAATAGTCTCCAACAGCATGTTTCTAGCTGGAAATCATTCCATGGAATCACAAATGTAAACATAGTAAGAATTGCAATTTTGTCAAAAATACATGTAATAAACTCTCTCAAGGCCTTAACTGTATACAGTAGTAGTCTGACATCACAGACATGGATGTAAACTGCAGCTTGACTTGTAGGCAGAGGTGTACATCGCGAGGCAGTTATTTATTATTTTCAGTCTCCTGACATATAGATGAATAATCTACTTTATAACCTGGAATATTGAATTTGTATTATTTTGTTGTAATAATAGGCATATTGTGTACGTACTCAATGTACTGGATAGGTGCTCACTGTATTTCTTACGAGATGAGTTGTCCTTTCTTCTGTGTTTCTCTCTTCTTCTAGGGTGCTGAGGAAGTTCAGGTACCTCCTTAACCCCAGGCAGGTGTATAGTTTGGAGCAAGGGGGACCAATGGTAGGGTAAGTCTGCTGCATTCATCTCTTTCTTGTCAAATCTTTTAAATATACACAGCCTGTACAAACGTATCTGTTTGTAGAACAGAGCCAGGGGATAGCAGCTAGCAGAACTGGACTCAACGGTGGACGGCCATCTGCCATCTGATCAGAGATGTATCATGTCCAGCTAGGGCTTTAAAATCTTTGGGTCTTTTGGGTTAAAATACAGCCTGCACATTAGAGCATCTAAAAACTATACAACCTCAGACCTTTCAGTGGTTAAAGTGTCCAGAGCTAGACACATCATAAAGCTATCATTTCATACAGTACGTTGCAAACAGACAAAAACTGGAACTATGCACATAATTCTGAAAACACCAAGCTAACCCAGTACGCATTTGAACTTTTTAAGCAACATGAATTCTCTCTAGTAGTCTATCTTTTTAAATTAATTTTCATAATGTTAGTGAAATAGTGTAATTATATAAACTCATTGGCAACTCATGATTTTGTTGGGTGTGCCAGCCACAGCCAGGCGCACCTGTGGCTATGTGGCTAGTTTAAACAATATGTAAAAACCGGAAACATGAATGCAGCTGTGCATTTTTTAATCTATTTTTTACTGACTAAGCTGCATCAGGAGTTTTGTATTTCAGAATGAAAAGAACAACATGAATATAAAGTAGAAATACAGTAAGTACAGTCAGGGAGCTCTACTGTCAGACCACTTCTTGCCTTTATGTCAAACTAACGTGCTGTGGAGGTCACTGAAGGCGAATGGGAACGCTGCATTACTGCCGTGCTGTACATTTGACCTCGTGACACACACACACACACACACACACACACACACACACACACGCACGCACTCATGCATCCGTCAGCTTGTACTTTATAATGAATGCTGCTGTGCCTTCCGTCCGCTCACAGAAGAAAATTGTGCTGTACAGCATCGATGCTGTAAATGCTTTACCTTGAAGGTGAAGCACTCTCTTCACCATCCTTTCACCTCCACTTGAATCTCTCTCCTCCCATGTTCGTGCACGTCTCTCTCTCTCTCTCTCAGTCACGACTAGCTGCTGCCCTCGAGAATCCATTGTAGGAAAAGCGGCTGAGTGACGCACGCAGGTCTCAGAGGAGAGAGCTGTGGCTGATACACGCAGTCAAACACAAAGACTATGATGTGATGTTGGACACCGGAAAATATATTAACATTACGATCTGAGTCTTTCAGAACTTTTGTTTTTGTGGTTTTGTTAAACTAGTGTTTAACTGCATTAGAGTTCATTGATAAAACTTTCTCAATAATTAAAAAATTTTAAATTAATTATTTATTCAAACAATCTGGTTGTTCAAAATGAATGAAACAGGAATTATTGTTATTATTCCAGTCATTATATCATTTTTGCTTCCACAATATCTTCAAACCAAGAACATTTTGTTGTGTATCAAATGTAATCATTAATAAAGTGCGCATGGTCTATATTACCGTTAACACACATGTGAGCACAGGGGTCTTACACACTGTTACTGCTGAGCAGTGGGACAGTTGTGCTGGGGGGCTCCACAGTGAATATAAACACATGCATACAAATAAACTGAATGAAGGTCTGTTGTCACATCGAGGGTTAACTTCCACAACTGTTACCATGGGCTCCCTAGCAACAGGCACAGCAGGCTTTGAAGTGAGAGCAGCTTACTCTGAGTAATTTGTTTAGGGAATGCAATTCCTCTCTGTACCTTGAGTCATTACATTAATGTAAACCTCCATTTGGCTCTTTGTTGCTGCACATGTTTCTCCCAAGCTGTCATACATAAAGCATAGGCACAAACAGTCAGGATTAGGGGGCTTAATTAAAATTTTATGCTGAGATGGAAGGGTTTCGGTCAGATGAGATACACAGCTCCATGTGGAAATGTCCCCACACTGAGTGCATGTTGGTGTAGTTTCTCTGAATGTCTGTTACAGAGGGTTGTTTGCCTCAGGGCTTCTGCATCATATGGCCTGATCACCACCTGCTTTCATTTGAGTTGACCACTGACTAACATCAGAGCAAAAACTGAGAAGGCTGTTCTGGAGTGCCCTATTAGATTGTTTAGATTAAAGGAATGAGGCTGGCATATTGTTACTTCAGGTACCAGTGAGATATGAAATCTGGTCCAGGAAGTCCAGTTGAAGATCCATAACTAATGCAGGGTTATCATATACCGCTGCAATGTTTACAAAAGATTTAAACTCTTGAGCTATTACTATGACAACTATTTTATCTTTCAACAGAAGAACTAAATTCACAAAAATAATGTTCAAAATAAAAAGTAACATACCAGCACGTTTGATGCCTATCACATGTGTTGCTGAAGGATGGCTCACTGCAGCTCAACAAAGGTTTAGGGGCCATCCACATGGAAACACTTTTGTGTGTAAACACACATGGTTTGCATCGTTTTGGTCGATCGTCTAACCCTATCCTGTAAACACAGTGCCTATAAACGCAGACATTTTTTGAAACCTGATCTCGGGGTTAAAAATCTGAAAACGCTGCCCTTGCGTTCTCATGTGGACAGCGAATCGGCGTACTTTGCGTATCGATGACGTCGTCGCCCCACCCCTCGACCTCTAGCCTTCGACCTCTTAACCCTGCGCCGTCTCATAACAACAACAACAACAATGGCCGACTACATGCTTGTGTTCGTATCACAGAAGATATTCGTTTTTGGTGAATTTATAGGCCTCGAATACAGCGTGTTGTCGTTTTCAATGGATCCGTTTGGACGCAAATATTCTTGAAACGATGCCAAGGAAGACAGGGGAATAAAAGATTGTTTTGGTACGTGTGGACATGGCCTTAAACATAAGATGCTAAATAGCTGACTGTTGAGTTGTCTCACATCGCCTGTCTCTCAGTCAATAAGCAGCACTTTAACTAACTCTCTACGGCCACAGATGCTCGACAATGGCTCTAACCTTGTCCTACAACTGACTGTCGGTCTGGTGTGTCACTTTTTTTCTGGATGTGGGTTTGGACTGGTCTCATTCAAATGAAACAAAAAGGCTACACACAGTTAAGATGAGTCAGAATGCAGCCTAAGTCCATCTTTTAATGCCTTCGACTTCCATACTGCCACTTGAGATGTTAAAGACCCAAAGATTGATCTTAGATATTTAGTATAGTTTTCTTAAGAAGAAATTGTGCATTTGTTGGGGAATAGTTTTAGTTGTGAATGTGTAATGTTGTGAGCAGCAGCTGGACTTTGTGTTGATTCAACATAAACTACAGTGCCCATGTTTACAGTGATAAATAACATTTTGGAATACAACTCCAAATCAAACAGTTTTTGGAGAGATTCATATAAATGTTGACAATGTATCCTTTAAAGAGCCAGTGTGTAGATTTTAAGGACTTCTCTGGGTCTAAATGGAATCTAATCTCCATCATGTTTTTCTCTGTGCATAATCACATGAAACTAAGAATGGCCATGTTTTTGTTACCGTAGAATAAGACTTTCATACCTGCAGAGGGAGCAGGTCCTCTGCCATGTTCTGTAAAAGTAGCCAAGAACAGACAAACCTAAAGCTGTCTCTGGACAGGGCCTGTCACATTTCTAGCGGCCACCATAGAGGAGGGTGTTCAATTGGTGGCAATCTACGGCCACACTGCAGGATGCCACTAAAGTCCCCACACTGGACCTTGAATATTGGGTTAGAGCCTCCCATGTTGTTAGAGCTGCCACATAACAAGAGCAAATCGCTACCTTTAGCACTGATTAACTATTGGCTGTACAACCCACATCATGTTTATTTTAAGATCAACATGGTTTGGAAGGTCTACGGCCATTGCTCTGCAGGACCAGGTGGTTGGTGTGAAAGGGGTGGGTGCTCTGTATGCAGCTGTCTCATGACGGAGGGAGATGAAAGCTACTGTCGACACCTTTGTCCCAACACACATTAAAGGTCCCTTTGAAGGGCGCGCCCTCTGTGACCACTCTGTGATGATGGTTTTGAAGGGAAGGAGTGGAGTGAACACAGCTGGACAGACACACATTGATTGTAATCTCTCTCTCCCTCCCTCCCTCAACCATTATGAAATCCAATCAATGGATGTATCATCTATAACACACTTTGACAATGAGATCGAGGAGCATTTGGTAGAAAAAGTCAAACACTTGTACATGTGTCAGTAAAATCTACTGGATCTTCTGCCCTCTCAGGCTCAACTTCTTCCATGATGTCCCTGATTTCCGAGTGCTTGCTTGTGGAGGTGACGGCACTGTAGGGTGGATCCTCGACTGTATAGGTACGCGCAGATTCTGTCCTCTGGACTAATGAGTGGAAACATCATAAAATGACCAACACTTACAACTGGAATAAATTAGTTCAGGCCATTGTGAGAGGTTATGATTACATTGTACTACACAGATATAAGGTGGGACAACAAACAGGGTCAGGCAGGTTGTAAACAATCCTCCAATTAAAAAATCATTTGTGTCACAGAATATTTTTAGAATGATTTTCTAATTGGAGGATTGTTTACAACCCGCCTGACCCTGCTCATTATAAAATTCCATCAGTTTATAAACACACTTCTTTGCTCAACTTTGACCTGTGTAATCGCTGCGATCCTGAACACTGTTTTTTTCAGTGCATCGAAAGATTCACAATTTTGCTGCACCCACGTCAAATAAAAAGGTAGATGCATGGCTGAAAAGTTGGCTTTGTTACAACTTGCCTGATCATTTGCCATCTTGCCTTTCTTGTCACATCAGGCTTTGTTGTAACAGTATTGTCTTGTCCCCAGATCCATTAGCCTCCATATCTTGATGTCATTATAACCGATATACACAGTGGCTGAAGATACCAAAATAAGGCCAAAGTTTTAATCAAATCAGAATTTTTCATTTAGTTGATCCCGTCAGCCAGAAACAGTTGATTCAAGAGATTGATCTCTTTGTGTTTGTCTTTGCAGATAAGGCCAACTTTGCCAGGCACCCCCCTGTGGCCATCCTCCCTCTGGGCACAGGCAATGACCTGGCACGCTGCTTACGCTGGGGAGGAGGTGAGGCACTCAGTCAGTCATCCGTATGTGTGTGTGTGTGTGTGTGTGTGTGTGTGTGTGTGTCTGTGTCTGTGTGGGTGTGGGTGTGTCTTGTTTGTCTAATCCTTCACAGTGCATCCACCCCCTGGCTATTTGTGAAACTTAAGAACAATAACAAGCAGAACCATTTTGCCACACATGCCACATTTGAATGCTGTGACAATGTTGTTTAGTGCCCCATGACAGACTTTCCATTTAGTTGGTCTAAAATTATTCTCTGTATCGATGTATGTGCTGTCTGATCTCATAGACAAACAGAAAGTAGCCTAAATTTGAATCAAGAATGGAGGCCACAGCACTGACCTGCTAATGGCCCAGTCATACGTCACTGTGCACAGCAGTGTGTTATAACCTGTTCAAATAATCAGAATTTTAATGGAGATTCCAAAGTTTGGAGAAATGTGTATAAAATGATGCACAAGACATCTAGAAATTTTCCATCTGATGAAATGATGCAATCATAAAAAGAATGTAGAGTTGTGTTGAACATGTTATTCAGTGCAAACATCTGATGGCTTTAATTAATGCTGTAGTCTGTAACTATTTCTTTGTTATATTTGCTAAAATTGTCATAATGATCTGACAGTAGAATAAGGTACAGGTCATCAGTGTAAAAATCCACTGTCTGTGGTTCCACCCAGTGGCTGTAATTTGATTTGCAAGAATCCACCGCTCCTGGCTCAATACAACCAATCAGAGCCAAGGGGAGTGTCTGAGAAGTGTCACTCTCATGCATACACTGCTGGCAGACCCCCTCCCCCGCACAGGCGCAGTGTCTGCTCTCACCTGGTCAGATACGTTCAAGCTCAAACTGTAAACAATGGCGGAGAACAGGCAACGACAACAGTAGAGCTGAAAAATGCCCCACTATTGCCCACATTAAAGAGAAGAAATAAGAAGACTGATGAAGAAAACCAGTGTAAAAAGAAAGAATTGGACCGAGCCAGAGACAAAACAAGGATAAGGAGTGTCATTTTAGAGGAGGAGGGAGCTGCGGGATTTGTAAGGACTCAAGAGCGACGCAGAGTTAGCTGCTTTTCTGCTGGACAAGTAAGGACCGCTGCGTCATATATGTTTCATTCTGTTTTAACCACAAGGCTATGGTGGCGGTGGTTACAGTAATACTCGCAATAGCGCACATGCAGTCGAGCTGTGTAGCTTGTTGCTAAATCTAGCTTGTTAGCTTGTATGCTAACTGCAGTGTTTAGCTCTGACTTTATGGCTACTGGTTAAAATAAGTGTCTTTCAAGTGACCGGCAGTTATAAAGTTAGTTTGTGTTCAGTATGCTCTGAAGTGGTTGAATTGGTTTAGAGAAATAACGTTACTGCTACATGCTTCAGAGAGGCAGCATGACATTGCACCGGGTAATGATTACGTGGTTACTCGTGAGGAAGATTGTTTGTTACTCGGGATATCTACAGTGATCTGCATGAGGCACTCGTCATTGTAATTTTGTTGTATTGGTTGGTCTTGATTATCTGGCGTCCTTTGTTACCATGGTTACAAGCCTGCTCGTGCACAGCAGGCTCCTCTGTGGGAGGGGCTTTGAAGGCAGGACTGCCGCAGCAGAGAGGAAGAAGGAGGGACCTGGGAGCTGTATCATTCAAATATTCTGGCTAAGTCCACTTTTTTCTCAAAACTCCAGACTGCAGCTATAAGGAAACAAGGGAAATACTTAACAGGAGTTGATTTTAATGTGTCAATATTAAAACCCTTGTCCTTAGTAATGAAGAAATCACAAACAGGTGGATTTGTCCTATTTTTTTAAGGTGAAGACAATATCAGATATCACAAGGTTCAACTTGGCTCATTAAAACAGAACAGGTTTAAATGATTTCTTAATTAACTTGAGAGCAGTCTAAACACTCTATCAGGGTTCATTTTAGTGCTTCAAGTATGACTGTAGTTTCAGGAAAGGTCTCCGTTGCATACTAGAATACAAACACAAGCATGTTTCTTCATGTTTGTAGGAAATGAAAGATTGGTAGATGAGAGCTCTTATGCGTCAAATTAAAAACTGTTAATATGCAAAGCGCTTGTGCTGGAAATCCTCTGCCAGCCATTGATTTGTTGCAGCACTTTGGGCAAGTAATTAGAACTGCTGGTTGTGACTGCTTGATTGTTGCATCTTGGAGGACCAGCAGAGCACTTACCCAGGCTTCAGCATAATATTTTGTCAGTAAGCTGCCAGGTCCAGAGGACTTTGGGACTACAGTTGAAAAGATAATCTTTCTGAGAAATAAATAGTGACGTAAGAGCTGTAGTGTGAGCAGACATTTAGCCTGATGAATATTTATCTCGACAGACAGTGTAAGCGAGGGTGACGTGTATCCAAAGGTGAGGAGTCAGTTGCCAGCGATGCTAACAGCCTTGGCTCTCAGGATGACAAGGACAGAAATATTTCAACAACTATAGGATAGATTGGCATGACATTTGTACAGACATTCATGGTCTCCAGAGGATGAATCCTACTCAGAGCCATCCCTGACATTTCACTCATCTTGTGAGATACTTCAACTAACCATATAATGCATTGGCACAAAAACTTTGGACAAACTTTGTGGTCTCCAGATGATGAATCCCGACTTTTCCTTTCCACCAGTAGGTTCACATATTTGGCTTTAGGGAAAATATCTTGGTAACTGTCAGATGTATTGCCCTGAAAGTTGGTTCTCATTCATGTCCCTCTTAGGATGAATAGTAATGACATTTCTGACAAGGTTTCTGACACAGCAGGAGTACAGCCATGACTCACAGTTCACAGTTCAAGTTTCCAAAAAAGCCGCCGTTACTGAAGGCAGGCTCGGTACACAGGATATCGGTCAGCAAAGGCAAACACAGAGTGCAAGGCTAAAGCAGAGTAACATCCAGAAACAGGGTAAAAAAATACCAGGAGGCTAACACAAAAGAGTAAATACTGGAACAATCGCTGCAAGGCTGAAGACAAACGGGCAAAGGGAGCAGGGAGCACATAGACTACACAAGGGAGGCAAAGATAATTGGGTACAGGTGAAACACATCAGGGAGGGGCAGACAGTCACAATGGCAGGAAACACAAAAGGGCAGGAGATGATCTGAGATGAGGAGAGATAAACACCAAAATAAAACAGGAAACAGAAATGGAAATCGAGAAAAAAACTGAAACATGACCTTATGACAGTTTCATGACTTCTCTTGTACCGCCATCTTAAGTGTACTCAGCACCCCCTGCAGTCCACACCATAGCAGCCTAAACACACTGCCCTCATTCAAATGCATAGGATGGTGTTTTTCACAGCACCTGAAAAGCGTCTTCTGATGTCCTATGTTGTCAACTTTAGATTTTAGACTGTTGAAAAAAAGGGCGTATTAGTGTGTGATACATAGTGTGTATGATGCACAACATATAAATGTGTAAGTGTGTGCACACCTTCAGAATAAATGTGATGAGGGACAATTGTTTTTATAATGTGAAAAGGAAATTATTTTTCTCTGAAATTGCAATTATTTCTTAAAAGTGTCAGTGTGTCAGAAAATGTGTACATGCAAACACGCTCATATTTCACACATGATGCTCCCAGTGTGATGGTACTCATTAATGCCTCACGCCCTCGTGACACCTTTGGAACATACTTCCGCCTCTGATCGCTATTAACATGCCTGGCTGCTGAAGCGGGCTGTCAGCTGCAGAACAAAACCAGAGGGCTCCCCGGGGTGCTGTCAGGCCCGGGCCGTATTCTCAGTTCGGAGGTGGTGGGGGTGGCAGTGTCTCCGAAATGGCAGCCTAATCAGTGCCACTGTGTTTCATTTCTGAACCCATATAATTCACCATTTCACCAGTTAAAAGCAGGGGTTTGAATTTGAATAGGGTGAAACAATAATTTTAGGAACCACTCATTAAAGCCTCTGCCAGTTTTTGCTCACATGAGCTCACATTAGGGTGGATTTACTTCAATTTAATTCAAGAAATTTAAAAACTAAAAAAACTAAACTTCTTTATCTCAGTCAGTGTTCCAGCTCATCCCAAATGTGTTGGGGTGAACTTCGGTGCTCTGTGCAGGCCACAACATTTCTTCTTCTGGAATTGTACTGATTGAAGCAAGCCGAGTACACAGCTGTAGACGGTGGTGTACTTTTGGGCAAATGATGTATCCTTTCAGTTGTTTGTCTCAGTACATTGCTTGTGTTTTTACCCTCTGCATCTCTCTCTCTGGCTGTTCCCGGCAGGTTATGAGGGTGGCAGCTTGCTGAAGTTCCTTCGGGACATCGAGCACAGTACAGAGGTGGTGCTGGACCGCTGGAACATAGACATTGTCCCTGACGACAAAGAGGAAAAGGGAGACCCTGTCCCTTACTGCATCGTCAACAACTACTTCTCCATTGGCGTGGTAAGGACACTGATAATGAGAATAACATTACAGGTGACTTGCAGATTTAAATTCCATTGTTGTCACTATGGTTAGTATTTTCTAAATATGTTTACAACGACTAAAATATTATGTCATGTACATTTTAAAAACAAAACAATTAACCATCCATTTCCTAACAGGTATTGGTTAAATATTTAGCTTTATCAGGGAAAACAAACTGTCTTGATCTTGGCCAATTACAATTAAAGCTGTCTGATTTCAGTTTGGTATTATACAAAACAAAATCAGATAACCTCTATGTGATTTGAGCGTGTGTTTATGATGAAGTGCAGACAGAATGACTCCCTGTACTGCAGGCACTGCTGGTGTATGTGATCCATGTGTTTGCATTAAGAGTGTGTTTAGCACTCACCAGACTTAGAATCTTTTCCAATATCCTCCAGTGTCTCTTCTTTTTCCCATCTTCCATTCATTTTTGAGAGAATTACAGAACATTACAGAGTATTTCGATACCCCTGCAGCTTGTTGCTAGTGAAAGGCTGAGAAGTGAGAGTGAAGATAAATCCACTTGTGCTATTGTTGACCAGGTGTAGATTCCTCCAGAAGCTCTGAGCTCTACCCACAGCTGTCCCTACAAAGCTCTTAGCTAGCTGTCACTAAAAGCCCTGGACAAGCCCTTAATTATGCACTACTTAAACCTAATACAATATAAATGAGTGAGTTATATCAAAATTCAACATACATGGCATGATTGAAGAAACTAGCTATAGCGACCAACTGCTTCTTGTACCAGGATGTAAGCATATTTTACATATTAACATTGGCTCTTTTGAGGATTTATTCACTTTTGGAGCCACCCTCAAGTGCTTTTCAATAGTTCCGCATTGGCTTAATATTCTTGCCCTGGAGGTTGCCACTCTGTGCCGACCAACTCCAAGCCTAGAGTGAAAACATGCCTGGGCATGTTCTCCTCAGTTATTCTTATCTTATAAAGGGACCATTTATAACAACAGAGCTTGTAAAGACTTAAGGTTCAGCTATCCAAACTCAAGAATACTGAATGTATATTGGAACCAGTGACCAGTGTTTGTACAACTATAACTAATTTAACAAAACAAATGTAATATACAACATAAAATATCAAATAATGCATCTGATATATTGGTTGTTTGGAATTTTTTCTTTCAATTAATAGTTCAATGTGTATCAGAGATAAAAATCCGGCCCCCAAAGTGTCTGAGACATAGTTATAACAATAACAGTGTGGTGACAGAGATGATTTGGTCTTTGTGGACAGGGGCAATTAGTAGATTCATCAGTGAATTTCTGCTCCCTCATGGGCAGGTTTCATCTTTTAATTGGAGGAAAGAAACATGCTGCCAGGTTCCAGTTGCTTAGCAACCTTTTTATCTTGTCCTGATGGAGATACCAGTGTTAAGGCTCAGGGACGTTTATTCAGAGGTGACAAACTAGGCCGTCATGAAGTTATCACAGTGTTGGCCCTGCTGATTTAACTTCAGTGCAGTCAATTAGTGGATGTGTACCCACTACAAGTTGGTGAAATGTGTTTCTTTGGTAATACTTTATGGTGATATGGCAACCATAGGGAGTCACATAGTTTTCAAACCTCATAGATAGATAGATAGATAGATAGAAATACTTTAATGATCCCAGACTGGGAAATTATTTTGTTACAGCAGTTGTGGGTCCACAAATAAAACACTTCGTACATAACATAAATAGAATCCAATATATACATAGTGTATATATACAGTGCACAGTGTGCTATAAACAATAAACTATAATAATATATACAACAAAAACAGTAGAGAGAGCAGAGTTCTCTATCAGGCAGAGGTGAGAGAGTTGTTGTATAAAGTGATGGCTTGTGGCAGGAAAGATTTCCTGTATCTGTTGCTACGACAGCGAAGCTGAAGCAGCCTTCCGGAGAAGGTGCTCCGCTGTCTGACCAGTGTGAGTTGGAGAGGGTGGAGAGGATTATCCATGATGGATACCAGTTTTTTCAGTGTCCTCCTCTCCACCACAGCCTCCAGAGTGTCCTGTTTGCAGCCAATCACATATATATATATATATACACACATATATTTGCATACAACAGAACCAGTGTGTTACAGTCTCTGGTGGGGCAGTCAACATACTGGTGAAATGTTGGGAGGGTTTTGTCCAGTGAGATGTGATTAAAATCCCCAGTGATGACAATAAATGCGTTAGAATGCAGCGTCTGTATCTGGGCAACAGCGGGGTGGATGACGTCACAGGCCAGCGCTGCATCAGCTGAAGGAGGAACGTACACACCGATAATGACAGCGTACGTGAATTCCCGGGGCAAATAATAAGGCCTCATCCCCACAGTCAACAGTTCAATGTCCGGGGTACAGAGACGTTCCTTCACGTGAACATGTCCGGGATTACACCACCTCTCACTCACATACAGTACAATCCCTCCTCCTTTCTTCTTTCCGCTGCTTATCACATCCCTGTCCGCCCGAACAGTGCTGAAGCCGGGAATCGCCACGCTGTGGTCCAGGATGTTTGAGTGAAGCCATGTCTCCGTGAAACACAACATACTGCACTCACGATATTCCCTCTGAGCCTTTATCAGCGCGGCGAGCTCGTCAGTCTTGTTCCCCAGAGACCTCACGTTTCCCATGACGATCGCCGGTACAGCCGGTCTGTGTCTCCTCTTCTTCCCCCTCCTCTTCACTCCGGCTCTGCAGCCACGGCGTCTCCTCCGCAGCTCCTTCAGGACCTCAGGTCTGGCTCCGGGTAGCAGTGCAGGTTCACACAGCAGTGCAGGTTTACACAGCGCAATCAGCTGGTCGCGTGTGTAAACAATGCGCTCAATGATGCGCTCCTGTCCCTCCGTTGCTAGGGTTAGCATAATAAACATAAAAGTGCCACAAGCTCGTCCGTCTTGTTCAAAAAGACAAAATAGTTTTAAAAAAAGGAAGTGTCCATCTTCTCACTGTCTCTTGAGAAGAATTGCCAAAAATCACATCGAAAATCAAAACAGAAATACAAAAAAAACTTGGAAGCCCACGGGAGCTGCTGCAACAGGCTGCCACCTAGTACGGCGCCATCATCACTCCTATATTGTTGTTTGGATGCACAAGAATGAATTTGAGGCAATTAACCATCAGCTCATGTACAACAACAATTCATAGCTGTTTAATAAGGGTGTCACGATTTTGATTTTGAATTGAAATCGACCGAAATTAAGTCACAATCTCGAACTTCGAATTAAAAAATGGAATCGTCGATGCTGCCACACCCCCATGTCAAATCCGGTTGGCTTGTCAAGCAGAAAAAAACATACAGGTGTTGAAGTGCGAGTCAACCTCCTCTAACTTAGCTACTAGCTAAGCCAGTAGCTATTAGCTACTGCCAGCCAAACGATAGCACGGTGTTACACCATTCCTGTTCGGCTCCCGGACCGTGGTCGGGAAGCACAGGGGAGATGATTTGCTCCAGGGCCGAAGTTTGTGTTTACCTTCGGGGTGAACCTCCTTTCACGTGTTAAGCTGGTCGGGAAATAATACCAGGGAGTTTTGCTGTATCTAGCCGTCGCCTTTATTCACAGCCAAACTGCAGACTATGTTGTACACTTTATTGCTGTTACTACTACTGCTACTCCTTTCGCTTCTCCTTCCTCTCCCATTCATTCACTGTCCGCAGGTACGCGCACTCCCTCACTCTCGCTCGCCCACTCACACCTTACGCACCTTCAGGCTTGGGGAGTAACGGACTACATGTAACGGCGTTTCGTAATTAGGATACAAAAAAACAGTAACTGTATTCCGTTACGGTTACAGAAAAAAAAGACGTAATCAGACTACAGATACATCTGGAAAAAATTGGGATTATTAGTTGGATTACAATTAAAATATATGATGATGAATGATGAATGAATGTGAATGAATGAATTAATCGAACACTTGACAATGCGGCAATGCCATATGCACGCGCGCACACATTACTACAGTTCACGACAAGTCAGTCACAACGACGCTCTGCTCTCAAGTGAAGCCAGACGGCTCATTATGGCCTCGAGCGCTAGAGAAAAAATGCTTTCACTGCGTAGAAATTTCGCCATGACTTTGTTTCTACAGAGGAAAGGGGGAACAACATCACTGTACAGTGCAAGCTATGCCTCCCAGCTGTGCACACGAAAGGGGCTGCGCCACTCTTACAGCAATGGCAACTGCAGATGCAGGAGACCAATAGACAGAACTTGAACCCCTCCTCTTTCACTGAAGTCGCCGGTGTGGAAGTATTTTAGGTTTCCAGTGAGTTATGTTGACAACGTTTGCGTTGTCTACAAAAAAGCACACAGTTTGCAAGCTCTGCAGAAACTAGATGGCAGGTTATTTTGTTTAAGTTTTTAAAATTCGACAATCTAGTGTGGTACATTGTGAACAAAGGTCAGATATTATATTGCATAAAAGTCTAGTCTAAAAATGGCATAGCAACCTGTGCTTTAAAAAAAATAAATGTAAAAATCGAGAATCGAATCGAACCGTGGCCTTAGAATCGAAAATTGAATCGAATCAAGGATTTGGAGAATGGTGACACCCTTACTGTTAAAATGAATTTGACTGTCATCAAAGTACAGTTGTTGCAAGCATCCTAGAAATAGTTTACACCCAACCTTTCCCAGTCCAACTTGTAGATGTAAGCAGAGTAAATATTTCAGTGTAGCAGTGGGAACCAGACTGTTAAACTTGGTGATTTTCCAAACTTTGAGCTGAGTCATCACCATAATAGCTAGAGGAGGCGCCATCTGATGTTATTTTTCTTGAACATTCCAGCTCCATTAAGCTAATGAATACAAATAACAGCTGATTAGACGTACAGTGCTGTACTTATGAGTATTAATAAACAGAACTGACATAGGTGTGAAGAGAACATATGTGCACAGGTAGAAGTTAGAGAGTTTTGGCATGAAGAGGATCAACCACAGTGATGTTATACAACTGCACCCCTGCTGATACCTGCATGTGTCAGTGTAGACAAACAGTAAGCCAGTGAAATACTCAACTATATGTCTCTGGTTGACATTTGTGGATTCATATTTATACGTTGTCCTGTCTATATATTTATAATTAGAGATGCAGCATGTGAATCGATTTTCCAAACAATAACTCCTTCCTGTCAAAACTGGGCAAAGTCAGGAGGGAGCAGTGCTCTCTTTGTGGCCTGGATGGTACTGACGGAGTGTTCAATATAAGTCCATAATAATATTTGACAGGCTGTTTGCGTTTGATGATGCATATTGTTACATTTTGTCTCTTTCAATTCTTACATTTAACAGTTGGTGTGTAATCATTGTGTAATCAGAGACAATAGTCTCCATAATTGGAGAGGAGCTGCCTAGATTAAAGATAACACTTACTACAGCTTTATTAGGTAAGGGTGCTTAAAAAAAAGTATTTCCAAAGAGTGCAACTCCACATTTAACACTGTACTTATTTTGCTTTTGCTTTTTTCACTTTTTATAATGAAATCCATAATATTACCATATTTTCAGAAAATAATCGTCATGAGTAATATGTGCATTTTTGTGTTTATTTATACATTTTTAAATACTTAACAATATATACCAATATATTGTCAGAATATACGTGCATTATAATCTGTAAAATATTCTCAAAGCAAATTTAAAATGTATTGTCCATTGTGTTGGCTCCTTCCAGATATTAATATGTATTTTGAATATATTAGATTGTGCTTTTAAGGAAATGTCATGCTTGCTTCATAAGGGAACGAATGTTCCTTCCTCATAAAACATTTGTAAAGTTGATTTGAGTTCTGTATTGTTAACATCCGAGTTTGCCAGCTTGCAGTCATCTTCTTCATTGTCGCTGGTGGAACATTGCAGCTTTTATTGGCATGTTGCCACTCTCTGTTGATCAGTGGAATAGAATGAAATCATTGGCAGGAACGTGTATCTCATGACCCATGTCCCTGCATATGTATAGTGTGTCCTTGTACATGCGTATAAGACAACAAAACACAGACCCACTCTCCAAAACCTTCTCCATAGCAGCCAGTGAACCAGCTACTACATCAAAAGGCACAATACCTGGTTGTATTATTAGGTTAAGGCAGGTTTTGTCACTAATACTGCTTTTACACTAAAATTAGCATGTATAGGACATTTTTTTGAAAACAGGTAAACCTGTGAATAATCTGCATTTAATTCCTTTCACATGGCCAGTTTTAATGAAATACTGAATTGGACATGTAGTTTTTTCTGGAGCTGATATGATGATATGATGAACACCCATCATAGCATTGTGGAGAGTAAATAAGCAGGTTCGCGTGGATGTTGTGTTGACATCACAGCTAAGCCAAGACAGAGGCGATAAATACCCATGACTGCTGCAGGTATTATAGCACTTATACAAGGACATTTGTATGTGGGGTTTCAAACAGGCAGGTTTGAAGGGTAAACTCCTTTCACAAAAGTTTGTTTCTCTGTTTCTTTCCCTTCTGTTTTGTCATCATCATGAAAGTGCAGGAAAAAGAGCCAACAGTAGCAGCTTTTTTGCACATGCGTAGTACTGATCAGGCTGCTGACCAGCCTCAGACCACTGGAAGCCCAAACATTGGTTACTTTTTTAATAAATTTTTCTTCAGTCTCTTCTTGCCTCCCCCAACAGCAGGGTTCTTTTTGTTCTGTAGTGTTTTTTAACTGTATAACTATACTGGACATTTATAATAAATGTCTCCTTTTCAAAACAATTGAAATACCTCTTCCACAAATGACAATCTCAATCCCTGTTATAGATAAAGCAAACTTGGAAAATCAATTGAACTCAACAAAGCACATGAAAAGACCAAAAGCAACAATAAATTGTACTTTCTGTGTCCAATGACTGATACATCTTCTTCCTCTGTGCAGTACAGCTCCATTGTTGTCCAAAAAATACATGTGTGAGCCACACTGATGTACTTGGTGATTTAGATAAAAAAACTATTTTATTTTGCTTCACATTTTCAAAGGTATTCATCCTCACCGACAGGGTAGGGAAGTACTGAGAGGCCAGCTTACACATTGTTGGTCTTGATCTTTTCATAGGATATGCTAACTAAAACAAATATAAAACCCACCAAGTGTATCTTTTAATGTAAAGTATCGGTCCTCTGTGTGGAACTGCCACTGTTTTCCTTGGGTTGTGAAACACTCCAGTGTGGCCCAGGCCATTACACACAGTGACAGATCGCTGTGCCTCTGAGAGCCACGGTGACAGATGGCTGAGTATCTGGGTGCACACGACACCTGAGCAAACCGATCTCTGACTCACGCCAATGATGTAGCCATTAGTAACCCTCAAATCTGCTTTACTAACCATACAGGGTTTGCGTTTCCTGCCATCCCATCACAGACCTTGGTACTCAGGGTTTGGTTGCTATGGAGACAGGAGGCTGGCAAGGCCGAATCTGAAAGCTTCCACAGTCATCTGTCCTTTATCTCACTGACTTAATTGGGGATGACATGGTGTGGAGCATGCGGTTGGCTCAGCCAAAGCCCTCAGAACTGTAAATCTGAGTGTATTATGTCATTTCTGTTTCAATTTATTCCATGTTTTTGATGAGATTTTATTTGTCGCCGTGGTCAAGAGGACATTTTTTCTGTTTGTATGTAATAAATACAAATATTCTTACATTTGTTAAAAAGAATTCAACATACTCGAAGTTGTATACATCATCTTAATGGAAGATGAGGGTTTAGTAGGTTCAGCCATTGTGCTGTTGGCAGCAGGAACTGAGCAGTGGGCTCACTGTGGGGGCTGGCAGCACCACAGTTAAGCAATAAGAATATGTGTGAAGCCTCTGCCTCCTCTTCAGCTTCATAATTCACATTACTTTTAAAGCGTTAGTCTTTAAGCAGGCTTTCTGTTGAATTTATGAAAAAAAAAATAGACATAACAAATAATGGCAGTGGATAACCATGTGTGTACACATGCAGGTCAGTATCTGTGCTTTCACTTGACCTGCAGCATGGAAGGAATCTTGTGAGAGGAATTTGAGAGAAGGAAATCACACCATGTCAGCAGCCATTAAAGATGCCACCTCATGTTGCAGTGAGGAAGCCGATCCCTCTGCGGCGCGTGTCTCTGAGCAGTACTTTCTGTGGACGGATGCACAGGTGTAAATGTGTATGTGCATGTACTTGAATGCACATGACTGTGTGTGTGTGCCCTGCAAGATGACTCCTAGAGTTAACAGCCAGTTCCTGATGCGTACCACAATCCCTGACTTCGCCATTAGCCAGGAGAGTGTAGAGTATCCTGTGCCTCTCCTGATGGACATATAAGTCACTGATAGCTGCTTCTCTCACCTGAAAGGCATCAAACAAGAAGGGGTTAATGTTGTCCACAGTCACTGCAGCACTCTTGAATCCTAGTGCAGATAGGATTACAGAAGGCTGAACATTTTTATTCTCGAACAATCTCAACATCAAGTCCACAAGAGGCTTTTCTGGAGTCGTCACACAATCCTCTGTCCCTTAGATCAAGTTTGACCAGTTGTCATGGATGTTTACATCTCTGTTTATAGACTTTCAATTCTTTAAAACTTAAAAGTTTCTGATTTCCAAGTAAAACGTAGGTTTATTGATTTTTGTAGTGGACATACAGTAATAATATCACTATTTAATTAACACTTTAAGACTACAAAATCAAGTGCATAAACTGACAACATATACACAAGCTCAGTGATTCTCAGTGAGTGTGGGCCAGGGCCCCTGGTGGATCATGAAGGTACTGCAGGTGGACTGCTGAAGAGCATTTACAATAGATGAGAATTTTTTAAATAAGTTTGGAATAAAAAAAAATATGATGAACTTTTTACATTAGAACAACGTTCAGAACTGATAAAACAAGGTGGTCAATGTAAAGGTTTTTTCCAATTCATACACCAATTCAGTGGTGCAGGGTTAAGGCTGGTAGGTGGCATTGCAGGAAACACAATTCTAAAAGGTCAAGATGATTTCACAACAACAACACTGGCACATAATTTATATTGGTCAGTGATGGAATCAGATTTGTGACTAAAAGTTCTGATGGACCCCTGATGATTTTCCGATCTCAAAATGGGCCACATCGTTCTTAAGTTTGGAAATAGCTTCACTCGCAGAACAAGATCAAGCCACTTGGCCTTTTACCCAAACTAACAATATATTCCTTCTCAGCAGCCTCCATATAAAAACTCATTATTCTAGGTCTAAACAATCTACTTACTAACAGAAAGAGGACAAAACATTCAAACAAAGCTAAACAAGAATAACAAAAAGGTCCATCACACTACAGTTTCAGCAATACAGAGTAAGCTATACATTATGAGTAGTCACTATCCTCTCGTCCGTCACAATGGTATCTTCTATCATCCTTTTAAGGCTAAGCAACAAACAATGGCCAACTGTCTAGAGTCAGCCTTTGTCAGAGTGTGCTTAATCATGGAGGAAAATTAGTGCTGGAGAAGAAAAAGGAAAAAGAAAGCCCCTCGTACCAAATGTAGTGCAGTTCCTCAATTTTTTCTCACCTCCAGCTCTTCGCCAGTGTCATTTGTAACTTTTTATCAGACATGTTTGCGATTAGAAGTGGCTATATTAGCTTGAGTGGTGGAAGACTACTTTATCATAACAACAGTTTGTATATCTGCTGTCCTGAGTCTTTTCGGTTTCCTTTGATGAATGACAACTACAGACTACCGCCACCTACTGGTATGGAGAGTTATTTCCTCTCATGCAGGCGCAGAATGCACAAGCTAGTTGGCATTTTGTTGTAGTCTTTGTGGTGTGTTCAAGTGCTGCTTTTTGCTCAAGGTTTATGTGAGGAGATACAACAGTCTGCTGGTTGTTAAATGTTGGTTTGGTGTTTTGGTCCATATCAGCCTTCCAACCATAGTCAACAAAGGAAAAATGTTTCTCAGTAAGTAGATCTGGGTCTTTCTGGCCCATGGTGATGCAACGTTAGAGTCCCCGCTTTAAACAAACATCCTGCCTCCATAACCCACTGAAGAGTAGATCTTCAATGCTTTTTTAAAAAAGTTGTGTTTGTTCTGCGTTAGATAAATCCACTCTGAAAGCCTTTAAAAGTCTCGAGCTCCAAGCTAACTTTCTCCCTCCCACCTCAAGCAAGCCATGCTCTGCTGTTTACAGCTCTCTCTGGTTGTTTCTTGTACCTTATTCTTCTCAGGTCAGTGTGAAAGCTCCCCGCAGCTTATTTTCCTACATTTTCCTCTGCATGCTTCAAAACTCACTCTGTGAATTGGAAATAAAATTTCCTGTTTAAGTTTGCTCTCAACTCTGTTGTGGTTTTCTTATTAAAGTATGAAGACTTTAAAGGCGTTACAGTGTTGCACTCCCTGACATTGCTGCCAGTGTGGTGCTTCTTGTGGGAGGGTAAGTGTTAGAAGACAAAATCCTATTAAATTTAACACAGTCCTGAACAGAGTGTGTTAGTGTTTGTTCAGAAAACAGGCAAGGCCACAAGGAACAGAAAGTGTGCATATAAAATTATCTGTGTGTGTGTGTGTGTGTGTGTGTGTGTGTGTGTGTGTGTGTGTGTGTGTTTGTGTGTGTGTTAGGGAGATGGAGTAGCGCTGGCACAGACTGAAGGTCAGGGGAAGTATCAGTGACAGGAAGTGAGCGGCTGCCAGGTTCAGGCCAGGTTACCACGGTAATGAATGACCGTGCTGAGTGACACCTGGCTGGTCTTAAAGACGGGAGGAACGGCACTCAAAAACACACATGGTCAAACACGTGAAAAGATAGCTTTAAATCTCAAGTGTGTCTCCATAGCATTAAATATTCATGAATAAATAAAAAAAAAACTAAACTATTGCAACTAAGCCCCACCTACGTCAAACCAGTAAGATAGCGCAGACTTTCTCACCAAAACTCATGGTATATCCTCGAGGTCAAACAATCCTTTTTATAATATTCCTCACTGCCTTTGCTAGCATACTGCTACATTTCTTGGCACATTACCGCCTCTTGCTGTTCATCAGTGGATCGTTATGAAACCTTCGGCGGGAATGTGTATATAGAGTCAAACTCCCTTCCCTTTTGGTGGACTACCATGTTGATAGCAATAGACGTATAAATGTATTCTGCTTTAATTCTGCCATGATTTACACATTTATCCTTTAAAAGATAATTGTTGAATTCTGAAAGTACATCTCTCCTCCAACTCAAACTTACAGTCCACTAACACCTGGCAGTTGGGGTCAGCTCTGCAGATCACTGCTACAGTCAGGTTGATAAACAGGAGTGAGGACAAATATTATTTTTTTTTTTTTATCCCAGACGTCTAAAAGTAATCTCTGATCTCTCCTCCCATTGGCAAACGGCTCCAGATGAGCGCAGAGTCTGACATGACTTCAGCTGTTTATTCCTCCAGAAGGTCAGGCTCTGCACTCTCTTCTCCAAAACTAACCATCTCTAAGCAGCTGATTAATCACTCTGCCCCCACCCCCTCCCCAGTCAGTATGTCTTGGTTTTTTTTGATAGATGGATCCCATAATGGCAGAAATGACATAATATGCCACCGCAACCCATAACCAAAACCTTGTAGAGTCCATCACTTATATCAGTACTCATAAACTGTCTAAATCTCATTTCACATAACTGCAGTTGTCAATATGGCCAGACTTGATGTGATTTCCACATTTTGTGAAACAGCCATGAAAATGATTTTGTAAATTGAAAAAACCTAATATGTGTAGTTCATGGCACAAATCAAACAGAACCAAAACAATATATGTCTCTAAGTATTAACCACCATCCACATTTTTTCAGAAACAAGGTCCCCAACTCCAAAAAATCTTGCTCCATTATGAAACACTCCACTTCAGATTCTCTGGGATCATTTGTTTGTCCACTCATTTCATAGCTTTACTTTCTTTAACAGACTTTACATTTTCAAATATCAACTGAAAATGAACACGCTCATATACCAGCCTGACTGTTACAGCATTATGAGATCTTAGCACAAATTGACTTAGAATCTCATAATTTGGATTTACCATATTAGTATCTCTAGCATTGCTAGCTTGTCAAGTTCTTTTCTTTTCTCTGCATTAATGGGCATCCGTAATAAAAGCATTAGAAGTGTAGATTCCTTGTGATAGGAAATGTTGGTCTCAATCATAGATGATTACTTCATTAACATAATGTATGTTTAACTTTGCAGTATAACAGAATTATAAACTATGAGAGATTAGTGGCTGACTATAACATATATCTCTTTGACATTAAGCTAACCAAGCCCCTTACCAGAGGCCAGTGAAACACAATAGTGCTGAACTGACAACCCATTTCTCCACCGGGTCCCACTGAGGTGACATTTTCCATCCACTGTTTTTGCTGTTGTTTTTTGTTGTTTTTCTCCCTCTTTTCCCTTCCTACTTTTCACATCACTCATCCAATAGCACCTCCCCTTGCCCCCGCACACCACGTGCAAAACTTCAAACGGCAAGATCAAAACAACCTTCATCACACGGGCAACTATAGGCGACGGCAAATGTCACATACTGTTACAGCCAGATTTTTCGGGGGGACAATGCAGTAAAGTGAGACTGGTCAGTGACTGCCTGCAGCAGGGGACTGAGAGCAGCTTTAGTGACATGAAACAGCCCATCATGTTTTGGAAAGCTTCACGGCCACTTTGTGTCATTGTCTGGCCCTAATCCACACGCTGTGCTGAGAACACTGCCCACATTGTACCAAAATCAGGAAAACATAACTCCCTGTTTTGTTCACGTGTGACAGCGGCTCCTCAGGCAACTGGTGAACGACTTACCCTTACTGAGTTGTTCCATGTTTTCTTCCTTTATGGACGCTTGTTGTTATGATGAGTAACCTTGCCACAAGAATCAGCTTTTTAGTTTGAGCTCTGTGGGCAAAGTCAGTCTCTTGGGTCTGGGGATGATTGTAGAAAAATGGTTTACCTGTGATGTCTGCTCACTCCCTCAGTTCCAGTATCAAATTCTGAGCCAGTTAAAGCAGCAGATGCAGCTCTATTTTAAGATCAGATATTCGCTGATGCTGTGAGACCTCACAGTGTCTGGTTGAGGAGGTGTGTTGCAGCATGCCGGTAGCGCCAGTAGATTTTGAGGGTGACGAGAGAGGATGTGTATAATTGTCCACCTGTCTTGTCACAACCTTCCATTCTCCTTGTTGCACCTGCACAGTCAGGCAGGGTGCCAGGCTGCCATCACAGATCAATTTGCCTGTCAAAGTTGCACATGCAAGCTTCGGAGTAAATACTCACCTCCTCACCAGAATCACAAAAAGATCTGATCAAGATGTGATAGTTTTAGCAGTAAATAAATAAAAAAAAAACATTTGTACATTCACCTCCAGGACGTGGAACCACTGGAACAAAACACTTGTTGCCTCTTAAATGGCTGCTTTCTCATTTGCCTGTTATATCCTATTGGCAGCTTATCAGCTCATGATGGGCCAGCTTGGTAGTGTTAACATACTGTGTAGAGTTTAGATATATCACACATAATCACAATGGCCCTCATTTATCAATCTTGCGCGAAAACGGGTGCAGATCTGAGCGCAGAAATGGTCGTACGACAGGACACACGTGTGATTTTTCAAACATTCGTATCTGACCAATTCCAGCGTACGAATGATCGGGTCTTGATAAATGCGGCGGCTGATTTGATCGTCATTAACATGTTTCGCCCTTAAATATTCCTGGTTCGGAGGCCTCGCCTACTGAGGTCAAACATGGAGAGAAGAAACAAGCAAGAAGAGAAACTTTTCCGAGATGGAGATCGGCATCCTGGCAGCGCCGGCACATCAAGGGCTCCATTCACTAATGCAATGTTGTGCAAAACTGAACAGGCCAAAATAATATGGCACACTTTCTCTGGGGTATACAGCAGAGTTCCCCCTGCTGGTCCGGGGTTATTAAGTATTCTGTTAATTAGTTGTCATGTTATCATATTTTATTTTACAAAAAAGTGGTATCAGTAAAACCGTGGGCTTTTTTTTAATTAAAATTTTTGTATTTTGTTTTATTCGTTTTAAGAATCAGTTTTGATCTGTTCTAAAAATGTGACTGCTTATGCTTAATGACAGCTGAGGTTTGATTAGTACTTATTTTCAGTCTCAGCCAGATTTTGCTGTGCTGCACCGCAAATCCCCACACTCAGATTTGCATACACGAGCACAGACCTGATGTGAGATCTGAATGTAGCTTCCGCTCACGTCCAAATTGATAAATGCCGAAGCTTGCCTGGAAATGGTCGTACACATGGTTTTCTGCTGTACGTTCGTTTGATAAATGAGGGCCAGTGTGTCCTTTATCTCCATCTCCATTTATTGAAATTTAATTTTAGGTTTCAAACACTCTCATGGTCCACATTCATCTTTCTTTCAGCATAAAATGTACAAAACTGGTGTTTATAATAGTTTGAGTATCAGCAGAGGACTCATGTCTCCAGCTTTACAGGTTATTGTTGAAATCCACTACTCTACTCAAAGGTAACCTTGCTTTTTATTTGGTCGCCTGTCACTAGATTGTTCTGGGATATAGTCAGAAGGAAGTCAATGAGACTAAACATAATGTGAAATAAACTTTAAAACATTACTTGAGTCAAATCATATAGATCTTAATCAGTAATGGTGGTTGATTAATGGTGAAGATTTTCACCTCGGGATCATTTGTGTTTATTTACATTACTCGTGCGGGTGTTTATTCACCCCAAACAGTCAGATTTCTTTACTGTACATTAGCTCTAAGATAGCGAGCAATGGCATGCATCAAGGGTGTGTGTCTTTGTGTTGGATTCATGGTCAACCTCTCACCCGCTCTGAGTAGCTGAGCAAATGTCTTACTGTATGCTTTGATTTGTTAGAAAAGCCCAGAGTGGCAAAAATATGAATATCTAGATCAGAGACTGATTTTAGAGAGACTCAGATAATGAACTGATGAACTTTAACTGATGTGTGATCTTAAATCCAATGTCAAAGTGTGCAATGTGAAAAGTACAGTTTGAGCCTCACCCCTTACTTATTCATCTCTTAAAATCATTAAGCCTTCAATTTCTCTAAAATTACAGATGCATAAGCACCATTTACTTTTGCATATCTAAGTGTTGTTGCTGAATGGGAAGAAAATGATAAAATGATACCCTTAGTGGAGCTATATTCTGTGTAATGTGGAAACTAAAGTGCCAGCTACCATATAAAATCACATCTCCAAAAGATGCATAAAAATGAAAGATATATACTAGTGCATTAGACGATTGAATCCCAGTTAGTTTAATTCTATAAACCACCTGTTGTTGTTTGAAATGGAAGGTTAATTTACCTCCCAAATGTGTTTTTGCTGCATATGACAACTTTGATTACTGAATCAGAATGAGGTATTTGTATAGCAAGATTCCTTCAGTATTTGCTGTCTCCATATATAATGACAATTCACGGTATTTGGCACAGAAAACAGATTTTTGTCATAATTATTCTTGTTAGTAGTTTGTCTCACTGATTTGATGATGTCTTCATGCATTTATCGTCCTTACGCACTAACTGGTGGAAGTAAGTCGGCTGCGTTATGTGTCTTGTCTCTGTTTAGCACAGATGATGTTGTTATACAATGACAGAGTGAAAGGATGACTCCTTATATCTGCCTTCATATGTTAACGTCATTACTGACTCCATCAACACAAAGACATTTTCAATCCACCATGCTCTGGTGCTGTGTAACATCTCCATCACATTAGACATATAACGGTATTACATCTACGTTAGCTATGTTTCCTCTGACATATGGTCGATATATTCCTCTGAAGCTATATATGTTGAGCTTATTGTACACTTCTGTACAGTTGCTGTTTGTCTGTGACAGACAGATCACATCCTGAGGCCTCAGTGGAGATGACACAGCTCTGGTCAGACTCATGGTCAAACTAAGGCTGCTTTGTTTTGTTTGACCAAGTGTTCAGTATGTTGTGTGCGAGCCATGTAAGCCTACAAACTGTAGCCTATGTAAAGCCAGTTTTGGGGGATGTTGATGATGTCATTGTGCTACTATAGCCTGTATGATAAAATAACAACATTCAGTTCAGACTTTAGCCATATTGGAGGACAATAGCCAACATATTTACTTAACGAGGTGCATGTCTGACAGATGCTTTAAGTCCAAATGCTACATCTAAATTAATTTGATTTGTTAAATATCATGAAAGCAACTTGACCATCTTAGTGTGAGACCGCTGTCATTTACCATAAGGAACTATTATAGGTGCTGTGACTGACAAGCATTTCTGTGATGGACGAATCAGGATAATACCATAAAAATGCCTGCGTGGTTTAAGATCGATAACGCTGTTCTGACAGAGTGACCTCCTGGTGGTATGAGGTCACACTGGGGCTGTTTTTGTGACTGATCAGGATTGCATTCACCTCTGCCCCAGAGGTCAGAGGCTAAACACATGGGGAGGGGTGGGACAGTTCAAGCCTTTGCCGTGCTCGGGTCAGCTTGTGACCTTTCGCTGAATTTTGTCTTAGTTAAGAGCTCTAGTCTATTTAGTGTTTTACACTGTCAGCCAGTCTGAGGACTATTCACTTTTTGGGTCTTATTATAGTAGATTTGGCTAAAATGATGTTGGTTAGCTTCAAATTGTGTACTAGAACGCAACGTAGAAGATGGAAAAACGTAGTGCAACATAAACTTATGTTACTAGTAGTAAATGTTTCTTTTAATTTAGGTTTTATTTTTAGGTCTTATTTTTCCTGATTAATTAATTAATCATTTTGTATTTAAAATATATAAAAAGATATATATATATATATATATATATCAAAATATGTTGTTTTATACAGTTGACTATTAAAAACAACAAGGAAGCTGCAAATCATCAAACAGAAATTGGAACCAGAGTATGGTTGGCATTTCTTAGTGCAAAGTGAAAGAATCAACAGATCACTGGAAAAATGGTGCAGTACAGTTGACCATCTAATCATTTCAGCTCTAGAAGGTTCAGAGGGTGAATCTGCTGATTTAAAAAGTAAAAGTAAAATATATATATATATATATATATATATATATATATATATATATATATATATATATATATATATACATATATATACATATTATATATATATATATATATATATTATATATATATATATATATATATATGTATATATATATATATATATATATATATATATACACACATATGGCCTGGTTGATTGTCAAATTGAGTGATTTTGATTTTTTTTATCAGATTGGCAGTAGAATAAAAACACTTTAAAATATGGCTCTGATGCAGCATGACATCCTTAAAATAACTAGTAAGAAGAAAGAAGAAAACGATATTTCAAAAGAATTAGAGACAATTTTTCAACTTTCCTTCCCTCCTTGCGTTTCCCTTTGGTATTACTAGTGGTGCTGCTGTCGTAAAGACAGTGTGAGCAACATGGCTAATGTTTTGTATAACTGCCCAAAGCAAAACACAACCTTTAAAATCCTGTTTTGACCTTGATCCCAGTGCTATGACGGCAGAATAAAACACCTGGTGGTATTAGTAGGCAGGTTTTGTTACTAACTGATGTAGTAGAAAGAATGCTGGTTTTTAATCATCTCACGTCCTGGCAATAAGAGGAAACACAAATCAGCAGGGGAACAGACTTTGACAAAACATGGGGCCCTCCATCGAGTGAATGCCCGTCTGTTAACTCCTGTTTTACCTCAGTTTCTCTCACTTCACCGTCTTTGCCTCGTCCATCAGCATGGTTCTTTCTCTTTTGTAGTGTAGTCTTTCCATAGTTTTTCCACCATTACCTGGGGATAGTAATCAGGGACTAGGGAGACTTGGTCTCTTCCTGTTTTGGTTGAACAATGGCAGATTTAGGTTCTTTGAGCCATTGTGAGCATTATATGAAAACAATCTGCAGATGATGTCATTTTTCTACAGCCATTACACTGTGCAAACAGTGTTTCCTTCAGAATGATAAGTAAGCTCAAACAGTTCCCTATTGCCAGTTTAAGTGCAGTAGCCTAGTTGAGTTGAAAGTCCATCACTATTGCTTTGCTGGAGAGAAGAAGTAACTCTTTATGCAAAAGACATTTGATGTTTACCTTTGTTACACCTCCAAATGACAATTATCTATTACTGGGCTACTTTAAAATCCATCTGAGCTTCCCTTTGCCTCATTGGGCTTTGTTGTGGTGTGTCCTGTAAGTACATCCGATATACAACAGTAAAGGGTGGATAAAGTTCAAAATTTGACACCAACCAGGACTCTTAGACACTGGCAGATGATAATATTGAAGTCATGTGGATCCTTGCAGCTACACACAGATGCAAAGAGCATTAATTGGCTTCGAGACAAACACCATAATTTCCCTAATTTCCCCTCTTTTAACATTGGCACAGACTCAGCATTTGACCTACAGCAAGCTGTGATAATGTTTAGGTTTTCCTGCAGGTAATGTTGTGTCCTTTATTGTCTCATACAGGATGCCTCCATCGCACATCGCTTTCATCTGATGCGGGAAAAGCACCCTGAGAAGTTCAACAGCAGGTGAGAGTATGCAGTGTTTTGCAAAAAGCTAAAAGGAGTGAAAACACACTGGCCCTGAGCAGTCAGTGAGAGGAGGGATCGTGGTATTTCACACGATGGTTTGCCAGTCAAAAAGAATAACTGTCTCAATACCATTAGCTAATAGGCAACCTCACAACCAACTAGTGACCCTGCACTTTCATCTGGAAACTCAATATTACACCGAGCCACAGTCAACAGCAATCGATGGAGGACAAAACCTGCCTGCATAGTGAAATCCATATATTGACAATGCCTCGTTGTTAAAACTGACCTAAGTTATGACAGAGTATGTGAAGCCCATGTCGAAATCGCCTGGAGCAATGGCTCCATAGTTGAACATAGGTGACATGAAGACTGTTAGTTTTCAGATAATTGTTTTGTTTGTTTGTTCAGGTGAATATCTCAGTTAATTATGAAAAAAGAGAAATGAGGAGGTCATCTGCTTGAAACAATGCTGCACGAGAACAGATTGAAGGCAGATGAATATAGTTATGAAGTAAATGAAGGTTCGAGTCATTCTGATAGCAGGGAAGGTATCTTCAGATGGCAGGCTATTTGAAGATACTAATCTGAAGATGCTTATTAATGATTATATAATTCTACAGAAACAGTATCCAGAGTCAGAAGAGAACAAATACCTCAGTGATGATGCACCGCTTTTATCAGCATGAGTCAAAAGCCTTCAGTCTTAAGTTTGAAGAAAGTTCCTTCAGAGACACATCATACATACAGAACTATTTTATCAGTACATTGAGAATCTTCATAACTCTGTGAGGGACACGAATGTCTTTATCAAATTCCATGGCATCCAGCCAACAGTATCTGAGACAACCCAGTTACCACAATAATTGTTGGCAACGTACACTTTTGCAAACCACACTGATGTTGAATCTTTACATTTCTTTATGTTGCAATTTCACATTTTTTAGATTCTGTTTTTATGTTATGTTGTGACAGTGCAGTGATAATGGTCTGGTTAGGTTTAAGACCTACAAAACCATTTGTTTAGAGATAAAGAAAGATCATGTGTTGGATTGAAATACCTGATTCTGTCAACACAAACACAGCAGAAGAAATGTCCCGACCCCTCATTATAAACACCCAGTGGTTTTTATTTATTTATTTATTTTTTTTTAATTTACTTATTTGCACTATACAACAGACAAGTAAAATTATCAACCTCCAGAAGAAGCAGATTGTGCAGGTGTGATCAGAAAACCCGGTGAGGCTTATAGAGTGAATCTCACCTCCTTACTTCAATACAAAACTAATGAAAAAAAAAAAATAATAATCCACAACATATAATAATAATGGTAATAATAAAAATAAAATGACAAACCAACAATAATAATAATAATAAAAATAATAATAATAATAATAATAATAATAATAATAATAATAATAATAATAATACACTAAATGACCAGTAGCCCTATAATTATTTAAAGCACGAAATCAATATACAGAAAAGATATAAATGAAATGTGTGTATGTGTATGAGAACACTTAAACATAAGTACAGTATATCAGGTCAGGTTCATCAAGAATATCCTAAGCTTATGTTTGAATTGATTTACAGAAGCAGACTGGGATGAAATCTGAATATATCTGTTCCATAGTTCTGCCCCTCTGTATCTTATGGAGAATCGACAGAGTTCAGTACGGAACTTTGGGAGATGTAACCAATTAGCCTGTCTTGTGTTGAGTTTATGTACTTCACTGTTAAACTGAAAAAATGCTTTACAGGGCAAAGAAAATTGATGATGCTGAAATATATTTTTGAAAATAAATACACGAGTTAGATATTTGTTTAAGTTAAAGACTGTTAAGATATTCAGTTGTTTGAACAGAGGGTCAGAGTGAGCAGACCAGTCACTGTATGTAGCAATTCTGCAGAACCGTTTTTGTAATATATAAAGTTTATGGAGATAGGTCGAGTAAGTAGCTCCCCAAATCATATTACAATATATTAGATATGGATAGATTAAACTATAATATAGAGTTAGGAGACATTTTTGATGAACCAAACTTCGAAATTTACAAATGATTCCATTAGATTTCGATATTTTATTGCAGACAAAGTAAATGTGACTCTTCCAACTTAAATGTTCATCAATCAAAACTCCAAGGAAGTTTGTCGAGGAAACCTGAGAAAACACCTCCAAATGGTAAAACACTAGCCCTGAGATTCTGAATTATCACCGCAGCGAAGGCTCACCATTTCTCTGCATGTGTTTGTTGACACTGAACCAAGCATCTCCGGCATAAAGCCGCTCCAGTGTTCATACAGCATGCCGAAACCGTGGAACCTAAAGAGGTGTGACGGTACACATCATAACGCTGACATCCATGTGTGTCCCACTGGGTTCCATCTGTTGATCTAAACATGTATGGGCCACTGTTTATAATCATATGGATGCTGTTATAAAGTGTTGTGATTGAGATCCTGACTCACCATGCATCATGGAGTGACAAAGTAAAATTTTTTGCTCTAAATTACATTACATAATTGCCATCAGTAAACTGGACCCTGTCTGGCTCTCACTCGTGGGGAGGGATGCTGTTTTCTGGGGGAAAGTTCACTGAAGTCTCGGTCAGGAATGCTGACAGTCAAGTTGACTTTTTTTCAATACAAGTTGCCAGAAACAGTAACTATAACAACATAATAGTGAAAGGTGACAAAGACATGGTGAGTCTAAATTTTTGCTCTAAATCACATCACATAATCACCGCCATTTAATTGTGGGAGCCGTTTTTTTTCAGTCAGTAGGACAGACAGGATGACAGACACTTTTAAGTTTTTAATTTACTGTATCAGCACTTTGTACACATTTATTTCCCAGCACAGAGGCAATTTCTATACTTAAAAAACCTGCCAGGGAACACCAGTATCTCGCTGTTCACACTGCTCGCAGGTGGTGATAATTATTCGAGTGTGACACATCACAGGCCCTGATTGACAGCCAGTGTGAAGGAAGATAACAAGGTGGAAAATGGATCGCTTTCCTGTGCAGAGCACTTCATCTCATTTTAATTTGTGACCTGTGGGGTCTTAATGAGTGTTGTGTTCAAATCAGTAGTTTCATAAACCATGAAACATTTTGCTTTTCATTCTGAGTAATATTTGGCAAATTGTATGTTATAGAGGCTACTTTGCAAAGACATGAATTCAGGTGCGCACTAAAGTTTGAAAACCGCTGAGCTACCCTGCAGCCACGGCTATTTTCCTTCATTACAGCCAACATGGATGGATACTTGCATAGTTTTGGCCAACCGTCCATACGGATCCTGAAAACGCAGCGCCTGAAAACGCACTTTTTTGAAACCAGGTCTCAGGGTGGAAAAATCCGAAAACACAGTCCTTCCGTTTTCGTGTGGACATTGAATCCGCATACTTTCCAAAATGATGACGCCATCGCCCCACCCCTCGACCTCTCGTCTTCGACCTCTGAACCCCGCAACGTCTCATAGCAACAACAACAACAATGGCGGCCTACATGCTTGTGTTCGTGCCGCAGAAGATATTGAGCCTTTCTTGCAACTTACTCGCCTTGTAGTTGAGTGTGAGTCGCAGTCCGACCTCATTATCAGTCCACACAAACGATTCTGGTTTCCATGCACTATCCATTTTCTTCTTTTTCTTGTTATGTTGGGTTTCTCCGTCTACTGTCTGTTTGCTTACAGCACGCAAGCTTTATGCGGTTGCATAAAGGCCTGGAGTATAAACTATAGCGTTTTCGGTCATATGGATGCAAATATTCTTGAAACGATGCCGAGGAAGACGGAGGAAAAAAAGATCATTTTCATACGTGTGGACGTACTCTTAGTCTATTCATGAGATTTTTTGAGCACATCAACGATCAGCAGCCTTTTCTTTAAAATAGAAACATTATCCACCCTTAGCCCAAAACCAACACCATCCACAAATATGAGACATGAGGGGAAACACAGCCTTGATGTGTGACAGTGGAGAACAAACAGCAGCAGCATGCACACAGCCTCTGTAGAGACGTACTGTAGCCCTAAGGTGAATCACTGTTGGCTGAATTATGTGGCACAGCCTGTTGTCTTTGCTGGAGCCTCAGGCAGAGGTGTGTGTGTGTGTGTGTGTGTGTGTGTGTGTGTGTGTGTGTGTGTGTGTGTGTGTGTGTGTGTGGGTGGGTGGGTGTGTGTGTGTCAACAAACAATTGGTGTGTTTATGACTATGTTCATATTCTCAAGTGTCTCAGTGTGAAACTCTGTGCAAAGCTTTGGTGTCAGCAATATGGATGCTTGCACACCAGTCATTTGCTTAGAAGCTATTCTGTGTGTATTGCACACTGTGTGTTTGAGCCTGTTAATACCTGGTGTTGGCATTTGTCCTGAGTGATCCGATCACAACTGGACAACTCTAAGTCCGTCAGATCACACCTGGCATCAGAATGCACTTTGACTCACCACTTGTGATTGGATCTCATGCCCCTGCTCTATATGCAAAGTTAACACATACGTCAGTGGGACAAATGGAAAAAAATGTTTTATTTTTTTTCACTTCACAAAGTCTATTAAGATTCTCCAACTCACAAAATTTTGCATTTTTTTAAGAGCGTCTGAAGAGCTTCTCTGTATTTTTAGGACCCACGACTACAAATCAGTGAGGGTGTAGCTCTGACGGTTTGAAGTCACCCACTCCCCCACCGGCATGCGTGTGTGTCCTTTCGCTTTGTAGAACTATTCAGTAACGAATAAAGACTTGTTTTGAATTCCACACTGAGTCACATGGGAACTGGCCCTCTGTATGTTTAGCTGGTGTGTCATGTTGTTTGCATGATGACAACATGTGTGCTGCTGCTTTCCTCCACACTTAATTAGTCTACATACGGTGAAATAAAAGAGGAGGAGCGGGGAGAGTAGGAGAGAGATGGATTGTTTACTCTTTGAAATTCAATAATTAATGCTTAGGTTTCCATCGCTAGTCCTATATCTGTTTTCATCATCACAGGCAGAAGGAAGGGCGGGTGATAAAAGATAAGAGGGAGAGACCTCTGTTCCCTGAGGGCCCTCTCTTTGATGCATGAACAACGGCCAGAGTTTAAAGATGTAAAGCGTGCATGTGGAGATCAGGACATTTTCAGCACACAGATGCTCAGCTGTTATACACAGTAACCTATAAAGCTAGAGTTATTTTCTACAAAATGTGCTTCACTGTTGATCTGTGATGGTTCTTACCATTTCTATTCTACTGATGGATCACTCCTTTGCTGAGTGAGCCGCTCATGGCTCCATTCCAGCTGTAGCTCCAAGTGAGAGTATGGAAAAACATGAACTGTACTGACACTCACCACTACACACAATGATACCAACGGCGTAATGTGCACTATTTACACTGAGCCAACACTGGAGGTTATTGTTCCTCGGAGAGTTTTCTTCTTTGGTTCTTCCGCACAGTAACAGACAGCTGACGGACAACTGCAACTGTTCTCTTGTTGCCTGATTGATGTTTTGGCAAGCTAAATATCCGTCCTTTTTACAGCACTTTGAGTTGAAAGGAGTCAGTGTGAAGAGTGTGAATGGGTGAGCAGATGATAAACCACCTCTGACCTGGTGAAAGAGGCCCGTAGCCTCCTGTAGCACTTAGCTCGGTGCTTTATTGTCCTTCCCATGACTCGTAAGCCAACATTGTCTTCATGTGTCTCTCTCACACCGCACCCCATCCCCCGCTTGTTGACTAGCACATACAGCCCCCCCTCTTCACCACTGTCACCCACCCACCCTGGGCCTGTTGGACAGAGGGAATGTGTGACTCCTGACACCTGATCCTGTGGAGCTCCACCAGCACCTAATGGTCACTGTAGCCAGAGCCCAGGTGCTAATCACTTCTTACAGAGAGACAATCCTGTCTTTCTGTGTGTGTGTGTGTGTGTGTGTGTGTGTGTGTGTGTGTGTGTGTGTGTGTGTGTGTGTGTGTGTGTGTGTGTGTGTCTGAGAGGGGAGGGGGAAAAGGATCAGATTAGAATTGCATCTTTCTCTTCTGGTTTTGGCCTCAAATCTTTTATTTGTGCAGACCATCTAAAGTGTGTAGTCTTTTTCATGCAGAGATTACGCAATACTGCTGCAGCAAAGAGCCTCCTTTTGATTTGTCACTCTGAACCAAACAACAGCAACAAACTTCCTCCACCAGTGTGTGATTTCAAACAGCATGAGGGCACTCTGGAAGTATCGGCGAGTGTAATGTTTCAAGAACGATAACATGGCAACAACAGAGTGCTCTGATCACTTTGACTTAATTTTTTTTAAAAATCAGAAGGGTACGTTATTAATGACCAGGAGCTCTTTTCAACTCGACTCGACTGATGAAGTCTATAGGAATGCAGTGCATTAGTCTAACCCAAAGTGAAAGTTTGACAGCCTCACAGATAAATCAGCAGATCTACATTACTGATTACTGGATTTAAGCTTGATGCAAATATGGACATTAACAAAGTGTCACCGCTACAAAGTTTGTCAACCAGAAAGCACAGAGTTTATTTTCCGACCTTTAAAACTCTAAAATCTCTGTACATCATACCTGCCATATATCAGTAAAAAATGTTCACACATCACGCTGTGCTGTAATTTTAAGTTTGATGACCTGCTTATGTGAGTCTTACTGCTGTCAAAAGGCAAAGCTATCCTCTGCTCTCTCCTCTCATGAAGCTGCACCGCCACTTTACCACACTTGATTCCAGTTAGTTGTTTTGTAATATGCTGTCACTTCCACCTGTCCAGTCTCTACCAAGACCATAAAAAAACAGAATCATTACGAAGCTATGATGTATCACTCATGAATATTGAAATTAGGGTGAGGCAGAGATGACATTAAATGCTCTTCTGCTGCATTTTTCATGGTGTCTGGAAGGGAAAATCTCTCCACACACACTCTGCTTCCTGTTGACAGACAAGGACATACAAACAGCAAACAGTCAAACAACAGTCACAGTATAACTTTGGGGACTTCTTCTTGTCATAATAACTCAAACAATAAAAACATAAAAACACGCACATATACAGTTCACACGAACAACTGCACGTGACTCATATCCTGACGCAAACACACGCACATAAACATGACCTTGATAAAGAAGACATCTTTACAACTACAGATTTCAGAAAAAAACATTTTCTTTGCCCCTGAGTCATGACCTCTGATCCAATGTAGTTCCATATATTGATAAATGAAATGATCATTTTAGTTGTACTGGAATGGTAGTGATATAAGCAAGAAGAAAAAGAAGAAGAAAATTTGGAATTATATGTTGACGTGCAGTACATAAGAATCTTTTCATGCCTGTTGTAAATGTAGTCACCATTAGCTCTCTCCATAAGCTGCTTTGTGGAGCCTAAAGAACAGGTCACTGACTCTTGGATTAGCAGAAATCTGATACCAGCACCTACTGACCTCTGTCTCAAAACACTGCAGTGACTGTTGTCTCTCCTTGTAGGATTGTCTTCATAAGTGGTGCTCTTTGTCTGTTCAGCCACAGTGACGGTCATATTTACTGCCCAGTGTTTTTTATTTATCCTGAACAAAGTGCTGTTACTGCTCCTCAAAAAATAGAAACTGTAAATAATGTAATATCTGATTAAAGTAATTATTTAAAGGGGCACCATGTAGTTTTGGGGAAACCATTTAATAAGGTAAGGTCAGACATATATTCATTAGAAATATTTATTTTATATATTTCTAGAACAGAATGAATAAGCTGTTTTTAGTATGTTAAAAGGTTCCCAGAACGCGGCTTGAAGAGGGTCCTTCAAATATGAACAATGTAGATGTATGAAATTGTGTTGTGTGTTTGAGGACAGTTTGTTTAATGAGTTTATGAATCGTGATTAAAGTTTGATAAAAAAGTTCCTTCTCAAAACTACATAGTGCCCCTTTATACTTTAAGTACTGAGGCTGATATTGTAAATACTCTAACCTTAGGTATAACCCTGTTAACAGACCCGTATTCATTTTTTTTGTTTCAATTTCTAATTATGGTAACACCTCCTGATTTTAGCCAGTGTTTTTCATTTACATAATGTCACAGAGTGAACTGGACAAAAAGACAGCCAATGTTGGACCACATAATCATTAGCCCTTTTTAGATAGAAAAGGCGGCACATTTGCTCCAAGGTAAGGGCAGCAATCTGCCGCCTTTCTAAAAGGGAGGCGTAATATTCCTTCTTTTCCAAAAGCCGCCACTTGGCCACCATGGAGTAGGCAACAACATTTTTGAGCCATGAGACAGTCAACGTTTGCACAAGTGCTGCACACAGCTCAGAACAGTAACAGCACTGCAAGCTAATGTAACCTGAAGCAGAGACAATAACTACCCGCTAACCCTCTGTTCAAATTGAGTTGCAACCACAGCCAAACATCAAGCTAGTGCACAACATACAAAAATACAGATAACTTAGCAAGCCAGCTAGTGTCACTTATTATTCAACAGCGACAGCTTGGCGTCTCTTTAGTGAAGCTGTGGCCTACGACTAAAAGTCAGCCTGAGGTTGACTCTTGTCTCTTGCCTCTTACTTGGTCACGGTCTCTTTTTCTCTTCTAAGCATCCTCTGTCATCATCTTCTTCGGTCTTGTCACCTTCATCGTGACGTCCGTAGAGGCTGCTGTGCCTAGTTCTGTTGGTGCTCCGCTGGCTATGGTTCTGGTGCCCATTCTGGCCCAGCACTTGAAACCTTCCTCCTCTGTTGCTTACCAAAGCTGCTGTGATATTAGTGTGAACACATCACTCCAAGCTGAATCAGCTAGCAGAGCTTATTTGTAGCTACAGTAGGTAGCAGTTACAGGTTGCTTTCAAAAACTCCGTAAATCACAGAGACCTGAGGCCAAGCAGCCGGAGGACATCAGAGGGAAAACCAGAAAAACATTATCTGATATCATCATTATATGATCCAGTTTCAACAAAACACTGATAGCTGGTGCTGTGTGTGATGTACTGCTACCTGCTCACTGAAGTTACACAGTGCAGAAACAAGTGATGGGGGGCTGGAGTGGCTGTGACGGAGACACCATTATGTTACTTTAAAATGACTGACCATATGTCTTTTAAATATACGTATCTTATGTTTAACCACTAATAACATCATTCCAGACATTCACTCATCAATAAATCAGTATCATTACACACCATATTACAATAAAGGCGTAGATAGTGCTGTTATGTTCCAATAAACAATATATCATATTAACATTGAATCACAGTTGTACCCATGTTGCTATGGAGAAAAAGCATGCAGAGGCACAAACTCTAAATGCTTTTCTTACAACTGGGAATAAAAGCCTGAGCCACAATAACACCTAGCCCATCAGAAAATTGTCTCAGAATTAGAAATGATTTAAAGCACTGAATGTGTTATCAGGTTTGTACAAAGCTTAATGTTTAGTTTCCACTTGCCAGAACCTCATATACATTCCTGAGCTTGGTGAGAGGATACTTCCACTGAAATGTGCCTCTTTTGACTTCTCTGGCCACGTCAGTATTTACTAATGTATATGCTCATTTCTTTGTACTGATGGAGAGTTTTATGTCCTTTGTTGCAGATCTGGAATAAGCGTCAAATTGCACTCACTCATAGAAATAAAATAAAATACCCCATCTCACAGTGTTAAAGAAAGCAAGAGAAAATTCCTGGATCCACCGCTTTATCAGAACCTACTCCAGAAGTTAATGCGGATCTTGTTAATGGTGGAAATACGTTCAGTCGGTTTTGTGTAGTCCTGCCAGCAAACCAGTCAACCAGCCAACAAACAAATGGACAAGGTTGAAAACATAACCTCCTTGGCAGAGGTAATGATTGAGAGCTACTGCACACACACAATATGACAAGACTAATAAATTAAGAATCAAACATAATATAATTCAGTTATTAGAAATCTATATAAAGAAAACAGAAAAAGGACCGCATAGCTAAAACGAACACTCGCCTCTGACCAGGCACAGTATGTTGTATGAATCATTGTTGTTTATGGATTTGCTTAATCAGTTCAGTTGTTTTGTTCTTCTGGTATTGGAACTTCACCAGCAGAATGTCCCTGGAGGGTTTGTTTTCCCCTCTGACGTGAAAACTCACCCTCCTCAGTTTAATGCTACGGACTCGTCACTTTGCGTCCTCCTGATTTCACAAGATGTATGAGAAGAGAGGGGGGCAGGAAAGAGCTGGTGGGGTCACAAGGCCACTGCTCATATTGGGGATTAAAGCAGATGCTTATCTGAAGGGAGGGGTGGCAGGGTAGAAGGGGCTCAAAGGGTGAGACATACTGTATTCAGCTAGAGAGTGGAGCCCTCCAGCTCTGCAGTGTTTTCATAACAACACGGTTCCACCTTCCACCTTCTTACTGTAGTGCCGATCTCTGCTCTCTCTCCACTGAAATGTGATTCCAGCAGGTCTCTGAATTCTCTTTGAGGTGTTACAGAGAGAAGTTATCTTCCAAACCAACTGTATTCATTAAAGTTGAAAAGAATTAATGAAGTACTTTGCTGTGTTGAAGTATCAGCAGTTCGCTCTTGCAAGTCCACCGTCAAACACTAAACCAGGCTCTTATCAGTCCTGGCCCCATGGCTCGGCACACACAGCCTGAACTGGAGCAAAAAACATCCATCCTCCTTGTCATAACTGAAAAAACAAACCCTTTTTAAAGATTATTTCAGATCCTTTGTACCGGTGTGCCACCAGTTTTGGTGCAGAACCCTGGGAATAATGGAGGAAAGGCTTATGAAGGTCTCCCTGTTGCACTCTCTGTCCATGAGAGAGGGAAAAAAACATGAGTTAATTGCATTTCTTCCCGGCCGTCTCAAGTGGAAGCAGCTTAATGAGGTTAGGCAGCTCGCCTCGTTGAGAATCGCAACTGTGCCTAATTGTGATCTCAAATATGCTCATAATCCCCTGATTTGACAGCGGCAGAGGTTTCTGGGGAGGTATTAAGGTGAAAGAGAAAGAACAAGGGACAGAAAGACAATTAGCAGGAAGAAAAACATGTGAACAAGTAGAGCGGCTTAAGACATTTCAGTTACAAGTGAGATAAACAGTTAGGGATGATTTTAATGCTTTGTTTGAGTTATCTCCTCAATTATGTTAATGTGCAAGATTAAAAAGAATAACAGAGCAGTGTTTCAAACAGTGAGAGGGTTTCTTTAGGTCAAATGTTCCGTGTCACTTTTCTTCTTCTCAGTGCCAAGGTGGCACATAAGCTTGGCACTGGTATGCCCACATGATACTGAGCTGTTGTGTCAATAGCTGTGTTGTCACTATCAGCAGCATGTCCACATGCCAATAAACTCACGTCATGCTGGTCGTCTGTTTTTTTGATTAGCACATCTGTTCTAGAAAGGTGAAGGGGATCATTTTGCACACTTGATGTTTGATAGTGTGGAGGTAGAGGTTTCTTGTTCTCAAGGCTCTAGGTTCACTAAATCAGCTTTTCCCTGTTTTGCTGTTCCTCTGATATTCAAAAATCCATATTGTTCCTCTTACCTGTAATGCTATTGATCCATCTACTTAGGTTTACATTTACATTTCGGGCAGTTAGCAGATGCTTTTGTCCAAAGCGACTTACAGTAATTCACACGTTCATACACTGATGGCGGTGGCTGCCATACACGGTGGCGACCAGCACACCAGGAGCAGTTTGGGGTTCAGTATCTTGCCCAAGGACACTTTGACACACAGACCAGGGCAATTGAACCAGCAACCTGATAACAAGACGCTGGCTCTACCCCTGAGGCACGACTGTTGTGAGTCACTGAGTATAAGGGACATCGAGATGTCTGCTTTCTCTCAACTGTAACAGACCGAGATGGCACTCCACTTGTAGCGCTCAAACAACAGCAGTGTCGCTTTCTAGAAATAATGACCTACTCAACTGTGAATAGTTTCATATAGGAACTTTTTTCTTTCTACTGAACTTCACCCACCAATAACGTTAGTTAGCTTAGTTAGGCTTGTTAGCTTGGAAGGGACACAGGGAATGCTGGAACGTTGACGTTCATTGCATTCATTTGGTAAGCGCTAAGTATATCAACCTGCAGTCAGATAATTGCCGGAGCACATCCAAACATTTTGTAGACAGGTTAGGGCTATTCTAGTTCACTTTTCACTCTGGACCAAAAACCCACAAACAAACGGCTTTTGTCTTGAATGTAAATTTGTGCACTCGACATCCATTCTCCTGCATCAATTGACTCTGCAGTAGTCACTGGTGTTTATCAGCTCTAGCAACACTTGGGTGTACACGCTAATATCCGCCCCCTCTCAGCCATGATACTGTGTTGAAGTTAAGGACATTACCTTGTTAATACTTTTCCATTGTATCTATTTGGTGGAAGTGAATACCACTTGTGTGTGAATGTGTACAATCAGCAAAAGTGTGAAAGGGGTATTGGTGTGAGGTGTGGAGGGTAGATGGTGGTAATGCTGTATGTATGGAAGAATGAGAATGCTTTTTGAAGCAATGATTCTTCATCATTTTGTGACAAAACTCCACAGTTAGCTCCAGTCCTCTTCAGTCACAGAGTTGGTGCTCAAGCAGGGATTTCTCTTTGACTGTTATTCAGACTGTCCAGTCCCAAAACTGCAACAAATTACATCAGGACATGAACAAAACTGTGTCCATCAGGTCACCTCTGACAAATCCTCTGCAGGGCAGAAATGAACCATTGCTCAGAACATTGTGAATCACAATAATATTTACAATGATCTTATAGTCTCCACCAGCAATGTTTCCCCTTGTGTCCCCTCCAGAGGCTATGTTGACTTTTCAACTCAGCTCTGAGGGCACTGAGGCGACTGTGTGCGTTGTCTCGCTGAAAGAGCGGACACCAGCAGAACGCCTGTCTGACAGATGGTGAGGTTAACTCTCTGTGGTTCGGTATCAAACAAGCCATGCTGCCATTGCCAGTGTCTCGACTTTAAGGCTTGAGGGTGCATCGATGGAGCTTTGACCTCTGTGGTCACATGGCCGCAAGCTGTCATGAGCTGTCACATTCAAAATGTGAGATGACTCGAGGCAGCGGACAGCTTCAATATGTGTTCAGTGCACCCTAAACAAATCACACCGTAGGCTCTCAACACTGTACTCATGTGCAGGCTAAGGTTAAGGCCGGGGATATTTTTTAATGTGTTTGTAAAAAAAACTGTGTGTCCTCTGTGTCCCCTCTCTTTCCTCAGAATGAAGAACAAGCTCTGGTACTTTGAGTTTGGCACCACTGAGACCATATCTGCCACCTGTAAGAAGCTCAACGAATGCATAGAAGTGGAGGTGAGTCACAGTCTCATCAGAGCTGTCATCAGAGAAGCATAATGGATGAGTGCTGACAGAGAAGTGATTGGTTGTGTAACTGGCAGAAATGTGGAACGATGTCTCTAAATACCCAAGAATATACCGTGTTTGAAGCAAAATAACAAAAGCAAAATATGAAACAACTTGTGTACATTACATGTTAGCGAGTTCGCTTTTCTGTCTTTTGCTGGCAGACTTTTAAGTGCTGTTATTCATTTATGTGTTGCAGAAATTTACAACAAAGCCGTTTTCACATATTAATGAGGTGGGCTATTCATAGCACATCATCAGATTAATGCTCCATAAAGTCACTGATTGCCTCATTCTGTCATACAGCGCAGCGTAATCTGTCACCTGGGTGCTTAAAGCACAGCAGGACTCCAAGAAAGCACACAAGAAACGCAACATTTCAGGAACTGGTGGGGCTAAATGCAAACAAGCTGCATTTCATCTCACAGGGTTCAGCATCCCTCCGTATATGTAACTCATAAAAAAAATCACATTTTACCATCTTTATAATCTTGTATTTACCAGTCTTTTTTTAAAAGTATTGTCTTTGTCAGTCTAGAGCACTACTTTCTTCTTTTTTAACTATATTTTGCTATTGTTAACAAATCCATTGAAAAGACAGACAAGTGTTAGTCTGTATCTTCTTACCCAATGACAGCTGGGCAGTGCAGCAGAAGTATTCAAGGAGAGAAAAAAAAATTGCGGGGGGAGTTACTTACACACTTGGTGTGAAGATTTTATATGGGCTTCCAAATAAAATTAGCTGAATTGAAGAGCCATATTAGAAGACGTGAAGGGGAGAGAAAAAGTGATGGAACCCAGCAAATGTCCTCAGTGCATAGAGGACATTGGATAGCACCTGGGGGCTAGCTGTTAAAACTAAACTAAACATAACAAAAAACTGTCATCACAACCAGAATTATTTATTTACATTTATTAATTAGAGCATTCACAATAATCAGTCACAATCAGCAGGGAGAGGCATGTAGAAACAGCCATTTCACCACCTTCCCGTGGTGGGAAAGAAATTAGAAATTGTCTGTCTGTCTGTCTGTCTGTCTGTCTGTCTGTCTGTTGATCATTCTTCTATGCTCTGTTGAAGTGCTATGGCCAGTGTCACAGCTAAACATGAAGACTCAAATTTAACCATACTCCACCATTTCACAGCATATGCCATAACTTCCTCCAAAGTTACCTTGGCGTGTATGTTTATATTTATTAACACTTGAGACTGAGCAGAGCAGTGATAACAAATAACTCCCTCTACTATGAACAACACTCTACTGTATATGTCACATTAATATAGGCATGTCCACCTCTGCTCCTGTTTTGAAGCACTATGTGTCAGCCTGATTGAAGTTTAACAACTTCAGTTTATATTTGGAGATCATTACATATCAGAAACTTAGAAATACTTTAAGCCTCTTAAAAACTAGATATGTAATGTTTCCTCTTTTAAGCAGTCTATATGTTAAAGGGATATTCGGGTGTAAGTTTAATCCATGGTCTAACACACTCCCCATAATCTCTCGACCCCCCCTCGAGAGATCAAGTTTTCCGACCGCTAGTTTATGTAGTTTTAGCAACCTCAGAAAACACTGCATGGTAACAATACACTGCAGTCTATGCCTCCAACCAAGAAACCACCATCAAAAAGCCGCTCATAGCCACAAATAATGCTCAGAACAGCACCAAACTTCAGCAACAGTACAAACAGGGTCCCAGCACATAGTTCGAGGCATCAAACATCTGCTAGCTTAGCCGGATTTCTACTGAAAAGAGAACACAGCTCACCACTCTCCTGCAGCAGCTAGCTCGTTGTGGGAAGCCCTACAAGTCGATTACCGAGTGCAGTAAAGTTCCGCAGTTCAAGGATGAAAATGTATGATTATTACTCCATGGAAATGCAATCAAAGTTCATATGTGTCTTGCCTACCAGTTTATAACAGTTATTATCGAGAGTGGACAGGGGAAAGAACGGAATTGAGCATTTCTAACTGCACTCGGTAATCGACTCGCAGGGCTTCCCCACAGCAAGCGAGCTGCTGCAGGAGAGTGGTGAGCTGTGTTAACTTTTCAATGTGGATGTGTGACAACATTTTTATGTCTCATTGGTCCAAATGTAAGACATTCTTTTCTATAAAATAAATTTGCTTCAAAACAATAGTGCATAGATGATCATACATGCATATCTATGAAGGTAGGCTCAATCTGATATCACATCAGATCGTCATAATTATTGTTGCTGTAGGACCATCACTGCAACTGACCAATCGTGTTGTTGTAAAGTTATAGCTTTGCAACTCTGGAAAAACAGCGAAAAAGTACTCACAATGGAGAAGTTATTGTTAATATATTTCATGTTATGAAATGGGTCTACCTAACCAGGTATTTTTGTTCCCTAAACCTAACCATAAAGCAACAGAAAACTGAAAAGAACTTATTCAGCCACAATTCAGGTAAAGGTGCTGTTGATTTTCTTAAGTTGAATTGATGGTCCTGGAGCAGAATTAATGTCCATGTTCCAGGAACAACACCAATTAACATATATATATGTATGTGGCCCAGAATAATCTACAATGTTAAAATACAATGGTCTCAGTCGCTGGATTACTGGTTCAGAATAGTATGTTGGTATACTCTTTACAGAGCCGTCCAGTACCAGGCACTGTAAATGTTATAAATCTTTTTAAGTTTGTCAGATTCTTATAAATGTCAGTTAGCCATCATTCACGCATCTTAATAAATACATTTAAATTGAAATGTTAATGTCATGTCGTTTTTCAGACAAACATTACAAGGTGGTGTGCCTGCATTTTGTGGGCACGCAGTAATAATCCAGCATTTTTTTTGTCTGCTTTGAGTCAGCACAAATCAGCTTTACATGCTAAGTCATAGCTATATGATGTTGACATTCACTGTTGTCTGTATTAAGTATTTTATGTATCCAGATTAGACCAGACGCAATGTTATTCAGAGTTAAGCCAGGAGTGCCAAATAATGCATATTGTCAGCATCATACAGTGACATTGGGCCAACAAATTTCATCGCCGTCTGTTTTGCTGCTTCACACAACTGCACACTTGGCTTCTGTCCAGGTAAAGCATCAGGACAAACTAAATCTTGCAGTCCTTAACAAATCACTGATGTGCTAGTGGTTGTAAGCAGGGGCTCCATATAGGGGGAAAAAGTTAGGACAATTCCAAGGGCCCCTGACTGACAGGGGCACCATAAAATAGGTAAAAACTAATATAAAATTATCAAACCACCATCATTGAGTATATATTTCAAATGTGATAATACAATTAATGATCTCTTCGTTTTTACTTGTTTTTGGCAGTAAAATTCTCCATTGACCAAAAAATAAACATCCATATTGACCGACCACCCCCCTGTATCTGCATGAAATGGTTTGGTCCAGCCTTAGAACTCATCAGTGACAGTGTTTAGCTGCAGCCAGTCAGTAGATGCGCCAGAACTATACAGATCACAATGTTGCCTAAATCAAAATCTGGTTTTCAAAAAAGGAAAGAGAGGAAAGAGAGAGAGGAAAGACAAAGGAAAGAGTGTCAGTCTGTAACCCAGTTTGTCACCAAGAGAGGTGGGTAGCCTTCAGTCTGTGAGTGGTATTAACCTGTTGGCTTAATGTCCATAGTGAAATAACGTTAAGCTAGCTAGCTACAGACTAGTGTTAGCCTACATTTCATCAACATTTAATCAGTGCAGGGAAACGTTTAGCAAGATATTCATATTATATCATTGTCCCTGCTCCTTTTAGCAGACTTAACAACAGATGAGTCAGCAGCAGCCCAGTCTCCCCATAACTGTCCCAGTGAAGAAGCTGAGCAACGCTGTGTTGACATGCCAGTTAGCATCATTGCAGGAAATCTGTGGGGATTTCTCTTTCTCTCTTGCTCTTTTCACCATTACAAAAAAGAAAATTAAATATTTATTTCAAAAACAATTCAAGCAAATTATTTTCTCACATAATGATCATTATGAACTAAATAAAAATAAAAAAACAACCTACTGTCTGTACTGGATGCTGGACAGTTGGAAACAGTGAAGAGCATACCTCGTCCTGCATGTAAATTACAGACAATATTAAATTAATCCAGTTTGATACGTTCATTTCGAATTATGGAATGACATCTATAGAGATACAGACTTTACTATTCTCATCATGAAGGGCACTATAATAACCCTGGTGTGGAAATTCCATTTTACATGTCAACTTTAGCATATTTTTTATGGTGGCTTTCAATCTTGCATCAAAGAGTGAACAGCATACTGTATGCAGACTTGCATGTACAAATCACCAGCAGTAAATATTGTACTAGTACTAGTATTGAACTACAAGAAGCAAGACAGTTGCAAGACTTTAATTAGTTAAGTAAAGCTTTTGATGGGACAGTTAGGTCCCAGAGATGTGGTGACAACAGCTGTGCAGAGGGGGCCCAATAAGATTTTTTTGTCATGGGGCCCAAAATTCCTGGCGGCATCCCTGGGTGTAAGCATGGACTGCCATTTTACTCTATGATACAGTAACTCATACACTGCAGCTGTAATGTTTTTAGAATCCATTAACTTAGATCTTACCATTATCGTACGTCTCATTCATAAGTAAATTGGGTTATTACAAAGGACTGACTGTAACCTGGTTGCACAAAGTTAGTACATGAGAGCACACTGACTGTCACACTGTACTCCAAAGCAACTGTGACTTTTTCACTCTAAAACTGGTTTTAGTTAAACTCATAAGGACCAGTTAAAGAGGTGGTTTACAAAAATCAAATGAAGTCTCTTCATCCAACTTTTATGTATTCATCCTCATTGTTATTGTGTGTCTTGGCAATGTCTGCTGAAGAAGCTGTTTGCCTATACAGCTGAGCTCATGGCATTTGTCATCGAAATTCACTGAAAACATCAACAGTTTCAAGGAATGACTTTGTACCAGAATACATTTGCCAATACTTTATCTCTGCACAGATGGAAGCAACACATGGGGGATCATATGAAACTGGCTGCTGGCATAAGCTTGCATTACATGTTAGTTCCAGACTTCTGTTTTAAATCCCAGAAAACTCTTCAGGACCCTTTTCTGCTTGATCCAGTCCTCACCTCCTTCTCCTCCTCTCTTAAAACATAAATCTGTTTTCTCTCCAAGACACTAGAAACTGCTGTTTTCAACCAGTTTGCAGTGACAGAAGCTCTCCATGTTGCTCCATGCCATGCAAGCTCTATCTCTTCTGCCCTCTTACTCTTACATCTGTCTGCTGCATTTGACCCAGTGAAACACCAAATCCTCCTTCCAACTAAGAGGTCTGGCCATTTCAGGCTCTGCACTCTCTATGTTTGCATCCTACTTGACAGGTAGGTAAGGATCATATTTGAACCACACAGACTGTCAACAGGTCAACAGGCCCTCTTTTCTTTCCTCTCTACACTTGCATGGCTTCTCCTAGCAATGCTACGCCGATGACACCTTGCTATTCTAGTAATTCCTCCTATTTGACACTCAGGTGGAGGCATGCATTGCTTCCCTTGTTTATATCTTGGAGTGCACTTCAAGATGCATCTGAAAGTTCAACCTGAACAAGACTGAGCCTCCAAGGGAAAAGCTGCCCTCACCAAGACCTGTCTCTCACCACTGACAACAGCATGGTGGTGCAATAGCAAGCATAGCAAGGAATCTGGGAGTGACCAATTATCATTCTTGGCAAACATTGAACCCCATCAATTAGGTGAGGAGGATTCACCCCTTCCTTCCTCATCAGAGAGGCAATCCAAGTGCTCATCCAGGCAAATATCTCCCTACTGGATTACAGCAACTTGCTGGAACCCCTGCATCTGCCATCAGACCTCTGCAGCTAATCCAGAATGCAGCTGCCTATCTGGTATTTAACCAGAGTTTTCTCACTGAACTTCTCAGCTCACTACATTGGCTCTTGTTGCTGTTCACATCCAATTCAAAAGCTCCTTATTACCCCCAAGACATGGTCAAAAGGACCCTGTTGTTGCTCATCTTGGTCAAGGCTCTTCTCTGTTCTGTTAGAAGAGCAGAGATACTGCATTTCTCTATCTATTGATCAAGGCTTGAGAGAAAGAACTTCAGTGCCGGGATCAGAATAAGAAAACTAAACTTACAACTCAACAACCTCACATGCAGAAGCATAATTATTTGATTTTATGAGGAGAGTATTCATGTAAAATTAGATCTTTTTGTGCAGTAAGATTTAATCTTAAATGTTTCTTCATAAGCATTCTTTTTCTTTGTTTTCCTCTTTCTGTCTTTTTGCCTCTTTCATTAATTTCTTCTCAGTGCGATGGGATCATCTTGGACCTCAGCAACACCTCCTTGGAGGGCATCGCTGTCCTCAACATACCCAGCATGCACGGTGGCTCTAACTTATGGGGTGAGTCGAAGAAGAGGAGGAACTACAACCGCATGAGCAAGAAGGTTCCTGACCGGATGCCTGCAAGCACCGTCACTGACGCTAAAGAGCTCAAATTTTGCATTCAAGGTAAGTCAAAGAAGGTGAATGAGAATACATGTTCCAAGCAAGGTGCTGTCATAGATTAAAACAGGGCATGGGGCTCCATTTGCGCAAGGCTTCAGTGAAAGCAGACGTCAGTCAACCCAGTAGTTTATAATATGTAGACTTAAATTATATTTCTCTCTTGACATGGAGATTACAGGGTGAACAGCAGAAACACAGTGTCCACATTACAAAGTTATCTACCATTACTGCGCTCTTGCATGTAATTGATTAGCCAGTGTAGTGCTTTGCAGAATGAGATTGCTTTGCGTTGCAGCAAATGTTGAGTTGTTCAACTTTTTGCTGAATGACCTCGTGTTGGCACCCCTGCTGCATTGATGGACTGGCTCCATTCAAATGACTCCATCCTCTGTCATCCTCTTGTCCCTGGGGACAGGAAGGGCTGGCAGAAGAGGTATTTAAGGACAGTGACAACCACCAAACATCTGTTTTATATGAATGCCATGACATGACCTTCAAAATTACATCACAGAGGAGACAACAGAATGTTCAGTAAATAAATGAAGACAGTTGTTCAATAGATTCTGCACATGTCCCAACATTCATTAGTCTGTGAGTTCTGATTTATTGGTGTACAATTGGCCAGTCTCTGTTTGAGTGACACATTGTGAATTTCAGCCACAGGATGTTTTGGTGTGGTAGAGCTGCGATTGTGTGCTCTCCTTAAACACACCTCTCTGATGAGAGACATTAAGCGATAAAGACAGACTTTCTGACATTAATACAAGTCCAGCTGGTCAGTGATCACTATCTAGCTGTAAGCTAAATAGTTGAAGTTGAACAGTTTGGGGCATGACCAGAAAATATTGGTCAAATCACAAGGGGTCTGAGAACATCTACTACATCCCTCATCAGCGTCACCCAGATAAATCTTGGCTATCTTGGCCTTGCTGTAATGAATCCTGTGTACCACGATGAATTGAAGACTGAGCCTAGCGCAGCTGGAGGAAGAATTGACTGCTCGCAAGACTTCTTCTCAAAAGTCATGAGACAGGGAATTCTGCAGTTTGTTCTCCCAGCTGGCCTTAGTTTTGTTGACAGCAGTAGATGGTTTAAAAGTGAGAAACGTCATCCTTAAGTAGAGTTTAGATCTATGCCACTTGGCGCTGGGATTTTAGGGAATTGAGAAGAGTGGGTCATGGCAAAATCACATAGTTAAAGGTATCTAAGGAAATCGCCTGAATTGTGCAGAGATTTTCATCGTGCAGGTCACTATAGGATTTGACGTGTAGAGCAATGGGTAGAAAGGAAGGCTACTGCAAACCAGGGCAAAGACAAAAAGCTTCATCATTAGAGCATTCTGACCATATAACTTGGAGTAAAACTTCCTAAAAGTATCATAAATCGTCTCTGGGGCAGAAGTAAGAGAGCCTGTTTCATCTTTTATCTGTGTGATTTGGTTTGAGACCATCTTGGCCTTTAGCTTGGTTGGCCCAGGAGGTGACTGGCTATATCCCCATGCTCATGCATGCATCTTCGAGCATGAAGGATGTTTTGTTCAGTTTCATTTGTTAGGAGGAGGTTGAGCTCCGTATGAAGTACCATTCTTTCTTTATGCAAGTCAGGTGATTGGTTGGTGATTGGTCAACTGTGTCTCTGGTCCAGCATCTTCATTGTTTTGTTCCTCAAGACTTATGGCAAGTCATCCACTGGGCTACAGACATTTAGCCTGCGAAGTCCGTAACCCACAGCAAAGCAGAGTGGATCTAACCCAGGAGAAGGCTAGCAGCGCAGAAACTGCAGCATCCTGTCTGTCCAGCTGGAGTTAATTAGTCGGCTTCAACATTCTGCATCTGCTGATAATCAGCCACAAAGGTTGTGGCCTCCTCAGGCGAAGCTATCCTCCTCTTAGCTTTGTTGGCTAGCGTAATCTGTAAGCGGGCCAGGAATAGGAGGGATGGTCCGAGGCCCAAGTTGTATAGTGTTGACAGTCTGTCATGGAGGACCTCTGGAGTGAAGTATTTGTAGATATACACCGGCGTTCCTCGGTATTGAGGTTGCCTCATCTCTTGTGGGCTTCCTGTATAATCATCTCCTTTGTCTGGAACCAGTTGGGGTGTATTATTACCTTCTGCGGCTGAGACCCCAGTTGTGGCTTGGCAGTGAGCGCCCAGTGTACTCGGTGCAGATCATGCCGTTAATGGCGTACACTGTATTACTTTAGGCTAGTGGGGACAATGAAAGAGTAGGCTTTGAAATAAAGTTGTGGGAGAGCGAGATCGCCCTGCCGTTCACATGCTCACCTAATGGGAAGTCTCAGCTAAATGCAACTCGGTGCTGAAAACTCACCATTCCACCCTCATTTATATTCATAAAAGTACAGCATGCTGTTTTAAGATGTTAAAAGGTTTAGGTGTAGCTCCTCCATATAATTAAGCTGCACTGTATATTCAATAATGTGATATTGAATCAAGGTTACAATCAAAGAGTTAATGGGAACAAAGTTATATACATTCATCACCAACGCCAGCTCTCTTTACCGATTGCATGAGATGTGGCAGCAGCTTGCCTATGTGTAAACTGCAAATGAATGTGTTACCTACATTCACTTTTAAGTTTCCTAGAGGAAATACCTGGGAAGCCTACTGGGGAAATGATTATGAGTGATATTTCTGGTGTTCAGCAGAACTAGCATAAGAAATGTATCATAGTAGCTGAGCAGCAGCAGCACAAGGTTTTAGAGGCGTTACTGGGCTAAGATTATAATACTGTTAGTACAATTCACACGCATAAAGTCATGGAAAAAGCTTGCTCAGGTTAAGAAACATTTCACACTGGGAGGTGCAACTTTAATTTACGCAAGGTATGATAGTGGCTAAGATTAAGGTGGATATTCGAGAGTGTTTGTGTTTGTATGTGTACTCTTGTTTTTGTAAACCAGATGTCACTTTATAGACATTTCCATGTTGTTATCCATCTGCTTATTTTCACATCTCCAAAAATTCATTACTTCACATCTAGATCTTTGATTCTTCATGGTTTAGCTTTCAATCACTATATGTGGGGTACATTAACACATCTTTTAAATGAAAGATAGAAATAAAGAATACAAATTTCTGGCAGGCAGCTTGTGGTTCCTGGTCTTTTTGAGCACCACAGCTGCTTCTAAAAAACGTCCAGTCCATTTCATAAAGGTTTCATATTTGGAATGGGTGGACAATTGTATTACTCCAAGCGATGACATTTCAGCATTGCATGGCACTAGCAGATAAACACTTTGCATGCTCGTAACCTGAGTTTCGAGTTTATCTACCGCTACTGTAGCTCATAAAGGTCAGTTTACTTATCACAAGGAGTACTACGTTGTTGATTCAGGAGGAGAAAAAACGGTGTCACTGGTATCTGGACTTTAAAAGACATTTACTATTTAACACGTGTAGGGTCTAAATTTCTGGAAATGTAAGACCCAGTGTTTTTGGAATTCATTCCATAATGGGGAGCAAAAGCCCAGATATATTTATTGACCTCTGATATTTCAATTTTCTTTTAAATCTGCCTCATATGATGCATTTCTATACATATCATACATGCCCATGCTTGGACTGAACTTGCGTCACCATGTGTCTCTTCTCTTGAGTCATATCTTGGCTTTTTGCTGGATTAGAGCCAAAAAAAAATCCAAAAAATCAACCAACAATCAGCATGGATGTTTTTTTGCTGTCAATTCCTGCCAATAAAGCACTGAGAATAGTGACAATTTAACAAAGAACATAATTGTCACAATAATTTGTCTCCAGATGTGGCTAATCTCAAGGATGAGTTACTTGTACCTGCAGTTTGATGTCCAAACACATTAGAAAACAGCCCACTATGTACTTTCACCAAGGTTTTCTCGATTCATCCCACTTTTGTCTGTCTCACTCCACTTTGTCCCTACATCTCTGCTGACTGAGCCAAAGCTTGTTTCCATGGAGACCTCAGGGCTATACTGAAGTAAAGACTTGAGGAGAGGAGGAGACAGGATGAAGACATAGTGAGAGAAACCATAGTGTAAGAAGAAATAGGGATGACTCATGTAAGTCACTGTCAGTCCTATGTGTGTTTGTAGTTGATGGACTATAACCTCATAGATGCTTGCTTTGAAAATGCAAGTACTGAAAAAACATTTTAGTTATTGGACCAATTGTGTTCTCATTAAGATTATTTTGATCACATTCAATTTATTTTGGGTGAAACCATTGACATCACATAGTGGGTGAAATAGTAATAAAAAAATGTCAAATGTTAAAAACAAAGGATAATGTATGGTTAAGTATGAGTGAGGATTATAATGCATAATCCAATGTGTCATAAATCAGACGAAATATATCAGCAAATTGAGGGCAACCAAAAAAACGACAGTCTCCAGGAAAATGAGCAGGGTTAACAAGTTTGTCAAATGATTGTAAAACAGAAGCTCATTTTATTTCCTACTCCTCTCAGCTCCTTAAAGGAGCTGATCACACAGTCAACATCTTAAAGTGAAACTCTCGCCAAAAAGCAACCGAGGCTTTATTTGCGATTGAATATGAGTCAAACCTTCGTGTAAAAGCATAATTACGACGAAAGACGCACTTTTAAGATTTCCCGTAGTTTCGGTTTTGGGCACGTTAATTTTGAACGGGAGTGCAGGGGCAGAGATACGATGGCATCAAAATCGCTATTTTTAGAACACTAAAAAGGCTCGACACAACATGAAACTTTGCTTGTAGCATCACCAGGGTCTCTACTCATGAACACGAGCATTGAGAACATTGTTGGTGTACACAAAGTTTATGAAAAAGAAGGTTTTTGAACTACTCACGTTAGCTGCTGCATCTCCTGCACGTTGCCGTCATGGCAGGCAAAAAGTGTCGATCCCTGAGTGCGACCTTACAGGCACGCTTGAGGAGCGGTTCACCATTACTCTCCTGCCTGTCAGGTCGCACTCGGGGATAGACACTTTTTGTCTGCCATGACGGCGACGTGCCAGAGATGCAGCAGCTAACGTGACTCATATTCAATCGCAAATAAAGCCTCGGTTGCTTTTTGGCGAGAGTTTCACTTTAACAAGTCTATATGAAATAACTTCAAAGAATTGTTCAGGAGAGAAAACACTTAGTTGTAATCTAGTAATGTGGCAGCACGAGAAAACAACTGCCACTCCAAGCTGAATATTCAACTGACATACTCAATGCACACCAGATATGACAGTGAAAAGAGACTCTATGTATCTGTATGTGTTAACGCACCGTCACTCTTATGAAGACTCCTCCATCTCTCTTTGCAGAGTTCGAAGTCCCAGATGCCAATGTCTGTCCATCCACATCTCTGTATCTTTTAAATACAGAATCTTTCCTCAGCTCTTTGCGTTTTCCATACAAATGGTTTCATAAATTAGCAAGGATAACGTTATTGCAGGGAAGTCTGTTTCTGTTTTATCAAAGTCCACCTGTCACCCAGCATCTGGTTACATCTGTGCCTCTTTGTGATTGTCAAGAACAAGAACTGTCTGTTTGGGAAAATAGTTTATATATACTATACAACTTTTATCCCCAAAAGTCTTAAAGTAAAGTTCCATTTACTTGTCTAATTAGTACTAACCTGACACGCAAGCTGGCCCTTAATATAAAAAAATAGTTACTGCAGGTGATTGGATGAAGCATCTGTCTCATACTGTCTATCACATGCCAACTTCAACCAATCAGTTCAACATGATGTAGTAGAGAGCAAGATGGTCAATCAAACTCTTACACTAGCTTGTTGACAGAATAGCCAAAACATCATGTTTAAATTGAACAGTCACTTTTTAGCTGAGCACGCATCTAAACTACACCTTGTCATCTGTAGCTGCCACTAGTTCCTCACAGGACCCTGATTGGTCCGAAACACTGGCTCAGTCACGAGTGCAAATTGGATTAGTAGGTTAACATGATCACGTGCTCTCGTGAAGTACTACTCAGCCTGTGAAAACAGTTATATAAAGTCTTCTGCGGCTCTGAAAGGAGCTTCTTTAGAGTCTGAGCTCAGGGTTGTCTTGGATTAGGTTTGAGAACTCAAGCTTGTAACAGAAATCCTGTGTTACAGACTTGGGGACATGGAGTTCGAAAGATGTGGACATTTAGAAAGACACTATTGAATCGCATTTTGGGTGTTGTAGGATTCAGTTTTTTTTTGGAGCTAAATCCATACTGCAGAGTAAATCTTTCTGGGCCTTTGCTGCTTCGATTTTGGAATCTCTTTTGAGTCCCCCTTAACTTAGTATAAATACAATGCTAAATTGCTGGAGTCGTCCTTTAAGACCAAGCATCACTTGCAAACACATACAGAACAGTATAGTACTGTAGTTACACTTCACATCACTATCTGAGGTCACATTAGCTGCTGACTCCACCGTCTTGTTCTGCTGCTCCTGTCCTCTCTCAGTTCAGTCCAAAGGTTCTGACTCCACAGGACCGTTCAGTCACTAGGCTCAGGTATTTCTAACTACAGAACCCAGAGCACGTCTACACACTGCACTGTGCACACAAGCAGACACAGTTTGTATCACTGTACGTGTGAGAGCCTTAGCAGCCATTGACTACATTCATGGTGTAAAACATCAGCTTGGTCTCAATTTGACCTAAATCCAAGCTATAATCCCAAAGTAGCCTCTTAAAGAAGTGAAGACGAACAAACTGTCCTCACTTGAAGGGATTTTCCTTATCTCATTACACACTAGAGTGACCAGAAAACAAATACAGAAAACCTGTACACTGTAACACGACCCAACAGCTGTGTTCTATGAAATTCCTCTGTGAGAAATTTGAGCTAAAGTTCTCATAGTTTGGCCTTGTGTTTGTGGTGGTGTTGTATTGGAATTTAGTTAGAATTTAGTTTACTCTATGATACTTCTATTGGCACTAGACAAGTTTTCTGCTTCAATGTATCATTATGAAGTAAATGTTGATTGCACAATGTAATTGATACAGAATCATGAAACCATCAGTGTGGTCAAAAGACTCCAGCAACACTACATAGACCAACTTTATCAGAATGGCTTTTTGATTTTTTTAGACGCTTTGTTTTGAAAGTTTAACTGGACGTTGCATATAAGGTATTAGTGCTAACTTCCACTGTGGAGCCCTTCAAGTGCAAAACTGAGGCTAGATTAGTAAGTAAGCGTCATAGTTTGAAGCTACTGACCAGGTTGTCAAGTTTACAAGTTTGGAGTGAGAGCATGTTGAATATTATTGCATCGTCCCATATTTAACAATCCTATCTGAGACTAAAAGGCAAATGTTCCTGTACTTTGCACACACATGTGCATTCATTCACATGAGTTTTTACGTGAGTGAACAGAGTAGATTATAATGTTTGCCCAAACTCACTTTACTTAGAGACAGTTTAAAAAAACAGGTAAATATTTTGTTCTCATTGCGTGTGTGTGATGGAATCTGTGAGCTCCACAGTTGGCCCTCAGGATTTAACCATTATTCAATTAGCTTCTCCTGCTATTGCTATTTGGAAACAGGGCTCAAAGACAAGTGCTCTAGTTTCACAGAGAAATTGTGTGTCTCCATGCAAGGTATGCATTAATGTGCCTCAGCCTCTGCGTGCCTCAGAGCGTGTATGTGTGAGTGTGGCTCTGCCAGTGTGCATGCGTGCCTGCATGTTTATCATACAACTAATTGTTTATGGCAGTTGCTTTCTCTGGCCCAATAAACTAAAGCTTTTAAATCCATTTGCTGCAGATAATACAATCAGCCGGGGTTACCCAGAGTGAGTGAAAGACGCCCTGGGCACTTGTGATCTCAGTGATGAAACTTCAGTCCTCTGAGTCACTGTGTTGCTGCTCTGCTTTGTGTTCTGCATGAACAGAAGCAACAGCAGAGACAGCAGATAGTAACGTGTATTTGTTTAAATGTAATACAGTCGCCGACGTCATAGAAATGTGAGCATTAGATCAATTACCAGGTTTTAACAACAGTACTTAACTGAGGTGAAGGCTTAAAGGTGTCTCACGACCAAACAGAGACGACTCTTTTCCATCATTTACACAAGTTTGAACACTGACAAGTGCAATCCAAGTGTCTTCACCCTAAACAGATTTTTGTATCAGCTGAACAGACGTGAGCTGTAAGCAAGCAATGCACACACCAGCTGTGTGTGTGTCTGTGTACACGTGCCTGTGTACAAGTGTGTGTGGTGGCTCAGACTCTGACAATAATCAGGAACTCAAGGAGCTTTGTGGTTATTTTCCTACACATCACTTTCTTTTTTTCATGTTTTTTTCAAATTCTTGAGGTGTCAGTGTTTTGGTAAAGAGGGCTCATTTCCAACTTCTCTATACCTACCTTTACATGGCCCAATGCAAATTCTGCTGTTTGTGTTATTGTGAGTGACACTTTAACACTGATTTAAATTGTCATTGACATTACACCTGTTTGCAGCCCTCTCTCTTAGGGCGACCAGGCGTAGGACTATGTAGGACTGTGCAGCATTTGTATCCTTTGTTTTCCACGTCCCACATATTGCGATGATATCTCAAATTTTGATTGGCTATAGCTTTAAAAGTCAAATCATTTGCATGACAAATGCTTTTCTAAATGGGGCTTTTGTCTAATGGCTGTGTAGAAGACAGGGAGGGCTGTCGTCACAGGGCTGTGCCTGATGTCAGTCGTTGCACATGTGGGTGAGGTGCAGGTTAAGCTGTCACTGTCTTTGCTGCTTATGCTACACGCAATGTGATTTTGGCAGAATATAATGGAAACTAGGACTGCAGCTGAAATGACTAAATATTAACACACTGTGCAGCACTCAATCCTGCAGGTCTGTAGACTGTCGTAGTTATTGTTAAATAAGGACAATAAAAAACTAATCAACTAGGGACAACCCATATGTCATTACTGTAGGTAAGGGGCAAAAAGAAAGCTTAGTTTAGTTTAGTTACAATAGACAGATTTCTAAACTGTAGACTACCTCTAGGCATTGGTAACGTGTCGCGCATTCTGAAAATGTCTTTATTGTTGCTTTCAATAAAAGCATGAGCAAAATACTTTACCCCCAGTCTGAACAGACCTTAACATTCAGTCTCAGGTCAGATACCCATTTACAGAAAAAACTGCAAGTCAGGTTAATTTGGGGGTTAGGTTAGGGGACATTATCCAAAGCTCAATAAACATACTGCGTTTGGTAATGCGCTGCCTTCTCTCTGAAATTCATCTTCCTGCGCGTCTGTTGTTCTGATGTCAAGGTGTAAATTACACTCAATAAATAGAACACCGAGCAAAGAGTCCCTGCTAAGCTAAAGGTTTCTGAACATGCTGTGGTGGTCAGAAAAAGTCAACCTGTCTGAATTTGTAAGTGAAGTGAGGTCAAAAGTCCATTCATGTCCGCTGGGTGAAGATGAATAACAGTCCGAGGAGCGGAGATAAACACAGAGATGGCCGGAGCTGCTGACAGGAAGAGGATTCACATACGAAGGCCCCGGTGTCAGCCCATCCCATCAGCATGCTCCTCCTCACATTTTATCTCTGCACCATCTCTCCCCTCCCCTGTTTATTTCCTCCCTGCTCCTGGATCAGATTTCCTCAACATCCTGCTGTGGATTGAGCTGGAAAGGATGGACATGAATAAAGTGGCTGTAGCACGCAGTACCTACGGAGATTGAACTGTGTGCACTGGTGCAGGGCAGCAGCACTGTATATATAGTTATGAGTAGTGCAAGGAATGACAATATTAAATCCAGTAATTATAGTAATTACTAGTCCCAGCAATGCTTACTTGTATGATGTCAGCTTGTTTTTTGTTTCAAATAATTTTTTTTGCAGTGGTAGAAACCAAGTGTATTTTATTGCACTGAAGTACAATATTGATGTTTTTCTCCTTTATCTGACAGATTTAGTTACTTTCCAGGTAAGAAAGAAAACCAATAATGAGTTTTTAAAATTGAAATCTGAAAAAAATGTAAAATGGTTGAAAAGAGTTTATTAGTTACATTTATTTTTATATTGTGATATTGCTATTTTATAACAAGTAAAACAACTTCTTTATTATGACCACAGAGATAATGGAGTTATGTGTGTTGGGCAAGTTACTTGAAAAAAGTAATCACTTACTTATTGCTTATTATCTGTTTGCTAAAGTGGTTACTTTTACTGAATGCTTAGCAGTAGAAGTAACAGTTATATTACTAGTTACCTTAATTTCTACAATTTATGCCAGCTCTGATCTGACATCCCTGTGTTAGTGTTGTTTCCGGATCATCATATTTAACGCTCATCAGGGCCATCATTGCAACTGAACAACCAATTGTAACGCCAAAGCTTTATGACCCAGGATAGAGACCAGAAAACCAGCAAGTTATCAAACGCGTGTTTAAAGTTGTGAGGGTTTTCCTAAACCCTACCATATGGGTTGTTGCCTAAACCTAACCACGTATTTTGGTTACCTAAACCTAACCAAGTTTTATTTCTTGCCGAAAACCCAACCAGATGTTTATGTTGCCTAAACCTAACCAAACAATGACGGATAACTTAAAAGAAACAGTGTTTTCCAAACGGGGTTCCACACTGCCACACCAGTATCAGATCACACTAAACTCTCCAAACGTCCTGGCCTCACAGTGAAGCTGCTGGGTTTGAGAACACACTAACTCTGAACAGCTATAACGTGGCTTTCAGGTTACTGGAAGGCTTATGTTTAGCAAAGGCTAGCCAACTCTGCACATCTCCTGTCCCTGTGTCGAGCTAAATCCTCCTGTACCTGTCTCTCCATTGAATACATAAAACTGAAACTGATATCAACCCTCCATCAGCCTAGTAAGGTAATAAGTAGTAAGCAATAAGTAATTGGTGAATTTCAAATGTAATCTTTTACACTTTGTCCTGAAAAGAGAAATTTGGACATTGAATACCTGTTAAAGCACAATGACCTGTTTTTATATCTACAAAAGCAGCGATATGTCCATCAGACGTCACAGAAAATGTGAGCCGTGGGTGTAGTTGCTTTAACATTGTTGGAAAGCACCTGTGATGAGGTTATTCAGTCAGTTATGAGTAATGTATGTCACATTTTGAATAAGATGCTCAATACTGGCAGTTCATTGGTCCTGCTTTTCATAAACCCACTATTTCAGGTATGTTCTGACCAGGTTCCCATTGCGTCTTCCCTCCATGACTCATTTGTTTTCTCTCCCTTCTTGTCCGACTCTCTCCTCCCTCCTCTCCCCCTCTTCCAGCCATCACGCCCCCAAGCTCTTTCCCTCCCCTCACCTTGCCTTCTCTTGCTCCTCCTTCTCTGCTTCCCGAGGTCCACAAACCCCTACCGAGCCTCCGAGCCCGCGGTCAAGCTGTGACACGCCATGGAGGAGGCTATATTAGGCCTATCACATCCATAGACTGCATATTGTTTTCTTCTCACACAACAGAAACAGCAGACTATAATTACTTTGATTCACCCCCACTGGTCTGTGTGGCTGGAAATAGTTGCTTCATGAATCTGCTGTAGTTGCTCTCAGTGGATGGTGGGAGAGTGGATGACCTTCCAGTCATACATTTACTCAAAGTTAATGAATGACAAGTGACTGCTCCTTAAAGAGGGCAATCACTTTCAAACAGGATGGGAATGGAAAAGATGACATGACACACTTGTGACATTGTGAGAGCTCCTTTAAAAACAGGACAGGAGTGTAATGTGTTCTTTCCCACGAGTGTTTTTTTTTTTTTTTTTTTTCCCATGTGGAAAATTCTCATGACCATTTGTTTCTGGACTAAACTGTGACAGAAATGTTGAAATACAATTTCACCATCTGGCTGCTAACAGTCCATGCAAGGATTCGGCATTGGTGGTGTACTTTTGCACTGTATCATAGTAACATAGTGTTCCTTGTCAAATGGCCAAGTGCTCTCCCCCGTTCCCTTACCTCTGTTGGGGTTGGCGAGGTGAGCTGCAGTTCCTCTTGACCATCTGCCATTACTCCGGCCACCCTGAGACAATAACAGGCCGGTCGGGGAGGGAGGGCAAGTGGGCGGAGGAAGGATACACAAATATGCCTGCTTATAATTATAGCCTGACACCTCAAGCTATCACACAACAAAAGCTGCAGCTATTTCTCAGGGGGATTTATAATTTATCTTTTACTTTCTAACTGAAGCATTGTTATAAATAGCCCATCACTAATTCTAAATCTTAAAGGACAAGTCAAGTGACAGTCTGTATATTTGTTAATGTCCACCCGTCTCATTAAAGAGCAAAACCATCAATAGATGGATCCTGCAATGTATTGTAAATGTTTTTTCATTATTTAAAAAAGGAAAAGGTCTTTGGGGAAATAAAATCAGAAATGCTTCTTTTGGTCTCAGTCGGCTTGACAGGCGTGTCCCTGTGTTTGACTGACAGCAGCTGGCAGACTGAGTGTCAGTAGGGAAGAACGTTGTGCTGTAGCCAACGTGTAATTGGCAGACTGCTGTTGTAAGGAGCACGTCAGTATTTAACACAAGTGACATCAGCAGGTGTATTTACTGTATTTGCTTCAGCAATTTGCTAGCCTGCAAACAGACAGAAATTTCCCATGTAAATTATTGTTTGGTCACTGATGGAACAAGATACGGTGCAGGACAAGATGTGTGTTGTGAGATGTGTCCATAGAGATGTGTGAAAGAGACTTCTGTAAAGCAGGGACTCCTAGGTGGAGGCAGTGGTAGAATCCATTGCACATATTCAGTGGCCCATATGACTAGAAAGTTAACCCAGAAGCAGAAAAAAGTTTGGGTTTATGCACCAGGCGAGCAATTCTCATTGGATTGATTAGGCGCTATCTCTGCGCTCGGTATCTAGTTTTTTTTTTATAAATCAGTGGTTGTCGTTGCAGGCTGCTGTCTGGTGCAGTGCGGCCATGAATCTATGATAGAACACAAATATTACTGTGTTAAGCAATTTCCTGTATCAAAATAAGTTATTAAATCACTGTAGATAGACTCCTAGACTCCTAACAGTATTTCAGCAGTTCATTGCAAAACTAGAAATATCAAATATAATTTCCTGCCTTTTGGTTTGTGAGTTTTTCTCTGGATGGAGAACACAGGACAAGTGATTTACAGAGCAGATGTGTATGCTGTAACAGACTGCAAAAAATGTATTTAACTAAAGATCAGAAGGGTTGTAATGATAGGCTTAGAAAGGGTAGAAAAGTAAGGAAGTGCTGGTCTATGGAATAATGCACTGAAAAAATACTCAAATATAGAATATAGCCACCCTTGTTCTTTAATTCATATTTTCATCTCCCTCTTTCTAGTTTTTGTTTCATAGTTTTAGCTATATATTGAGATTTTAGGATTCAATTATGAGTAAAGTGTACATTATCATCTCCTTGAGGAGGTTGTGTTTTCATTGTGTCCATTGGTTTGTTGTTTGGTTTGTCCGCAGGGTTACACGACAACTACTGAGCAGATTCATTTTTTGTCCTTTTTGCTTTCTTAGGGAATAATTCATGGATATTGATGAAAAAAACAATTGTGGATTTAGGGGGATAGCATCCATGAGTGAGTACAATCTGAAGCAGACCAAGGAAGCTTAAAATATGGTTAAGCAGTTGTAGGTGGTTGAAATATATGGCTGTCGAGTTCAATGTTTGATTAGGCTGGAATTATTAAATGGGGACTCTTGGGTCTTGGCGGAGGTATGCACTCTACTCAGTGCAATTCTAGTTATTTTTTTTATTTGACTGAATATATTGAGCTATGAGTTTAACATTTCAAATATATTCTGGCATAATGTCTTCAGAAATATTCTGAATAGTCATTATGTAAAGTAGGATTATTGAAATAATGAATGTATTTTAAGTGACTTCATATTTATTGCAGAGCAGAGAAAATAGTGCAGCACAGCAGTGACGATTCTCGCTCCCCGCTGCTTGGCAAAGCAATGCCATCCCATCCCAGAATGCACTGTGGCTGCGTTATGTAAGAGGCTGTTCTATTCTATTCTTAGCTCTACCTCACTGAGAAGTAACAGTGCTGGTTGCCTGAGAGTCAAAAGCGCAGAGTTCTGATGAGGCGGGAATCATCACTGAGGTGAGAACCAGCACAGTGGGCTATTCTGCCATCAGGCTCTCACACTGGGACACAGGCAGGACGGCATGCCCATTTTTGGTATTTGGAGGAAGTAGAGATGTATAGGTGGGAGTGCGAAGGAGGGCGATTTATATATTTAACATTACAACAGGAAAACGATATATGAATAGTACTGTTTTTGAATCCTAAAATAGGACATGTCAACACTCAATAGACTGTATTACCTCTTTCTTCAAACATTGCAGTATAGGCATATACAACCACGTTACAGCTTTCACACACTCACACTCTCCCTGTTTTCTAACTGCAGTGGATGGCAGACTGCGTCCTTCTTTACATCCAGCCTTCCTTTTAATTCCCATCTGTCATGTCTATCCAGTGTGTCACTGGCCCCCCCGCCCTCTTCTTGATCCCTTAGTCTCCAACTGTCCAGTGTTTTCTTAATGGATGCCCAATCCTATTATAATGATTTCCTGGAAAGCTCTGCAGAGACACAGAGATACATATGGTGGACATGTGTCTGTGCCTGGACAATAGCTTGCAGTCTAAAGCTGAAGCATAACTTGTGTATTTGACACAGGACAATGAACATGTGATCGGGATTGTAGCTGCCATGTAGGACACTGAGATTATTTCCTGATTATTTTTCCTGGGGTTTTTGGAAACCAAGGGGAATTCATTGTTGTGGATCTAAATAAAAACAGGATTTAGACACAAGTTGTATCATCAGTAACGTGGAGAAAGATTTGAAAAGCATTTTGATCTTTTTAGAAGGAAACGTACAGTTAAAGCAGCATATATCAATGTTTTCACAGTGTGAGTGGGTGGAATTACTACATGTTATGTGAATGGTGTTACTTGTAGTGAAACACAGAGAATTATCACCAACCTATCCAGCTCCCCTAAACTCTAAGGATCATATCAGTGTGTTTCAACTCATAGTTTTGGTTTTAGGGCCCACAACTTTACTGATTTTGATTCACTCTTGCCAGGCCTCATTTACCAGGTTTGCAGTCTGGTTTTCAACCAGCCCTGATGAACCCACTGTACACCACTGTACCTGCCAAACAGCAGACAGACAGAATAGCTGGTGAACATAGCAGGGTACTTTGACAAGAGAGAGCCAGATATTTCCCTCTGGAGCTGGTAGACACCAAAAATAGAGCTAAAAGAGAGTGTTGGACTCATCAGGTGGTCAAACACACATCTTCATAGCACCAAAATAACCACATAATTTTATTGCAGTTCATTGCAAATTCAGTGGGGGGCAGATACAGCCTAATCAAGTCTCCCCTCCCTCCTCCAGCTCCTCAATTCTTGTAATTTTCTCGGAAAAACTCAAAATAATGCTGTATACCCAAATCGATTAAAAGAGTCTGACCTCACAGCCACTTCAGCATTACGTTAACTAGATTTCTTTCCGGTGGATATTTTTTCTTGTGAGACGCTGGTTGTAGTGGTGTGGTCAAGTTCTTAAACATCAATAGACACCTCATTTCAGGTCAGAAGGCAATACTGGACATGGTAACTATAATAATATAACTGAAATCCTATTAGAAACACGTTATACTCTGTTACAGCAATAGGTCAATATAAAGTTACTTTTTTTTCCTTTTTGTTTTTTTTACAACTAAATCAGCAACTGGTTAGGGTTAGGGTTTGTGCGTCAGTGCTGTATTCACAGCTTGTTTCTGGTGCCCCTGAAGTGGCCAAAAGATTATTGCAGGTATAAGTTCTACTTTCAGAAACTTGCACAGTATGGGTATATGCCAACTGCAGTATTTTATATACTCACTATATAAAAGCAGGAGTTATTTTGGATCCAAACAAACTGTCGAAATCCAGAATATAGAAATGAGTTTATAAACAGCATTTAGATCTTTATTCAAAGCTTTCTTCCAGATCTTAAAAAGTTGCTCACAATATCTACTGTCCTGTTGTAATAATACCACACCAATTCTGTCACAACTGTAAAGTTACTGTTTTTACATTCATGCACCACAATAAAAGCTACTTTGAAATCATTTTGTGTAACATTTCAATCTGATTCACTTTAAAGTTCAGTTCCAAATAACACAAAAACACAATTCTGCAGACTCAGTTAATGTATCTATCTGCCAGTTGTATCACCACCTTGATATCAAGCTGTAATTGTAAGATTTTAAAAAGAGTTTCTTTCTTTTTTATATTCAATGTACAAATTGTCATGTATTGAACCATAAGTGGTTGCAGTTTACTCATCATGTGCTTCAAGTCATTTTAAAATGTTTGTTCCAAACTGTGCTCTGACATTTTCCTTTAAAGTGCCAGCGACTCAGCAACAGCAAACTTATTCCCACATAAACACTGACCATCATTCAAGACAGACATGAAATGGAAAGACTTTATAAATGCCACACATGCAGCTCCACACTTGTGTTTTTATACAAGAAAAAAAACAATCTACATGCTTACCCTAAGTTAAATGTACCATGAACCTAATTACCAAACTGCTGTACATAGTTTTACTCTAGACTACAAGGAGATGATGAAGAGAAAATCTCCAACTTTCTAAATGTGAAGATCAATTGTTCATTGAATGTGGCTTTACTAGTCAACATTTAGCATGAAACATGAAATATTTTGCAGTTACAGTACGCGTGAGAGTCTGTTAAAGGAAAACACATTTAAATTGTCTCTGTACTTACATCTCGATGCTTACATACCGTTTTTCCTTAAATCTAAAAAGTCATAACTTGCCCTGGGCCGTGTGTTGTATCAGACTTTTGCAGAGAGCACTTCCTCTCCAGAGCACAGTAAAAAACCACACAACCACACGCATCCTGTTTGTAGTTTGAAACAAAGCCAACAAGGTGAGCGAGCTCTGACGACATTGGGAAATTATTAACATTGTTTACACTGTAGCAGACAGACAGACCTGCAGCCTGTGGCTCCAGTCACAACAGGCAGTGCTGCCGGTCGCAGCTTGTCTGGGCTGAATGGAGGTTTGAGACCCTCGGGGAATGGTTTGACTGGTTCAGTGGGTGCCTTTCACACAACCCTTTTTTCTTTTCTCCTGCTGCACTGTAGCAAACTCTGCTAGAGCCATTCAAACAGGTAGACGCCTTGTCTTTATTTTCATCTATATTCTCTGTAATTTTATTATTTTTTCCCTTTTTTTCTTCCATTAACATTTGCAACATGCAATCATAAGAAAACATTCACAATTTGAAGATTATTGTAGATTTAATGGTTGGGAACTTTAAGAGGGGTCATTCCCTCCTCCTTGTAAGATGATTTTTCTGACATTTTAAGACATTTGTGATTTCAGCACTGAACGGATGCAGAGAAGCAATTAGGGAAAGCCCAGTGCTTTTTGTCGCCATGAGAAAGTGGTGGAATATGTTGAGGCATTCGGCTTGCACTGGAGTGCCACACTAACCGGCATGATTAGCCATGGAGAATGTGTTACAGAGGTTTTTTGACTCAGTTCAGGTCCCTTTTCACTCCAGTTGTGTTAAATACATTAGCCTGGTCCACATCCTCATACCTAAAAGATTAAATGTCTCGCCGTCCAGTGACTCCAGGTATACCGGACCTTCATCATACCCTCGCAGTTTGGTCAGGCTTAGGCAAGAAAGCTTCTCGTTTGGTTAAGGAAAACATTGTGGTTTGACTTAAAATAACTATGCACTTATGTTACTTCAGTAAGAAACATAATTACATTATGTACCTAATTCAACTTAACTAAATTAGTAAGTTAGAATAACTCACTGTTGACTATTGACATGACATGACATGACATGACATGACATGACATGTCAAAGTATCCTTGAGCAAGATACCAAACCCCAGAATTGCTCCTGATGTGTAGTTGGCACCTTGTGTGGCGGCCTCTGCCATCAGTAAGGGCCCTGTGATGAGCTGGCGACTCATCCAGGGCGTACCCTGCCTTCGCCCATAGAGATATACTGGGATTGGCTCCAGTAATCCCCGCAACCCCTTGAAAAAGGGGATAAAGAGCGGTAACATCCCCATGACCCTCACGGATAAGCAGAAGAAAATGAGATGAGATGAGATGAGACTGTTGACTATTGCTTTTACACTGGACACGGACAGCAGTTTCCTGTGTGAAAGTCCTTTGCTTATTTGACCAAACCATCCGTCCCCAGCCTCCTTCCAATATGGAATTTTTTCTATTTTGCCTGACCTCCTTTGCTGCTGTAATAATTACTATGGCCACAAGTGACAGTAACAAAAAACATTAAAACGGGTTTCATAAGCTGCTTTCACAGTCTGTCTATATGATTGCTTTTCTGAGGACGGCCTTGAAAATGGATCTTGAAGTGGCACTCAGGTGCAGTAGTGATGAAAGAGGAAAGTCAGAATCAGGGTGGACGAGGTGTTTGGACGGGTCATATACAGAGATTGAGGCCCCTTCCAGACGACAACGCTCTTTTGCGAAAAACGCACATGTATTGCATCGTTTTGGCCGACCGTCCATACAGATCCTGAAAACGCAGCGCCTGAAAACGCACTTTTTTGAAAACGGGTCTCAGGATGTAGAAATCCGAAAACGCAGCCCTCACGTTCTCATGTGGACGGCGAATCCGCATACTTTCCAAAACAATGATGCCATTGCCCCACCCCGCGACGTCTCATAGCAACAACAACAACAATGGCGGCCTACATGCTTGTGTTCGTGCCGCAGAAGATATTGAGCCTTTCTTGCAACTTACTCGCCTTGTAGTTGAGTGTGAGTCGCAGCAGCCGTTCAACCTCATTACCGGTCCTCACAAATGATTCTGGTTTCCTTGCACTAGCCATGTTCATCTTCTTCTTGCTGTGTTCGGTTTCTCCGTCTACTGTCTGTTTGTTTACAGCGTGCAAGATTCATGCGCATGCTCCATGTCTTCTTCTCCGTTTTTGGTGAATGTCTAGCGCCACCTATAGGCCTGGAATATGAACTACAGCGTTTTGGGTTGTTTTCAGTGGAGCCGTGTGGACGCAAATATTCTTAAAACGATGACGAGGAAGACGGAGAAAAAAAAGATTGTTTTCGCCCGTCTGGACGGGGCCTGAGTTTGCGTCCTGTGTGTGACCTTGAGTTCAGACTGATTTGTGTTAAGTTATGTTACGTGAGTAGGTTACATATAAGTTAGGGGTGGTGAAAAAAATCGATCATTGATTAATCGCAATTATAATTATTGACGATTATGATTCGATTATTACATTTCCAAAAATCGATTTAATTAAGCAAACTGGAGTCCTCCTCTTTCTGGCTTCCGCTACATAGTCCACAGTCTGGAGCCAAGATATGTTATTCCATCCCGGAGCTTTTTCACACTTAAATTGATTCCAAATCTTTACAAGGAGACAAAGCTTTCCATGCAAGAGTCCCTCAACTCTGCTCACAGGGTAGCACTAACGTGCAATGCCTGGACATCCAGAGCTACAGTCTCATACGTGACCGTTACAGCTCATTATGTCAGCAGTTAATGGAAGCTAATGTCCTATGTACTTCAGACGAGAGCTATGGAAGATAGCCACACAAGCACAAATATGTGTGAGTTTCTTAAAGCAATGGCAGACCAGTGGGGAATAGAGAAACACGACCTGGTTCTCGTCACCAACAATGCTTCTAACATGAGTCTGGCTGCTGAGCTTGGCAACTTTCTTTTAACAGTGAAAGACTACATTTAAAACAAAGTAAAAAATAATAATTTTGATATTACAGGTACACTATACAATAATGAAGGTGCAATGAGGTGTTACTCAAAAGAGAAGTAAAATAATTCAGCAGCTGACTGATGTTAAATGGAAGATCAATAATTGTTAATAATCAAAAATCGAATCGGTAATCGTTAATAATCGAAAATCGATTTGTAATCGAATCGAGACTTCAATAATCGGAATCGAATCGAATCGGGAAATTGGGCTGATTAACCACCCCTAATATAAGTTATGTAAATGATGTGACTGAATGTAGTTATTTTAATTCTAAGCATGATCTATTCCTAAACTAAGTAATTTTGGTGCCTAAGCCTTACCAAACTGTGATCGCTTCACAATGTTAATAAAAACCCAAAGTCATAATATGTCAAATTATGTTAACTGTTTGTCAGCAAGCTTTATTTTGAAAGACTAACTACACATGTTGCTTATTGCTAACTTGACCACCGAGCCCTGCACATGCGGGGTAGGTAGAGGTCATAATTTGAGGCTTAAGGCCACTGACCAAGCTGATGTATTTGACGACTGTGAGTGAGAACTTGTTGGTGTAAATAAAATGGGAAGATCTAGTTGTTGTCTTGTAGTCTTTGTCAGCCTGGTCAGCTCATGGAGCTGGTTCCTGTTTCCATGTTTGGACAAGATGCACACCACCACAGTTAATTAGTGTAGATGATTTGCCACCAACTCAGTTGTATGAGATTTCATTCTGCTGTAACACCTCACAAATTATCGCTCTGGCTGTGAAGACGAAACATTTCTCACATTTGTCTCTAATAATTCATTTCCTAAAGCATTTGTAAAAACCCGTGAAGATGCTGGGGCTACACACACAGCATTTCTCTGGAATATTAGGTAATGCATGAGCTAAAGTATATTGAACGTGAAATGTCAAATGACATCATCAGCGACCTTTAAGATTATGTCTGTAAATATTGACTGTTAGGCATCACACGTATCAAGCAGTGAAAGAAGACAAAGGAAAAGTCGTAAAAGATAATGAGGAGGCACGATGTGTTTAAAGGTTTGACACAGAGTTATAGTGAACAACTCCTCTGCTCTGCTGTTTTTAGTTAACCAGGTGAAACTCATCGAGCTTGTCAGGACATGTTGTGTGTGTTAGGTAGGGACAAAAAGGAAGGAGGTAAAGGTGAGCGAGTGGTGAAAACTGCATAAATGTTATATCCATGAATGACTCTGTGTGGTTGTGCGTGTCACATCTCTCAGTCACACAAAATGTTGCATCAAATGACAATGTTTAAAACATTTTTAGTGATGAATCAGAGAGTAAACACCTGAATCTGCAGCTCCCCTCTGCAGCTTCACCTCATTGTTTAGTACAACGTTACTGTTTTGGTTCAGCCTCACCAGAGGGCTGAAATTGCTATTGTTTTGAAATGCATCTCTTTTCAGATAAAACACTCTGACAAACCCACTGTACACCACCTGCTCAGTACCAAACAGCAGACAGAGTTGGATACTAGTTTTAGCTAGTTTACACTGTGAAGTTCAGCTGCTAAAAGTCAGATAGTTCCCTAAGGAGTGGGTAGTGACCCAAACCAGTCGATACGATGAATTGACCAACCAGAGTGAGTCACTATTGGCGCTCCAAGAACATGCTCAATAGTTTTCTTTTAATGATGAATAATAATTATTTAATTAGGTATTCATTTACACACAGCTGAAGTGGATGTGTAAAGACAGAAAAAAGTAACCCAGTTTCCAGAATAAGAGGCTCAGATGTTCACTTCATTCAAAGAAAACTTAAAAGTACAAATTTAAATTGGGTTCATGTGCACACACAAGGCTTTCGTGGGACAGTACCATCCAGAAGTGCAAGCATATTTCTATCAGTGCCTCCGGCAGCAGTTCAGAGGTTGATTACATGCCAAAGAAGGTCGTAGTCCAAACTTCTCCTCCCCCAGAGGTCAGCCAGTGTGTGTCACCATATCACTGTCCATGACAATGTGCTTTAGTATCATGGTGAATCTTATTTTCCATATTTTCCGATTATCATTTGGAACAGCTCCACAGCCAAACAGAAACACACAATCAGAAGAAAAAATGTTTGATGGGGCCAAGCTGGAAGCACAATTTCTGGTGACTGAATCCAGGTCTTGGCAGTTGGGGGAAAAGACTTTTTTTCTCAAGCAACTACCATAACTGATTTTTTTAAAATACTATTAGTTCAGTTAATTTTTGTTCAGTTAAATTGTAGAAATTATATTTAAAAAAAAAAAACGTTTTATGTTGATTTGAAAACTAAAGGGACATTGTCTCTGTCCCGCTCTGTAACCCTCTCCATCCAGACTTCAGTGACCAGCTGTTGGAGGTGGTTGGGCTGGAAGGAGCCATAGAGATGGGACAGATCTACACAGGACTGAAGAGTGCAGGACGCAGACTGGCTCAGTGTGCCAACGTCACCATCAGGTGAGAATCTCTTTTAATCCATCCTCCTCCCTCCTGTCACCTTCTCGTCACCATTCTCCATCTTCCACTTCATCTGTCTTGTGTCTCTATCCTCCCTCCCCTGCCTTTATCTTCCTTCTGGTCAACCAACTGGAAGCTGTTTCTACACAAAATGGATCTATCTCCACTTTATCCATGCATAATCAAAAATGTATTCCTTTTGAGTGTTTTTGCCCATTTGAAGGCTAAAATCCCTGCAGTATCCAAACAATAACATGCCTGTACCTTATGAATTATAGATTCCAACTGCATGCTCTACTAAGTGAGCTGAGGACTGACTCGCAATCACAGAATGACAAATTATCCGTCTCTAGCGTTAGTGCCAAGTTCAATGAATACTTGCTTTCACATAAAACTGATGCCAATGAATTTCTTACCCTTACTTCCTCTTGTGTGATAGTAAGGACCATTCAAGTTGATATCTCATTTTTAGCTACTGTTGTCTGTCGCTGTCACTTGTGATGGACATTGTTTGTGGATATGATACATGGTTACTATGCGTATGAACCAACAAAACGCAGAAGATGCCCAATGAAGTACAAAGTGAACTGCATACACATCCACTATCTGTGTCACTGTCACTTTTGAAATGTTTCTGGCCCCAACCATAGATTCATATAGTACAATAGATGCAGAATGCGAAGATAGCACCACCAATGACAATTGCTCACCTGGCACATACACAAAACAAAGTTTACTAGCTTCTGGGTTTACCTCCTGCATTTGGCACCCACTTAAAATGGCAGTAGTGTTTTCCTTGCTGGCCCCGCCCACAAGTTCCCACTCGTCTCACAGACTTTACATTGTGATGACATCACAGATTTTTAAGTAATTTTTCTGGGTCTGATGAAAGTTCAGAAATATAAAACCTCAATGGCTCAAAAATTCATAATAAAAAGAGTCTGACCTTGTTTGCGGTTTGAGGTTTCCTGTAAAAAGTTTAACAGGTGCTCCTCTTTAACAGATGTATGATCTATGGAGAAGATTCCTGTAGGGAATTTTTTTGTTGCAATACTGCGCGTGACCAGCAATGCTGAGCGGCACTGCCATACCCAGATCCGTCATAGACAGTCATGCCCTTTACTCATCCAAAAGCCAAAATTAATGTTATTGTCACATTTTCTCTGCAACCATTATTTGAAATTTGAATGTGAAATATAATTAATCATTTGATGTGTCCAAATTAAAATTTCAAGTGTAAAAGCAAGCTTACCTACTGTTGACCTTTTATTGGTATTGTTAGGCTACTATTTGTTAATACCTACACATACTTAAACTACACTACATATTCATAAGCTGTTGATCCATCACAATCTACATATTTGTGTGAACGCCTGAAGATTTTAATTGCCACTTTACTGTCGTTGTTGTACATATGACAGTAAAGTAGCCTACTTGGACTTGAACTTAATAGTTCTGTGTTGGGACCTCGAGAGTTTTGAGAAAATACTTTATTATTTTAGTGAGTCATGCATGTTATGTTGCTCCTCTTATTTTAAGGTTGTAGCTACAGGTAGTGAACATTATTTAAGTTCGTAGCTGCTTTAGCCTTCTCAGAAAACAAAAGCTGATTGGAACCTCCGTTATTATCTGAGTTTTGTTATTTACCGTATGTAAGATTTAGGTGCTAGCAAATGTTAAAACTGGCCAAAATAAATATAAAAATGATCTGATATGATTAGCATATTTGAGCCTGGATTCACTTTTAAATGAAATTTTATTCAAACGCAGTGATTGAAGATCAGATGTTTTTGTTGATCCTCCAAACTCAGCCTGTGTAGCTCTAAAATGAGCCAGTTACTGTACCAAAGGAGTGACATTTACAAGTCGCTCTCTCACTTGTTCAGCAAACTGCCCCTAATATTTTCCTAGACCAGAATTAAAAGGCCATTCATCACGGTCATTCTCCCATACTGTGTTTCTCTAGCCAGAGAGGCATGCATGAAAGTCTTAAACCAACTTTGAGTGTGTGAGTGTGTGTGTGTGTGTGTGTGTGTGTGTGTGTGTGTGTGTGTGTGTGTGTGTGTGTGTGTGTGTGTGTGTGTGTGTGTACAGTGGCTCTGTGAGTTTAAAGAGTGGGGGCCTGTCTGGGAATGGGTCTCATGGGAACAAAGGGTGCAGTGTTTGACCCTGTCCTGGGACAGTGTGAACAGGCCTCTCATGCCTCAGAGGTGTGTGTGATTTGACCTTCACAACCTCCAACCCCACCCTATACTCCCTCTCTCTCTCTCTCTCTCTCTCTCTCTCTCTCTCTCTCTCTCTCTCTCTCTCTCTCTCCCTTCCCCCCACCTCTCTCACTCATCTTTCTCCTCTCTCTTCACAGGACGTCCCGGCGGCTGCCCATGCAGATCGATGGCGAGCCTTGGATGCAGCCCCCCTGCACGGTGAGAGTCACATCACAATCACTGCTAGCACCATGAAAATTTGTTTAAAGATAGGGATTCTCATAGGGCCCAAAACATGTCACATTGGAGACCCTTGCCCAAATAATACTGTACATTAAAGACCCCTTTAGGTTCAAGAGACTCCATAGAGGCATTTGGTCCCAGAGGCTCCCATTCCTTAGGACTTTTGGATTTTATAACCAAATGCATTTTAGATTAATAAATCCTCATACTATGTTTTGTAGTCTGGACAATAGTTTGGACATTATTTTTACGTACTGTATTGCTGATATGTCTGCTGAAGTTAGCATGCTAACCAGCTAGCTTTGGACCATCTCGTCTTGTGGTAACACTTTGTAGCACAAGATGTAATAGACAAACAAAAATCCTGACAAAATATTTTTACACATATTTTCGATACCACCAACTCATATGGTGGTCCAGTGTCACTTTTTTGGGCTAAACCCGACACTGGAACACCATATGAGTTGGTGTCTACAAAACTGCCTCTTGGAACATGTAATGTTACTGCTCTTGGAGGGAATGAAGTTAGAGGTAGTATGACAGGTGAACTGATGCCATCCGGATGAACTCCAACTCAGATGTTAGCAACAGCCCAGGTTTGACCTGTGCCACTGTGTCAGTCTGTAAAGGGTTTTAAAGTCTTCTAAGAGTCCGCCGGATGTAAGTGGGCTGCCACTTGTCCTTGACAGCTGATAAAGTCTGCTGTTTGTCGGAACAGGAACTCAGCTTTTGTCCTGTTTTGGTTAATTTCCATGCATTTGTCTATCCTCCTCCGCACACCACTGGTCTTAACCTCCAGCAAAGTCGTGCCAGCAGATATCACAGACTGCCTATATTCTTGATAAGAAAGGAGGAAATTAATGATTATCTATTCATCCTCACAGCATTTCAACCATTTTTCATTTTGGCATAGTGGACCTTCATAGAGGCAGAACATAAAAAAGCTTTTTGTTATTTTATTATGTGAGTTATTTCCAAGGTTGCAGTCAGTAAACTGAGAACAGATTGGTGTACACATCTTACCTTTATTATGTCCTTCTTTATTTGATTCTTACAGGTCAGGATCACACACAAGAACCAGGTCCCCATTTTACTGGGCCCGCCACAGAAGACACCATTCTTTTTCTTCAAGAAACGCAACCGGAGCCGGGATTAGGACACATGCATGCGCACACAAACGCAGATACACACACATACAGTACACATACGCACACACATGCCACCCACCTTATAGGCAGCTCCATCAGATGACTGGTGAACTGTTCCCAGGCTGGAGTTAACAAATGGAACATTCCTTAAGTCAGGATGCCTACAGATATTCATTCCCAAAGGAAGCTGCAGTGATGGCACCCGAAATGAAAAGACTATCTGTCTACAGTATCGACCTATTCCTGTGTAACCATCATCCTCTAGTCTTGTCTCCATCCCAGTCATGGATTTATTCTCAGCCACTTGCAGCATCCAAGTCTCTCAGTCCAAGCCGCCCCCTGCCCAAAAAACTCAGCCATATGCCAGTACTGCACTGCCTGCTAAACACGACTTTGGCTGCTGGGATTCCCTCAAGCCCTTGAATGGAGTAAAGGAAGTGATAATGAGGGGATGGTGGGTTAAAGAAAGAGGTTGTATGAAGGAGAAAGGAAGTGCTCCAACACACTACAGTGACAAAGGGAAGAAAGTGAGAGTGGCGGGTCAGTAATCATGGTTGTTTACAAGGGCAGGGAGTAAATAGAGCAAGAGCCACCTCTTCTTTGAAACACCTGTATGAATAATGAAAGAGCAGTTGCTTGTAAGGGCGCACACTCCAGGGCCTCCCCACAGACTGACAGCACGGTACAGCCGAGGAGAGGAGTGGAAAAGCCTCATCCATTATGGACTTACTTTGTTTGTGGGTTATGGCAGTGGGGCTTAACAGTGGCCTGAAAGAGGGGAAAAGAGCTGGAAACATGCTGGGATTTTAGCCTCTCAGCATCACTGGCCTACAAAAAACATCCTTTAAACCATGTCTGCAGACTGTTAGATGATCTGGCTGTAGACCTCAGGCAGAGGAAGGACCTACCTAGTGGTGCACACTTATCTCTACATGATTGGATGGAGTTTAGATTAAGAGTAGAGATTTGAGACAATAGCTGTGTTACGTGGACCCTAGTACACAAATAAAAATGAGAATAATTGCCCAATCAGAATAAAAAATGCCTCAGTCGTAGGAGGCTGATCTAATCAGCCAGATCGGAGAGGGGTGGTGTAAACTTTCAACAATATGCTCAACAGGAAAATACCAACATCTAATTATCATGTAAAAAAACAATTGTATTCTTTCTCTCTGGTTGTAATAGATATATTCTTTCCGTGCATCTCCACCTCACATGGAGAAATAATTGTGGTTAGCAGTCAGTGGTTCTCAACCTTTTCAGACAGCCCAGAAAAATCGGATCAGAGTCCACACCCACCCGTTTGGGGGGCCTGACTAGGCAGCGGCTTGGGCCGCAATTCCTGTCCGATCGAGACTGAGTCCGATATTAATGTTAGTGAAGGACTGAGTAAGTGTTACCCTGTCAGGCATTTATTACCATGGTTACAGCTTGACTGTTTACCCTGATTACAGGCATGTACAGTGTAGATGGCCATTGAAAAGCATTGTTCTATGCACATAGATATAAAGTGAAATAAAATACACATACTGTATATGTCCTACCTACGGTTACACAAAACTCATAGAGAAGTGGAGTTACATCAAAGCAGAAAGCACCATGTCAAATGAGGTGACTAAACCTGACCTGAACCCAGGCATCATTTCTGAAATTTTGAATGAAGGACCCGGGATCCATGTTCTAGTCCTAACCCCCATGTGGAGAACCGATGCATTAGTTAACGTTGCTTCTGAGAGGGACAAAAACATGGCAGTAGCAAAGCAGAATGGTTCTGTGGCACAGAAACAATCAGTTGTTCCATCTTGAAAACTGTAGTTTTGTGATATTCCAGCAGATTAGGCCCTTCTCAGCAGTCTTTGTAAACAGTTTAATTGAAATCTGTAATAGCTCTGTGCTCGTAATCTTTGCTATTCTTAAGAAACTCCTCTGTGGTTGGTGAACAACACGACCATCCAAATCGAATCAACAGCAGCTCCTGTGCAGCAAACGCCATCGGACACTTCAAGTGGGTCAAGGTTTGAAATAAATCCTCTCAAGGGTATAACAGAGGGCCCCCCGGGGTTTTTATTTACCACAGCATTGACGGGGGAACTAAATTTATCCCTCTATTTCAGGGAGGGTATATCTCTCCTCCAGTGAAACCTTACGCCTAATTACTGTGTCAAACATCAACTCACAATGTCAAGTGTGCCGTCAGAGTGCAAATCCCAGAGCCTGCCCCTACTGCACTCATGATTTGTCATCGGATTACGCCAAATGAAGATGTGACGGTAATGAAGAACAAATGGACAAAATGGGATGGATTGCGTTTTTGAACCAGACAAGACGGCAGATGGATGTATCATTCAGATGAGCTTAGTTCAGTGTTTATACAGAATGTATTCATATTACTGTCCCCACAATATGGCAAATTATATTATACAGTATGTGCAGACAGAGTATATGTATATTCCTGGAAAGTAGGTGTAGCTCACATATACTGTACACACGAATGTGTTTTTAATATATCATTGTTATTACTGTGGAAATGTTAGCTTAGAGGGGTTCAGATCAGTATTCCTCACTGTATAGAGCTGCCACGCTCGCTCTCTGAAGGCAGTTTTCCACTTTGTCTAATTCAGGTTATTTTACATTTGAATCTACTGTTGTGCTGTCCTCTTTTCTCAACTTAGCTTGCTTTTAGAAAAAACAGGAACAGCATAAGCTTCAAAATGACAGAATGTGTGACAAAATAATCTCATAGTTCACATACGCTTTCAGAGCCATGCATTCATCAGCGAATGGAGCTCTCTGAAGTGCTTGTATATTTGTTGAAAGTAGAGCTAGGCCTTATTACAGATATATTGTATGAACGCATGTGTTGGCTGAAAAGAAACTGCAGGTCAGAGAATTGTGAGTTTGAGGTCCACAGCCATGCTAGCAGCTCTATGAGGCTGCGCTTAGCTTAGAGTAAATGCTTATATCAGCAGGCTAACATGCTCACGCTGCCAATGTTAAGGGCAATGTGTAAGATATGGCCAATATTTTAATTTAATTTGTATGTCAAAGACGTCCATGTATTGTGTTGCAGAAATGTCGAGTGAAGTTAGCATGCTAACAAGCTAGCCCCTTCCTGTCTCCAAATACAGCTCTGTACCTTAAGAGGCATTAGTCCTATAGCCCCTGTAGTTTCAGCTGGGACATGCTGTATATGCCAGCGGTGAGTTCGCCAATCAGGCAAAATGTCAAGAAAGGAAGTATTTTTACACCTATTTTTTCTTACTAAACAGATAAATAAAACTGTAGGCGACATGTTTGAATCTATATTTCTCCCTTTTACTAAACTAAGATGCGCTTAATTGCCCCATGAATCCCTCTGTGATCTGAGTTCATGGTCCAGTCTCTCTTCAGTCTGCTATAGGGCCACTTGGCCACTTAGCACTTACCAAAGATAACTACAGCAAAGAGTATAGTTAGCAACAGCTAGCAGTTATGCTGCCTCTTATACATTTGTTTTGTTGCCTTCTACCTTCAAATTAAACCTATACATGTTCATGCTGAACAAGTAATGATTACCATGTTTTCCATTGTACTGTCGCATGTAAGCACGCTAATGTTTGCTATGCTAATATGTTCATGTTTGCCAATGTTTACACAAAACACAAAGTGAAACTAAGGATGTTGGTATTCTCATTAGTTTTGTAAAATTATCAAAGTATTGGACAAATTAAAACTTTGACCTGATGTTGGGGTTGGATGAAAAAATAAGATACCAATTAAGTAATTGCAGTTTATCTTGAGAGGTCCAAATTTAAAGTCAGGAAAATCATGGAAGGAGTTAGGAGGTATCCTTTAATGGCCATGAATGTCTGTACACAATTTCACGACAGTGCATCCAGTAATGATATTTCAGTCTAGACCAAAGTGTTGACAAAACAACATTACCACCCTGAGAGCCATGCAGAGCTAAAAACAGCTTATTTAGTACCAAATTAGTCACCAAATACATTTTTCAACTGTCAAATGTCCCATTCTGAGCTGTTTTAAGAAGTGTTAAAAGTGTTAGTAAATAAAAAAGGAATCAACCAGTATTTATCAGACATAACTCTTGAAAAAATATATTGGCCTCAGAAAAAGGTCATAGGTGAAAGTTATAAATGAACCTTGAGTTGAGATTATTTCATCACACACACTTTGTCTATGGTCAAGAGTTTCATGTTCCAGAAAGTAACATAAAATCTGATCTCTATCCAGGCCAGTGAACACACGCTGATGTCTTCTAAATGTAAAATTCAAAGAGAATATAAATGTGTCAATGTTAAAACTCAAATGATCTCTGAGATGTGAGTTAGACGTTTGTGGAAAACTGTCTTGCACCCTGCTAAAATGTAAGCTTTGACAGTGCAGGGCAGAGGGAGACTGCTGAGATGTTCTGATGGTACAAACTGAGCTCCACTGTAGGGTCAGGCTTTGATGCCTTTAGACCCCGGTTCCCTTTAAAATACACTGAGCCATTAACTCTGGCACCCAGGCCCCATGAACACAGGCCAGTGTATCTTAACAGGCTGTCGATATTTACTGCACCCAGGTGGGATTTTGTTCCCTCCAAACAGCATCAACATCAGCAAATAGAAGCCATATAACATATCTGACACAACCTTAATACTTCATCAACACCGTGGATGTCACCAGATAAGAAACACAGCAAACCATAATCTTTGTCTGCTCAAATTGTAGTCGTCCCAAATGGAGCCTGGGCGCCAAGAGAACTCAGTGAGAAAAGTGTGCATGTTTACAGTTACTTTACATTTATTGAAAGAATGGTTTTAGACAGTTATATTACAATTGTATATATTTGTTTACAATATTTTATCAGAAGTTAACTTTCATCACCGCATGCCTGCTAAAACAAAAGGACAGTGAACAAAACGGAGAGTGTGGATCAGACTATTCAAATTTATTTCTTTGCTTAAAAATTCAAACTATCTGCTAAATTTCTTTGTTGTGGTTTTCTTTTTTTTTCTTCTTTTTTTCCTGCATGTTTTTGATCATGTGCAAGAAAAAGACAGGGAAGAAGCTATCATGTTACATTAAAAAAGAAAGTCCAATTCCCAGATGAAGTTTCCAACATTACATCATCCGATTGTGATTTATTGTCCAATCAAAGGGATTAGCATCGCGAAAGCTCACACAGTGTGTCTGTGTGAAATTCCAATGTGTGTCACAAGTCATGTCTATTCCTGTGAAATCAATTGCCTTCACGGATAAATGGACCCGCCGTGTGCTCACAGGGCTCAGACGAGAGACAGAGAAAAGTAGAAATCACCACGTGGCGTAGACACAATGATGAATGTAAATTACCAAAAAGGATTTGCTTTAACCCCGATGGTCAACGGCTGACCCCCAGACAAACAAAACGCAGACGATTTTATCAATGTGTGGCAACCCAGCATGTTTGTGTCATCCTCACCTTCAGTTAGCAGCAGAGCTCAGAGTAATGGACTGATGTAATTTGCTGCTGCTGAGCTGACCTTTATTAGCAAACAAAGGAGGTGTCCATTTTTATCTGCAGGTTGAGTTTCCTGAATCAAGTTCTCTTTCAAAATAAGGCAGTAAACCCTATGAAAAAGATCAGAGCGTACAATGTGTAAATCCGTCTCTCAATACTATTTTGAATTGTTGCCCGTTTGTTTATGTATTTACATGTACAGCCGGTTACTGTAGTCTTTTGCAAACATCACAGGAGTACATTTGTTGGGGACTATTTTCAGCTGCGGATTAATACACATCTGGAGTTCTGAGTTTTCTTTAGAAGCTGAATGAAGAATGTGTAACAACTCTATACATGAAGCAACATGTCACCCAGTGCAACAGTACGGCTCACAGGTGTGTTTCTAATAGTGTTTGGACAAAAAGAACACTCAAAAACAAACGTTGCTCGAAACGTTTGCTGCAGGTAATTTAATTAATGTACATTGTTCATCACATAAATCAGCATAAAGGAACATATTTTCTTAAATGTTAAGTCTGTGCATAAATTAAATCACTAGATGTGTGATATATTATAGAAGACAGAATAATCAAGTTGAAATGCATTACATTTATGTGTAATACTTGAACAATAAACACTTGAAAACAGCTTTATGTTGTGTAGAAGTTATACACATATTATAACGTATACACAGAGACTCACATGACAGAAAAAATCTGACACTACATGGAACTTACTATGTAATATAATTAGATAAAAAATAGTTCAAGTCAGTGTTTTAAGTAAACTGTTTTTGAATGAATACTGAATACTTGTTAATACTAAGTATTTATGGCTTCAGTCATTGGAACTTTTCCCAAAAAGAAACCTAAATTATCACCGGACTTATCGTTTGTTCTCTTTTACTACGATTCAGACATTGGATATTGGCTGGTTGACATTCATTAGGCCCATGTAGGTCACTAGGTTCAGCAATGAGACAATCCAAACAGCCGGACGTGTTCAAAACATTTGTCTCTCGAGGAAAAGTTGGTACCTCTGCCTCTTTGACTTGTCACGTGATTTTTAAAGCTCAAATTCATGAGCCAGGAGAGAAGTGGTCCGACCAGGATTCTGAGGAGCCTCACAATGGTTTTCTCTTTTTTTAAAAATAACATACATTATATTGTCATCACACTGGAAATATCTGTATGGGAATATATCTATCGTGTATATTATACATAAGACCAAATACAATGAACCACCAAACAAGAAAAATGAACCTGAAATGCAATATGTAACCCAGGTAAGCTGAGTTTTAAACAGGTTGAACGTATTGCTGGCATAATTCTCCTATGAAGGACTAACTTGACATTGGAGAGAGTTGGATGAAAATATTGATGACACTGTTATGTCATCGCTTTAAATATAGAGCTGCAGCTGGGAGGCAGTTAGCTCAGCATAGCATGACACTAGACGCAGCAATGTACAGCTAGCCTGGCTCTGTTTTAATCAGCCTATTGTGTTTTGTTTGACCGGTGGACTTCAGGATGTAACTATTTTTTCACACTGTACATAAGTTCTCAGGTCTCACCCTCTGAGAACTGCTGACCGCTGTCTTTGTTGCCTGGCGAGACTCTGGAAAGAGTTATGCCACATTCAAGTCATATTTCTTCCAACTGCTGGCCACGTGCCTCCAAAACCACCATCACTGCCAGTAACATCTACATTAAATCTAATATTACACTGATGCAACCGATTCTGCTCAGATGCAGCTAAATGCAGTTCGTTCCTGTACAGCTACAACTATGTAACACAACCAATAAAATATTATTTAGGGTAATTTATGTGGTGTGACTGTAAAGTTAGCAGTCAGGGTAGCCATCTTGAAATAATACATGAAAAGTACCAAATCTGAGTTGTGGGAGGTTTGCATGTCGTCAGTTCTGCTGGAGAATTGAATCATAGTTGGTCTCCGTGCAGGAGCACAGATTCTGACATTTCTACTTACTTACAGGTGTTGGTTGGCAGGTTTTCTAACTTTGGTTCAGTTTGCCTCATTTCCTCCCATCTTTATTCTAAGATAAGCTAATCACTCACTGGCTATCTAGTCCCCCACATATATCTCGCCCTTCCCCCCCCCAAAGACAGTTCCGACCAGTGTGATCCAGTTCTCATTCTGGGACGTATAAGCAGTATTGGGTGGCATCGGCATATAGTTGCTCTATACGTACACTAAATCATCAAATCAGAGAGAGACAGTTTACAGAGTGAATCAGAAATCAGATACTACATATCACGGTAGCAGAGTCATCACACAGCTTCAGGGGATTATTACAGGGGCTGAGAGGCTACTGTATATAACTGAGAGGACAGTTAATCTAATTATAAACTCTATGTCTGTGATATGAACCTCCCCCCTCAGGGTCTGTATGGTAGGGGACTCTCAGCCCACAGAGGGTCAAGGGCGGACTGTCCCCCATGCTGTTCAGGACCTGATTGGATGAAAGAGGCTGAAAATCAATAGTGCCAGCCTCTGCAGTCTGCCCTGTGTCTGTCTCTACAGTCTGTCACCCTCACTGTTTCTTAGCTGTTGGCATTTTGATGGAAAAAAGAAACATTTCATCAAATAAACAGCGATGGTTAAATATGCATTTGGTCCTTGTTTTCTTTACTTTGCTCACAGATTCGTTTTGGCATTCTAGGATTTCTGTGTAAACTGTTTGGATTTGGATTGGACCAAAGCACATCTATTTACTCACTTGTGATCTGATCAGAATGTGTTAGATACTATCTGTTAGTGCCACCTGATAGAGGCCGACATCTGAATTTTTAATCTTAATGGAGTGTTTGAAGACAAATACATCCAACAACAACTGTGAATCACTGATGACATTAAACCGTCACATTCAGAAATCTGTGATGAGAGCAGCTGAGTGAGCAAACAAGCAGACAATGGTATGAAGAAGACATGCATTTCCCTGTTGGACTGCTGGGCAGAGTTAAAGGTGGACAAAATAACAGAAACATCTTACAATATGTTAGTTTAGTTTACCTTGTGCTGATGTAGTGTTCGCAAAAATACAACATACAAAGTGGCGGATGAAGTATTCAGATCATTTACTTAAACTGGCAAGTTTTCTTTCAACATGTCATGATGAAGTCAATGTTGATGGCACAATGTAATGGATATGGAATAATGACCGCATCAACGTCCAGACTGCCTCCATGTAGACCTCGCAATCACTACGCAATATTGTCTGACGCCGGGCACAGAATCTTCCAGGAAGATGGGGGTTGACTGATGGTCCAATCAGGCTGGCAACCCGGCAGCAGTTTCATCTGCTCTCACATCTCCATTATAAACTCAATCAATTATCTGTGTTAATGTGTTGTTGGTAGGTATGATGGTCTGTCTGTTTCCACTTCAACTAAAAGCAGCAATGTTGCAAAACAAAAATTGCAAAAGTTGCTCATTTAAAAATTAATTAGTAATATCACTGATGTGTAAGTAGCATTTTGCTGACGAAGTTGGCTGATGTGAGTGTAATATTCACATTTGTACATATAAAGAATGGCAGTCAATCATATTCAATAAGCTAATGTTTTGTTTGTAAAATCAAAATATGTAAGTAAGTAAAGCAAAAAAGTAACAACAGTAATCAGATAATTGTAAAGTGTATTTCCCTTTGAATCGGTGTGGGTTAGAAGTATTAAGTATCATGAAATGGTCCAACTACCTGAAATTTGTTCCTCAGAAAAGTGCTTAGTTACAATCAGGTATTATTTATTGCTGTGCTGTTGTGGGTGTTCTTGTAGCTGTTTCCTTTCCAAGCACATACATATGTCGCCTATATTTAACATTTAGCTTTAAATAGCTAAAGGGATTAGCGAAGTCAAAGGCTGCTCTTGTCCCAATGGCTATGAAATGTATGAAACAGGCAACTCAAAATGTGTTCAAGGCTTAGAAGACAATATTAAATAAAACTACTTACAGCACAGGTGATGTAAAACTTTTTAACATTACATAATGTGTGCTGTTATGATGTGTGATGTGATTGATGATGGTAGGCTAATGTTGGTCCACCTTCAGTCCAGACTGAAACCTGTCAACAACTCTAGAATCTGTTGTGGAATCAGCTCTGGAGTCAGCTGTGGAATCAACTGACATCGAATTTGATACAGACTTCCACCAATATATCAGCATTGTTACCGTTAGCTAACAGCTGCTGTGTCTGAATCCGTAGCCTTGATGTGCAGTCCGGTGTCAAGCGCGCTTTGTCTCATAGACGTACAACCTTGAATGTGAAAGAAAACCCCCCAAAAATGACAATATTAATGAGCTAATTACCAGGAAAGTTGTGTACCAGCTCACTATTATTTGCAGTGTTTAAATGTTCTGATCTGCAGCCCAGTAGCTTCCTACAGAGCCACCAGAGGCAGAGCGATAGAGAGTGAGAGAGAGAAAAAGACAGGGAATCAGGAATAAAAGAGAAAACGTCACAGAAGAGGGAGGTATTGAATTAAGAATGGGAGCAAGACAAGAGAGAGATAATAAAAGAAAGCATGGTTATACAACTCAGAGCCTCAGAAGAGTGTGCCTTTGGCAAGGCTTCTTGAGTACGGCTGCTAAAATAACAAGGCAGGAATTATCTCCCAAAGTGCTATTAATAGCAGGCAAGTCACATCTTGTCCCTCAGTGAGAGAGCATCCTGCGCCCAGAGGCACTACTTCCCCATTTTAGCTCTTTGAAATGTGCATTTTGACAGACATTTGCAAGCAGACTGCTACGACTCTCAATTATGATGCTCTCACCCACTTGTGCCTCGTTGCAGTGGTTGTGGATTTAGCTGTGATAAGAGTAAAGGTTGGGTTTACTGATGGGCTATAAGGACATTAAGAATGATAAAGAATATAAAATAAAATTAAAAAAAAATCTCCATGTTCAAATGTACTGTAAATATATAATTTGTGTATTTTTTATGAAACAGTGGTAGTCATATGGTCACTTTACTAGTTGTTCTGAAGCTGTTCATTGTATCATCAATGAACTTTACACCTCTGATTTTAAAGGAGAAGTTTGGGAATTTTACATATGAAAGTTTGTTTATAGGTTAGAGACAGACAAAGTCTCTGAATATGTATGGCAGTCAATGGAGAGAGACTATGAAGACTACACACGCAACAGTCTGGTAAGTGATGTCATCCACACCCATAACTGAAAAGTTGGTCCTACATATTAGTTAACTTGCACACATGACTAACTCACCTTACACAGCAGCTTTTAATATGGTCAGACTTTTTACCCTATTACTCTCTCTGTGCCGAGGTGATGGCAATGTCGGTGCTGGTGTTGTGCTGCATATCAATATATGTTTAATTCATGACACAAATGAAATGGGATCAACTATGTATTTGTCTGTCCCCATTGACTGTACAAATCTTTCCAAAATAAGGTCCCATGAGGGACAGCAGAAGGGATGGGACATCGCAATTCAGTGAAGAAAAAAATAAACTTGAATAAACCATTTTAGCTTCAGGAGGGAAATGCACAATATCCTGTAACCTGAGTTAAATATCTTAAAATGAAAAGAGTGTGGAATTAGATGTTGATGAAGGTTCTCAGTCATCCAGGTCATGGTAATTCATAGTGCTGTATTGAAGGCAAGTTTCTTGAAGACGTTTCAGCTCTCATCCAAGAGGCTTCTTCAGTTCTAACTAACTGGAGGGGAGTTGCAGGCTTTTAAACTCTGTTTGGGAGTGTCCTAACAGAGTGGTTAGGGACACATGTGAGCTCTGAGTTTCAGAGTCGTTAGGATCACTTATGGGTCTTTGACCAAGCCGGCCTTCATGTGGGTTGCTGGCTGCCTTCCTCCTAAAGACAAAACACACAGGCATAAGCAGAGTAATGAAGCTAATGCTGTTCAACGCAGCCAAGACTGCACCGATTTGTACACTGGGGAGACAAAATAACCTCTCTATAAATGAACGGCACAACACAGGAGTGCCAACTCCTCGGGTCAAGACTCTGCTGTCCACTTACATCTGAAGGACACAAATAATATAATAAAATAATATAAACCTCTTGGCCAGAGAAGACAGATGGTTTGAAAACTGGATCTAACGTCTTAGAACAGAGGAGGTGGCCTACAACATTACTTATCACCCACCCACAATGCTCTACTGAGCTCTCTCTCCAGACAACCATTCACACCTAGGCTAACCTAGCACTAGCAACCCACATGAAGGCTGGTTAAGTTAACGACCCACAAGTAGCCTTGACGACTCTGAAACTCAGAGCTCACATGTGTCCTTAACAATTTTGTAAGGACACTCCCACCCATAGTTTAAAAGCCTGCAACTCCCCCCCCCCCCCCCCCCCCAGTTAGTTAGAACTGAAAAAGCCTCTTGGATGAGGGGTGAAACGTCTTCAAGAAACTGAAACACATCCTGTTGCCTACAATACAGCACTTGGAAATGCGTAGTTACATTTTAGAGTTAGAAGAAGGTAGCTTACCAGACCTCTTTAGCCCACTCTTCAACTCTGAAGTCTTGAGTCTACAGTCTCTGTTATTCACACATGACACTTCCGACCAAACTATCAGAGATCTGAGTTGCAATTTGGGTAATGTAGGCTCCAGGTTTGGACAACAAAGAAGAATGTGCCAAATGAAAAAGCGGTATCTCTGGTTGTGATGTAGCATTTTGGATAAAAAAAAAAATGTTTATTATAGTCCAATGCATCTGACAGTGTTTAAGGAGTGCAATACTAAATACATGGAGTATTCCTTTAATAATGTTAAATTAGACATCTAAAGTTCAGTGAAAACACAGTAAACTCCTTTAGCTGAGAACAATAATGTGATACGATCAGATTCCTTTACAGCACCCTTTCTTCACTGCTGTTTCCTTGGAAAGAGATTAGAGAACGTTTAACCTCAAAGCTTCCAACTTACAGTGGATTGTCTGTCCAGTAAGTTGGCCTTACATGTCCATGAAGGATCATGGTTCAGAGGCTCCAGACATAGTGATCTGTGGCTTTCTCACCTGGCTTAGTAAAGGATTCTTAGTATCAGGATTAGCCCACATTGCACCCAGGCAGCAGTGCTGACCTGGTCGTTATGTCAGTATCACACTAACCTACAGTAGTAGTCTACGAGGGAACAGGAAATTGGCGCTTTAAATCTTGCCCTGCGTTCATAACGCCCACTCTCACACTCGCAGGCATCCAGAGAGAGAGGTATGTACACAAGCAGCATGTCACCCTTTGCATATGGCACATTTATTTAAGGAAAGAGTAAGAACAGCAACACAATGTGCTCACTCTCCACACGCCTCCAAGTGACCACCCACCACATCCGCACCAACGAAGAGGTGCACCATACAGTGGACCTGTAGGCTGCTGCTTTTGAAATAGTCTCACTGAGATATGTCCTCTGCTATTTAATGCTTCACACGCATGTTCAATTGAATTTGACAGTGGATATTTTTAAACCCTCTCACCTCCACATTTTTTTAGCTCTATGTCTCCAAGTGGAGCCCCTATCCTGAAAGACAAGCTGTTTGCCTTTGGCCTTAGCTCTCTGGGACAACCAGCAAACATAGCACTGTATCCTGTGTGACAACTAGCGTGTGTGTTTGTCTCTTCTTACTATTATTGCCTCTGCAGCGGGCTCATAATCTCTGCATCATGGATGCAGGGATTTGAAGGGATTATAGTTTTCATACAGCTGCTGGATTTTGTTTTAAACTAGGAGTGACGTCTGCAGTGACATCAGGTTTATATGAGGGATTCTTAATGCGGTGACAGAGGTGATAATGACAAAGGTTATTTATTTATGACCTCTAACCTTTGGCTTTCAACAGCCGTTCCTGAGCACACATATTTGCTGGCAAACCCTCACGCACATGTCATGGCATCTTAGTTTCTCTTATTTATATATAACATTTCAATTTGGGAAGGCTATGGTTTGTGTTTTAAACTGCGTAAGATAAAGGTATACTTTTTTTACGATTGGAAAATATTACTTAAATATAATTAATATAATAATTAATACTTAAAAAATAATGATTCAGTTTTTGGTAGTGATTTGTTTGAGCTTCTATCGCTGATATGACATTTAAAATGTTGTATTTAAAAGTCTTAACACAGACCACTACCGTGGTTTAATACAAAAGTGTTAGGTAACTCGCCAGACTTGACTACTGCAGTACTCTTCAATAAGGTATCAGCAGGAGAAACATCTAGAGACTACCACTCATACAAAACAATGCTGCCAGGCTTTTAACAACATGGCACCAATCCTTGCTTCCCTACACTGATGACCCTTGAGCTGATATACAGATGTTATGTCTTGTTTTGAGCCGAGTCACTGCTTAAGGTCATCTGGCAGGGCCCTACTAGTGGTTCCAAATCTCTGCTTGTCACTAAATGTAAGGTTTTGTTGTCTGTGGAACTCGTGGCAAGCAAACTCAGTGTCCTCTTTCAAACCGATTCTCAAGACTGACTTTTATGTATAAATACCTAGCTATAAAAATGAAGTTATTACCTCAACCAAGGAGGTTATGTTTTCATCCGTGTCAGTTTTGTTGGTTGGTTGGTTGGTTGGTTTGTCAACAGGATTACACAAAAACTAACCACTGGATTTCCATGCAACTTGGGTGGACGATGGGTCTTTGCCCAGAAAAGACCTCATTAGCCTTTGGTGCCGAAGAGGAGAATAGGACAGATCCAGGAATTTTTTGAGACAGGGCATTTTTCAACACTTTTCACACTGTTAATTTTTTCAGGGAAAACGAAAAGAAAATCAGGCTTATTTAAGGTGGCTGGTAACTTTTAGTGAGTACAATTTAATACAGATTCTAGACCTACTGATTTTAAATTATGGTGACGCTGTTATGGGTGATTTAAAATTCAGAGTGATACAGGACTATTGAGTTTGATATTGCAATAGGCTTGATTGAATTAAGGGGGACTGTTGGGCCTGGGCTGAGGTATGCACTAGTTTTTCTTTATCTTGTATCTTAGATTGTATGTACTTTTATCATTTATTTTTTACTGTAAGAACTTCGTATCTTAGTTTTGTGATGTGCTATGTAAATTAAGTTGACATCTTTATGCTTGGTTATTGTAAATTGGCAATCTATTAATCTACTTGTGTAGACATTTCACTCTGCACCTAAGTGACTAACAGATCTGCTAACCTAATCATCAGCTTTTCCCTCTCTAGTTTCCTTTTTGCCCACTTAATCAGATTGTGTGTAAATATAATTGCTGATGCAAGTCATTTATGTAATATGTAATACAGGATTTTGTATCAAGGACAAAGATAGCAATGCTTGTAAGTGGACAAAAGAATTTTGGTTGCATGCACTATGTAGGCTAACATATATGGTTTGGTTACTTTAACCCTTTAATTTCTATAATCCACATTTTGAAGTTCATTTTCTTCTTTTCTTCTCAGTCATTCCGTCTCTTGAACCGCAACGCACTTTTGCGCAATTAAAAACAACTTTAGGCCTATATTCAGATCATAATTATGTGTTCCTTGGAGTAAAGTGTGTCAAAACCAATAGCACGGTTTGAAGTTCAATTTGTTCTTACAGTATAATCATCCATGATTAGAGTCCTCGGAAAGCCAGTTTGTCACTAACATCGCTACAGCAGCCTCTGTGTAGGTTTCGATCGTTAGTATATTTCCACTGCAGCTGGCCCTTTAACAAACACAGCTTGGCATTGATGGCTGAAAAAAATGTGAATGAAATCCAGCCATTCATAAAAATAGGCCACTGCGCTGCTCTGATTGGCCCAACAGAGAGTCATGCATAATTCATTGGCTCCGGAGAAGCCATTGGCTACCCACATAATGGACAGGGTCGATTAACCAATTAGCGCTTGTCTCTGGCTGCCGCTCGAGCCCAGGGGAAAACCGACCGGGCCATTAACGAAAAGCTCAGTCAAGTTTTGTGAGTCGAAGGAGACGCATCAGTTTATCTGAGCGCAGACGACCACACGACTATCGACACGTTGTTTTTTTTATTTGTGGATATTTCTACTGCATTGTTTCGACACAGAGGAGATATACACGCGGATACGGTAAGCTGCAAGATTTATTTCGACGAAAAGTTGTTTTATAAAGCCGCGGTATGGTCATATATTTTTCTAGCGCTATTTTAGATAAACAAGTACAACGCCATCTTATTTAAAGATATGTACTTAGGCAACCATTTTATATCGGCTCCTTTCTTCGTTAAATAAACACTGTATTTCGTATGAAAGTCCAACATGCGCTGTATTTGGTCCTCGCTCTATCTGCGTAGATACTGGCTTCGGCTTATCAGCGCGGTCAGGCGACTGTTTGTGATTTTTTTTTTTTTTATGAATGGACGGGCCATTTTTTTCTTCCCCCTGTGTTTCCACACGGGTCGAGTTTCACTTCATTGAGAAAAACAAGGGAGGGATGGGTGGGGGAAGGGCGGGGAGGGGGAGGTGGCGGTGGAGGAGGAGGCAGGGGGTGTCGGGTGATCTTCGTCCCGCTGAGGCGGCTCGACCAGCCTGGGCTGAAACACCGAAGTTTTAAGAAGAATGTACGTGATTTTCTGACGTTAACGTGCTGATAAGTTGTTTTTAAAGTTTGACCTTTTACTTTTTTTTTTAAATACGTGCTCCTGCAGCAGCTGTGAAGCTGAAGTGAAAACTAAGTCTAACTGTAAGAGCCGCACGTTTTAAACTAAATCTAGTTTTTGGTGCGTTTACGGACCAACTTTTACAGTACAGCCTAGTTTTATTTTTCCTTAAGTTTAACCTTATTGTAATAGTCGACGCTGCTGTCCTATATAAGCACTATGTCATAACTGTTGTTCCTTGATAATAAAGTAGCCAATCCTCATATTTAAAAACATAAAACATTTGATAAAAACAGATGAAAATCTACTCACTGTTTGCCTTGTTTGAACTACTCCTGTTTTAACTATTGTGTATAGCACATCAGACTAGAGCCTATACAGTTGTTTATGGTAACTTCCTACTTATGACTGATGTGATTTGTGAACACATGCTCCAGACAAAGGCCGTACAATGAGTTAATGTTATAAGTGCTATGTGTGTTCCGCGCCTGTAATTATTGCCCAGAAGCTATACTGTGTTTGTCATCCATTAACAGGAGATTGAGGAGTGAGTCATATCACTCTGCTGAGGGAGATGTGAGAAAAGAGAGCAGTGTTAGCGCTGTGTTATTGTTGTGTAAAGGGAACTTTGTGTCTCCAACTTTATAGTAGCACAAAGAGACTTCTGATTACGGCAATTCTAATTCCAATGGTTTCATGCCTCAATAGGACACAAACCAGCGCTATAAGTGGCTTGTTTGGAATATGTTGCGCCACACATGCCTCAGCCCAAAGACGGACTCTGAAGAGTCACGTTTCCAAGTCTTTTATTCCTGATCTCCGGGCTGATGTAGAGTGGAAAGTAATGCCCACAGATGGCTAGTGAGTGCGGCTTATATAACTGTGTCCAGTATAACTACATGTGTTCCATTATGACTGTGTGTTTACATTGTGCAGCCTCTGTTCGCTCGGCATCACTCTTTTCAAAGGGCTATTTGTTGGTTAAATAAAAGGCTGGAAGGAGATGGTGGTTGGTGCACTTGTGCTGCCCCATAAACACATCTCCATATAATGGAGAGCCGCACAAAGTATGGCCATAAAAATTATTTGAGAAGTGAATCACAACCCCATTTTGACACACTCCAATCTGAAATCTTGTAGTGCACTTAATAGTGAGGTCCAACTGTTATTGTGTTCACCCTTATTATGACTAAACTACTAACTTTACTTTTGCAAAAGAACACGTTGATGAAATTGATACCTTTGTACCCCTGCTTCATGTTTGCACCACCAATTTTGTTTTCCAGTGACCTACAAAGTGACCCAGGCGCTGTCGCTTTAAAGCGAACATCTCCCCTCCCCCCGATATTGAAGCCCCCCCAATCACCCAGATAACATGGACGGATTCTATGACCAGCAAGTCCCATTTATGGTCCCACCCAGTGTAAGTGGTCACACATCAGCCTCAAACATCTCATCACCACTCTCAACTCATGGCTGTGTATTATGGATGGCCCCCCCTGTGGCCACCATGGATCACTGTACATTTATAGCACACATAGATACCATCTGCATCGTCCATTGGGAGGGAAGTGGCATCCTCTGTTGATGCTCTGACGTTTTCTTCATCTTCTCTCTCTCCCAACAGCACAAGTCTCATGTGGAGGAATCATCTCACAACAGGCCTCTGAACGACAGGAAAAGGAAATTTGTCGACACAGAGCTCGCCCAGGACACAGAAGGTAACATTGCTTTGATGCCATGGATACATTTTTGTCGAGTATGCTGTGTTTTAACGTGTAATTAAATTGGTGGTAACCTTCTTCCATATCTTTCACTTCCTGATTTCCAGAACTCTTCCAAGACCTCAGTCAGCTGCAGGAGATCTGGATTGCAGAAGGTGAGTTCCTCCATAATTTTCTATTAAATGTATCTTGTGTTTTCTGCTGGACTTGGTATAGAAAGCGCTCTGCCTATTAAACTTTCCAAAATCATTTCAGCTGAATTATTGTGGTTTTGTGAAAGTTGTGTTTCACTCCACTGCACCCAGCCAACGGAGAGTATTATAATCTCTTTATCTCTGTTTTTTTTTTTAAATTCTGTATGAAATTTGCCAAGTTAAATGATTAAAGATTAACTTGATGAGAATGTGAAAGATTGTCATTTTTGCACTAGCAACTAGAGCACAAAGAGCAGAGTCCAGTGCTTGAGAAACTGCTGTCAAAGACTCCTTTTATCTGCCCTAAAAGCAGCTCTTGTCACTTGTTCACTTTCTTCTTTTAGTATTTTTGTTTTTTTAACATCCTCCCTTTTTAGTTTTTTCTTTCCTGTGTTTTGCCTTTTTCTTCTGATTTTTTTGGGTAATTCAATGGTCCAGTGTTAGGTTGTTTGGCTATAAAGAGGTCAGAAGGGGTGTGCGTTGAGTTTTCTCACATATGCATCATTCTCTTATGTCTTCACAGCCCAGGTGCCCGATGATGAACAGTTTGTTCCAGATTTCCAGTCGGATAGCTGTGAGTACCTGCTTTCTATTGCACGTGTCCCCTGAACAGAAACTGGAACTGCTTTTATACATTTTAGCAGCACTGCGTCAAATATTTTCACCACTACAAAAGTCAGATTCATACGTTTTTGCTTTGAGAAAGGAGTTCTTATTCTCTTTGAATGACTGTCCCTGACCACATGTACAGGTCAGCCGTCTTTCATCAACATTTCTTCGTCCTGCCGAGGACAAACACTATTCTCCGTCTTCAAAACACAGCTCTGGGAAAGGCTGCTCTACCCTCCCTCCCTCCATTTTGAGTTTAATCAGCCGATTGGCATGGGGCATCACATGAGCCAAGCTCCTAATCTGATTTCACACTTTCTCGCACTCAGGCCCTGCTGCTGAAGTGGGCTAGATTCCAGTGGATAGGGCTGCTTCCGAGCTGCCTCTTTCAGTCCTGCTCCCCATAACTCACATCCCCCAAAACGGTCTGAAACACGTCCCCCGAACTGCTCCTTACAGCCGGCCGTTTGTCTCTGCGCATTGCCTTTAGGCTGCAGCCGAGGGATATATTTGAATTATGCCCAATGGAGCATTTTATGACCTCCCCCTCCCCTCTGTCTTTGTGAGTTTATGTTTTCGTCTGATGCGTAGGAGGTGGAGACAGGGTGTGGTTGCTGCTTGTCTTTGTCAGGGCTGCCTTTTAAATCTTGGTTATTGTGGCGAAGCGAGCTGCAAACTGACCACTAGTCCATAGTGCTGTAACATATTATTGAGATTGATGCATTTACATGTATGTGTTTTTAAAGGGGGCCCCAACGTAGGTTGTTGTTACTTCATACTGTATATACTCGACTGTTATGGTGTAGTGACCTTGTACTGTCAGTACACTCTGTGTGTGTGTGTGTGTGTGTGTGTGTGTGTGTGTGTGTGTGTGTGTGTGTGTGTGCGCGCGCTTGCGCGTGGCTGTGTGGGTCTCAGATACAGGGGAAGTGAGTTTGGCAGTTGCTTCTGTTGCTAGGCTGCCAGCCTTTCTCTCTCACAAGTTGCCTATTCACCAAAAGGAAATTTTCCAATGTGAGCTACAGTCAGTAGGGCATCACATGGGGTGAAGAACCGGTTCACCAGCTCAGGCCGAGCCACGTATAATTTTACTCTGATGGGGGAGAACTCTGTTTATCAGAGGTCAGGGTAGTCATGATACTAGAATTTCTAACTTCAAATACATACCTTGAAAAATATTGACATCATTATTAATGCCACACGAAAAAAATGAAGGGCAAAAATTCTAGAATCATTAAAAGATTAATATTACAAGGCTCGTCAGCTGTTAAAGAACAACAGCATCTAAGTAAATTTACTTCTGGAGGTGGGCTATGTGGGCACTGCAGCGGTCTATGTGCCAACTCTCTGTCAGAGAGGAGACAGAAGAAATGCAGCGTGTACAGGTGTGTCGATACAACAAAAAGAGCATTTCAAATGTTCAGGATCAATGTTTTAGCTGAGGTTGTGCAGGAGAGCAGCAGTGTGCACGCCGGGTGCCAGTTGGTTAATCCACCAGTTCAGAGTAAGAAAAGATGCTTAATCTGCCCATTATTTACTGTTCTCTGCGTGAGGAGTCTCACTCGAGCCATTCGTTTTCAGAGTGCGCACAGGGGAGCTCACGTGCCCATTGTTAGCTCTGCATAGGTCCATCAGCACCATGGGTGATTTGTTTGGCTCCCGCTCCTCTGTGCCCAGGGATCTAGTTTCTGCCTGGCTATTATGTGGCGCCCCGGAAACTGCAGCCGATTTGTAGAGAGCCGCTGCTAGTGTCTAATGGTTACAGCACGGGAGAAGAAAATCATTCAGCGCCATTAGATTACAGCCACACTGATTCATGGGTATTGGTATTGGCCTGCCCTAATGGGAATCAGACGAGAAGTTTGATAGCTTTTGTGTGCATAGTGCAGTTAGTATCATGCTACCTAGCAGTGGTGGATGGATGGTTGTTTTCAGAGCCCAGAGTCGACCGTCATTAGGGCACATGATAAATTGCTGCTAAGTGGCTCTGTCAGTCGAGGGAATACAAGACATTGTCCATACGTCCATTTATCCATCAGTTCCAAATGTGGTTAAGATAACTGCTGCACTTCTGTTTATGGCTTCAATTAGGTGATATCTGGAGTTTATCTCATGCACTCAGCTGTTCCTTCTCTCTGTGTCTCCTCATGTCTAGTGATGTTTCATGGCCCGCCGCCAGCCAAGATCAAACGAGAGCTGACTCCCTCCAAAGGGCTTTCTCCCTGTCGCCAGGACAGGAGTCCCATGCCCTACGGAGAGAAGTGCCTTTACAGCTACAGGTATGTAGTGACTTATGATATCTGCAGTCTACCACTCTAAGTTGAGCACGGCAGCAGTCACTGGATAACATTAAGTTTGTACCTCCTGTGGTTAATGTTTTTTATTCTGACTGAATCTCTTTGTCCACAGTGCCTGTGACAGGAAACCCACCCCTGGGTTCAAGCCATTAACTCCCCCCTCAACACCAGTCTCTCCTTGTGGCCCCACCAGCACAGGAGGAACACACCCACTGAGTGAGCAGACCCCGCCTCCTCACCCCCATGTAGCCAATCCAACCCCAGGGCCGCGTCCACTGCACATACAACAGCCTATAACGGCGAGTGCAGGATCTCCCAACCAGCAAACACTCCCAGTCCACAGCCCGCCCTTCGCTGTGCCCTGTGCACCCATCAACCAGGATGGCAACCACTTCACACCTGAGCACAGGTGAGCACTCACAGTTGAAACTCTTTATCTGGTTGTGGGACTTTTGCTTTCCGTGTTTCAAAAAAGAGGCTTAATAATATTGTCCTGTCACTTCCCCTCCGCCTGTAGGTTCCAGAGGCAGATGTCAGAGCCATGTTTACCTTTTCCCCCATCAGAGAGCCAGGGGCGCACCCAGTTCTTGCCCCAGCCCACCAGCAGCAACAACAACAGTCTGCCACGTGACAGCCGGCCACCGTACCACCGTCAGATGTCAGAGCCATTGGTAGCTGTACCTCCCCAGGGTTTCAAGCAAGAGCTCATCGACCCACGATATACCGAGCAGGGTGTCCCCTCCATGGGCCCCCCAGGTCCTCCCCAAGGCCCTCCACGCCAGGCTGCTTTCCACCCCATGGCCATCAAGCAGGAGCCTCGGGACTTCTGCTTCGATTCTGGTGAGTAGATTTGGAGATCTTATGCTGCATCAGAGCCAAAGTATGATTTCTGATTATCTGAAAGATACTGAATATCAACCCAGTAATCTCAATTTAATATTGGATACTTTCACTGATTTACTATTAGTATGGGTGACTTTCACTTTTACCAAAGTAATGATTTAACACAGTATCTTAACTTTTACTCAAGTACAGCTCCTGGGTACTTCTGCCAACACTGTGTGAATGTAATTGTCATTGGGCACGTACAAGTAGAGCAGACAGAGGGGAGGGAATGTGCCTTGCCATATTTGTTCTGGGCACTACCACATGCCTGTGAGTTTTAGCATGCAGCAGAGGCCTGGATGCACAGGTGCTCGTTTCACATGAACACGCCCTCAACGCGTGTGCTAGTGCCTCAGAGCCTAATCTGCACCACTCCTCCAGAGTCATGCCAGTAAAGTAAAAGTGGGTCTTTTAGCACAGCTTAAGCCTCCAAGGGCAAAAAGTAAATGGGTCATCCAGCCAGGTGCAGAGAACCTCCTCACTGAGCTTACCTGGAATAGATCTAGGCCAGGTCCCTCAGAGGACTTAGTGACCTGAAGCCCAGCCAGTTGGTTGTAAGAGCCTGGTGATTCTCCACTTGGTTTTGTAGAATACACAAGAGGACAACTGGTGCCAGTCCTCTCCAAAAAGCCTTGTCAAACAGTGGTGGCAGAGCTACAGTTTACTCACATGGTATAAATCAAACAAGGCAGAGCCACTGATGGCGCTGTGTTTGATCCTAACGCCCACACACCCAGCTGCTGTCCCCGCTCTGATGCATTAACATCCTCTTTTGCAGAAACTGCAACTCTTTTTTTTATATCTTTTTTTTACTCACTTGCTCTCATATACTCTCATTCCTTTTCTGCCTGGTGTGTGACCGGCTGGCGGGCTGTGATGTAATGACAAATCCTCTTAGCTTCTTATGGCCTTTAAATATCTACATCACACAGGCCTAGTATCTCTAGATGGATGAAAGAAGCGCATGTTCAGCATACCGACATAGAACATATTGTGACCGCACCGTCAGTGGTGCACAGACAAAACCATTCATGTCAAACCTCAATTTGAACCCATGCATTATCAGTGTTTGACAGTTTATGTTTAAGTTTATCTTTTCTGTTTTTCTACATGCATGGTAATTGCTTCCTCCAGACTCTTGCCTAAAGTTAGGGCGAGAGGACACACAGACTTGAGGAAACATTGCTCAAGATTGATCTCTGGTTATCTTATCAGTAGACAGGAAACAATATAATGGGTGGGGGTGGAGACGCTTGTTACGCAGTGCAGAGACACTGCCAAACGGAAGATAGGCCTTGACCCCTCGGGGGGAGGACTGGCCTAACTCGATTGTCATTGAGATTTAAAACAGCAACCACGGTGCTAATCTGATTTACAGGCTCGGTAGACATGCGAGGGATGTTATGTGCTGTGAGTCTCTTCTGATCAGGGATGTTGTCCGCTCCTACTGGAGTGTGTGTTTGGGCATTTTTCAGCCCAGCTGTTGGATCTGCAGATGAACATGGCACTGGATTGGCCAGTGAAGCAGCCATCATGTTTGACCGTTAATACCTATAATATATATTCATCAATGTGACTTAACACACTAATATAGCTTGGATTGAATGTCTCTTCCATAAACATAGAAAGAACCAGATGCTAGGTTTCAAAGCCATGTATCTTTGTACACAGTGGCAGTGATCCAGATATATCTGTCAGCTGTGAGGTAGACTTTGATGTATTCCACATTTGATATGACAGTGAGGATGTCTCTGGTCTAAATTTATGCACCCTTCTTCTTTGTTTACAGAAGTGCCTAACTGTCAGTCATCATTTGGGAGAGCGGGGAGCTTCTACCAAAATAACCATGAAAGTAAGTTCAGATTATGTCTGCTTTTGTCTTTTTCTGTCTCAGATGTTTGAATAATTTCATTAGTGGAGTCCATTCTCTGTGACCCTGAACCTGCTGACTTATCGAGCTGCTGGTGAAAGAATAGCGCTCAGCAGCATTGAAATGACGGCTCAAGGGGAAGTGAATCTATCAGTAAACACAGTGTGGCTGCTCCATACGCAGTGCATTTCTCACATCGGCAGCTGGCAGAGGCTCAGCACAATACGAGCTTCCACTCTTGGGAAGCTGCCCAGCTATATTGCTTTGTATGCAGTTTGGATCTCGGGGTTGAACGTGGTCACTGGCCTCCATTTCAGCACATAAGCCTGTTTCCCACGCTCTATCTGCTGTTACACTTACATCCCATTAATGATGTTTTTTTTGTGTGTTTTCTATTCCAGGCTTCTCCTTTGACAGAGATCCTCAGCTGTACTTTGATGATACCTGTGTGGTCCCTGAAAGATTAGAAGGTAAGACTGAAAATACAATAAAAAACATTCAACTTGAACCCAAGATATTGTATGCTGCTCATGAAATCTTCTACTGTGGATATTTTCTGGGACACAGTCCAGTCCTTTGACTGCTCATGGTGCATAATGAACAGCAAGTCCACTTCACAGTGACCATCTGGCAGGAATGTCTCACCACACTGTGGTCGTGGTGGAGAACAGTGCTGACTGACACTTTTCTTCTTCACTCTCTCCCCTTCTGCCTCTTTATTTCTTCTGTACTCTCTCCTCCTGCTGTTTCCCTCCTCTTCCACTCACAGGTAAAGTCAAACAGGAACCTTCTGTCTATCGTGACGGACCCCCCTACCAGCGACGCGGCTCCCTGCAGCTCTGGCAGTTCCTGGTCACATTACTGGATGACCCAGCCAACGGCCACTTCATCGCCTGGACTGGGCGTGGCATGGAGTTCAAGCTCATTGAGCCTGAGGAGGTCAGTCCCCACTGTCCACAGCTGTTCACTTCTACTCATGCAACATGTTGTATTATATGTGTTTATGTTTCTAATTCTCTCAAGCTAATGTTAATTCTTTGTGTTTCTGTGTCTTGTGTGGTCTCAGGTGGCTCGTCGCTGGGGCATCCAGAAGAACAGACCGGCCATGAACTATGACAAGCTGAGCCGCTCGCTGCGTTACTACTACGAAAAGGGCATCATGCAGAAGGTAAAGGCACGTTCACCATTTTGTTTTTTTCTCCCTCCACCTTTTTTGCATCAGCAACTTTGTGTTGCATGTAGGCTCAAATAGTCTCAATAGTGAAATTTGAGAGAAGCATAGCTGTTGGAGGCAAAATTCCCCCCAAAATGACAATTCAGATGATAATGCTTAGTCATGGTGAAGTTTCGTTGAGCAGAAAAAAATTCTGGAGCAGTTGGACATGTATTTTAGGATGTAAAAGAAAAAGAAAAAAAACGAGAAAAACATGAAATGGGTCCTTACCAGTCGTCCAGTGTAATCTGAGTCTCCCGAAGTCCTGGGATCCCAAACTGATTTGAAAAGACATTAATTACATCCTCGACATGCAGTCAGGCACATGCACCCACTTCAGATAATGTGCATGCCAATGCTTTTAGGATAGCAGCAACAGGGACAAACTTGGCTTATGAAAGGGTGTGAATAACATCTTTAAAAATCAGTTTGGGATCTCTGGGCTTCTCCAGACTTGGATTACGGCAGGCATGGAGGCATTTTATGTTTTTCCTTGACTGTTGTTGAATGTTTTTCTACTTTTTAAACAAGTCCCCGGCTACTTAATTTGTTTAGGAGAATGTCACACACACATACACACACACTGTGTTGAAGCTCCAGAAATGTTTTGTGGACTACAAAACTTTGACTTCCTTCAGCATGGGAGTGGGTAGATAGTGACTGAATTTACATTTTTTGGGGTCTGTAGAGTTTGTGAATGAAATCGCACATTTACAAATATGATGTTACTCAATCAAAATGCACAAGCAGTATAATCAGGTGGTTTCATATGTGAGCTAAATGTGTCTTCTGTCTTCTGTTTCTTAGGTGGCTGGTGAAAGGTACGTGTACAAGTTTGTGTGTGACCCCGAGGCACTCTTCTCCATGGCTTTCCCTGACAACCAGAGGCCCAACCTGAAGGTCGACCCCGACAGTCTGCCGGGGTTGGAGGACGACACTGTGCCCCTCACTCACTACGACGAAAGTGTTCCCTACCTGCTGGACGTCGGGGAGCAGTGTGTGGCAGGCTTGCCCTTCCCAGACGGCTACAGCTACTAACCAGCGAAGGGTCGCGACGCACACCACACATTTACACGCAAACACTCCCAAAGTCTCTCGACGCCCACTCTAAAATCCAGAGCTGGAACTGCTGAGCTGCTGGCAAGGAAAACCTGGCGCTCGACTCCTTCATGGCTCTCTCTCCTGCTCCCTGGAAAACCTTCATAAACTCTATAAGCTCCCTAGCTAAGAATGAATGAGGGAACAACCTGCGACAGCTCGTCTCCTACGCCATCATATGAGAGAGAGAGAGACGGAGAGGGTTGTGAAGTGGACTCTGTAGCTCTGCCCACCTTACAAGCTACCTAAAGGAAGAAAACGGGCTGATGTTGCTATGGAGACCAAGTGAAGCAAGGCCATACGCCGCCAAACTAAAAAGAACGGACAGACACCCTCTTTATACAAGACTGAAAGAGTTGTTGCATTTATGAGTTTGTGACAATCTGCTTTTCTTAAAAACAATCAAATAACCAACAGAGTAAAAACATGAAAAATCTGATGAGATAATCTAAATGCAGCACTATTCATTCTATAGATGCCTTTTTGGGTCCCCCCCATGTTCATGTCACCACATTTGAACAACAAGATCCGTGAAAGGGCTTTAATTTGCAAAGACGGATAGACAAAAAAACAAAACACACAACATATTCTACACCCACTGATCAGTTTGTTTCCTGTAGATAGGACTGCAGTTTTTTTTGTTGTTTTTTATTTTTAATATGTCAGCTGTTTTACAGTTTTGTTGAAACTTTAGAGACCCAGAACTCTCAGGTTACTGGGGCGTTGCTGTATTTCAGGCTAGTCGGTCGGGCTGCTCTCTCGTGTAAATGTTCCGTTCTTTAATCGTTCTGCCCGTGTACGAGATTGTGTCTGCTTCCCTTTAGAGACTGCACCCCACGGTAGGAGCCCACGGTCTATACAGTATACTCCTCTCATGTCTGTTCATCAATGCTGGGTCCTTTTATTGCTCAACTGTAGAGATGATTAGCACTCCATCTCCTCCATTTCAAAAGGGACACATAACGCAAGTACATATTTTCCCTGCGGCGTTGATCATTCATAAAAGCCTAAGAAGTTATTATGTATGATAAATGGTCACATTTTTGTATTTCTGTCTGGGTGCTTAATGTTTCCTTGGCAGTGTACTAGTTCTTCTGATGCACCAGTATGGCAGGAGCATCAGGACATTGCATGCAAAACAAAGAAGGGTGACATTTTGACACCCTCTTTTGGGCACCACTCTGCCAATCACGTTTGTCAACAGGAGACTTCTGCTTCTCTTCGCATGGTGTAATCAGTCGAGACTGTGTCCACTAACATATCGCTTTACTGTCTTTGGACAAAGATGATATTTGTGATATTCTCTGCATTTTTTTGTGTTCATTATCTATGTTTCCGAATGGGGGCAAAGACAAACGTATATAAAGTATATATTTTTGCTATAAGGCTGCATTTGTTTTGATTTTAATGTATAAGCTGTATAGTTCTGGCTCTAATAGATATGTACCTTTTTAAAAAAAAAAACAATCTTGAACCTTATGACGCAACTACTGCAGACTGTTTCTTTAAGAGGCCTCTGTATCGGGTTGGAGAATAGAAGAGAGGATGTTATTATCTTGCGCGTGTGTGCGTGCGTGCGTGTGTGTGTGCATGTGTGCGTGTGTGCGTGCGTTTGTGTGTGTGTGTGTGTGTGTGTAAAAAAGGCCAGAGTTCCAGCAATGGCTCTAGTGAAGATACAGTATATCATTGGCTCCACCCCAGACACAGGGATTGTCTGCAATTGTATAGGCTTCAGTCCCCTCCCCTCACAATGTGTTTCTTACACTGCTGAGTTTATTATAATCTGTACTGGGTACAATAAACAGTCCTTAATGCTTCACTGCCTGCAGTCCTGGTGTGTTTCATCCCCCCCTCTTCTCTCTTCCTGCAGTCAGTCAGCTGACTGGCTGCTGTGGTCTGGCAGTCACTGTGCTTGACCTGGCTGATTTCTGAGTCACATGCGTCTGATTCTTTCTGATACATTTCTTGGTAAATGGTTACTCTTTCAACCAGGGGCAAATGAGAAAACACTTGTTCCATCTCTTTCATTTTTTAAAAACCTTGTACTTGCATTTATTTAGGTAAGCACTTTGACAGTCAATAAGTATTACTTTTTTAAATTGATCCACATAATGTTAAATGCACAATGGGTTGTTTCAGAGGTGTAGAGTTGAAGTTACATAGGTAGGGAAGTCAGCAGTTAAGAACTTGTCTTTGCTGCCAATACAAACAGTGCCAGAGAGAGAGAGAACAGGAAAGGGTCTGTTAACCATTTTAATATGCATGGATTTGTTACGCTTTTATATTCTCATGGTGCGTTGTGATTAATCACTAAATAATTTGGTTTACACAGTAAAAACCTACAGTGAGCTCCAAATGTGTGTTGCACAGGGGCACTTTTGATGTTTTTTGTGCTCATCTGAGTGGGTAGAATTATTCATGACTTCAAGAATCAGACCTGACTGAGAGCACAGAGTAAGCTATAAATATTAAAATATCCAATACATGCACTTAATGACTACAGGGTTTAAGTGCAACCTGCAAGCAAATATAAACACCAGGGTCAATGAATGGAGGTAAATAGAATGGTTGTCATCAATGACGGCTGATCAACACTCACATTTCCTGCATGAAGTGACAAATTATTTTAATGGACTTATATTGAGCCAAATAAAAAGGACTTGGATGGCATATTGTTGATATTTGACGTAATACCTATATTTCCAAAAGCCAAGGGTTGTCGTAGTGTAATTAACGGAATGTGTGAGGGAATAGGCACCTATAAATCACGGCATCTACTCCCATAATAAGGGCCTGGGAGTTAGTTTTACTACGTTATCCAATCTTGTGGCCCTTCGTCAAAATATAGTTTTACAAGACATCTAGTTACATGATGCATATTGCTTAATTACTCTTATTACTACACGATATGGGATTTGTGTTTAATATTATTACCACACAGCAATCCTGAGCTACATAACACTGCAGCATTCAACTACTGTACATGTTGAAACAGAGGCCCAGCAACTCATTTTTGCCCATGGCTTCACTCAGGGAGTTGTATCCTTATTGACTGTAGTGAACTGGAGGATTTCCTTATACCTGTGCCCTGATATTTTCATATTCCTATTTGCGAAACACAATTATCTAAGTGTGTACATCTGTATGTATTTACATGGACGGTGCTGGAAGAATTATTCAGATCATTTACTTAAAGCGGCCACAAGGAACTTTTATTTTGTTGATTCCGGCGGCCCCTGTGGGCAAAAGCGTGACAAAATAAAGGTTGTTTTAATACAGCACTGTACCACCAGACCGCTGGTTCGCAAACTTGTTGATGTCAAGGACCCCAAAACTGAAGACCACGGACCGAACTCTAACCCGAACCCTGCTTCGATACAATCTTGTTCAGGGTGCTCCATTTGTATTCCATTTCTATTTTATTTTTTAAGGTGTATAAAACCCATGAAGAAAACAATCATATATTGTGAAAAGTAATTACTTTATCTAATCTTAATACCGTAGTAAATCTACATCACTGTATCTGGGATCTGAGTTTGGCTTTCAGCTTATATAGCCATTGATTGTTGTTGAATTGATTGTGTGTGAAGTCTAACTGAGGCTGTGTGAGTTGTATGTTTTACAAAGATCTTGTGATCTTGGTTTCATTTTACCAACTCACTAAAGATTTCCCAATGTCTGAAATACTTCCCTGAGGCATGTGTAGTTCTTTTTTCACTGTGTAATATCAGTGTGGTCTTAAATCTGTCTTGACCTGAAATACATGGTTGATATGTGAGAAAACTGTGAAGCTTAAGACTCAGACTTTGTTGTGATGGCCGGCAGCACTCAGCCTGGTGTTGAGTCAGAGCCTTATCAAACCACAGAGTGTAAAAGCTGAGCTCTGGTCTCCAGTAACACAGCCTGGCAGGCAACTTTCCATTGATTGAGAGAGCAGAGTGCCTTTGAATGCTATGAAAGACCTTTTAGTGTGCTCAGGGGAGGTGCCCTGCCCTGATTTTTGTGCTTGTGTGAGTATAGTAGTTGTCAGCACTCATAACAGATGTTTTCTGATATACCATACTCGTAGCTGCTTTTTGTGTTTTCCTTATTTATTTGAAAGAAGTTGGTGGAAGTGAATGGGTGGCATGATACATTTAGAAAAGTCCACCTCAGATCGATTTCTTTGAATAGTGGAGATATGGTCGATCTGCCCCTAATCCACTGTCTATAACCCCTAATGAAAAGCATTCTTTACCTCTCACCATCATCATTCATTGAGCCTTGTCTGATTAATAAATAACAGTAAAAGTGCACATTATTGCAAAAATTGAATGAATATTCACACTTTAGCTGTCAGTTCTCAAAAAGACAGCCACAGTCCTCAGATGCAGATGGAGCAGTGCATCACAAAAACACCTGAAGACTTCCCAGCATTTTGAAGGCACCCTAAAACAGACCTCTGCACTCAATGCCCAGTAAAATATGTTATAAAATACCGCTGCTCCCGCCAGTGTCACTACGATATCCCTCTTAGTAGTCCTGCTAAGATTCTTGTAACCTGTTTCAACCCTCAGCTCTGCCCGCCGCTGCACAGCCACCTGGCCTGTTTGCTCTACCTACAAGCCTAGAGACACTTCAGCTACAACACCTAAGTGGCTGGCACGACCACCTGGGCAACTACGACTCAGATTCCACCGCACCGGCTCCACTGCTGGCCGAGTGTTTTACAAACCAATGGGGAGAAAAACACAAACACACCCATTACCAGCAGAGTGAAAAAATGTTTGTGTCTTTCATGGTTGTGTTAACATAAATATAACCTGTTTACCTTGATAAAATGGCTACATTCAAAATAAAGAGGTGAAATTCAACTTTTTAAAAAGGATCAACAAAGATGGTCAATAATGACCAATATCCAATTGAACCATCTCAGTTACAAGAAAGCTCTGAAGTGGCTAACTTCAACACATAGGGAGACCCAGTGTTCCGTAGCTTCTGCACAGGGCCGCACAGTCAAGTTTTGCTCCTTGAGAGCCTGGCACTTTCCCTTGCCTACCAATGAGTGGGTACTTATCCTGATAGCATCAGGAGCAGCAGTAGCATTATTACAGTGTTTTGGTCAGCTGGTGGTCAACCTGTTCATATGCAGGGACTTTGCGAAGGGTTCAGCTTGAGTCTCCTTGACTGTGGGTGTACACATTTGTACCACAATCTGTACCCTAGCCCCTCTGAGGCTGTTGCAGTTAGTCTACAGGATATTTGCCACCATGGCGGCACCAAAGGATCCTGGCACAAGGCAGTACAAAGATTGGCTTGGATAAGTCATGACAGATGACTATGCCCAATCCAAAACCTGCCTACTGAAGGGTTTGTAAGCAGAGATTTATTTTTCTTCTCATCCCACTTGGGGAGTAGCATACATCTCCCAGCCCCAATGCTCCCAATGAAATGCATTAACCTCCTCCACTCTCAAGACACATGGGATGCTCTGGGTGTGTCTAAAGGGCTAGGATAGTCACCAGGACCTGTCTCCTTACCGTGTTACATCGCAGGTTTATTTGACAAGAGCTGTACCTTAGGGGTGTTGGCAGCAGTGATCGCAGCAGCCTATGGCAGATTCCACTGCTTCACTTCAGGGAGATAACCAAGTAAAGGTTTGCAGACTGCTGGCTCTCTGTCGCCTGATTCCCCAGTGGGATCTGCAGATTACTGTTTGTGAATTTTTTGTCTGCCTTACACCACAGGACATAGGTGCTCCTCTGATAGTTCAGCAGGAAGCACTTGGTTATGTGGTGGAAGACAGTGTCTGGTTTCTTCACGCTCGCTCAGTTTCCCTGTGTGTTGTCATTCCTCCTGTTGCTTGATGCAACATCTGTAGGGGCACCATCTGGTTCAGATTAACACAATTAGGTTATGTTCAGCTTTAAGCTTGGAGGCATGTGATTAGGCTGTGGGGCCCCCAAGGCAGGCAATGCTCAGCGGCCTGGCCACTTAACTTTTTTTCACCCAGTCAGAAGTTCCGTCTGAGTTTCTGTTTGCATGAATAACAGCAACGAATAGGGAAGCCCATTAGAGGCCGTAGTACGAGGAGAATGAATAGTAGTTTCTTGGCATTCTTCAGTTCCACAGTTCACATGTGTGCAGCCCTATATCTACAGGCCCAACTGGCTCCTGTTCTATTGACAGGTAAAGTCCTTCAACTTCCTTATTTCATAAAAAAATATGTATATTAGTCAATGGCGTGAGACAACTAGTCTTTTGATCCCATTTGAATTGTGCCATGAATGATAGTTTTGATGTTTGTCATTTTATAAGAACGTTTTTCAAAGTCAAGAGTCATTTTGCCATAAATATGATGAAATATAAGAGGGTAAAAATATCTCATTTGCAACTGTACGCACACCAGTTGCATAAGCAACGTTGTTCTGTGTAACATTCACCAAAGCCCACAACTAAAAACTTGTAGAGTCGCTCCCATATATTAGCGAGTTCAAAATATATGGCTAGATATATGGCTAATATATGGCTAGATATATATTAATATGGCTAGACTTTTTTTGTGATATATTGTGGTGTGCTTTTACTCTCCAAACTGAAACTTTCTTGACTTGCAAAATTAACATTCACATTGACAAACATCATATTTGTAATTCACGGCACAATTCAATACAGGACCAACATTTTATTTTTTCTCTCGCCATTGACTAATATACACATATTTTTTTCCGGAAATAAGCTCCTATGGGCCACAGGCCTACTGTAAGAGGACAGACTGCCTCTCTATTTATGTTGAGTTCAAAAATTGGATGTACAGTGAATGCGCAGCAGTCCAATACAATTTCATTGTCAAGGTCTGCATATAAGTCAGTTCCTCAGTAAATGGATTATGTATCAATATATTTATGTCCAGTATCAGTGTATTGCCACACCTCCATCAATTACTGTTTGTTGCAATCCCTGTTTGAACAAGACAAAAAGTCTGCAGCCACGCTAGCATTTCTGTGAAGGCTGTACTGAGAGAACATTGGTACTTTGTGCCAGATCTAATGTCAGTATGCTAACATGCTAATGCTTACAGACATAATGTTAACTGTGTTCACCATCTAAGTTTATCGTGTAAATGTGTCAACATTAGCTTGTTCGCTCTAACCTGAAGTACAACCGATGCTGATTTGAAGCATCAGTTTGGACATATACAAAAACTGACCTAAACCTGAAGCACTGCAAGTTATTGAAATACCTCCTGGAGAACATTAATGTTTGTACCAAATGTAATGGTTATCCAGCCATTAGTTGTCACAACATGACACTTAAAACTCCAAATGTCAACCTCATTTTGGAGAGGAAAAGTTAGTAGGCTACATCCTCTGGGGGTCATGAAAATCTGTGAAAATTTTGAGAGCAATCCATCCAATAGTTCTGAGATCTTTCAGCCTGGAAATAAGTGGTGAACTGACTGAGTTCTGCCCCTAGTGCAGTTATAAATGTCCTTCTTTTGCTCTGTATACCTCTCCTTCCCCCCACCAGAAAACTGCTATCCACAGTTCAGATTAAGCCATCCCAATGTAATGATCCTGATCCATTTAACAGAGCACTCAGGCTTTGGAAACATCCTATTACCTTGGTCAACACTCCATCACCAAAACAGAAAGTCTCCCTTTCCTACAACCTATTGACCTGCCAGAGGTTAACAGTGAGGTATGGACAGAATGTTTTCCTGCTGGAGAAATGATTTAGGGCCCCACACATATGAAACAAACAAGGCTGTGTCAGGCATCATAAACATCACACTTAATCAATACATATGCCATTACAAAGTGCTTGACATGTGGCCCTGGGCTTGAGCAGGGAGAGAAGTGGACGTACCAAATGGGTAGTCCTTCAATATACATTATACCACATGACCACTCGCTGCTTCCAAGTAAATTATTGATACAGATACAAGACAAGGCAGCTCAGGCATAATGTGGTTTCAGCTTTGAATCTTCTGACATGGCAGGCACTCAGTGTGTCAATACATGCACACACACACACACACACTCACACACGCAGACAAACAGCCTCCATCTAGTGTAGTTTGAGAAAGCGAAACACTCTGTTCTGGCTTCGACTGCTGAGAAATATGGGTCATGTTGCGGGGAAGGGAAGAGCACAAATCTTTCACATTATTTGGCCAACACACTGTGTTCGCACAATGCTAATTACCATGGTGAGACCTTGCTCCGAAAACTCTGTTACATAACTGATTTCTCACAAACATGTGCACAAACACACACGCCCCCCCACAAGTCACTGTTTATGTCAGAGTTTCATGAGAGCTCGTTTGTTTTACATTAACCATGGCTGCCCCCTCATGGATGGGTACGTGTACAACATGAGTATGAGAGTATCTATCGTATACTGTACTGTAAAGCATTAATAGACTTATACAGCATAATTTAGCCTTAAAAAATGTAATTTAAGAAAACGTAAGTGAGGTGTGACGTTTTGTAACAGCTGGGGAACTCGATCTGCTCAGGAAGGTTGTGTGATAGCACAGAAAGCTCCATCACAGCTACCAAATGGACCTTGTGGTGAGACTACTTTGTTGGCTGCTATCATTAATGATTAACTATACAGTGAACCTTTTGTATGACTATACTGTATAATGTGTTTTGTCAGATTTTGTGAAACAACAATATCAATGCATCTGCAATGCATGTTGTAGCTGGTACAAGTGATCAGTGCTTACTCAGTACTGTGATAGGTTAACTGAATTACATTTCATAAAGGGACATGGCACTGTGGCAGCCACCAGCACAGTTTCATGGACATGATGCTGCACCACTCTATCTAGGATTAGCAGAGAAGAGTTTAAGTATCTTGGTCTTATCATAGGTCACAAACTCTAAGAGAAGTTTATGAGATGGGCCACAGGCACACAATTTTTAAACATTGATAACACAATTCTTTCTCTATTTTACAAATGTGTCATTGAGAATATCCTGTGTCATTGTATTATACTGTATGCTGGTATGGGCATCCTAAAATCACTTACAGAAACAAATTAGGAAAAACTATGAAGAACTATGGGAAAACAGCAGGCTGACCATGCTAACTGAGAAGGCAGACATGGTCTGCAAGGATACATCTAATCCACTTTCAGTGGATTTTCAGCCGCTCTCTTCTGATAGCAGGTATACGTAGATACCCCAAGATCAGAACCAACTGAGCAAGAAGGTCATTTATTCCCATGGCAATAACTCGACTAAACAAGTATCATGTGTTACAGGAGTCTAGGGAATGCATGGACCAGGTGACGTGAAATAAATACTGTATATAGGTAATGTGTGGTATACTATAATATTCATTTTTATATTATTTTTATGATAATTATTGACATGGACTTTGAGTGTGCCTATATGTTCTGTCCTGTACCACAAATTGTCTGTCAGAGGACATCAAAGATGTTCTAAAGTCATTTTAATGGTAGGGTTGGATGTTCAGTCCCTCACTCCTCCTGTCCTCCTGTTGAAGTGTCCCTTTGTGAGCAAGACCCTGAACCTGAAACAGCTCCCAAAGTGTCATGTGTTGGCCACACATTCTAAACTATTTGGAGTGTAAAATATGTGAAATGTACTGTAAGCATAACAATCTCATTCTCAGTCAAGCTCAGCAGCCTGACCTGGTTCTCCTCTCACAGGCCTTTGAGCTCATTTCCATCTGATACAACAGAGGAGACAAAAGGTTTCATCAACACTGCTGAGCGTTGCTTCTGGAAACCCATTGTTAACAAGCTGGTTTGCTGGTTGTCATGATATTGTACTGAAGAGGAGCAAATATCATTTTTTCCTGAGCACTTATAGACCACTCTCAGCTGAGACTGAAAGTGTCTTTAACAATCGTTTTATTCTTGGGCAAACTCCATGCTCACCCACTCGCTTTCCTCCTCAGAACAACTAATGAATGGACCTTGTGGTGAAATAGTTGAAAGTAGGCCACATAAATTTGTTGGATTTATTAGCTCTCACACTTATGTAGTAGTGTTATGTTAGCTGTTGCAATGGAAAATAAAACTTTTTCTCTTTGCCACTAATAATTAAGATACACAGTCCAGTCAAATAGTTGAGGTACACGTGTTCTATTTCTATTGATTTTCAGTTTCACTGGTATGATATGGATTTTGTGACATGTAGATGACATTGTTGAGTAAGCGGTACCAGAGACTAACCATCAAACTAACTCCATCACTAAATATCTATTTTGCTGGATTAAAAACAGAAACATTAAACATCTACAGCTCTGCTCTGCAACACTTTCACAGCAGTAAACAGCCCTTTGCAGCAGATCGACACCGCTCAGTGCTGTGGCTGAATTCTTCACAGGCTGCAGCTTTCTTTTTATCTTTCTTTTTTTTTTTTGTAAATCGTGGGTGTAGTGTGGGAGTTGAGAATTGAAGCTGTTGTTTTTCACTCTAATCTGCACACTGAATTCCTACGACTACGGACTAATAAGATGTCGGACTGAACTGGATAGCACTAAAATAAAAAGTAGCACTCATCAGACATGAACATGTCCTACTGGAACAATAATACTGTCACTATTGAGTCCTGTGACTCTTAGACATGCTGACGTCACAGATTATATAATTGTCATGTGTCGGTAGAGAACCACAACAAGAGGATCTTTGAATGGTGTGCGGGGGTGTCGATCACTGACAGTCAGGGAATAGAGGCTCAAGCTATAAAGTTATCTTTATTTCAGATATGACTTTCCTTCTGAAGAATGTGGCATGTTGCATGCATTTGGTGAATTTCGAGGTAAGGTTTACATGGTTGTTTACATGGTTGTTTGTGTGAGACAGAGTGACCCAGAGAAGAGTGGATGAAAATATTTAGGAGAAGTTTAAATGAGGCTACAGTTCACCTGCTGCTGCTGGGCTGCACATCCTCCACCAGACAGCAACAGGTGTGTTTGTGGGACAACTCTGTACTGTCATGACTTTATCAATTCACCCGTGTATACCAAAACTCTAACTATTATGCTCAGCTATATTTTCAGTGGGCAAAACTCTGATTTTTAAGAGCCAAACAGCTTTGCTTAATTCTTTCTTTATATACAAAGTGCCATGCTTACACCCAGCAAAATCACATGCTCAGTGTTGGACTGGAGTCAGCTCATACACTGTCAAACAAAAATGGACAGTTGGAGAGCATTTCTGTACCCCAAGCTACAATATATACCAGTGTGGCCCCTAAGGCTTAATACCGGACCTGCAAGGTGACCTTTATGTCCCTTTATTGGGCTGAAAGGTACAACTATGTTCTCAAACAGGAAAAAGTACAAATATGTTCTACACTTCCAGGGAACAGTGTGTATTACATGTAGAACCAGCAATGATTGGCTGTCAAACTTTGAAACTTAACAAACCAACTGTCTGGTAGCTAGCCTGTCTTGCCCTTGACCTGTGCTGCTGGCAGCTTCAAAATATCTCCATGGTGCTCGCAAGTCTTTGACCTGAGGAGGACCTCCTAAAATAACTGAAGCAAGCACAGAAGGGCCTGAAGTTCAAGCATAGAGATTCAGTGCTAAGTCTAATTTGGATTGTGTGTGGTTAAGCTACAGTAAACTCAGCAGCCCCAAAATTTAAGCGTTAGGGCATGCTCGTCTTAGCAAGTGCTAGCTAATGTTCACAAGCGGTAGCTAACCCAAAGCTTAATGGTTAATATGGACACACACGTACACTTACTAGCTAGAAAAAATGGCGTAAATGAAAGGCTACAAGAAGTTTGCTAGTCATCATCTTTCCATTAAAAATGGAATAGAGTTACTGTTAGTGCTTTACATTGAAAGCTAAATGCGTAATAGCGGGGGTAATGTTAATTTAAGATTATGCTTCATGTGTAGGGTGTGGGTTGCTTTAACTGTTGATCTAGATTATGTGGTGAAGAAAGAAGAATTTTAGCTAGGTGATGATCATAAAACTGATGTTATTTGCAATTTTTATACGCTAAGTTAGCTGATCTGTTCCCACAAACTTTCATATACTTTAAATTAACTAGTTACCAATTATTTCATTATCAATCTGTACGAACAAGGATACTGAAAACTTTATTTTTGTCACATGTAGCTGTGTAATGAGTTTGGATTCAGTGAAGACTTTAATTGGATATTAGAAAAGGTACTTAATGTGGCTGGAAGGAAATCTACACTATCCCAGCTGTACTGGGAGGCAAGAGAAGAGATTCTCAATGAGGATCTACCAGGTACTGCTTAAATGTCATCGCCTATACCATAATTAAAGATTAAAGCCTTAAATGAATTTTCAAAAAAGTATTATTCTTAATAGTCATTAAATATTGAACTGAAATTGACAAGGTGTTTATTTCAGCAAAATCATCACAACAATTTAAATTTTAGTGGAAATATTCAAGTTTTGTACCAGATTCAGAACTGACATTTCCGCCCAAGGAACCCAATAAGTGACCCCAAACCAAACATTTCTTCACTTAAAGGAATACTTTGCCCACTTTAAAATATTTTATCTTACCTAAACTTTTTTGTGTTCGGGTTGTAACGATCATACCCACCTCATCATTCTTGATTTGGTGAATACTGGCAGGATGGTTACCAACTAAGTGGTTAGTATAATACAGGTATAATATTTGTGTGTAAAAAATCTTACACATTTATTTGTCAAACCTGAAAATCCAATACAAAAGTCCTATTTACTCATGAGCCTTTGTAACACATCACAAAGTTAAAAATAACATTAAATAAATTGAGAAATATAACATATTAAGAAAGATTATTGAATAAAAGAAATGTTAATGATACACGTAGTTGCTCCGTTATCAAGTCACAGGAGCGGTCAAATGTGCCACTAGTGAAACTTTTTACAATTTCAAACCTTCTCTAAGAGTGGATTAAGCGAGTCATTTTAACGTTTACCCACCCAATAACAGGAGGCTAATCATTAGCATTGTAATAACCCCATCAATACCCATCACACCAAGAGCAATGAACAGTATTACAACAGGTTTACATACCTCCTTAGAATGGAAACGAAGAAGTAAAATAATATGTCAAAGCTGGTGAACTATACTTGTAGGTATGAATACTGTTGTCCTGACACCTCATGGCCAACTATTCATTGGACTGATCAAGACTGGAAACTGGCCAGTAGAGCTCCAGACATTGTGGAACTGGTCAGGATCGAGGTGTGTCGCAGCTCAGAAATTGACAAAGACCGACAAAAGATTGTGCCCGTCACTGTCACTGGGCAAATACATTACTCATATTGAGCCCATACCGCTGCCCCAAATGCTCCGGGAGAACTTTTTCCTCAACGAAGAAAATTCAGCACAGAGGAACTCAACATGCCCATGAAGCCAGTTTTACTATCACATGTGTATTTTGACTGTGAAACATAGAGACAATGTTTTCCTGTTACAAGGAGAGATTACTGGAACTATAATGCTTAAATGGTGAGTCTCATTATTTAATGTCCACTGAAAGTGCTTGTGTTTGTCCCTGACAGGCTGAGGTTGTTATATCAAGTGTGAGACAAAATAATGGAAATAATTTGTCCAGAGAGACATTTATGTAACCAGAAACACGTCTTGTTCAAGGAGTCTCGCTCTGAAATCTTGCGAGATAAGTTGCTACAGATGTTGCATCATTTAGATTGCTTAAATCAATTAAATATTTATCCCAGATAGGGAAATAACATCTTGTTGGCAATTCCTTAGGGCAAACTTCAAAGACATCCTGACATCCCGTCATCCTGCAACAATTCCATCTAGTGAGATTTAAGAATGAGTCTTCTTGTTGAATGAGATTTGTGTTTGGGTACAAAAAGGATCTCATTATTTAGGTTGTTCAATGAATTGTTTTTGCAATAATATACTTTACATCATTCTAAAAATGTTAATGACTATAAAATTCATCATAGGAAGAAAATATGGTTTGGTGCTGTGATGTGGCCATGACTTAGTGTCAGAAATGTAATTTATGAACTTTATACATATATTATAAATGTACAATTCCCTACTAATGAAGTAGGTAACACCAGTGACGTCAACTAAAAGCTTCATATAAAATCTGGAGATAAATGTGACACTGAAAACAGACAGTGGAACCATGTCCTTTCTTCATAAATCTTCAGAAAATAGGTCAGAGGAATTAAAATTATGTTTTCAGTGGGATTTTTATTTTAAAATAATTATTTTGTATTATTTATTAGTTTCTTTCTAATCATTATTATAATTATATTATTATATATGATTTTATATTCATTGTTAAATATTATTTTTGTATTGTTATTTTATATTTAGTGAGGTAGTGGGGTCAGGGGAGGTTAAGTGGGGATGGGGTCATTATTCATTATTATCTATTAGTATAAAGCCTAACAGGTCTAGCCTATATTTATGATATTTATCATTTCTTTATTTAGTGAGATGGCAGGGTTAGAAGAGGTTGGGCGGGTGCATTATTTATGTATTACTATCTATAAGTATAATTATCATTTTCATTTTTACGACAATACCTGATCAAAGATAAGCATCCAGAGTAGCTATATACATGCCTGAAGTTTAGCTAACGGATTAGTGTCATCTCGCTTAATGGATAAGTATGATTGTGTATCATCTGCATAATAGTGAACATTAATGAGTGTTTTATTCCTAATGGGCCAAAAAAATCTATTTCCCAAGTGTCCTATAATAAGCCCCATGATAAAAGTTAACCCCCATGAAACTGATAAAAATTTTTGTGTTGTTTTTTTTCAACGGCATCATGTAATCAAATTGGTATTTAAAGGGTTAAAATCCTGAAAATGAATGAATGTTTGGTAGTTATCATTGGGACTGATGTTGGTTGAAAAAGGTAACCCAATGACAGTTCAAATAATATTAATATTTTGTATTTTTATGGCACTTTTTGACATGGAACATTTCTTGTACTGAATGTGGTCTGAGCAACCTTTTTTCTCTCTCAGTTGCATGAGGTTTAAACAGGAAAAAATGTAAAAGACATTAATACACACGCTAAAGAAAGAGGGATTGACCCCACACTGGACTAAGTGATGTTAAATTAACAAAGCTACTGTGATGAGGAGACAGTTGCAGCAGCACTTCCACAGAGAAGAGATGATATGCTGCGTACAGAAAGGGTTAATGATACAACTGAATGAGACACGAGGGATGTTTAACTGAAACATAATGCCATATGTGAGCAAACTATTAAGGTTTGGATGGGAAATTCCCGCAAGGTAATTCCCCTAGTAACTGTTAATAGGCATGCTATTTAATATTCTGTTCAATAGATCATTTAGTGATGTTGGAACAGAGTATGGGTTTCCCCTGTATAGTGGATAGTGGGACTTTAATGAGGCAAATACCTTTTAGCTGACTGGTCTGATGAATGAGGTTTTAAAATATTTAAAACATTACTATTACAGTATTGACATTTAAAATACTTTATTCAGAAATTTTAAAAAGAAAATCTGACACAACTTGGACAGAAATCATTTACATGTTTTACAATTTGATTTGAAGAGTACATGTGGACAAAATAACACATTTTAGTTTAGTTTAGTTTAGTATAGTTATGGCTGCATGCCTTGTTCAATACAATATCTCAGATTTACCAAAGAAACCCACAAAAGTAGATAACTAATAGTGATAATATGACCATGTTCTTCACAAGCCTCTTACCAAAACTTTATAACTGAGGCCAAATTTCTCAGATGTTTAAACACAAGCTGTGGGGCAAGAAATTTCAAACTTTAAAAAAAAACAAAACACTTTTTAATTAACGAACAAGTGAACAAGATGATAAATCTGAGCAGGTTTTACTGCCAGCTTCCTGTGCTTGACAGCGATAATTGCTGAGTGCTATGGTTATATTTCAGCCAGTGCCAAAAAAAAGTACTCAGCTTCAATTGTGCCTTGCATCAAGAGCTTAAAAATGTGAATAAGGTGCAAGCTAATTCAGGCATCGTGTTCATAAACGTGTGGGACTTTTGCTGAGAGGCTATGGAAAAGATGAAAATGTGAGAAGTGAGAAGGTTTCCAAAGACAAGACCTGTCTACTTAACTGCAACACCAGCTGGCAGGCATTGTCAGTGGGCTATTATTAACTCGAAATGATGTAACCTAACTTTTTACCTTAAAATAACAGTTTCCAAATCATTTGATGGTACAGCGTCTTGTAATATGGTGAATGGTGTTCCCCCCCCCACGTCACTCTGCACTATGTAATTCAGCGAGAGGGTAGGATCGCAGCTTGACATATATGTTTACTTCAACATTTTTTTTTTTTCAACACATGACATTGTAATGATGTATTAAGTTGTGTTTGTAGTCAGCATCTACATTATACTCTGACAAATGGTCACCGACCTGGGATTTGTATTTGTGACAGTGGTGTAGCACTCAGAAACTGTGACGTAAACAGATTTCTTTGAAGGCTATTTTCACACAAATGACCAAATACATAAAATTGCTCCTGCTTGGCCTACCTCTTGTGGTTTCTCATCATGGAGACAGAATGAGTTTGTTTTGCCCACATTGTGAGATACCAGTCACACTGACACATCTTCTGTAAACTGTATCCATAGACAGAACAATGGTATCGTCCCCAGAGGACGTGTCAAAAATGAGGGGTCAATAAGGGGACGGTCCCCTCAAGTGTCTAGCTTTGTTACCATGATGTACCTGAATTCCCCATTACGTCTTCACCTGAACAGTTCATGATGTACGGTATGGTATCATTATAGTCCTTGGCCATCAGAACATATGGGTGGACTTCAGCCTCTCTGTGTTTTCACTTTTGGTTCAGGAGATACAATGCAAAATGCATAATTAAGTTATAGCGGTAGGTAAAATTGCTGTGTCATGATTTTATGAAAAAGTGAAAATGTTCTTGTTCCTAATTTGGGTGGATGGGCCCTTTAAGTCCACAAGCTCTAACAGGCTACTTATCAATTAAGTTGATTGTCACATTGTGTCTAAATAGCTCCCTAACCTCTAAACGGCTGACTAAAGCTAATATTAAAGCAGCAGAAACAAGTGAAGCCTGCGGGTTGTTGTAGAGGCCACCATGACGCAGCAGGTAACAGGCTTCAACACTTAGCTAGCTAGGTTAGCTTCATGATTGCTTTGGTGGCCTATTGTCCGACATTTGTGTATCCTCAACGCATCAACATCGGCCGGTGACGTTGATTATTCAATAGTAATGGAGCTGTACTATGTTGTCAATCCCGACCACTGTTCATTTCCATTTTGGCCGACTGTTCCGGACACTGAAGCCAGGACTGTTTTCCAGACGGCGTGGCCGGCCCACCCATGCATGGTGCCGTACGACGTGACTGTTCCCAGCACATCGTACGCGGCCGATGGCTATGCGGGCGTGGTGGAGCCTCCTCAGGTGATGCCTCATTTTTACAGCACGGTGGCTGAAAGTTCACGTCGAAGTAAGTGACGTCCAAGATATTAACGTTACTGCCACAAAAACAAGTTGTCTGTTTAAATTTTTTTTTATATATATATACAGTTAAGTAAACAGCTATATATTTCGCCACGTCAAATATACAAGGCTAAGTGACGTTTTCTACCGTGGCAGTGTCTTGTGACTGTGAGCAGCTGCAGGCTTCAGTAGTTAACCATGCCACTGTGTAAAGATCTTAGCTATAATGTCTTATTGATAACAAAAGTGGGCCAAAAAGCCATTTATTCATCTGACTGTGGTTTCTTCATCAACAGGAGAGCGCAGGGAATTATTCCTGGACCGGTATGGACTCAAATAACTCTCTCTCTTTCTCTATATGTTTAAATGAACATGAATAACTGTTATTAACATGGAGTTTTTGTTGTGTGTTTTGCAGTTCTGTATTTGATTTGGTGTGCACTCATCGATGCCTTGCCCTAACTGACCCCAAGCTGCTGGGTTGGTATCTCAGATTGAGTCCAGAGGACAGAAAGATCATACAAGGTACACAGACACTGGCTCTGTGTGTGTGTGTGTGTGTGTGTGAGAGCTGATGACTGTAGCAGCAATGTTGACAGTCTGACCACCTGTGACATATTAGAGCTGACATCCTTATTTGTGTTTCCAGCTTCTCCAGTGAGAGGATGTGCTGCCTTTTTTTGGTCAGATAAATGTACATTGCTTTAGAAGTTCTGAAAAGCATTTTTCATTATTTTCTGATGTTGATTAGACCTATAAGACTGGTTACAATGTTGCCATGGAAATGCTGGAGTATTATTTTTAGTGATGAGTGTTGTGTGCTGTCATGCTGATATGAGCTCCTTCTCAATGTCTGACCAGTCAGATTGCTGAGTGTGGTGCAGCTACTTGCCGTGCAATGAAGTAATTCTTCTTGATTGAACCTGGAATATGTACTAAATTTATACTAGGAAAAAATATTTTAAGAAAACTGCTCTATTAATGGACAAGTGCATTTATTGTTACTGCACCTATAATCGAGAGACCTTTATTTTCTAAAATAAATTTTTGGTGAAATGATGAATGAAATCTCGCAACATCAAAACTTAATCAGTGTGTATTGTCTGTGTTCACCATTGTGTTATTTAGGGGATGGAAATTTTGGGCAAAGATGGCAGTCGCACATGTTTTAATGTTGGGAAAATATGAGTCATTGATTCATTTTCCTTTCTCCTAGACGAAGGGGGGTTTCACCACTTCCTGCAAGGACACCCAGGCCTAGAACTGTCAAGGCATCATGTTTATGTGAAGAGTAAGTCTGGTAAACGGCTGTAACCTTCTAATAGCTGTGTACAGATGAAACAGAGTGACAGTTTCTCTTTACAAACAATGCAGATAACAGTGGAAGTACCGGTCCTGCCCCGCCATTCGTGGAAACCAACAATCATTTGTATGTCTCACACTAATTGCAGTGAATTGATAGCATACTGCGACAAATAAATCAAGGCTATATCATTATACAGTGGTTTATTGTTGAAACTTTTGTTCTCAGATCAAAGATGTTAGGAGCGACGAGGTGCAGATGTGACAATATGCAAAACTGTTACACAGCTCCAGGTGATGCTCTTTATTTGTATTTTTATCTGGTGTGAAAACTGATTATGAGCATTACTGACAGACTGACTGACATGACTGACTGCTAGAGAAAGGGCAAAAAGGAGATGACTTGTGGCCTAACTTGGATTGGCCTATTAATCAGAGAAAATACCTTTGCTGATGTGTATACGTGTTGACATGATAAGTGTTTTGAGAGATACCAGTGAGTCACCAGCCTGCCAAAAAGCCTCAAAATGAAAAACCTTGTCACTTGCAACACTTCAGACAGAAGCTTTGTTTGGAGAGCTGCTTGCTCTCTGCTACATCTCCATCCACTGTCTCTCAATTACCCGGCATCAATTTTACTACCACTGAGTAACTACGACCTTACATATAAAAAAAAATTGCTAATTGGGGCAAATCTGCAACCTAAGTCCAGTGGATAACTCAACTGTCTTGACACTGTACTACGAGCGTTCTTGTAGAAATCATTGAAAAACATTCAGTACTAGGTGTGCTCGTTGTCTGGGAAACTGCCCCCTAATAGCGATCAAAGATTTTCTGTTGGCAGCTTCAATAAGACCCTGTTTTCATAATAAAGGTAAAGCATTAACTTAACACATTTGTTTTTTCTCTACTTGCAATAAGTGGCCTATTCACATCTAGGCCTGGAGATGTGTCCCAATGATGTGAGGGGGACCCTGCTTGGCTGTGGCAACAGCATGGATGGATCACAAAACCATCCACATGAGGAGAGCAGTAGCAGCAGTACAGCTGTGTGCAATGTCCGATCAGCCTTGGCGGGCTCTTTGCACGTGGACAGGGAGCTGGAAAGATGCAGACAGGGGGGAAAGCCTGAGCTCAGGAGCCAGTCTGCAGTGACGGAAAATCAGAGTGTTGATTTCATACGGACTGAAGTCAATTCACTATGGTGAGTATGCATTTATAGGCAACATGATATGTAATTTGTTCATTTTTTGCAGCTCAATCATGCCAATCTGAACTTCCCATTATCTGTATTTAAGTCAGACTCTGCAATATATTGATATTACATTGAATATTGTCTTAGGTTTTGGATATCCTGGTAATATGGCATGAGCGTCGTCTTTCCCTTGCGTAAAAGGCTGGATTACAGTCAAGTGATGCATCTTCAGGAACTTACCAATAGGGCTGGGTGATATGACTGTTTAGAGGTGTTATTGGTAACACTTATTATCAATTATTATGTGGCATTTCACCTACCACTCGGTTCACGTTACAACACCGCTGTTGTTTGGAATCATCTGCTCTTCAAGTGGGGGCTTGTTGGTTAACGTTGCTGATGTTAATTGGTGTAGTCTTGCTGGAGTCCTGCTCTACTTCTTTTCCTGTGAGAAAGTGAGGAAATAAAATGTTCAGTTTGCATAATCTTGTTGAAAATCCTATACATTTTAAGCACTCGACGATCCATCAACACTTAAGCATCTTGCATGGAAGAATTTTCAAAGATGCCATGTTCATATTTTAAGCAACATGTAAAAAAAATGTTACACTTTTAAAAGATTGCAGCTTTTGCACACCTTAGGGTCGACAGGTGTGTAGGACAAGACCGAAGGTGGACAAAATCAGGAAAAACACTCCCGTACACTGTCCGCTTCACTTGTGATTAAGTTTATTGACGTTTCGGTACTTGGACCTTCCTGATGAAATCCCTTTCCCACTTTAGAAGATGAATTATCCATTTTTGCAGTACTAAATTAATTTGAAAGGCCATGGAAAACACTTTTTATCTCCCCACAAAGAATTTGATCAGTCTTAAACTTTAATGAACTTACTTGATACTTTTATACTTATGCTACAGTTTTATTGCCTGTGGGCATCTGCAATGCGTTCAACCTCTGTAGCTCCAGTGCTACTTATGTGCGAAAAAATTAACATACAGCCCTGTTATTTATTTAATTCATTTTTCATTTATGTGATGTGCAGCAACAGCTATTTTCCAACTATGTATTTTTCTTTGTATTTTCTTAATTTGATCCCAGTCTGTTTTAATAAAAGGGTTTGTGACTTCTCAAAAGTGGCTTTGACATAAGACTCATAATTTAGAAAATACAATAGTGTGTGTGTGTGTGTAATATAATATATTATTATAAAGGGTCAGTATAATAATCAGTTTGAGAACTAGTCTAAAAGTCATACTTGCATGAACCATGATAAACCACATCCAACTACAAGAGATGTTTCACTTCACTCTGTAGTTGAATAGTTTAAAGTTAATTGTGGTCTTAATGAATAAACTTGAATGTAATTTATGACATGTCTGTAAAGAATTTCATCTGTTCACATGCAAGAGCGTTTTGAGTCTACTGCCTGCGTTTCATTGCAGTGTGCAAAATGAATTCTTACTATGAGCCGCATTGTTTCATGATACAGGTCAGAGTGGCCACCAAGCCAGAAAAAGTCTCCTCCTGTGGATATTGATGAGGGTAGCTCAAGCATTGAAGGTCAGAGTGACAACATCTGCAGCATCATGGAGGATGATAAGAGTATACTTGCCTGTCTGCCTATTGAAGATGTGAATGCGCATAACGGTGAGGTTCAATCAGGTCCAGTCACCAGTAGTAGTGAAGCAATGGCAGCCAGCAGTGACACTGTGGAGACTGTCGTCAAGATGAACACTGCAGATAAGTACACCTCCCCAATGCCCTGTGTTACTGTCTGTGATGTAATGGTTGGCACTGAGCCTGCACTGTGCATGGCAGCTTCCACTCAGACTGAGGGTCCAGAAACATCTGACAAACATGTAGTTACTGAAGTCCACATGGCAGATCTGGACTATCTTGCAGAGGTAAGGTCAGCAGCAGAGAGAAATCATTAGAGTAGCCTCAAGAAAACTCTCTAAACCTCTTTTTTAACATTTCAGGAGTTTATCAAACTCAGGATGGTTAAAGAGGAGCTGAGAGAGCAAAAGAAGAAAATGAAAAGGTAACGTGTCAGATACAGTCTGTTTTGAATGTGCCTCCAAGGAATTTCTGCCACAGTACTAACATTTTTAATTAATACATATTTCCAGCCTGGGTTGTAGACCGAAAAGAGAATGTGACTGTGTCCGGCGTGCTCAGCAGGCAGAGCTGTGCCTCCTGGCCCTGCAGCACAGCATGTGCACACAGCACTGCTGGAGACTCTACTATACCTCTACTGAGGGAGGCCAAGTCCCTCCACTGTAAGGACACATCAATAAATACTAAGCAGTTTTTACTTGTATTACTGCAACCTTGGCTCATTGTCTGAGGCAGTTAATAGCTGAAACATATTTGTCCAGATGGATTTTTACAACACGAATAAGCAGTTCTAAGAGAAGGCAGCTGTTTAGGCTGAGTGCTGTTTGCTTGTATCATTTCCCCTCTCTGTAGGCCAAAGAACCCTCCTGCAAACATTGGAAGTGTTATGCAAAAACTGGAATCTGATTATAATCAGATGAGAGATAAGATCCTGGCAGGGGTCCCACTGAAGGAGCTCAAGCCTCTGTCTGTTGACTGTGAGAAGATAACCACAGGAGCACGTTACATCCCTGCTGAGGTAAGACTCAAAAAATCTTCTACTAAACCAAAAATCTCTCAATACTTGTTGTTGGCTACACAAACTTGAATCACAGGTCTTCATTGTCCCTGTTTAGATCGTTGGTGATGAGCTGGGAAAAGTTCCATCTTGGTATGTTAACACAAACATGCATGCATGTCTGATGGAATTACATTTCAAAAGCTTTGCAGATTGGGAGTTGTCTCTCTCGAGACTGTAATTTTGTTTCGTCTGATTTCCAAGGAGCTCCCAGGAGCCACATAACAAATCAGGTGAAGAAAATGGATGTCCTGATGATCAAATCAGAAATGGCTGCCAGGTACGCTTACAGACTCGGGTGTAAATAGAGGAGTGCTACTAAAATCAAATCCATGAGCACTCTGGTGGTGTTCTGTTTTCTGCTAATTGAACCCAGTTAAACCCATTCCCTTCCCAGCCCAGTCAGAGAAAGGAGCAGACCAAGAAGAACTGTGAAAAGAGGAAAGCTGTCACGGTGGTGCCCAATGATAGAGATTCTATCCATACTGCAAACAAGCAAGAGGGAAAGCAGATAAGTAAGCTAAAAAGCCTCCTCAGATTTTTAAGTAATTACCTGGGAAGTAGTTAAAAGGTGCCCCTTTTTTGTGTGGACAGAAGCTGTATGCAAAGAGCTCAACACAATCGAGGCATGGTATGATGCTGAAGAGGACCTGGAGCCTGCAGGATCTGCAGTAGCTGCTGAGAGGGGACAGGATCCAGCAGTGATTAATAAAGATGTGACCAATGGTAAGTGGTCTCAGTCCACTACTCAAAGTACTTCAACTTCTACTATTGTTTTAATGTAATGCATTTTTTTCATTACGAGTGATTATGTTAACAGTTTTTGCGAAAGTCGAATCTTTGAAAAATTTCCAGATATCTTTGTATTTGGTATGTCACCTGACCCCAGGCATTCTGTGACATCACAAGAAGCTTTGTTTAACGCTGGCAGAGCATGCTGGGATAACAGGAATCATCCGGTTTAGCACAAACTTGCGGGTTCCATGACAGCTCGATTGCATGCTATCATTAAAGCTAAAGGGGGACATACCAAATGCAAAGATATTCTGAAATTCATGTACATCTTTCAAATATTCCACTTTTTACTCAAGTTGTAAAGCTGATATTATCATTTATAATAATATAGATGGTATTACCCTCAATACAATTGGAAAAATGGAAGTATTTTAACTACCCTACTGCAGCTAAAGCACTTATCAATAATAGATCAAATCTTTAGTAGTGAATTTGTTTTTACAGCAGAATCAGCCAGTGGAGAACCAAAGTGCTCAGTACTCTCTGTTTCCAACCTACCCAGTAATGTGACAGAGGTGAGTTTGTACATTACTGCTGCTGCCTGCTCAAACATTACAATGTTTACGTAGTACTCGTGAGCATAAGTCTTATTATAGTTGTTAAATGTAATACAATATTAATATATACTGGGAAAAAAAGACAATTCCGATTTTGTAATATTATTTTTACCTTTTTATTATTTAATGTGTTGTATGGTACCATTATAGCCAGCAGATGGCAGTACAGGCTCTAATAAAAGCTTTGTCCTTTGCAGAGTGATGTGATGCTGTGGTTTGAGAAATACCATGCCTCTGAAGTCAGCATCACTGCTTTAAAGAATGATTTGAGGTGAGCTACTGCTCTGCTTTCTGATTGTAGCACATTACTGTCCCGCTATAGCCGTGTGCTGTTCCATCTTGCAGTCATAAATGTTTGTCAGCTCTGCCGTGCTGAAGGTGGAAGGCTTTGTTACCGGTTTCATCTAAAGTCCTTATTCATCTGCGTCACTTAGCAACGTTAAACACTTCATGCACCTGTTAAAACAAAACGTTTATTTGCTTCCCAAATGGAAACATTCATGTCAGTGCAACAACTACCTGTCTTGCTGGCTATGTTCTCTAGAGTTGCCATAGTGACGATCGGTGAACCCCAATCTGCCGAGGCTGCAGTGAGAGAGCTGAATGGCTGCACCATGCAAGGCTATACTTTGCATGTAGAGCACATCATCAGAGCAAATGGTGGGAGCCACAGTCAGGCCTCGGCCTCCATCAGTGAGCCTAAGTGCTCACAGGATGACAAACCACAAACCTCCAAGACTGAATCCAGCAACACTGACAGACAGGTGAGAATTAAATCTGTCAAGAGAAATCTGATTTTCTTTGTTATATATGAAAATGAAGTGATTATTTTAAAGTTTTGGACTGTTGGTCAGATATTGATTGTTGTATCTTGGACTCTTGAAAAATGATACCAGAGAATGTTCACTCTTTTCTAACACATTATAGACAAAATGATTAGTTGATTTAAGATTGTTGATTAAGAAAATAATCAGTAGTTGCAGCCCCTCAAAAATAACAGTGGGTTTGTAGAAATCAACCCGATCCCAAAACAGTTGGGATGTTGTGTAAAACATAAGTACAATCAGAATACAATAATTTGCGAACAAATAGAAAATGGAAATGCATCCGAGTAGCTGAGCAGAATCCAGGCTGCTACTAGCAGAACGCTATGGTGACAACACAGAGAACAACATTCTGTGGAGCCACACCGAAACGAACTGTCTGCTCCATGACTTGATGACAGTGTGATTGTTTGGAGGGTGATACGATCGATCATGCTTCGGTGCTAAAGTGTACAGAAAAAAAGTGTTTCAGATCTGATGTGAAGATAGATCAGATATGCCTGCTCTGTGAACATAGCCTGAGTCCTGCGAGGATGCCCCATTCATACCCAATCATGATACTATCACCTGTTCCCAATGAACCTGTTTACCTGTGGAATGTTCCAAACAGGTGTTTGTGGAGCGTTCCCAAACTTTCCCAGTCTTTTGATGCTCCTGTCCCAACTTGTTGTCTTGAAAAGAGTTGTGCTTGATGTTTTACACAGTTTACTAAGCTGTTTGGACTCTGTTTTCTCTGCTTTGGGATTGATGAATGTTCTGCTCCTCTTTTATTGAGACACCTCTGTTCTTTGTCCACTCTTTAGTTGATAGGACAGACACCGCCGAGCTCAAGCATCAAGATCAGGAAGGTGGTCTGCATCTCCCCCACAGCAAAGGGGACCTGTGTGCCCCAACACTATGGAACCATGGGCAGCTTCGATACCTTGATGGCAGAGCTGACACAGTGCCACCCAGATGTTGGAAGGCAGAGGATTGTGGATGCCCTGTTGGAGCTGAGGGCCAAGCACCAGGGTATCCTCGGCAGATTGCCCCTCAGGACCATCAGGGAGATGACTTCAGAGCTTCTGACCAGGCCTGCGAGTGCAGCGCAGTTATGAGGAAGCAATGTTCCATGCTTCAAAAATATTTGTTGTCACTAGTGATTTGTTGAAAGTTAGTTGTTACACTAGCATCACAACCCCTCAGGCTTTTCTTTGCAACACAGAAGAAATGAATGTAAAAGGAAATGTAGCTAAAAATGTGTTCTAAAACAGTGTTGCTATCTACCGCAGTGTATTTCCAGTAAGCTTTTGATTTTTTGTTTTTTGAGTGCGTGTTTTTTCTTTTTATCTTCAGAGTTCAAAGGCTTCACATGGTGCCTCTTCCGCCAGTTATTCAGTTGTAAAATAATATTTCAGAAAACTGTTGGTGTTTAGGTTTGCATACAGTTGTATGCAGCTTTGTGCGTATTTTGTGTCTTCTGTAATTAAGAGCTGGCATTAAAACATTTCTTTCCTTGACCCTTGTTGGGTACTAGTACGGTACTGTGCTGTATTTTCCTTTGCTGTTACATTATACTTCCACTGCACTGCATTTTGGGGGCAAACATGGCACTTTTTACTCCACCACATTTATTAGATAACATAAATTACTAGTTTGTTTGGCTCTGCTGCATGCAATCTGCAGAGTAGCTCATTTTAATTAATCGATTTTATCAGCATCAGATGGGGAAAAAACCCAACTATTTCTGTGTTCAGAAAAATGCTGAATATCTGATTTGATAATGTGTCAGGCTAATAATCAGTCGACTGAGAGTCAAAAGTATGTACAAGCATGAAAATATATGTATAATTTTCATGTACTTTTGATAGGTTTGATAAGTACATTTATTGCATGGAAATTACTTTTGATAATTAAAAGATAAGTTCACCCAAAAATGAAAACTGACTCCACTCACCCCTGTGCTGATGGAAAGTCAGACCTGAGATTGAGCTTGTGCCTCAGCCTCAGATGGAATGCATGCTAACACTTTTATCTCAACAGCTACAGTGATTAAAAGGGTGTAAATAAAGTCATTTTAAATCAGTTTGGGATCTCGGGGCTTCCAGAGGTTTGAATTCATTCAGATGTTTCCTTTTTGTTTTTATGTTTTAAAACAAGTTCCCATCTGCTTCAGATGTTGAGGAGAATAATGTTTTGCTGTGAAGCTCCAGAAATATTTTGTGTCCTACAAAACTTCAGCCCACTCTCCATCAGGACGGGGGAGGAGATAATAACTGCATTTTCATTTTTGGGGTGAACTTATCCTTTAATTACATTGAACGAGTTACGTACATATTAAACAGCCAGCCGTGCAGCTGTGAACCCCAGCAACAAGTGATGGCCCCTGACAGCTCCTGGTGCAGTTCTCGGGGGCCCCCACTAGGTGTCCGCAGCCGCTGGCGGGCTGTGCGGGTGTCAGCGTGTCACGGTGCGAGCAGTTGAACCACGTAACGAACGGGTTAATGTAATCCTCAGATGGGAATGGGCGGAGATTCCAGCTGGGACTCGAACCGGACACACTGCGAGAGCAACACATATCTGTGGAAGAAAAATCACAGTCGCGGTCGCGTTCATGTGTTTGTTTATCCAGTAGGCCTTTTTAGTTTCAGCTCCCGGCTCACGTTTCAAACAGATCTGCGGCGGGTTCGGGACCGAGGAAGAGCCGTGAAACTGATGGAGAAGTTTGGGAGTTGCTGTCAGCTATGGGTGAAGTAGTCAAGACGTGGAAGGCAGCAGAGGCGTCCCGACAGAGGCAGCCAGTGAGCGGACTGTAGCTCCAGCAGAACCGGACCGTGTGGAGCGTTCACTGTCTGCTCGCAGTGAAACAATGGAAATGTGTCTGCGGCCACACGGAGCCTTCTGTGACAGCCTGTGTGAGCGCGTCGGTGCAGCTGACACGATCTGAGCGCACTTTTGCTTGTGTTTTTTTTTTTTTTTTTGTACACATCGACAGGACTACGGCCAATGAGAGCTCTGGTGCTACAGTAACACACTGGTCTGGTGTCAGCTGCGGACAGACGGACACGAGTGGAATTTGACAAAGCGCTGGTAAACACGCCGAGCGGCACCATGTGGAGCCCGGGGACGTGGCTGTGGAGAGCGGCGGTGTGCTGCGTGCTGCTGGAAACATGTCTGCACAGTGCCAGAGGTAGGACAAAGCAACACACACACACACTCTCTGTTGTCCGCCTGTGTTTGCCACATCAGGAGCGTGTGAGCCAGCGTCTGCACACACACACTCACCGTCTGAGAGCTGGAGCCACATGGAGGACGGAGCAGCCATCACTTGGTTGTTGTTGACAGTGGAGAGATGGCTCTGAGAGATACTGATATTCATTCATACAGTCATGTATTGACTCAAACCAGACTCCTTTAGAAATAAGTCAATGTGTTGCATGATACAACACACTGAAACACCAGTGTAATGTGGTGCATCCTTCTCTTGTGAGTCTACATGATGGTGTGGTGTGTGTCAGGGCTGGGCAATAGATGGATACTGTATCTTTATCTGATGTAAGACTAATAATCATGTTACATGTGTTATCTTCTCCTGTTTTTACAGTAGTCATATCAACATTACTGCTGGTTATTGTTCAAAAATCCCAATGCGTTATTATTTTGTCATAATTTAGGCAATCACAGAGTAACCCGCGGTAATGCTAGTATCAGGATACACCGATTCTGCTATAACTGATGCATTACAGACAGTCATCTAACAATACATCACATTATCTGTGTAACTGAAGAATATACTGCACCTTTTAAAAAGGCACGGGACACCACTACAGTCACAAGAATCATCATAAATTCAGTCTGAATGTAATGTATACACACAACATGGATTCATGAAGTTGTGACTTGTGAGTCAAATGATCAGGTAATGTATTGTTCCATATTGTGTATAAGTGCCAATATTTATCCTTACAATATTGACATTACATCAATATTGAGGTCTTTCGTCTAATATTGTGATACTTGATTTTGTTGCCCCAACATTTATGAAAGGGTTTCAGAACTTTGAGACGTGTTGTGTTTTGCGATATGGCCTAAAAGTATGACAATAGTGTTTTAAGGCCATGAGCTGATTAAACACCTCTCACACTCATTGCCAACAAAAAGTGCTGTACAGTAACGTGAACTCCTGTCCCTCAAACAGCGAAATGCAATGTACGTCAACACATTACAATAAGTGTGTGGAGAACAGTTGATAAAGAAAAGAACACATGTGGGCTTGAGTTTTTTGTGTGTCTGTTAAAATATTAGACAATAACTTGTTGGAGCTTCCTTCAGTAATGATCAGCCCTTATGAATGATGATTGTAAAGAGGCAAATGTCCTTCATCAGTTTGAACCACTCATCAAAGACGGGCTTTGTGGGACTCTCTCTAATGGCTGCCAAAAATCCCTTGAGGCGCCAGTAAAGCCTGCTTAGCTTTTCAGATTTACCTGGTGATATATACAAGTCCTTAAACGTAAGTGATTGTCTTCCAGCTTCAGTCTCAGCACTGAAACCATCCCTGACCGTGATCTGTTCTCACTCTCACACCTCTTCTCAGGTCTCAACATGTGTATGAGTGGCAGTGCTACTTCCTGTGAAGAATGCCTCCTGATTCACCCCAGCTGCGCCTGGTGCGCACAGGAGGTACAGCCCACCTGCTCCATTCCCTTCATGTACACTGCAGTCTCCAAAGAGATGAAGCAGTGATTGTTGGCCACTTGTGTCAGGACATTTCAACCCTTTATCATTTTTTCAAGAGTCACAACCAAGACTGACATGAGATTTGTTTCTTTCCATCCTTCAGGACTTTGGGAGGGGGCGGGGTCTGACGTCCCGGTGCGATTTTATTCAAAACCTGCAGCGGAGGGGCTGCGGGGCGCAGTTCATCGAGTACCCCACCAGCAGCATTTCTGTCCTGAAGAACATGCCGCTGAGTTCTACGGGCTCTGGGTTGGCCCAGTTTGATGTCGTCCAGATCATGCCTCAAAAGATCTCTCTCAGCCTGAGGCCGGGTGAGTCCTCTGCACACTTAGAGTCTCGGGGAGGGGGGGAAACCATTACACATGCATGAGAGAAGGCACAGTTAAAAGAGGAAAGTTGTCTCATGAATAATACAAGGCGTCCTTCCTCCACTCCTGCATGTTTTTTTTTTCGAGTAAACCAGCTAACTTCTTCTCATCACCTGCTCATCCAGGAGAACAGACGTCGTTCGGGCTGCAGGTGCGGCAGGTGGAGGACTACCCAGTGGATCTCTACTACCTGATGGACCTCTCTCTTTCCATGAAAGATGATCTGGACACCATCCGTAACTTGGGCACCAAGCTGGCGCACGAGATGGGCAAGCTCACCAGCAACTTCAGGCTGGGCTTTGGGTCCTTTGTGGATAAAAACATGTCCCCTTTCTCCTACACAGCACCCAAGTACCAGGAGAATCCGTGCAGCGGGTGGGTAGTGGAGTGGGATGGTGCTTTGGGTAGATTTATATTAAAGGTCTGTTAAAAAATGAATAAAGGTATTTCTGTAGGTGAGGTTGAGCTTAAGAACTCTTCTCTCCTGACGTAAATGTGCCGCAGTGGATGAAAGGGAAACCCTGAAATAATCATTTACTTTACCCCGCAGTCTATTTTTGCACATTCATGAATCATGTATAGATAGAAATCCTGCTATTTTTTTTCATGTTTGATAAAGCAGAGTGAGTCAAAATGGCCCCTCTCCTCTGGGTTGTTGATGAGGGCGAACTGAAAGGGAGCAGAACAGATAGAGGGTGAAAAGCTGTGGCACACGATGTTTGCCCCGGAGGTGAGGCTGCACTGCCCTCACTCAGCACACGCCATCGCGCATCGCTTCCCATCTAGGTTATGGCTTTGGTTGGGTGTGTGAATGCGTGTGTGTGTGTGTGTGTGTGTGTGTCAGTGACACACACACACAGTGAAGCACAGCCGGACAACATTTAAACAACATTTTGACCCATAAGCAACCTGGAAATAGCGGGCATTCAGATCAAGTGGATCTGACACAATGTCAGAGTTTATATTTTAAGCCAAACTGAACCATCAGTGACACTTTTAATCTTTTCGTGGATGTTGTATAAACGAAGTCATGTTTTGAATGAATACAGATGAAAGATCCTTTTGCTGCTGTGAACATTGTCCTGATGGTCTGGATCTCTTCTCGCCTGTCGCCCTGCGCAGATACAAACTGTTCCCCAACTGTGTCCCCACCTTCGGTTTCCGCCACATTCTCCCGCTGACTGATAAGGTGGACCGTTTTAACGAGGAGGTGCAGAAGCAGATGGTGTCTCGCAACCGGGACGCACCAGAGGGCGGCTTCGACGCCATCCTGCAGGCTGCTGTTTGTAAGGTGACGAGTGTTCAGCTTCTTCTTGTTTGAATCATCCCTTTAAGTGAACTCTGGCTTGGCTGGATTTAGTGACTGCTCACGTTTGGTTCAGATAGAGGGGAAAGCTGCAGGGAAACCACTGGGACATCCTTGTGACAGGCAGCTATTTGCTTGTTAATTAAAAGCACCAGGGGGTATGGACAGGAAGTGCAGTCTGGTGCAGCTGCTTAAACATGAGGATGAGTCATAACCCTGTTTTCCTCTCCCAATTTAATTGTTTTCTACAGGAAGAGAATGACTTCCTCCAAGTAGCTGCTGCCTTGTAATTTACTCGTGCTGCACCATTCCAAACAGTCAGTGGAGGCTGGGCTGGGTCTGTCCCAGAGCCTCATTGATCCGCTTCCTTTTAGTTGTAGTTTTTTAATTAAAGTCAGTGGCTGTCAGTTCAGCAAGTCAGTGTGAAGGTTCTCCCAGGAATTTGACTTAAAATGAATACATTGAATTAACTAGTTGTGTTTTCTCCAAAATAGAAACTATTGATTAAATGGGAGAAAAAGCAGGATGCCAGCTGATTAGCTGCTTCTTTTAAAGAAACAGTTCACCCAAAAAATGAAATTCAGTCAGTGCTGATGGAAAGTGCTCAGGTAAAGTTTCGTAGTCCACATAACGCACTTCACAGCAAACCAGCCCTGCAGTGTTGTCCTAAACAACTGAAGTAGCTGGAGACTTGTTTTAAAAGCCCCCAAAAAACAGGTAATTAAAAAAGGCTCCATACAGCTCATGCGGCATAATCCAAGTCTCCAGAAGCCCCAAGAGATCCCAGACTGATTTGAAAATGTTATTTACTCTTTTTTTTCTAAGCTGCAGTCTTCACTGTACCTGCTTAGCTAAAAGCATTAATGTGTTAAAGTGTTTGAGGTGGGTGTAGGAGCTCGACCGCACAGGAAGGGTGTAAATCACGTCTATTCAAATCGATTTGGGATCTCGGTCATTTTAAAATAAGTCCTCATCTTCTCAGGATTGTCTTGCTGTGAAGCTCCAGAAATGTTTTTTGGACCATAAAAGGAGATTATTAGCGAATTTTCATTTTTGGATGAACTGCTCCTTTAACAACAACATGTTTAGCTCTTGCTTAGGGGAAAGGAGAGAATCAGACAGTAATGATTTCTTTCATTGTAAATGTGCTACTGGACATGTCATTGTTTACACATCACTTGTCAGACACACATGCCATGTCCATGAGCTGTACACACTGTGTTTCCTTGCTACGTAATTGCTTCCTTTTTGGCCGGATGTCTTTAACAACAGGAGATAGCTCAACATATTTTCTCTTTTTGTCACAGTGACTCTCCAAAGACACCTCTGATAAGGGCACTGTGTACTGCACCAGCCCAATAGTGAACAAAAGAATTAGACAATCCCGCTTTTGTTTCTTTAGTGCTGTGCATTAGTCAGCATGCCGGTTGTTTGTTTCTATAATGGCCAGGACCGGACCTGTGACAGAAAACTCTGGCTCTCACTGTTTTGTGCGTGCGTGCGTGCATGCGTCCATGATTACAGCCGGACAGATATAGAAGTCTGACGTTGACCTATCATAGGTATATCGATATCTGTGTATATGTTGTCGGATGTGCGCTGATATGAAAACCTTCTTTAGAGCTTTGTCATGCATCTCATTTTAGACAATAACATTAACAACCACATTTTAGACATCACTGCAACAAACATGCTCATATATCGGCAAAATACATGTGTACATGGACATCCATGAGTTTTGAGTTAAATGACAGTGCCTATATAACCTCGGATTAAAGCTGTTTACTAATGTGCTGACACGCTGTTTCTTTTATCTGTAATGTAAATGTCTTCACACATACTGGCTCTGATAAGTTTCCTTCCGTGTGACCCTAATAACCAAACCAAATAACAGTGCACTATCTTCTGGTCCTAATTCTGTTGTCTGGTGTGAACAGACGGAGATCGGCTGGAGAAAGGAGGCCTACCACCTGCTGGTGTTCGCCACTGACGATGTCCCCCACCTCGCTCTGGACGGCAGGCTGGGAGGCCTCGTCGAGCCCCACGACGGACAGTGTCACCTCAATGACAGGAACGAGTACAGCGCCTCCACGGAGATGGTGAGACGAGCTCATAGTCAGAGCAGCATTTTATATTGGAGACGAGTGAGATGGCTCCAAATAAAGACACTCCTACCGTCATTCGAACAAATTGCTAAACTTTTATGAAATAAAACATTACGATATGCACCCTTGTGTGTTATGTGTACTGGCTGGTGTGGACCTCAGTGGAGCTGTCATAGATCTTAGAGCATCAAATCCACCCTGCAACTTAGAATTCCGCAAGAAACTCGAAACCGGGAATTTACAGAAACACACTTTGCTGTTGTTCAACAAAGCTCTGGTAATTTTCCTGACAAAATCCAGCTGTGAATACACGTTTTAACTCTCACTGTTTACCCAAAGAATGCCTAAACGTTTAGTCTGATATGTTGAGCCTGCTACCTCTTTGATGACTAAGGTTTTTTGTATAATAATAAGCCAGCCTTCCAGAGATGACTGGCTCTACCGGGCTGTCATCCAAACCTGTGTTACTGGAAGTGACACGTCCAATATGTTTGCTAAATCTGCCTTTTTATTACGAAGAACAGCTTGAGTCAACTCAGCTGAAGTAGGCCGAGGCATTCTTAGAATTCTTATCCAACCCGACACCTTGAGTGCCACGTGCTTATTAATAGTTGGTGGTAATTGGAGAGGGAAGGGCCGACGCACACGTCCACACCTGGAGGCCGCTAGTAAAAACCACGGAATAGACTTGTAAATACACAGCTGAGGATGTGTTCCTCTTTGTAAGCTCAGGCCCACATTTTCAGCCAAACTCCTCCGACTGACGCAGGGTCACCGTGGAGCCGTTGTGATATGAGTGATAATCAGGGGCCACAGGTTTGTGTTTGTTAGCACACAAAGAAAGTCTTTCATGAGCGTTAAGTTTCTACAATATCTATTGACGGCAGAGAAGTAATGCTCTGAAACATCATATCATGTGGTTGGCAGGGTAATTTCATTTAACAGAATTTTGAAATGAGTTTTTTATGGTTTATAATTTTTCTAAAAGGAGAATTTCAGAAGAATTATTGATAGCTGTGTTGATTTTGTTTAGACCTGGCACTGACTTGCATCTCAGGGGATCAGAACACAAGCGGACAGCTATAATGACAAGAGTAAACCAGCACCAAGACGTTTGGCGATCCAGGCACTCAGAAGCACGTCATCAGTGCAGGGCATAAAGGTTGTTTTAGTGACAGGACGCCGACTGACGTCCTCCAGGAAACAAGAAAAAGCCACAACAGCCAGCACAATGGATTACACACTGTCTGACTGCCATGTGGTTCACCGTGATGTAAATGACATGTTTGGGTTCACCTGCCGAGGTTGGCAGCAGATGTTTGTGAACACACCGTCTGTTTTAACTGATCCAACCATTGAACTTATAACCAAAATACCACCAGATACAACCAGAGTTGTTAAGTGAGGAGAAACTTACAGAACAGTGTGAAACAACAACGGCAAATTCTGAAATCTTTCATGCCTCCTCATAGTGTCAGTTTGTCCCAGCGTCGCTGTACCAGCCTGTCGAACCAGCAACAGTAACCAACCAACATAGGTTACTTCTTGGAGAATTTCTTGGAGACTCCCTTAGTAAATCACTCAGTATTGTGAGTTGGTGAGTCAAGAGAAACTTTATAAACTTTTTGAAATGCCGGCTTTGACAAATTCTTAATAGTGTCTGCCTTTTTGTAAATTCGGCAGATGTTATACATGAAGATATTGATTTTTTTCTTGTGTAAAAAACACTCTGTGTCCGTCTGTCTTAGTGGTGTTATTTGTAGATAGAGTGGTGAGGTGAGAACTGAGTGAGGACGGACTGGATCACCCGAGACACATGTTGATGTCAGGTCTCAGAAATTCTCTCATGAAAGGAGAGAAGTTATTTTGAATAATACTCTAACTTTGACTTGAGTCTGAAATCAAATTCTCAGTAGGGACTAAGGTCATCAAAAATAATACTATATACAGTACTTGGCATTTCAAACTGTTTCAGCAGTGTGCGCTCTCTCTACCAGCGAGTTTACACACACACACACACACACACACACACACACACACACACACACACACACACACACACACACACACACACACACACACACACACACACTTCTGCAGACACACACAGCACACCAGCCTTGCTATATTTAACTTTGAATAGAACTCAAAAATGTTCTGCCTTTAAATGCTATGCAGATTATTTCTGGTGGTATCAAATATTGATATTTTCAAGGTACCCAAGTTAAAAATTCCAGTGTTGTTCAGTGACTGAAATGGATCCAAAGAACCGAACCACATCTGAAGGTTCTGGTCTGTCTAGCGCTGAAATGTGATAAGATGAGCTCTGTCTTAAAGAAGAAACCAGGCCCTCCTCACTGCTGGTGTCAGAAGGCCAGCAGAGCAATGTCAACACAACACTGGGCTCAGAAGTGCATCAACATTTGGTTGCTAGCTTCCTGACTGGGAAGTCCAGTATATGGTATTTTTGGGCAGAAATACCCATAATGCCTGTGTCCCTCTCTCTCTGCAGGACTATCCCTCTCTGGCTCTTCTGGGGGAGAAACTGGCAGAAAATAACATCTTCCTCATCTTTGCAGTGACAAAACGGCTGTATGTTATTTATAAGGTAACTTGATCTGAGAATGTTTTCATCAAGCACATATGCTTTTATCATTTTTTTCTTTATATTTAGGCAGCTCACGCTGTCTCCTCTTTCTACCCTTGCAAAGAATTTTACAGCACTCATACCTGGAACCACAGTAGAGATCCTGGATATGGACTCCAAGAATGTAATTCAGCTGATCATCTCAGCTTATAATGTGAGTACAGAAAGTCTGGGCTGCGTGTCCGGTTTCCTGTTTGTGTTTGTGTGGGAGGGAGGGAGAGTGAAGTAACGACATAGAGAAGTGAGATAAGAAGGGGGGGGGGGGGGGGGGGGGCATTCTTTAAAGCTTCCCACTTCTGTGACACAGTTAATGAGCCTCCAGCTGACATTGGTGGCTGCACACTCTGGATTACTCATTTTGGTTGCGAGGCTGGGCCGCTGAAGTGGTTTTAACAGCTGACTTTGTAGCAAATGACGTACTTTTCACCAAGACACTTCTCATGGGGAAAGAAGTGATTATTTGACAGAAAAAGAATGAGTAGTTTTGATTAATGCAGTTATCACTGAAGCCACTAACCAAGCACGAACATCATGCACTTTAGTTTCAGCTTCTCCAATGGGTTGGTATGTGTCACATTAGCTGTGTGAACGACTGTGAAGCAAACGCATCCACTATTTTCTGCCATTTTAGAGAATAAAGCAGTGGATCCCACCCTCAGCGTCGGAGCCATCAGCAAGCAGTCGCAAGATACATTTGAGTTGTCATGAAACAATGTTCAAGATAGGAAGCAGAAAAAAACACATCTGTGCTGCAGGTCATTCCAGACCAGCTCACCTCAGTCCCCAGCTTCTTCATGTCATGAAGTCATGACCTTTCAAAATCCTACAGCTGTACCCCGGATACCCAAGAATACTGTGACCCTCAGGGGTAAATTTCAGTTTAAAACTGAAAAGTCACATACGGAACAAGATGACATTATCTTATGTGCAACAAAACAAAACAAACCATTAATGCCGTAATTTTCTGAGCTCTGTGAAAAACACAATCTCTGAAAACCTGGAAAAATATTACTTGTCTTTAATTTGATTACTGTAAACATTCTGCAAAGACTACTCAAGACTACGTAATTTTTCACTGGATTGAGTTTAAACGTGTCACTGGACTGATGGTAATGACTTATTAAAGGCAGCCCTACTTAAAGAAGGCTCCTTTGCAAGACTATGAAATGAAATGAATGTGTTTTTTACTCCATGCGCTCAACCTTTCCCTGAATGTTTTCCTGTGTGGGTGGACAGGCTTTGGTGGAGCTGCGTGTTCCTCTGGCCCGTGGCAATGTATTCTCTGCGACAGAAAGTCGTGTCAAACACAGACGTGACATGCTCAGTGTGTGGGAGTGAGCCTGAATGAAGTGCTTTGACTCACGGCCTTATTAACATTCCAGCTGCCACATTATATCCACCACTTTGGGGTTGTTGGCTAGATGGGCTTTGCCAAACACAGTGAGGTTTTCGTTGTATAACCATCTCATTTCTCCTGGAGTTCGACCGTGGCACAAAGCTGCTCCTCACTGGGATTGTGCGAAGGGTCAGAAAAGTGTAAGTGTGTGTGTGAGGCGGAGTGAGTGCGGGCATGCTCGTCAGCGCGCACCGAGTTCGATCCCGATTTTTCCTCGGCACAGATGCATCGCAGTAAGTGTGCACGACCGCAGCCTGGCTCTGCACACGTTGCACAGAGCCAGATGCAGCTGGCATTGCAAGCAGCCGTGGTATTTCACGTCCACACACATACAACCTGCGTGCATGCACACGCTTGTGGTTTTGGTAAAATTGACTATAAAAATGTGCCATACCGAGGCAGCACATTCCCCATGTTTCACTCTTTTCCACACTGTTACTCAAGGGTTAGGGTTAGGGATAGACTGAGGTGGCTTTAATAGAAATGTGTGTGTGTGTGTGTGTGTGTGAGAGGCTTCGTATTAATGTGGCTGTAGTTTCAGGACAGTGGAAAATGTTTATGTGCAGAGAAGTCTGGAAGGGTTTATTTAAATCTGCAAGCCTGGAGTCCCTAACATGTACCAACCGACTGTGTGTCCTTCTGTGTGTGTTCTCCTCAGAACATCCGTTCTAAAGTGGAGCTGTCAGTGTGGGATCACCCAGAGGACATCAGCCTTTCCTTCACCGCCACCTGCCAGGATGGAAAGCCGCTGCCAGGCCTCAGGAAGTGTGCCGACCTGAAGATAGGAGACACAGTGAGTCCCTGTCCACGCTCCCCTCGGCAGCTTACCTCCCTAATGAATGTTTTATCCATCCTGTCGGTCCTGAAGAGGTTTGGCTGGCTGTCTTCACCTGCATCTTTTTATTCTTTTGGGTTGTGAACACTTCATCAGACAGATCATGGCTTTAAGACATGGCTTTACTTACAGTTTTTTAATGAATCGGGATATCCATGACTACATTTTGCTTCTTAAAGCAGTGGCCTGTCAGATGCATTCAGTTTTCACCCATGAGCCAATCAGGCTAGAGCATTGTCATGGAACAACAGGGACTTTTTATGTCAAAAATGGTGCTGTTGTGTTCACAGTATTATCAGTACAAGTGCATAGACACCCTGCTATGAAGTTGTTTTGGCAACAAATTTAAGCACTTGTGTCATGGAGTTTATACTTAATTCAGACGGGCTAAAAACGTCCGAGGCTTGTTCTGCCACAGATCAGATCACTTCTCCAACACATCCAGAGCAGCGTCTGTAGCAGCAGTGAGATGGCACAAGGAATCGCTGTATGAGAGTGGAAATCAACCATGTGAGAGATTACAGATTCTGAGAGAGAGTATTTGAAGTAGTGACCAGCGTTTGTGCTGGAAAAATAGTTGTTTATTTTGTGTCGGCAGTGAGGTTTCTACTCTTACTGCATACATGCCCGTGCTCTGTCAAAGAGGTGATGTTGTCACTAGTGTCCCTTTTGTTTGTTTGTCCGTTTGTTGGTTCGTCAGCAGGATCACGCAAAAACCTCTGAACAGATTTTCATGAAGCTTGGATGGAGGATGTGTCATGACCCAGAATAGACCCCAACAGATCCAGAGAAAGGATTTTTTTGGTCAATTCCTTTAACATTGACTGATGGGATGTAATATGTTGTACTCACTCTGAGATGTTCTGTTATAGATGCAGTTTCTGTTGCATTAGTCCTCTGGGTTTTTGTTAGTAACATGTCCTCATATCATTTGTATCAGCTGTGTTTGTTGCTGTCAGACCTTAATTGCTTATAGACCGGCTCATCTCATCCTTGCCAGACAGCAAAACACATTTATCATTGTACGTTTTCGATGTATTTGAAGATTGTTACATTTGTAACTACAGGGGTGAGAATTTATTCTAATGTTGGTTTCAGATCATACCGTCCAGCTGTAACCCTTCTGTTGGATTCAGAATCACAGACAGTGACTAAAGAAAGCAAGTTGTGACTTGGCAGTTTCAGACAAGCTCCGTGTGACCTTTGAATCCTCTTGAAGAGAGTTCCTGTCTGATGAAATCTGAGATGGTGGAGGGGGTTATATTGCTCTTCACTGTAGCTGAAGAGATAGTGAAGAGTAGCCGCTCTAATGAAAGTGTGGGTGACGACAGAGGTTCACTCCAGGATACATTTTGTTGCTGTCCCTGTATTTCCTGAAGACTTCTGCTTCTTGATAATGAATTAACTCATTTGTAAGTGTATCCTAGCTGCTTGATGATGCTTATCTACTATATCAAATAGAAGGAAAGGCCTAATTATCATCACACAGCTCTCTTGGCAGAGACTCTTCATTCCTCGGGGAGTATTTGCTCTTTTGCTTCTCAGCTGGCTTCAATCAGCAGTGGATACAGCTCTGGGAAAGAGACAGTCTGACCCACTGTCCACGAGCTGCATTCAACCCAACAATAGCACTGCACAAAAAACATATTCACCCAGTACAAATATTGAACCTGGCTGACCTTTGGACTCATTATCATCCAAACAGAGGATGAAGTCGATGATTCATGTCATTATTTTCCAGACTTGTGAAACCGAAGTGTTTTGTTGTCTGACGAGCCTTCAAGCTCTCAGATTAAATGGATTCAAATTGGACTGACTGGATCTTCCTGCCAGTACCTGTAGCAGCATGACCACATCAACACAGCCCGTCGCATGGAGTTTTATTTTCAGAACATGTCCTGAGGTGTCACACGATTATGCCCTTTGCCGGAGTGTGCTCTGTAGGTCCAGCTCCAGTACCTCAGTTCAGTATTGTGATTGTGTTGTCATGACTAATTGGCAGAGAGGCAGTAAGAATCTGAATGAAAGAGAGCAGGGGTTTATCATACAGTTAAAGAAAAACAAACAAAGCTGTCCTTATCCTGTATCCCAGTAAGATGAAGACTGTGTGGTTTTATCTGTTTATTATCATTAGTCCATTATTGAGGTCTGTGTCGTCTGGACTCTAAACATTAAGTTGTTTTAAGATTAAGTTTTTCGGAGAGTTCATAAGTTAAGTGCTATTACTGCTGAGTACAGTGACACTTGTGGGCAATTTACACAATAGGACGGTTGATGTTGTTGAGGTCTTACAAAATAGATCTGCCTACTATAGAGATTGCTCTTAAATATGGAGGTTTTGCTGAGGATTGACTTAATAACGGTAAAATGTGCTGTACTCCCCAGGGAACACTACAAAAAGCCCTCCACAGTTCTCTGTTTTACAGGTTAAAGCTGCTGGAAGTGTTGTTGTCATTTTCGAGCTCTCTGCCCTGATTGGATAAAGCGGGCAGGGACCACCTGCACCAGAAAGAATCTTTCCTCCTTTACTCATAGATCTATAAGAAGGACTGGATACCAGATACAAAGTTGGCAGCCATTAAAACCCCTGAGAATTTGATCGCCTAGCGCATACGCCAAAAAGAGCTTTTCTAGCTTCCAGGTTTATTTATTTCCTTTATTTCCGACCTCGCTTTACTCAGCTCGAGGAATGCTTTACAGAAATAGAACCGAAATGTATAAATCAAAGGGTCATCATTGACCTTGATTGCAGTTCAAAGTTCCTGTCAACACTTAAACGCAATGATGTCAATGTGTTGTTTGGGTTTGTGATTTTTTTGTTGTTGTTGTTGATTGGTTATAACTTATAACATTAAGCTGCTCCTGTTCCAAACATGATTGCAAAATACAAGTGAATGGTTGCAGTCCAGATCCCTGTGTGCAAAAATGTGGAAGTACAATCTGTAGTTCTAACAACAGCCCTGGGGCCTGCCTCACGTAGGGGAACCCGGCCTGCAAATGAGCATGGAGCTCTGGGTGCAGGCAACATGGAGTTCAGTTTATCATTGTTCATATGAATACACTTCCTACATTGGAGTGTTAGAAATCTGGTTAACACCCTGTAAAGCTTCTTTTTAATGGCTGGCACACTGACACCCCTCCTCCTCTTCTCAACATGGAAATGACCACGTTATTTGCCTGGTTCTCGTAATAACATTTCATTTATAGCCTTAGCTTTGCCATTCTGTATTTAAAGATGATATCATCTGTTTTGCCTGCTTCTTACTGTGTTCCAGTTGTGTGGAAAACATGTTTGATGGACAGTTGCATTGGAAAATATTGGCTCTTTTCTTCCATTGAAGTGAAAGTTCTGGCTGGTGCACTGATGGATGAGACACACTGGAGCAGTAACAGTTTGTCTCCTACGTGGGAATGATGCACTGAATGTCTGAAGACTGTATTTTTCATGGCTGTAGGCTTCAGCTGCATTTACAGTGACTAAAAGGTCAGTTTAGTCTCCGAACAAAAGCAGAGGTCAGGTGACATGGGAAGATGCTACATCTTAATTAGTTTGAATTTTGCTCAGAACCAGTTCCTGGTGGTCACTTTATATTCTTTACAGGCCTCAATTAAGATCTGTATTGCGTCCTTGATCCATTGAAAATGCTAGGAAGGGTGACTGCATACATGCTGCCACACAGTGAACTTTGGCGTGGTGGAATTCTTCTCCCCTCCCCTCCCCTCCCCCCACACTCTTCTCCTTTGGCTGCTTTATTTTCCTGTTTTTTTTCCTGGGAATGGGTGGTGGAGGAGTTGAGGGTGATTGAGGCAGAATAACACCAGGGAATAGAAGGGGGCTCTCGGGTGATGGGGCTCGCTCATGTCTTTTATCCCAAGTGGTGAAAGGAGATGGAGGATGGCAGCTTCCCAGTCTCCACTGAGGATATGGCCCAGGTGTCAGTCTGTCTGTGTGCGAGCTCGAGCCTGATGCTGCATCTCAATGACCTCGCACAAAAGCAGGCAGGAGGAGGCCTTTGAAACTGCAGGCCATGAAAGGAGCGAGCTGGCAGGCTAGCTGGAGTGTCTGTAGTTCAGCCGGTGGCCTTTTCACTGTTACCCTGCAGAAATGAGCGAGCACTGAATAGAATCACGCAGATGAATGAAACAAGCCTGTGCTAACATGCTGCAGGTCATTCGTTTTCCTTTTTTTACATTTTTTTTTTTTGAGAATTTCTGGCCAAACAAACCAGAAGCATTTGAGTTTGGTTATGTTGTTTTGTGTAACCGTCTCTGTGGGGGTTGTCCCAGCTAATCGAGTTTGAGGCAGTCATTTGAATTCCATCATCCAAAAGATTTGTCTTCGGAAACACTGACATGTTTCTGTCAGAGTTAACTCCTCCATTAGTGTTATCCCTCTGTCTCCATGTGTTCCAGCTGTCCCACCTCTCACACCGTACCATAGTACAACCTAGCACACCGTCCGTCCCTCTTTGAATTACATTACACAACCAGCTGTGTGTGATGAGGCATTTTCTCAATGGGTTCTCTCTCGATGTATCGTCTCCTCACCCATGCCCATCCCCCCCAGTGTCCTCTCCTACTACAACTTCCTGCCAAGTTTTCCACCCGTGTTTCTCCACAATGAGCCACATGATTGGGTGAATCGGCCTCCTCGCGACTCGCATTTACAGTAAATTTAATTGTGTCCCTCATTAACTTATTAGGTTTCCCGCTCTGAGGTGGAGGGGGAGTCCGGGCAGCATGTGGCGAAGGCTCTTCCTGAACCAGCTTGTGTTGTCTGCTGGACTAAAAACAAGAATAAACGCTCCACATGAAGCCTCTGCCCCCTGATACTGAGCTGAGGTAGATTAAAGGAAGCGCACTGGTATTGCATGGTAAAATATGTTGTTAAAACAAGAAGCAAAAGCAATAAGAGAGTCACAAGTAAGTCATGGTGTTGGGATGAGAAACATTTGTTTGTGTATACTGCACCTTTCTGGAGTTACTGTCACATAAAGCTGCAGAGTTTAATCAAAAATTAGATCATTTTTTCTGAAATGTCAATTTTCTGGTTCCAGCTTGTTAAATGGGATGATTTGCTGCTTTCCTTTCTCACATATGACAGGAAATAAAGATGGGGTCATTTTTTTGTGTAGGGAAATTTTGATGAGCATTTTCCACATTTTTTTGACATTTTGTAGAAGAAACAACTAATTGATTCATCATGGAAATAATCGTCAGCTTAATCGATCATGGAAATATTCATTAGCTGCAGCCCAGGTGTCTCAGAGTTTTTCACACGCCAATGAAAACAGTATTAGGCCAAAAAGACACAACCAGCAGTTACAGTATACACTACATGCACATCAGTGAGTGTACAGTGAGTCTGTACAAGATGGCTCCTAAGAATTGTGTGAAACAGTCCACATTGTTAATCAATCTAATGTCAACAGCTGGCACAGCAGCTGCAGTCAGCGTTATGTCTTGAGCCTTGAATTCGACTGTGGCTTTCTCTTGCAGCCAATAAAGAGAAGTCATTGGTGGGACTGCAGCGTTGTGGGCTGGCTGCATTTTTGTCTCTGATGATTTACTCAAACAGTAGACAACCCAATTAATTTGGGTTAAACATCGGAGAGGTAAGAGATATGTCATCTAATCTAATAATGTTCGATGATGTCACAGTGTGTGAGGAGACTCTCTGCATGCCCCAAAGGAGTTTGGGTGCAGCTTTGACTTTTATCTGCAGATGCAAGGAACATAAAGCATCCTGTAAACAACCATCTGATCCTCTTCATGAACACACACACGGCTGTGGTTGCAGCTAGAAACGCGTTTCCAGCGACGCCATGTTTTGGTACGGTACAGTGCGCCTGGTGTTCTCTCCTCTTTTGCATCACACTAGTGTTTTCTAAAAATATTCTCAGGTTTTTTGCTCGTACAGTCCCACTCCACAGACTTTTCATTCCTCTTCTGTGGCAGCAAGCACAACACACAGCCATTCAGTAAACGTACTATTAACTGCAATCTGAGCTTATCCAAACACCGTACAGCTGACTAAAGTGCCCCCCAAAGGCATGCAATTTCTGTGGCTGCGGCGACATGCTGGTACCTCTCCCGAGTGCTTCCAACACAACACGCCCGCTAGACTCCGTCACACACAGATTACCCAAAAGGAGGGCCGGGGGTAACACACAGATTCAGAGCAACAAAATCCACCACTTTGTCACTGCCAACAAAGTGATAGGATCATGTTGCCAGACTTCATTGTGTGCATTGTGATGTTTTCCATGTATACATGATAGAGAACAGGCCAGCAGTGTATTTACCTGTCCTCTCCACATCTGCTTAAACTGTTTTAACAGCCTGGATCAGTGGAGTTTATTCACGGCTTCCATTATTTAAACCTTGCAGCGATTTGATCCAGTTTATGTGACGTACTAATTAATCAATGGCCGCCTGTGTCCGCAAATCTTTCCAGAGGAAGGCTGTGTTTATCTGACACGTTTGTACGGGACAGGTCATGCCCAGGTTGTGACACATTTGCCAGAGTAAGTGAGGAAATATGGGTCGCCCTTTACTGGAGATCTGGATCCAAATCCGCAGATGTTCTTGCCAAGAACAGGGAGAGTGGATATTTGCCTTCGGTGCAAGTTTGTCTTCTGTGGTTCAAGTGCTGCTAGTCAGAGCTTCAAAGAGAAGATTGCCTCCACGCTGTCACACCTCTGATCTCTGAAGCAAAATAGATGAGAGTATGTAACCATACCTCTCTCTTCCTACAGCATTGTGTACTTTATCTATATAGAAGTTGGGAGTGCATGTATAAATAGAGCTACAATAACAACACATTTATTGTTTTAGCTCGGATCCAGTGAGCCAAACAAGAAGAACATGTGTTACTGTGCGCTGTGTGCTTCTTCTTTTTTTAACTTCATATTTAGTATTTCAGCAGCCGGTTATGCAAATTTGTAGCAGCATAATTGAATCTGTTAAAGTGGAGGACTACATGGAGCTGTATACTGAACAGACAGAGCTGGGAATGCTTGCTGTGATTTAGTAAATGTGAGGAAAATACCAGAATAACGTGCTCATGTTGGCGAGAAAACACCAGCCGGGGTTGGGTTTCTCTTCTCGTCCAGACTTCCTTCCTCAGAGCAATCAAATGGGTGTAGGTCTTGTGTCATGTTCCACTTTCTGTGCAGGCGAAGCCACATCAGCTGCACACTGTACACTCCTCTGTGGGTGAAGTAAGTCCACTGGTGTACACATAACAACACAGGGTCATGTGTAGTTCATGTCTGCAGGCTTAGCTGGCAGCTGCCAAGTGTTAGTATGGTGGCTGCGTTTGCTCCAGCGAGAAGACGTTGGGTGGGATCAGGTCCCTGAAGGTAGCTGGTTAAAGGTGTAGAGGTTGTATGATGTTGCTGCCGTAGTAAACTTGTATCACTCAAATCATCTGAACTTGACCTGAACCCTTCTGATTCCACAAACAGGAAGTCTCTATCGTTTCTCCATCAGTGCCGGTGTTTGACATTTTTTTCTAATTGCACCACTTTTTGTTTCTTTCCTCTTCTTTGAAGGTGTCGTTCAACGTGACTGTGGAGGCGAGGGGATGCCCTCCCCGCGGCACTGACCAGAGCTTCACCATCAAGCCGGTGGGGTTCAAAGACCGCCTGGAGGTGGCTGTGGACTATCAGTGTGACTGCGGCTGCAGTCAGACGGCGCAGACCAACAGCAGCATCTGCAGCTCCATAGGTACTTCATCTTGCTGTACATTCACATTTCTTCACATGGAGATACATGTTAAAACAATAACCAAGGAGTTGGATCAATAGATTCAAAAGAGGAGATATAGTAGTTAGTGCTTATAGGGTGACTAACACTGACCCTTTCCCCCCAAAATTCACAATTAATCAGTGTTCTGAATATTAGAAATGTGATTGTAGAAATAACATTTGCATCAAAAATCTACTCAGTTTTCAGTTTATTATTTTGTTTGACAAACTTGAAAAGACTCTGGTATCTGGAGCTGAAACGATACGGCTGATTGTCTTCATTGTCAGTTAATCTTTTGAATATCTTTTACATCAGCCGATCATTGAAGAAAGAAAATGGTGAAAGATGTTGATCAGCGTGTCCCAAAGCCTGAGATGACACCTGTGACTGTCTCGTTTTGTCCACAACGCAAATCCTTCAGTTTACTGTCATAGAGGAGGAACGACACCAGAAAATATTCACATTGAAGAAGCTGGTATCATAGACTTCTTTCCTTTAAACATTTAAAATAGTCAAAATAGTTTGTGATCAATTTGATAGTTGACAACTAATTGATTAATCGTTGCAGCTGTACTAATTAATCTGCAGATTTAGTACATTGTTTAATGTTAACTAAAGGGACACTTGAAAAAGAAGAAATACAAACTCAAAATGATTATAAGCTGTAAGCTGTTCTCAGATGAAAATAAGGTCACAGAACACTGTTCAAAGCTAGAGAGGTGGCAGGGTCCGCCACATATAGATATAATGAAACAGTATGAAACTGTTTTCATGGCTGAATAAACAAACTGACCTTGAGGGACAACACAGTTTGCTTGTTTAGGCAGAAACAAATCAGTCAATGAAGATCTTTCTCTTCTTCCCCAAAACTATTCAGTGCACCTTTTAAACTGAAGAGATAAAAGACGTCTTTTGCGGTTTTGAAAACAAGCAACATCAGCTTCTGTCTAAAAGTCCTGTGAGAAACCGCCAGCCTCGTGAATCACACAGGACAGAAAACTGCTTCTCTCCTGCTTCCTGTAGTTTGAACATTTCTAGGAAGTGGAACACCTCAATCAGCGGTGTCAGACCTGGTACTTTGACTTCGGTAACTATCTAAAACTCCTCTTCGTACCATATTAATTGAGTACTCTCTTCGGCATGATTGCGGAGAGGCTGTCTCTTGTGGCCGATGCTGTTGAGGTAATGATGCCCATAAAGGCTAAAATTATTCTCTCACCGTATTTTTAAACTTGAGCCATATAGATATTTGAAGAGCGTTGCGTTATAACAGTTATCATCCTGTTTATGGCAGGAATATAACATTTCATTTTGACTTTACACATTTTAGATGTGGTGAGTGCCTTAAATGGAACGGGAAGGTCAAAAATAAGCACGTTTAAACCACTGAAAAGACTCAGACCTGACCGGACACAGATTTGACTGAGGAGTTACTGAACTCTGAAGAAGAAATAAAAGATGTTGCTAAATGATCCTGCAGAACCATTCTCTGTATGCCAGAAGAGGCATACAGAGACATAAAAGTACCGCGCTGTAATTAGTAGATAATAAAGTAATTGATGCCCTCACAGGTACTTACAACTGTGGGACTTGTCACTGCGAGCCTGGCTACCTGGGCGCCCGCTGCGAGTGCCAGGAGGGCGAGACCAGCAGCACGTACCACAGCGCCTGCCGGGAAGCCGAGGGCAAGCAGATCTGCAGCGGACGAGGAGAGTGCAGCTGCAACCAGTGCCTGTGCTTCGAGTCGGACTTTGGCAAGATTTACGGCAGCTTCTGCGAGTGTGACGACTTCTCCTGCGCCCGACACAAAGGAATCCTCTGCTCAGGTAAGGACATCACCCTCGACCTGTGTTTCCACTGGGGTTGGCGGAGCTGAACTCTGCTGTCAGTAAATGGTTGTGTTTGATTCAGTTGCCGTGCTTGTAGATAGGTGGTGGTTTGAAATACAGCTGCTGAGAGACCGCACTTCCCTGAGCGTTGCACTTAATGAGAATACAAGCTGACATCAAACATGCTGTAAACTCTTCAGATCTGCTGCGTGTTGTGGGTTATAATTAAAAGTTGTGTACAATGAAGATGTTGAGTCACGTTCCCATACCTGCTCCGGGTGTGTCCCGGTGGTTTGGCCCTCTCCTGACTTCCACCAGCCCAGCTTTTATTTTGTGAGCGAGCTCTTACCGTCACCTGCAGGGCTGCTGGCTGTGCTCCCAGAAGAAGCTCCGAGCAGCAGCTGCAGTAGTAGCTGTTCAGACGTTCAGCTCGCGTTGTGCTTGGTGTGCGCCTCGAGGGGCCTGGTTTTTATATGACACTTGTCTCGGAGTGATGGAGGACCTCGGGAGGTGGAGGGAGTTGTTTTCTGGAGCAGAGATTCAAATAAATATGAGTCCGAATCAGCACAAGAGACGTGTGACATTGAGATTTCATAGTGACTCTCAGAGCTTTGAGCTGTGGCGCTGTGGTCTTTGATTATCTCCATTCTGCCCTCCTGAGGCCTGAATATGCCCTGTTAATCAGAGATTCATGTGCGCATGCCAACTTGAAATCCTTTTCCTCTCGCTGAGCCGTCCCTGCTCTACTCTCATGCCCACAGAGGCCGAGCATGAAAAGGCAGGTTTGGCTCAGTGTGTCTGCTCAGCTATAGCAAACAGGCCGAGGCTGTTGTGTTCCCAGAACATCGGGTCCAAGACTCTGCTTTCTGGTGCGAGACCTCCTGGCTGGAGGGGGACCACTGGCTCATCCCCAAGCCAATGGCTGTTCCTGTGAAACCACAGAGAGGGCTTTGTGACAGTGGGGCCAGCTTTGGCGCGATTCCTCAACACAATGCCTGCTTGTATTTATCTATATCCAGTAGAAACACAAGTCTTTGGTTTAGTTAGCAGCAGGGCTGGACACACTGAATGCACAGATGCAGAATGGCTGTTTGTTTGTGCCGATCATCCATAAGCAGTCATTAAATGTTAACAGTCCACTACCTTCTGCTGCTCTTCTCTCCTCTCTTCTGCCATCCTCTTCTCTTCTCTCTCCTCATTTCTCAGGGTGGTTGCTCAGTGTGGAGCCATAATGAGTTCCTAATGATACCAAATGGTACGCCTCCTCCACACTTTCCTCCCCTCGCTCCCCTGAATCTGTCAGTTAATTATTGTGGAGCGCCCTGTCGAAGGCGTTCAGTAAAAACTATTCTGTGCTCACGCACTTTTCTGAAAGCCCACTGGAAGTGCAATAAAGATCTGTTTTAAGCCCCTTAGCAAGCAGAAATATCTTGTAAATAGTGTTGTGCTGCACCTGGATTGGCCCCTCTCCACTCAGAGCTGCTCATTTGTAGTCTTATGTCTGGGAAGCTCTGGAGTGTTCAGACTGATGAAGCGCCTGAAGGCGCAGCAGGTTTTATTAAAGAGGAAATCAGCTGGCATGGTATCCTCAGTTTTTTTCTTCTTTGTCTCACTAAATGTCTGAAAGCAGTTTTCCCATGGAGCTCAGTGAGGTGCAGCTATCAGCCTGTAACCCACAGTCCCCTGGCAGATCAGGGTTGGTATCAGCTGTTGATGTTCCTTGTAGTCCTGGCATCCTGAGCGCCTGTGCTTTGGAGCTGCTATAGAGAATATCAACCTGTCTCCATTCACTCCTACAGCTCAGCTTGTGTTTTTAGATTAATACAGTATGTCAGTTAACCAAACATTTATAAAAAAGTAATGTCATGACACTTTCCAATTTGGATAAGTCTAGACCATAATCATACTTAATGTATTCACAGAGACCCAACATTTCCCCCAGGAGAAAGCTCTTTTTTTTCTTGCCTTTTAACAGGCAGAAACCTTCAGTGAACCAGACTCAGTGGTGGGTGACCATCTGCCTAGACCGGCTGTTTAGATACTGTTGTTCGATATATTGTACAGTTGTTAATACTGTTGTGATTACTGGCAGCTGAGAGTGATCAGTCGACACGTGTTCATATGCCTTCAGCCTTTGCACTGTTGTGATCATCTCAACTTTAACTCTTCAGCTAAGCTAAGAGGGATAGTTCAGCCCTTTTATTGTGTATTTTATTGTGCTTCAAATCAAATCTCATCCTTTGCAAACAATTTATTTTGCTGCTCAGATGATGTTGCTTTATGCAACAGAGTTTTCAGTTTTTACTTGTCATTGACATAGCACGGGCAGAGCACCAAGCATCAATGACGTAAACACAGAGTCCGACTCTCCTTGTTCTGCTGTAGTCCTGTGCTGGGGTGGAGACAGGTCTCTGTAAAGATGTGGGCACAACAGTTTCTGATTTTGCGTTGTTGGGTCAGCCATCTATCCATTTCCTTTTCCTGCATGCACTGCTGTTGCAATAGCAACCCTTTCATTGGTCTAATCCTTAACACTTTTATTACTTTCTGTGTTGGCTGAAAAGTTTTTGGCATTTTGGTGAATCTTTGACCACTGTAGTGAAATCGGTTGTTTTGGAGGCATGGGATTGATAAGATTTATTGGCACCAAGGCCGTCAGCGATTCTGCTCACTCGTCTGATTCTTTGTTGATTTCTCTATTGATTCCTGATCAATTTTCTGTGTGGGGGGCAAAAGTGCTGAGCATGTCTGCATGGCACTGATGTTATCAGTAATGGACATACTGCTCGATCGATAGGCAGTGGCACTTATCGGGAGAGTGTCAAATACAAGGCATTGCTTGTTTTTAAGCCCATGTTGAATAGAAAGATGTCAGAATATTGTTGGTGTTTCCACACTTACTTGATATTATCACTTTGCAGACACTTCAACCAGCACTGTTGTCCTCTTTCCCCCTGAAATGAGCCAAACTGCGGATCGTTTCGTCCTCTTCACCATGACTGCTTCTTGTTATAAGTTTCCAGCAGAATAGACACATGACCTCATTGTTTGGCAAAGTGCAATCTTTACCAAAACACGTTGGCATCAATAAAAGGAACTGAGAAGCTCAGAGGCACATGATTTGGACGGATTGGACATCTTGGAATCGGTTAATGATTCCCGTCCTGTTGTCCTGAAGACGGGTCAGGTAGTACGCTAAAGGACAAAGCGGGTCTTGAGTTGAGAATGTTATGACAAACTACTGTCTCAAAGAATGAACTTGAATGTTTAAAGGATCCAGTTTGAACAGAGTCACAGTTGAAAGTGAGGACACGGGAGCAGGCAGCCCTCCACGCCCAGCTGTGGCTCACACCTGCCGGCAGACTGGTAGTCGGGTTGAGCTGTAATTGATTTCATGCATTTACATTTGCACGCCTTCATTGGGTGTGTGTGCATCGTGCAGTTGAACCACAAGTCAGCCAAACCAGCCAAAACCACCAGAACAGACAGCTCCCCAGTGTGCCCCTCTGAGTTTTCTACCAGGAGCATTACTGCTGGACTCAGCACAAGTTTGTAACGAGGAAGAAACGGCCAGAATGGATGGCGACAATTCAGATTTACTAGCTGTTCTTTTCTTCTCTGCACTAATAAAAGCGGCCACAATAGCACGTCGCCCTCAGTGACTCCTCTCAGCCAGTATGAGAAAATCTGTTATTGTGATGCTCAGCTGTGATAAGATATCTCTGTTGCAGTTTAGGTGAACTCACCTTTCAGGCTCATGAGTAGATGAGCTTACTGATGGGTTTCATTACAAAAGCCCAGTGAGCTGTTACAGATCTCTGCACTGTATTGTACGATGGCTAACTGAGGTTGAGTGTTGGGTCGTGAAACTGCTCAGTCTGTCAGTTCAGTGTTAAAAAGACGATCTGTGATCTGACTCACTGAGGACCAAAATATCTCTGCTACTTCAACACTGTTTGACAAAATCAATAAGTGTTAAAAGAGTCGAAATTATCCGTAAAGGCACCAGTTGGTTTGGAAAAAGGTTTCTGATTTCAACAGTAGCTGGAGGATTTCTCATATATAAACAAACTGCCTGTTGTGTATATGTTATATTGTTTGGGTTCAGCAGAATAACTCCTCAGCTCTTCCTCTACTCATTCTATACTAAACCATTGTTGCCTAGAGTTAATAACAACACCAGCTGCTGCTGGCAGTAAAATGAGTCTCTCTCTGTGCAACATGGATGTTTCTAAAAGTGTCTTTCCAGAAAGGAAGTGTTAAATACAGCAGATGTTTGCTGTCATGAGCAAGCCTCTAGTTAAATCAGTATTATACTCTAACAGTCGGTGATACGGAGCAGCACACAGAGAGGACTGGGTGTTCCTGACGCGCCGACAGGCGACACTTAACATTTGTATAATGTACACTTGAATGACCTGTATGTGGCTCAGTGTGCGAGTCTGTGTGTATTATATTTCACTTAATTAGTGAATAAGTCACTGGCCTGGGTGTTATTAGCTATTACTGGCTTTTTACAGATCCACCACTATCTGCTAATTTGTGCAAAGATGTGCAAAAAGAAACTGAAGGAGGAATGTTGTTCTTTTTTTCTCTGTGTAATAGAAATTCTAGTTTGACATTCTTTTGTTTTGCAGTTTCATTTTGGCATACTCTTTAATATAGACTGGTAAATGTTCTCTTTTTGGAATTTTAACTTGACTCTTTCAGTGTTAATTCTGAAAATGTGACTGTTGCTTTAAGACAGACTTGATAAAACTTTAAGCTAAATGAATAAAAGTCACAGCCAAGCAAAGGGCCTGTTTTTCTCAGCTCATGAAAGCATTCTTCGGTATTCAAAAAATATTCTTCTCCAGGACATTTTTTGTCAGCATGTTCGAGGATATCTGTGGTTTATCCTCACCGGTTGTCTGTTTACTCTTAGTATTGATCTCATTATCTGTCTCAGAAATCCTGTGCTGCTCTTCTCTCCTGTGTGCGTTTAACACCGCTCGACTAGTCTTGCCTTCCTCGTCCTCCTGCCCCCCTGACCCACATCTGCACCGCCGACTCTGCAGCTGGTTCTGAATAATGATCTAAGCGCTCAGCGGTCTGCTGTTGCCAGAAATAGCGTGGCTTTATTTTCCAGACTTGCACAAACCCTCTTTTACCCCATAAATAACTGCTGTCCTGAAGTCTGTGCATGTGTGTGAGTACACCATGTGTATTCATGCATGTTTTGTACGTCTCCTTATAGGGTAAATGGGAACATGTGTGTTTATTCATGTTGGTGCTGAGCAGTACTGGAACCCAGAGTACCTTTTGGTTTAATTGGCCCAGTTGTTTTGTCAGAGCGCTCTTCTCTGCTTTAGGTTTAAAAACAGTCCAGTCTGACAGGAGGAGCCAGTGCAGGAGCAGTAATGATGTTCAGAGTGTTATCATAGTCGCAGCAAAGACATGTTCAAACACAGGTAATACTCCTAACAGTCACTTTCACCATAAAGAAAATATGTAGCGCTTCAACCCAGAACTGCTGACACTGAAGAACTTGTGTATCTGTTGTTCTGATTAGAAGAGTGTGTTGATGTCATGAGCAAACCTTCCCACTGCACAACAAATATCATCAGGGCTTCATTAAAACAAGAACGTTTGTTGTTCTGGGAAAACTAAAACTAGTTCCCACCACAGTACGGCTGACGTATCTCAGTGAACTGATGAGATCTGACTTCCTGCAGGAGGTAACATTAATTAAAGTCTAATTAAAGAATGTTCTGCCCTTCAGTTAACCAGAGTGACACTTGTTAAGTGTAATGTTGTAATAATCCTTTTTGAAAAGCTTGTTGTGTCATCTTTGCTCTGCGTTCTTTCTATGAGTTCTCATTGTCATCTGAGCTGTAGATCACGTCCCGTGATAGATTTATCTCGTTCTGTCCTTTTATCAGAACCACAAAGTGTCTTGTTTGTGCCCCTAAGGTTCGATGAGATAATGTGTTGGAGTGTTTCCACTGCAGCAGCTCAGCTTTTTTGGAGCTTGTCTATTATGTGGAGGTTGAAACACAGTTTGAGCCATGTTGCAATGGGCTTTAAATCTTGTCTGAAAAGAATTAAAACGGCAGATAATCCAGTGAAGCTTAGCCGCATGTCAGCTGCTGTCTAACGGACTCTAACTTACCTGTCCTCCTGCAGTGTGGAGTCTGTTAAGTGTTGTTGAATCAGTGGCTGTGGTTCACATTAGCGTTTTATGTGTCATTACTTGAACATGCAGCAATTAGTGAGTCTGGTCTTCATTAACGTTTGGCGGAAAGCCACCCAGGCAGTCAGACGATCACTCACAGTGCCAAAGTCAGTGCGACTGAAATATTATGTACACTATGTAAAAACACTTAGGATTCTTTACATATTGCAACACCTAGTAGGAGGGTTTTTTTTTTTTTACCACTCAAAAAAGAGGATCCGCCCACATTCTTGTCTTGTGTTCCACAACCTCACAGGTGTTCTAGTTAAACAGACCTCAGCTCAGTTTGAAGTTGGGTGGAGTCAGATGTATGTCACCAGACTCCATGTACAGATAAGAATGATAAAAGTCTCATTTATCACGCCCTGTTAGGTATGATGTTGTCTGACTCACCAAGCGTATGAGCTCGCATTGGCCAGGAAACACTAACAACAACCCCTGAGCTGATAACCTATATGCTGCGAATGGCAAGTTACCCTAACCTTTACCTTGTAGGTAACGCACCTGAGCAAGCTAGCAGCTTACCTTTTCAGTTGTGGCGATGTAGTCACTTTAATGCCAGGACTCACCTGCCCGCCTGCAAAGCAATTCCCATGACGCTATTTTGCAGTTGCACTATCGCAGCATCCTGGATTTAGCCTTGTCTAATGTTGTGGATAAAGCTCAGGCTATGCAAGACTAGATGAACCAAAACCCTTTTTTTTTATATACAAATAATAATTATTCCTCTCAGATTTTGAGCACAAATGTGTTAAAATGTGTGTGGGTGAGCACTTCTCCTCCTCTGCCAAGATAATCCATCCACCTGACAGGTGTGACCTATCAAGATGCTGATTGAACAGCATGATTAGGGCAGAGGTGAGCTTTGGACTGCTCATAATAAAAGGCTACTAGAATACTTACAGCTGATATCTATGCTATAAAAAGATTACAGCTCAAGGACACTAAAGGACGCTGCTATTGGGTGAGCAACTGTTTCTGCAATATTAGTTATTTTATTAAGTCTATCCCTCCATGTCAGCACGACATTTGCTAAATAACAATGGGAATGAGACGTCTGCTCAGCCCTCAGTGCAGATCAGTGGAATGCAATACTGAAGCATTCAACATTTATGTCCAGTTGCATGAGATATGAAATCATCCAAGTAAAGAATTTACATCTGGCTTGTATTACACCACATAAGTTGGACCCAAATGCCTCTGAGCTGTGCTGGCAGGGCTGTGTTGGGATTGGTACTCTCTCTTGGCGACACCCTGATGTATGTATACTTGGAAATATGGTGGAAAATATACAGGTGAGAACAACACAACATCTCGCTGCATTAGCCTTATTGTCTGTAAAGAGGTCCATAATACATTTGCATACCTGATTTTTATAACATGCATAACTGGCTGATGGCCTTTTCGGTTGATTATTGATGGAGAGCGTGGCCTCAATCCTCCAAGAAAAGCTGAATGATGACCTGTATCTGCAGCATGAAGGCGTGCGTACGCATGTGTGATGGTAATGACTGTGATGATGATCTGTAATTTGTGCCCGTGTTAAAGTGATGGTTATCATACCATTGCAACCCTAGTTACATGTGGTTACACCGATAAACGACATCAGACACAGTTCATGGTAGTGAAATGAACATTGAGTCCACAGGCAGCAGCTCTGGTCAGCCGCCTGCCCCCCTCAAAACACACACCTGTGCACCAATCATGCTGTTCAGTCAGCATCTTGATATGCTTCACCTGTCATGCGGATGGATTGTCTTGGCAAAGGAGAAGTGCTGACTAACATGGATTTTAAAAAGTCTATGCTGAAATTGAAGATAAATAATGATTTATTTGTGTGCATGACAAAACATTTTAAATCCTTTATTTGAACATCAATTGAAACACTGGGAGCAAAAACAGAAGTGTTACAGTCATATTTCTGTTGAGTGTAGTTCCAATCAAGGAGAGTTTGTACACTCCTGGTTAGTCCTCAGAGGAGGTCTAATCAGGGAATGCATTAAAATCCCCTGTTTTCTGTGAGATATACACCATCTTTAGCAAAAGTGTGTGTGGAAATGTACTTTAGGTGGAAATGTAATGTGTCTGTCGGTCTTACCAAAGCTTACTAAGCAGCACCTGGACACCTGACACTCAGTTTTCAGAGCCCGAGGTAAAACAAACACCGGATGAATCCTCCCTCTGCTCCCTGTTCATCAAGACTTGACTGAACTTGACCGCTGCAGACAAAGACCTCAGGTCTCTCTGGCAAAACACTGCAGACACAAGGCCACACCCCGGTCCTATCGTTGTGTGCACACTCATACAGATCTTTAGAAACTTGCAGGGCTGTGTTTCTGTGGGGGTAATATCTGATATAATGTGGCTCAGGACAAAGAAGAAAGCTCAGGAAACATCCTCATTAATCAGAAACCTTCTGGTTCCCTTTTTTTTTTTTTTTAAAGCTGTCAAATACACTCATCACCATGTAGGCACCTGACAAAGATGTGTTTACACAATCAAGTGAAAAGTGTTGGAAGTGTTTGGGTCTCTGCTCTTGGTCTGTCAGGCTTTTGGCCACTTCATCCTCTTGGGTGGTTCGTCAGCATTAAGAGCTCCCAGAGGGTCCCAGGATTAAGATCCTCGAAGCTTAACAGCTGACTCTGATAGTTTCAGTGGGAAGAAAAACAAATCACAGCTGCCTGCTTGATGTAAGATGCATGCTGCGCTGTCCACAGTGTGTTGAAACAGGGTGCTGATGAGAAAACAAACTAAGCAGAGCTCCTGAATTCAGCTTATTGTGGAGCAGATTTTGGGGAAGTTCAACCCTTTCTTATAACATTGTCTGCTGGCAGACAGATTCATGAATCTCTGTCTAATTTGTTACTCAGGAGAGACTGGAACTCTGAGGCCTGGAAGTAGTGCACGAATATCCTCTGTCAGTGACAGTAATCCCTCTGTCTGCTACCTGCCCAGGGCCAAAAGGCCGACAGACATAGTTAGAGACTAGCTGGTGAGCGTAGTGGAGATTGGAGAGCAAAGCAGGGCTGAAAGCAGAGTGAGCATTGGACTTTATTGGATTTGTCCAGTTGCCAGATACGGCCTACAAATGGATGTTAATCTTGCTCTGTTACTGATGGATGTGTAAATGTGTAGCTGTAATCTTCTTACATGGTCATAATACTGCGATCAACCACAAAGATAAGTTCTTGGGTCCTGGTATTCATGGTGATGCCAGCTAACATGCACCAGCCAAAACTTTTTGGAAGTTCCCAATCGGATCTGAGCTATTGTGGGACTCGCTGGAACAAGCACCGATCAAGTAGGCCCCACCTTGGTTCAGACTTTGCTCCGACCCGTCGAGACATGGACACGGGTCCTCTGGGAGTGTTCTGTGATGTCTGGCCCCAAGGAGCTTGAGTCCTTTGGGTTTGCGAGGTGTCAAAGTTGGATCCACACAAATGCCAGGAACCAAGGTTTCCCAGCAGAACATTTCATTGTGGGGGGTTTATCAATGTTCTTGTTGTCCGAGTCAGTGGTTTATTGTTGTGACTCATCTGTGTTTATCAGTGTTGCCCTCACAGCTTGTTTTCACTGCTCCAAAATGTCCAAAGAAAGTAAGATGTTTTGCTTTTGATACGTGTCATGTAAGAGCACAAAACTGTGTCAGCGGACCTATCAGAGGCCCAGTTATACTTCTGTCTGTTGTCGTGGAGGAGGTGATGTGTAAGTTCAGGAGTCCTGTTCGAGGTCCTGCAGGAGCTTATGTGCAGATCCTCAGATGAAGAGCTCGGTGGTAAACAAGCCACCATTACATTATTAGTATGTCAAAGGTTTTACTTTGAATTTTGAGGAGATGTGCTCTCAACGTTGTGTAAGATGAGGTTTCTACCAAATTATCCCAGGTTCAGTAGATAAATACAGAGGCTAGCCGACAGAGATCAAGCCTCTGCTTTCTTGTGGCTGGAAGGAGATTTGCTTGATTCCTTTGACTGGCATTTATAGGGTGCCGCCCATCCAACACAAAAGCAGAGTAAATCCCTGTCTGTGTCATGAAAACACAATCAAGCTTAGCTTGCAGTTTTCCAGTATATTATTTGAGAATAAAGGTAAGAGATAATTATCGTTCCCCCAGCACTACGTGGAGTGTCAACAAATGAAATGCTTACACAGCAAGTGTCAGCCTTTAACAGCTGTCTTCCTCAGCGTTATGAAACTCAGGTCACAGAGATAATCACTGTGTCTCCAGGCTGCTGCTATGATTCTTTTTAAGGCTTTTGTCTTCTGCTTACTGTGAGTAATGGCAGTGGAAGTTGAGGTGTCCTATGACTTGGAGACAGAGGACAATTTACAAGTAAACACTATTGTCATGGCTGGTAATGACTGTTGTTTGTCAAGCATGTGTTATTGTCCACGTTATAATCACCCATCAGGGCCACTAGTACCCACCATTGCTTCTAATCTGGCATGATTCTTGTTTTACTGGCACCAAAAAACACAACCCCTACCAAAGAAGTTTTGTGTCTTTGAAGCGTCACCCCCCACATCTCTTACAGACCAGATATTGGCTGTCTGTTTATTCCTGATGACGAACAGCTTGGCTCAGCATACAAGAGAGCGCTTGTCTCGGCCTGCACATTTTAACAGCCCACATTTTTTAGCTGTTTTTACCCCGACAGCGACACACACACACATACACATACACAAAGTCATGGTACTAATATTGTTTCAGCGGCTCCTTTTTAAAGGGGAACACATCAGCTAAAATTGGGTTGCATATAGAAAACACATCACAGGACTCAAAGTTCCAGTAAAGCAGACAGAACTGGTTTGTTAATGAGTGACTCTGCCACAGTGCTTCACTGTGGCTTTCTTATGTTTTAAAGCTCACTTTTGTGGCTTATAGAAAATGGTCCCCACATTTTGGGAAATTTGCTTATTCTTTTTCTTTCTGAGTGTTAAATGAGATGAGCTGATTCTGGGTATAGAGCTTAAGCCTGTAGCAGATTTGCTCAGCTTAGTATAATTGCTGGACAGCATGTAAAGCAGCTAGCCTGGCTCTGTTCAGAGGGAACAAAAACCACCTACATCCTCTAAAGCTCATTAATTAATATGTTGTGTCTTGATTGTTATCCGTACACATACAGGAATGTTAAAAACACAATCTGTAGTTTTTGGGTGAGTTGCACGCTGTTTCTTGGCAACCGGCAGATTCATCATCAGTCGTGTGGTTGCCAGGCAACCTGCATGTGCTGATGCAGATGCGTGGATGCATTACGTGACCTGGATACTGTGTTAGAAAATGGCTCCACATTTATTCTGCTGGAAGTTGCTCTTTGGAAACATATGCCAAACAAAAGTTCTGTAGACAATCTCAGTCCTTCCCTGACAGAGCTGAATACCTCACTGTCGACTCCCTGCGAACATGACAATTATTTGCTGATACAGTTCATTTAGACTTCTCATATTTTATTGAACAAAGTGGATCAAATCTAATATAAAAAGAGTTACTTTGGGTTTTCATTTATAACGAGTGTTTATGGGGAAAGATCTTAGATTTGTGCTATATAATGCTCCATGCACATATCCAGAAAAGAGAATTAGCCTCTCTCTTTAGTACGCTGTGGCATTTCTGCCGATCTGTAAAGAAATGCATTTCCTTGAGTTGAACACTTGAGGTGTACATCCGTGATTATGAACAGGAAACAAAACTGTGGTAACAAATCTGTCTCTCTGCTTCCAGTCTCAATGCTATGCTAAGCTAATGACTTTCTGGCAATAGTTACACTGGGACTGGTGCTGTATCAATCATTTAGTCAAACCCCAGGGGTGTAAGTGTGTTTCCCGACCTGACAAACAATTCCCTTTTCCCCCCTTTGTTGATAGCCAAGGAGCCGTTTTTCCATTAACCACAGGTTGGTGTAGAATAACTTCAATGAAAACAGTCAGGTCTTGCCTCTCAGATCGTTTGGTGAAGCTGATGTTCAGTAAAGACTAGCTGTAAAAGAATTGTCGGTGTTGGTTTTGAACAGGGCTGCAGAATGTCACGCGAGTTTCCCACAGAAACATCCCTGTTCTCACACCGAGTGTTTCACTTCTCCCACCCGCTCTTGTGTTCTGCACTGTGTAGTGATACTGGCTGAGCAGGATGTTGTTGCTGTGTCCTCCAAATCTGACCCTACTATCAGGATTAAATGATTTATCGACGAATCATGGGACTTATTTAATCACACAACATGCAACACAAGTCCTTGATATCCATTGGCTTGAATATTTATGAGAGTCTCCAAACACAATTGATCAAGAAGTATTTCCCCCACCAAATTGGATGACATTTATTACTACTCCTGCTCCATCAGGGTTGCTTATTTTCTTCTTTGGCTGGCAAAGTTTTGACCTGCAGACAGGAGAGCCTCTGTGTATGTGTTGTGTCTCTCTTATCTTGTAAGAACAGTATGTATCCCAGCCGGTAGCCCTGAAGGAGGATGAGTTATCATTCCTCATGAATGACAGAAAATGTGAATGACGCCGTTTAATTTTTGGTATTATCTCCTCTAAACTTAAAGAACCTTGGCTGCTTGGGGAACATGTTAACAGTCATGCCTGATGAGACACGTGGACTGATTTTTAACATTATTTCTCACTTTACAGCGTGAATTTTCATCCTGTGGGAAAAAAAAGCAGTTGACTGCCTCATCAGCAGTTGGGTTGCTGGCTGCCTCTCCTTGTTTACAGAAGCCACTGTCAGTCAGAGGCTTCACAGGGCTTACTTACTTACAGGGTTTCTCTGCCGGTTGTTTTTGTGGTTCTCCTTAACTGTCACGAAAGCATCACTTGTGTTTCCATCTCAGTTTTGGCAGCTTGTGTCTGGCAGGGGGAGCTTTGCTGACGTGTAACTGAAGCGTGTGGGAGACAGAAATGATAGCTGACAAGAAATGTGAAGGACTCTCTCTACCAGGCCTGTCCCCTGACGCTTCAAATAATGCTGTGTTCCAGTCAACGCAGGAGGTTGGAATTTCCTCGCATCTGACCTCCAAACGTTCCAGGTGCACCACAACAAAATTACCAAAATCCTGGCTGACCAACACAAAATGATATCTCTTTGACAAATGCCCACACAATTAAAGCTGTACAGCCTCCTTGCATATCAAGGAGGTTAAAATGAGGTAAGCTCCTTTATATGGATCCACCGCGAGCTTATGAGTAGGACTTCTGACTTTGAGTAGCTTTCCAAGAAATGTTTGAGTTCAGACCCTGCGTGTTTGTTTATACACCGTTATTGGGCACTTAGATGTATCCAGAGTTCCACTCAAAGAGGAAGTGAGTCCAAACAAACTGTAAAAAAAAACATTTTAACTCATTGGAACCTTTGACTGAATGCAAAGCATGCTGGGAGCGGCTCCCCTTTCATTTTTCTCACTCAAACGCACAAAAAAAGAAATCCATTCTGAAGCCAGTGTGAGCCTATGACCAGACAGTAATCATATCGCACAGCCTGCCGTGTAATTATGTTGAGTGGTTCTGCTGATATTGTTCTGCTGTCAGAGGTCTCATTTAAAGTCATACGGCCATATTGTGCGTTCCTTCCCAGGGTCGGGGAGTGGCTGCCTGCTATGGTAAATTTATCTAGATCGACTTCTCTGAAATTAATGCAGGAGCACCCTGTCATTGACGTATGACCTGTTTAAATGAAGTCAGATAAAGCAGCAGCAGCAGACAGATGTGGTAGTATTAACTGGAATACTAAACTATACTTATAGTGTCTAGTCATACATTTAGGGACTTTTTTTAAGAATCAACTGCGGCTGTTTTGAGCTGTCTCTGTCACACAGACCCCCGCTGTGACTGCGGTTGACACCCGTTACAGTGGACTCTAATGGTGACGTCTATATGGCACTTTACAACACAGGTCATACACTGCTGACAGAGGCTAAGTGCCAGGTGCAGCCTTCATATGCACATTCACACACCAATGGAAGAGCCACCAGGCAAAATGGGGTTCAGCCACAACATTCCTGAGAGCGTCACCTCTGTACACCTGCATACTACAGAGATGAGGATGAAGATGAGGAGCAGAGCAGAGCAATGACTTTCTGTCTGGAACATTGGACTTACCCGAGAGGCCAGCCCAGCCAGTCCTCATGTGTTTGGAGAATGCCACACGTGTCCCTCAACACATTTGGTCTGCCCTCTAAGCATCACCTGAAGTATGAGAAATATTTCTATTGCAGATATGAAGTGCTGAGGACCTCAGGACATGTAAAGGGAGTCTGTTTCTGTGTTTTTTCTGATCTGATCAGGATGTCTTCCTTACACCTTGCTGTTTCGGTGTACGGCCGACTAGAGAAGCTGCATCCACTGTCGTCTTTTCAGAGCACTTTTTTTGTGCTCCAGCTCCGAACACTTGTAGCTGAAAATCTCTAAACTTTTCAAAAAAGGCGCTGACTTTTTCAGCCAAGGAATTGTCACCTGTCATCCTAGTAGCCAAAAAGCTGCAGAGGAAGCGTGCACTGGCTGTGTCTGTGTATCCTGGAGTTCATCAGGCAGACACAGAAAAGACCATATGTAAGTGCAGCTCTTCCATACGCTGAATGTAGCTGGTGAGTGTTGTGTTTGTATCGCCCTATGCTTTGTAAGCTGGTGGGAAGCTGTGCAGTCAGTCCTCTGTTACCATGGTGATGGCTCATGCCAATCAAAACCAAGGTACAGTGTTTTTTTTGTTTTTGGTGCTTCAATCCAGCGTTCCTGGAAGAAACGTTTCTGAATCGTTTAGGAGGTGCTGGAGGATATGAGCAGGGAGAGGAAGTCATAATTTAAGGAATGTCAAACTGTCACTTTCCCTGAAAACTGAGACAGTTGTACCTTTGAGTTCTAACTGTAGGCCTGCTATTGGCTTTAATATTTACCTTCATTACTTCACTTTGTAGCAACATCATTTTGAAGATTATATACAGCTCCGCAGATTATGTACTGCAGGAGTTCTCACAGCGACCTGACAGGCACAGGAAATAAAGCCTGTACGCCTTTTCATCCTCCCCACAGACAGACATGTCACGTCTTTACCCTTCTTTTTCCCAAATGTGCGAATTCTTCACGTGATGCAGGCGACCCAGGGTGCACCGCAAGTATTTCAAATATTCAGCGAAGCTTTTCATCAGACTCAGCTGAGAGCAGGAAATAGGTCATTTCTCCAGACTGCAACTGGAGATGTAAAAGGTTAGAGGCCAGGTTTTCTTTCCATGCACACACAAACACAGCCCAACCTCGGGGACACAGGCAGCTCTTTGACCGCCACTGCAGGAAGTGACTGTTAGTCTTTATGCATCAACAGTGGCTGGGAGAGAGGGAACGCTCCAACACTCTGACCAGCCGCTCTGCATGCTACCACATCATGTCAGACACTGCATTCCTAATGAGGTTACTGAGTTTAGTGTGACGACCCTATAGCTGAGTGGAAAGTCATTTCTCCAGAGCAGCAAACTAATCTTGGCTGGATGTAAATCTGCACGCAGGCGTTAGTCTGTTTCAAATCTTTAAAAAAGCCTATTACAGTTTGTGCTAGCACGGCTCGGTTTAGTGTTAAGTGTGATCTCTATGGTTTCATTTGTGTAAGCCTCTGTCCTGATTCTACATTTGGAAAAACTGGCAAAAAAGTCAGCTTTATAAGTGCGGGTTTAAATCCAAAAAGCTGAGGGTTGAATAACTCCAACTCACAAGGCCAGACGTGGTGCCCAGCTGCTCCTCAACAACTGGGACTATGTTGGTAGACATTTGACGGATTACACATCTGCGCCCAGTCCATCCCGCTCTCCCTTTCTCTTGTTTCCCAACAAAACATGGAAGGAGGAGGAGAGGATGATGTGTAAAACACTTCTGTGCACACTCTCACCTGCAGACAGGAAATATTTGGATATGCACGAAAGGGCTGATTGCTTTCAGATGTCAGATGTCATCTGCTCTGGGAACATTTAGTTTATTTTCAACCCCTTTTTATAAAAAGGCCAGCAATAGTCCGAGCTCCTGTTTGTTTTAAGAGTCCAAATGTTCACTGTCTTGCGCATTTGCATGATATGGTGCAACAGCTATCCTTCTAAAAATAACCCAACAGCTCATTTCCCCTTCATATAATCTCCAAATATTTACCTAAGCCTGTTTTAAATGTGATGTTGAAATCCAGCCCATTTCCAGGCAGAAAATGTCGAAAAGCATTTACAGTCTGTCTCTGTTCTTGGTTTAAAGAAAAATATACTCTTGATCCTTTAATTGTGCCTGTAAAGGAATAGGGAGTCGGAGATTCATCTTATATGACACTTTCCGGGGGGCTGATGCTTCACTGGCTGGTGGTGTCAATGGATGCGCTGGACTGTTCTCAGGTTTTCTTTCTTTTTCATCCTGCTCAGCTGTAGCAGTGCAAGATGTGAATTAGCTCAGTTATGTGCAATCCTCTCAGCAGAGGAAGTGAGCAGCAGGGGGGAGACGCTTCTGCACCAGGCTGCCAGTGCTTTCTCAGCCTGGTTTCTGTCCTTCATTCACTCTGTCTCTTGCGCTCTCACCAGTCTGTGGAAGAATATTAATGACAAAAGATTTGACAGGGCACAGGCCAAATTCTGAGCACTACACAGTCTTGGACGCACACGTTCTGCTCAAGTCTGCTCTGTCAAGTGCGACCATGGCAGCTTCTGAGAGATAGAATTCTGAATTGCATATTTTAAGCCTGTATGCCTGATTGTCAGTTCATTTTTTTTTTTTTTTTTAAGTCTTATATGAAGTCGGATCAGATTACAGTCGACCTAACCACCTCTATCAGGACCATAGGCCAAACACACACAGCTGCCATTCTTCGCTGAAATAATGCTCAGTTGGAAGCTCAAATAGTATGCTGCTGTGTTCCAGGTCACAAGTCGCACAAAAAAATTTATAAATCGTTATTATTTCATAGCTTCCTGATTGATCACCAGGCAAAAAGACAATGGAGAGTTAAATCCAGAGGGACGTCGGGCCATATTTCAAGGAAAAACAACATGTAGGTTAACTTTTGAGCTAATGTTGGACAACAGCTAATGTTAAAGCTAACATGATACACGTTAAATGACTCGTTAGAAAAGGTACAAATTAATTCTAAAATATCAGTTCACATCATGAACACATTTTTTCAAGCCTGGAATTGAAACATGCTGGGTGGATGTTAACACAAAACTGAAAAGGCATAAAAAAGACATAATTTGCCAACAGAATTGAGAGTGATTTTAGTCTTTATATTCTGATTTAAAAAAATATAACCAAATGTTGCTGTTTGTCTGCAGCTGATGGTTATGATGCCATTCTTCCAGCTTTTATTTTGAAAGTACCAGGACGGTATAGAACAGCATGTTCCTTAACTTCCAGGTTAAAATGAATGATGTGTGCAGCTTTGATTTATCATGAGCGTGAGAATCTGAAGCGCCGGGACAAATTTAGTTACATTACACAATTCCCCTTGCATGCACCATTCATCTGTTCCGGTCACGATTCTGTCCCACTGACACACACAGCTAAGTCTTCTCTTAAACCTGTGAGTGTGCTCTCTCAGAGGTTGACTTACAGGCTGGTTCTCTCAAATTTTTATCATTATTATACTTTCATACCACTCTGGCTTTCACTAATGAGTACTAGAACTGTCTGCAGTATTGCCACATACTGTATCTTCAATACAGGATTGAATGTTTTGAAAAGATATATTATCCAGGAAAGGGCCTACTGTCTGATGTCAAAATGGGATCTGTCTTAACGGCTCCTTCTGTGTCGTTTTACCTCCACTTGGCTGCTTGTCCAAGCTGACTGAATGTCTAGAAAAAAACGTCATGGAAAAGTTTTCGCGCAAAAAAGAGGAAGGTCACAGCTCTGAAGGATCTGAACACATTCCACATCTCCTCCTCTGCCACAGCTGTGTTTATCATGAGCAGTGTCTAATCTCACTGCTGAGCAGCGAATCAAAATGTCCGGGCAAGACAGCCAAAAGAAATGGAACGACTGAGCAGTTCAATAACTAAATGGAATGGCGGGATAAAGAGCATGTGCACTTGCTCCAAACATCTGTTTTAAGGCATGGGGATGGATATCGGATGAGACCTTGGGTTGTTGAGTTCTCTTCTGTCAGGATGCCAGTTCATCGCAAGAGTGGTGAGCTGGATATCAGTATCTAGATAAAGAGGCAGCACTAGGTTGAATTTGACCAGACAGAGACACTCTGACTCACAGACTGATAAAATATAAGCTAATACAGTTGAGCTGCTTTTATACCCTCTCTTATTTGGGCATTATTGTGGGAGAGTAAGCTGGCTCCTTGAAGATAAGAGGATGTTGGTCTTTGGCGCTCTAAATCCCTCAAAAGTCTGTACTTTGATTGTGATCTGGAGCCACATTGGTTTTCATTTGGAGTGTTTGTTCTGGCCACCTGGCAAGTGCAGGCCCCTTGTTCACTTACCTTGTGAATAATATGTGGCGCCTCACTCATTAGTTTGTTGCTAAGTTTGTCTGCCTGCCATTTGGTGTTGTGAGGGAGGTGCACGATAGGTTTATGAGAGCCTTGTGGAACATCTGGAAGAAACACCGACTAGAGATATGAAATTGGACCAAAATGGTAAAGCCGTGGGCTGTAAAACCAAAACAATAAGCTGAAAGACACTACAGACTTTGCAGACTTTGGTGATAATTTGCTGGATTTTTGCCACTTTCATTGGTTATACAAAATATTTGCATTCACCCAGATTATGTTGTGACAAGTAAATGTAATGGTGTCTCTTCCTCACTCACCACACACAAGTGCTATGGCTCAAATGTAAACGCTTTTTGGATCTCTGGCCCACTTTACGATTACGCCCAAATCAGTGCTCACTTTGGCTGGATTACTGGATAAATCTTCTCTCTACTGGGAGTATGTTCGTTATGTGAACTGAACTGAACTAGTAACAGGGAAATCCTGAAGTGGAATATTTTTTGTAGTTACTGAACATACTGAACATGGAACAATTTTGTGTTAACGGAAATCTCATCATTACCTTTTGAAAAACACCCCAAGTGTGTTTAGATGTTTTAAATTGAGTCATCCACTACTCAAATAAACATTTTTAATGTAAATTCATCTTAAAGTTACAGAAACGAAGCATAGAAGAAGACTAAAGAGCTGTAGACCAGAATGCACCGACATGCATAATCCCTCACACAAACACAATGTGTTTGTAGAGCTGGCAGCGGCTCGTCGGGACTTGTTGAACAATAAGCCGATGTCAGAGCATCTCCACTTGCACTTGTTTTATCCTCACCCAACTCTAACAACCCCCTCACCTCTCACCCCCTCTGAGTGGCCGAGCAGCAGTGGTGTCATTTAAGGACACTTTCCCAGGGCTGGTACTGTGACTCAGCCACAGGCCACTCGTCATGCCGGCCTCCACTGACCAGGATCTAGGAGTGGTGCTCCAGACTCTCAACCACAAACGAGAAAGGATACATTTTTATTAGTCTCACTTTTTCCACCTTAAAAATGTCTATACTGAATAAATGACAGGGAAGTGTTAGTACAAAAATAGAAAGAATTGATGGCATGTCTGCGAGTCCAGACAGTATGTTGCACAACCGTGACCACTGTGTTGATGATTAGACAGAATGTTTTCCTGTTGATTTCCAGAAGTCTCCGTGACCTCTTTGAGGATCTGGTTTTAATCACAGGCTCCGCTTTTCTTCCCCACTGTGTCTGTCTGATTCTGAGTGGCAGCATAATCTGATTGTTGTCATCCACAACTGTCATGTGTGCGTGTCGGACTGAGGGAGCAGCCACTCCTAGACACACCACAGTGATTTCATTTGTTATTGACCCAATTTTCTCCTCGGTCTTCCCTCCTCGGAATTCAGAATTCTGTCTCCAATGTTTGAACTGCTTAGAAAAGAAACTGTAATGGCAGCGTTTGGAAAAACTTCCCTATTATTGCTTTATGATATAATAAAATGAAGGCTCTCAAAATATCTCTGAGCATAGTAACTCTCAGCCCCCTGAAGCACGTGGCTGACATTAGGGCTGCAGCGAACATTTCTTTGAACTGTCAGTTATTCACATGATTATTTTCTCAATGAGTTGAGTGATTGTGTGTCGACGTGGCTGGGTTTGAAAAAAAAAATAAAAAATTCTGATTCAAAATGATCTTTATTTCAATGATCTGATTGTGCTTCATTTTATCTCAAGACTGATTTTTAATATATGCCTTTTCCCAAGAAGGCATGTAACATTATTAAACACCCACCAAGCACCAAATCGGGCAAGTAAATCTCAGAAGGCAACAAAATGTTTGTGCCAGAACATGTCATTGTAAACATGCTGAGAGTCTCGACCACATTTGTGTACGCACATGCTGCTCTCTGTGTCAGAGTTTGAGAGACGACACAGGGACTTATTTTCCTTTGTTGAAATACATCTGTCATTATTCCCTGATTGTTTTGTCACAACAGCATAATTAGATGCTAAAGCCTTTACAATATCCCATTCATTATTCTATAGGCATATTTAAATTCTGAATATAACATTGACATTTCCCTCTGCAGAGCAGGTTGTGTTTTCAGCCCTGTCTATTTGTTGGTTGGTTTGTCAGCAGGATTAGGCTACACAGAAACTACTGAATGCATTGAAACTCCATGAAACTTGGATGGAGGATGGGTCTCGGCCCAGAATAGACCTCATTGTTAACTTTTGGTGCTGATCCAGATAAAGGGACTGATCCAGAAATGTCTTCTCACTTTCATTAACAATGCCTTTTTCAACGATTTGGTTAATTTCTCGTTAATTCATCTTCATCTTCATTCATCCTGATAAAGATGTATTTAAGAGTGAGTACAACTTGATGTGGATTCCAGATCTGGTGAGCTTAAAGTATGATTGTGTATTTAAGGGCAGTTTAAAATTTGGAGCGGATGAGGGCAAATTGAATTTGATAGTGAATTAAAGAGGACTGAGGTATGCACTTTGCATACAGCCAGTCTAGATTTGCCCTGGCAGAGGGCTTCTTTTTAAAATGTACAGCATTATTTCGCAGCAAAATTGACAAAATTCTCACTTGTAAAAGTAAAATGGGTATTGTGGAACATCCTTAACCCAATCAATATTCAAATTGGGACCTTGTGAATCAAAATAAAATTTATTCAGGAAGTCAGTGGTGACACCCAGATCTCATTGTATTGTCTAGAAAATGTCCGAAACTAGTGAAACATTCCCTTCACAAATTCCCGAAGCCTGAGGTCACATCTTCAAGTTGCTTGTTTTGTACAGGAGTAGTCCAAAAGCCAAAGCTCTCTGGTTTAACATCACATACGACAAAGACAGGCACCAGGTCATCGCAGTCACAGAGCTGAAACCAGGTTGTTTAGCATTTTCTGTGATAAATGACAACGAGGATTAAATTCTTTGATTGATGGACTAATAATTGACGTCCAGCCTCTGAACATAAGTCGAGGAATGTTCCTGTAACACTGTGTGCTTCTCTCGAGGATTGGGGGTCTCAGGCTCTCCATAATGAAGCCACATGCTGCTTTTTACAACAGGTCTGATCCAGCAGGGAATTCTGTTAGATCCCTTTGCCCCAACAGGATCATCCCCAGCCACCTTTTGGGGGTCTCAAACTCAGCAGCTGCCCTTGTATGTCTGACACATCACAGCCCTGATGTTTTTCCTGCTCTTGTTCTGCATATTTCTTGCGACACAGACCATGAATTCACAGATTTGGGCCGCCTGCAGCCTGTCTCGATGAAGTTCAGCCATCTCCTTTCCGTCCACTCCTTATCCATCTGAGATAGCAGCCTCATGAATGTGGTCTTTGTGGAGGGTCTTTTGAACAGACTAGTGTGAAATAAGCCTGTCAAGTAATGCCTCCTTGATTACAGCTGCTGTCCTCCCTCCATCAAGGATTCCTCTTGTCTTCGAGTGGCCTGTGGTAGAGAGAGGGCGCTCACATAGATGGCCGAAACAAATCGGAGCTTAAACATGACCCCATCGGACACAGCTCTGCCCCTAAGTCTCGCCTCCTGTTGGATTTATTCCAATGGCGATAAGAAGCTAATGAGCGTGGTACAAAAAGGGGCAGTCTGCTCGCTGCTGGTAGTAGATGTGGATTAGGTTAGAGCTGTAAAGCTCCAGCTGCTCCAGTTGTTCACTGTCGCAAAGGAGGATCAAATTGTTCTCTTGGGGAAAAGGAAGTTGTGAACTTGACTCTGTTTGTGCACACTGGAGCGAGTAAAGTATGTTTTTTCCTTAAACAATGGGAAACCAAATATATGATTATTGGCTTCAGATGATCACAGCTGAATAGATACATTGATACAGAGGACACCGACCTTGTTTCTGATTACAAATATCTAGATACTACTTTCTTCATGGCACTTGCAGAATCATGCAGGCTCTCCCACATTGGATGGTCAAGTATCTGGACATCCTCATCCCTTTGTGTACCCTAGGTCTTGGCCCGTTCTTAATGTCCAGGGTCAGTATTTTCAGTTTAAAATAAATCTTAATGCTATTGCATATAATGATTATTTTAAACAGGTTATTGGAAGGTTTTCATTTTTGTTTGGTTTTTTTGTAAAAAAATTGGGTTACCCTGTTTTTGTGTGGAAGAATTTGACCTGAGAAGATAATGATAGATAATGATTATTTTAAACAGGTTATTGGAAGGTTTTCATTTTTGTTTGGTTTTTTTGTAAAAAAATTGGGTTACCCTGTTTTTGTGTGGAAGAATTTGACCTGAGAACCTGAAGCACTGATGGCCAGCCAGTGTTGGACCTCACTGATGCTCCTATAGTCCATTATTGTGCATTCCTTCGTGCGATAATTTATTATATAAAAATACTTAATTTGTGGTGATGAATCTTCTAACTGTGATTTCAGCCATTATTGCACTGAACGATATGAAATGTAACTTTACTGTACAATGGCGGCAACATTTGCGCCGAGGCTGTGTTTTTCCATGTGTTTGAATTCAGATCCATCACTGAACTAGGCCTGTCGTTTCCCCTCTTCTCTGTAAAGTGGCTGTCATAAAGTAAAGTAGGTTTCCCCTCCAGCTCCATCAGCAGTTCAGATTACAGAGCATAAACATGGATAATGGAGCTCACCTCCGTGGATCGCTGCTGCAGTCAGGTTGATAAACAGGAGTGAAGATGGATCCCCTTTTCATCCCAGACATTCAAAACTGATCTCTGAGCTCTCCCTCTGTTGATAAATGGCTCTGGATCAGTGCAGAGTCTGATGTGACTCTGGGTGTTTATTCCTCCAGAAGGTCTTGCTCTGGCAGCTGCCTCCTGCTGTATATATACAGTATCACATCAGATCTACCTTGTTTAAACAGTGGTGTATTAAAACTCCTGTTTGTCCTCTTTCATCCAGGTCATGGAGAGTGTCACTGTGGGGAGTGTAAATGCCACGCTGGTTACATCGGAGACAACTGTAACTGCTCCACAGAGACGTCGTCCTGCATTTCAGACGATGGGAAGATGTGCAGCGGGCGAGGCAGCTGTGTGTGCGGCCGCTGTCAGTGCACCGAGCCGGGAGCCTTTGGAGATACCTGTGAAAAGTGCCCCACCTGCCCTGATGCCTGTGGCACTAAAAGGTAAAGTCTACTTCATTATGTGAGAAGAGGGTGAAAGACTGAAACAAGGTGCTGCAATTTGGCTCCAGGAATCTGCCTCTCTGATGAGACGCAGTCAGCCGACCAGGGAAAAGGTCAAACCATCAAACACATCGAGTTAAAACTCTCACATAACTCACTCACTCATGGACTTATCTGAGCTTTGATGAAGAAGTCATAAGAGAGTTGTCCAGATACCTAACATGCCATTTGTGACCCTAAGAAATGAAACTGTTGCCCCGCCGTTTGAACTTGCATCACTCAGAGTGTCAGCTGAGCCTCTTTGAGGTTCAGGTTATATGGCTATCAGACATCTAGTAAAGAGAAGGGTCTCCTGTGAGGACAGAATAACTGCTGTGTCCTCTCTACATGCTTCCTTACGTACACATGGCTCCAGTTTTCCAAGGCAAAGGCAATCTTTATAGAAGCACCTTTCACCCCTGACCAGACAGCAGTTTAGAGACAGGTCATCAGCTATGTATGCTCCAACTGTATGAGCAGTGAGATGGTATTTGAAAGAGGAAATGATGCTGAGCAGCAGCCAAAATGTGTGCTCTATTAGCAAGAGTTGTACATGTCTCTGGATTTCTCAGGAGTAACACATTTGCCGTTTTTTTTTAAATCATTTTTGATGTTATAGTTTTGTTACTTCTGCTGTGGGGTTTGTTTTACTGCCGTATGTTTAATCAACAGGATATCGAAATGACAGATTTAACTCAGAAAAGGTGTAAAGTTTTTGGTGAGGATCCAGGATTTTTAGGATGTCATCACATATGGTCCTTTTTGAAGTAACGAAACTTAGTACTCTTGAAATAGACAGAAAAGTGGACCAACAAAAAAGGGGATTTTTTGTGTTCACATTTACAGTCCATTTGAAAGATGACTTCTCTTTAGTTCGCACTTAAGTTCCTCTGGAGCTCAGACTTTGACTTTGTTTTGGAAATTTGGTGGTTTTCACTTGGAAGAAGATGCTGCTCCGCTTCTTCTCATTTTACCGTATGTTGCAAAGGAGCCGATTGTGAAACCACCCTTAACAGATTTTTTTTTTCTTTTTTTTCAATAATTCTGCTCATGATGTCCTAACAAGTTGTTTCTACCCCTGATCTTTTAATGTTTAATGTGTGTGTGACAGTGCCAAGTTTAATGAAATCATTTCTTCCTCCAGTTCACAGAGACTGGAGGAGGATGACTGCTCATTTTAAAGCACGTGTCATCTGCATTAAAATGTGTAAATCAGTTTGAATATGAATTAGTAGGATACAGAATGCACCACAGCTTTTTCTTTGTTTCTGATTATATTTTGTATGGTGGACTATAGGATTATACTGTATATACTCAGTTGTCAGTACGTGCAGCTAAATCTTGCCTTCAGGAAGGTTCTAATGTTCTGTTTTTGTTACAGAGGTGTTGATTTAACTGTAGGATTATTTTAGAGGCTGCAGTTTGTGTTGCCAGTTTACTGTTGATTGTTTTATCCCAAGTACATATACACATTATTTTGCAATAAATCTGGACAGTAGGAGAGAAAGTGTGCCATGAATTACACATATGATGTTGGTCAACATATAATATAATTTTGTTTTGTCAAGAAAAATCTCAGTTTGACATAAAGATGGCAAAATACCATTTAGTTGTGTGTGACATCGCTCTGTGGACTACATCGTCTCCTGGCGGTCACATCAGCACAGAAAATGTTTTTAAAATCATGAAATCACGACAAGTCCGACCATATTGTCAGCTGCAGTGAAAGGAGAGTGAATTTTGTGAGCAAACTTCTTCACAGGACCGGCTCTATAAGGTAGAGTTATAGGTTTTGGTGAGTGTTCAGTGAGACGTCACTTGCGTCTCTGTTGGTTGTTAGTTAATTATTTTCACAGCCTTATACATGACTAGTTTTATAACATACTGCGACTTCCTCATGTTCAAAAATGATGTTTTAAATTGACAAACATCATATGTGTAATTCATGGAACAATTCCCTGATGCAAAGTGAAACATCAGTAATTGAAATCACTGGCTGCAGTGTATTTGTTCTGTGTGCCGCATGGTTCACCCACTGTTCAACTGCTTGCAGAGAAACTCACACAGTGGGACGTTTTGACAGCTGATGTGTCGGAGCAAACCTAAAACACAACATTCAAATAACAAATTCAGGAGGGTGTGAAGGCCTTGTGTACATTTTTGTTCTCTGTAAGCTTCCCAGCTCATGACTAAAGACAAAAGAAAGCCCTTTTTATAAGATTTAACTTTGAGTTGTACTTCTCTGCTTCAGGGAATGTATCGAATGCCGGCTTTTCAACTCGGGACGACTTGCAGACAACCAGACGTGCCAGCGCCTGTGCAAGGATGAAATCATCACCGTGGAGAACCTCAGTTAGTAAACACACACACACGCATACTCATACATGTACTATACCCACGCACACCAGCTGGCTGGCAGAGAGAAGTGTTCACATCTGTGGCATCTGCAAAAGTTTAGCTTTTCACATTACATACTTCTCCCACTGTCACTTTTTATTAGACTTTGTGTTTTTGTGTCTGCCTGCCAAAGTACAGTCAGACGTCCAGTCATTTAAAATGTGACACATTGAACACCTCTGATGAAGTCCATACAAACAGTCACAATAGCCTAATACCCCATTAAAGGAATAGCTGAATAAACTGTTAATTAACTGTTAATTTAATAAACAAAATATGATGACACGACAGACACAAAACACTTAAATCCGCTGCAACGATAAGTCAATTCATTTTGTTAATCAATGAATAAATTCAGTCATTTTTCAAAGAAAAATGTCAAAGATTTATTAGTTGTTAAATTAATTTAAGATATGCTGCTTTTCTTGGTATGATAACCAACAATTTACTGTATACGCTGCAACTTCACTCCCATAAGTGAAAAAAATGTACATACAGTTAGGATTAAGTCACTTTGTACATTAGCATCTAGCAACTGGATCTAATATACTGTGTCCAGAGCAGAATGTCACAAAACATCAAACTCCAAAAGCAGTTTATAAAAAGAACCTTGTCCTTTTAGTGATATCAATGGCTACATCAGAATGCTGTTTGTTGATTTCAGCTCAGCTTTATACACATGACAGAGATAAGAAAACTGCACAGCCTAATGGTACTCAAGTCCAGAGGATGACATATCTACTGCCCTCCACTCAGTCTTCACACCTGGACAATAAGAACAGCTACATCAGAATGCTGTTTGTGGACTTCACTTCAGCAGTCATTACAGTCTCACCCATTAAGCTTATCGTAAAACTTAACTGGACTTGACTATCATGCTCTGCAACTGGATACTGGACTGGACTCACAAGCAGACCCCGGAGAGTTTGGATTGGCAGTCACGACTCCTCTACATTAGTGCTCAACAATGGAGCCCCTCAGGGTTGTGTGCTCAGTCTCCTCCTGTTCACACTGTAACCATGACTACTCTCCCAGACTTCAAGAGGACAACACCACCATCATCGGCCACATTGTAACAACGATGAGGGTTCATATCAGGAGGAAATGGACAGTCTCACCGAGTGGTGCACAGAGAACAATCTACTTCTCAATGTCAGCAAAACCAAGGAGCTGATTGTTGAGTTTAGAAAAAAGGAGGCAAAGACCCACACTGCTGTCTACATCAGTGGAGCTGAGGTGGAGCAGGTGAACATTTCAGCCTGACAGAGTTTCCTGTTTCCTATTTAACACCTCACACACGTCTGTGATTAGTGATGAAAGCACACCAGTGAGCACTGGTCAGTGTGCTCCTGATGTTTCTGTTGTTATGTGGCAGGTGTCCACGGACACCGTCACTCCACGCAGCTACGGAGCAACAGCAACCCTCAGCTACACCCCCTCATTTGGTTCAAAGAGTTCAATCCATTGGAGTATAAAATCCCTCACAAGCCTCCACTGTCCTGCCTTCTTCTTAGGGAGTATCCACCCACTGAGCAAACATGTACCTGCCTCTCTCATTAACATTTCAGAGCAGGAAGATGGAGTTTCAGGTTTAGCTTTGCAGTCTGAGTCCATCTATGTTCATTCTATCTGTAAAGCTTCTTTACATCCCTCACAGCCTGGAGGGAAAGTGTTTAGGAATGTATTAATAAGTGCACAGTGATTTATGACCTCCATGGCACTGTGCTGCTGCATGGCGCTGCACAGAGAAAGAGCAGACTGACGCTCGCGTGTTTAGTTTGAGAGACTATTATAAGAACGTTCCATACTGGCCCAGCATGGCTCTGGCCCAGATCTGACGTGTTTCAGAGCATTCCCCGCTAGTTCAGCCATCTGACTGGCCTTAATGGACTCCACATGTACATTCCAGATACTTTGTGCATGAAATAGAGGAGGAGGGGCCAGGGCCATGTTACCTCACCCTGCCTCATGAGCTTTGGACTCTTTTTGGGTGATGAAGATTGAGTGAAAACACGGGGCACCCAGAATATCAGCATCTCAACCACTCAGTTGTGATTTCACAGCAAAGACATTCAGGATATTTGAGGATTGTTTTGTCCCTCAGGATGACATTTCTCGTTATTTGCCTCATCCTTCCCCTGGCTCTCTCTTTTTGTTCCTCAATCTGAAGCCAGACCTTGATGGATAACATTAGTGATGATATTATAACCCCCCTGCAAAACATTAGTAGAAAGTGAGACCATACAGAATGAAGAACAAATTGGACAAATATGGATAGAACCTTTTCCAGGCAGAATAATATTCTCCCTAAGTGAGCATGAAGAGGAAAGAAACTCAAAGGTAGTTTAACAAAAATGTGAAAGCAGTGTTGGAAGAAGTATTCTGACCTTGTACTTAAGCAACAGTATCTATATACCACAGTGTAGAAAAACTCTTTTCAAATAGAGATTCAAGATATACTTGCAGTGAACGTGCTGTTTCTGCAGACTGTCATCTTTCAGAATATAATAATTACTGAAGCATTGATGTGTTTATCACTTTAGTGTTGAACTACATCTGCAAAGTAACTCGAGTAATTGAATTAAATGTAGTGGAGTAAAACGTACAGTATTATTTGCCTCTGAATTGTAGTGGATGGTAGATGGTGGCATAAAATAAAAAATAGTCATGTGCAGGTATCTCAAAATGTTATTAAACCACAGTGTTTGAGTAAATGTACTTAATTACTTTCCACTACTGCATTAAACTCAACTTTTAATCAAGTGACACGTTGTTCAGGAGGCTGTCCTTGTTTCTCAACAGTTGTTTCTGCACATTTTCTCCACCTCCTTTTTCTGGTACATGGCTGTCTAAAGAAAGAAACCACTCTCTACATATCTTTCTTTAGACAGCTATTTGTCTCGATTGTAGTTCTTCCATCAGAGGATGGACATGGAGCATGGTTCTTGTTCTGAACTGACTGAAACTCAGCGTGTTTCTCTGTTTTCCCCCCTCAGAAACGGACGACCCCGGCGCTGTGCTTTGTCTCTATAAGACAGACAACGATTGTGTCATGAAGTTCACGTATTCTGAGCACGCCAGCGGACAATCCATCCTCACAGCTCTGAAAGAGCCAGGTCAGTGCTTAACAAACGAGGGATTCTTTCCTTTCACCCGCACTGGTCTGTAGGTCAGAATTTGACACCTGCTGAGAAGCAAGTGTTTTTAGATTGTATTTGTGCTGCATGAAGCAACAAGGACCTCATAAACAACCTTTAAACATTACACAGTCATTACTCCGGAGCTCACCTTCTCCCATGTTGGCTAAATGTGAGCTGTGAACATCAGTCTCAACAGTCTCATACTAAAACTGGCTCTTCATATATTGATTGCGTTGATGGATGCCTGCGTAATGCACTGTCGTTGATGATCATTTGATAATTAATGCAAACTTCATAAACATGTTTAACTAAGTAAGGAACTTGAAGATGAATATCAACAAGTGATTAAAGGAGTTGTTAGGAGTTAAAACTTTGACTATAATTCCTTTCAGTGATGGTGAGATTGTTTTAACTAACACTGTTTTAAAATAAAAATGTACAAGATTTGGTTTGTAGTGCATCTGCTATTTTGGCTCATCTGTGTGCAGCAGCACTAAAAGCAAAGAAGGGTGGACGAAGTGAAACAAGTGAATAAATTAGAGGGTGTAAATATTATAGACAAATATGCTCTCAGCCAATCACGTCCCAGGTCTTATTGCTATGAAACAGCTAAGCCAATCCCAGTGATGTATAATGATATCTTTATCAGCATTATGCTCTTACTTTTTGTACTTACATGTACTGCTTGTAGAATTTTTAGCTGAAATAATCTATATCTAAGGAGTTATTCCACCACTGCAGGACATCTGCTTCAGTATTCAGATTGCTCCTGTTGATAAAATCACCAAAGACTCAGCAAAGATTGTGGAGCCAGCCAGAGAAAGATGAAGCTTTGAGACGCCTGTTCTCACTCGTGATGCCTCATTTGAATGAACCTTCCTGCCTGCTGTGGTTGTTGTGCCTCAATGAAAATATTGCCCCTTAAAAGTCCAACCAAGTCTACATTTTCCTTTTCCCATGTCAGAGTGTGGTGGTGGTGGTCCAGAAGCTATGACGGTGCTGCTGGCAGTGGTGGGCAGCATCCTGCTGGTGGGAGTCGTTCTGCTGGCCGCCTGGAAGCTGGTCATCACCATCCACGACCGGCGAGAGTTTGCACGCTTTCAGAGTGCACGTTCACGAGCCCGATACGAGATGGTGAGGATCATCCCCTCAGCAGAAGAATGTTGTTTGTATGCTTTACTGTAGCTATAGAACCAAACTTTTTTTTTTACTACAGCCAAAGATGTCAAGTGAAAATACGATGCTCAAAGTCAAATACAACAAAACACCACAAGTTAGAGCCACAAAATGACCGGAGTTTTGACTCGGTGCCTCTCTGGCATCAACCGTGAGAGAGGACGTTCCAGCACCATTTCTCTGAGCCACTAAAAGCCTGCTGAAACTACTGAAACCAAACAACATGTTATCTCTGAAAATTATGATGAGAGTCAGCGAGTGTGACACATTGGCTGTCTCAGATGTGTCCTAACTCTGAAATATGTTTTCTGTAAACATTGTTACTCAAAGCCAAACCAGACTGGACTTTGAGGCCAATACCAATATTTACAGTTGGGGCTCAGCTTTTAACCAATGTATAAAACGTTTGTGATTGCAAAAGAAAAGCTTTTCTCCTCTCACTCTTACCAAAGGGACATTATGGTTCATTATTGTTCTCTGAACAACAGTTGTTCATTGGAGAAAATGAAACAAATTGCTGGTACTCCACATGGTGAAGCGAGAGTTAAAACAATAATTACTTCAGTAGCTGGTTACTTCATATAACACTGATTTGGTGGAGAATTAGCTATAACGTGTCATGTACAATCAACAAAGTATTGGTAGGTTATATGTCAGTGCAATATATACAGTTAAGAGACAGCAACAAAGCAGGAAAAGGAGCAATGCACTGTTTATAAGTTAGCTCTCACCAAATGGCATCTAATCCACTCAAGACCACACAGTAACACCTGCACAAGAGATGTTTTCAGTTTCCATCTTTAGTTTGACTAAAAACTGCACTTTGTCTTGACTTTGTTTATTTTTATTCAATATTTTATACTGTATTATTTGGGTATTATTGCTGTTTGGAAAGGCAGCAACTTTTATAATGAAACAAAGGTATATGTAATTTGGGACAAAATACAATAACACTAATTAGCTAACTAATTAAAAATGCTCATGTGGTTTATACATCTTTTAATTGCCTTTATTTAATATGTAATAGCAGGGTATCATAAAGAAAACATGAGAGAAATGTCTTGCAAGAACGGGCCCTCCTCGGTGGATGTTGCACCATAGCACACCTATGATCTTTTTGACATAAAAATATAACATATTTCTGATAAAGTTAGATTAGATATTAAAGAAATATTATGGACTAGTATATTTCACAATTGGAAATAACCTTCATTGCTATCTGGTGGCAAACTGTGTAATGTGAACATGATGTCTGCATATTTGCAGTGCAGTTTCCTCTTACTTGTTGCACATCCTCACCATTAATTCTACAAACAGCTAATATCAACAGAAGCAGTGTATTAGAACCCTGAGCTGTCTCATTTGGTGTCCAAAGCTCTCATCTTGTGCTGTTTGTTTGTCTCTCTCATACCGACAGGCATCCAATCCTCTGTATAAGCAGCCGGTCTCTACACACTTTGTGGAAACAGATTTCAACATGTACGGGAAGTCTTACAACGGAGGGCTCCACTGATCCCTCGGCACGGGGCGCGGCAGGACCGGTCCAAAGCACAGATCCCTGGAGGACAGGGGGCCAAGGTGGACGGCGGACTGAACACACTCATCCCTCTACACAGCTCGCAACTGAGATCAGACGTGAAATGAACTAGACTGTGTCTGAGGGAGGAATCTGTGGCCTTCTTATCTTTCAGAGGAGATTTAAGCCTACCACAGAGACATGATGTGACTTTTTTTTTTTTCTTCATCTGTGTGATTCACTGACAGCAGTGGTGGCTGGTGGAGGAGCGACGCAGCATGAACTCTTTGGGTTTGTTTAAATAAAGAGAGTAGAGTTAGAGTCTGCAGTTACACAAGATAAACCAATTCTCTCATGAAAACCATAACTCCCACCACATCAAACCATACTCATGCTTTGTACCGAGCAGGCAGGACATTGGCTTATATTTGTATATTTTTATAAACACTAAAAATGCCTTTTTTTAGTATCAACTATGCACCCAACAGGACTTTTGAACTATTTGAGTATCACTCTGCAGAATTTCAAATTTACAGCATTTTTAAATTAGCACATATTTCTAAGGTGACTACGATGATGTTGTGGTTCTACTAACATTTACTAAGCAATAGATTTCTTACCTTCATTTTGCACAGAGAATATAAAGAATCAAGTCTTGTAAAGATTTAGATTTCCTTTCGTGTTGTGTGTGTATGTGTGTGTTTTCTTGTATGCTCCAATTGCACTCCCTTCTCTTAATCTGAATTGCAGGGTTCCATCCTACCCCCAGCCTCTTAACCCCTAAATGATAAGACTGGTATGACTCCATGTTTTTCTTTTTGTCAACAGATGTCATGAAAAGACCAAAACTCACAATATGAGTTTCATACTATTCATACCCTACCATGTGTGTTGCAGCAAGCTCATTTTTAATTACTGAAGACACATCTTAAAGTTTCTTAGTTTCAGGTGATTATACACAATGAAAATATATTAGGAATATGATCCTCCTTAATCCTACACACTGGACCTTTAAGTTGTTGTACCTTAGAATGAGCTTTTTATATCTACATAGTGAGCAGAACCTCTGGTTGCCACTGTAGGGGACGGTGAGATGAGGGGTATTCAGTTGGTCTGTAACTACACTGCTTGATGCAGTGGACCCTGAGAATTTACAGTAAAACCATTATTAATAGATGACCTAATTAGTTAAATGACAGAATATCTGTAAATTGTCCTTTCTTTTTCTTTTTTCTGTTTTTTTTACTATTCTCTAGTTTTGGCGTCAGGATTTGCTGCTTTTCCTTGTTTTGCAATCATTGTAGATTTAACACGTTTGGAACGCAGTTCAGATGAAACACTCTGAAGATGTCACCTTTGGCATTAGGAAATTATGACAGGACTTTTTTCCTGCCATTTTCAGACATTTGTTGACGAAATTAATGAAGAAGATAATAGGGTGTTTGATCTGTAATGAAAATGTGATGTGTGAGCTGTATTAAGCTTTGGATACACACTTTCTTATTTTGATGAATTTATTGTTGGTTTTGGTCTTTTGGCAGGACATGTTGACAGAGAATCTGAAAAATCACCAGTCCCTGAATCCTTAAAAACAAACGCCTCACAATCAGAGATGTGTTCACATTATATATACTGTAGATCCAGCACTATGGTAACTGCCTTAAAGCATTCTCATATAATAAAGTAGATTTGTTTTTTAGTGATGAGTCTCTCTCACATCTAATCTAATGTAGATTTGGGCATATGATACGGCTGGCTGCTACATTATAAACTCCCTGTGACGCTGTGTCCACCCTGTCTGCACCAGGAATGGGTGGAAACGTTGAGACACCTCGAAGGACCCTGTCCAGAGTCATAAATCTGCCGTCACTGTTCCCACAGGAAGAGGTGGAGTCTGAAGTGTCACAGGGAAATCTGACAGTGAGAAATGCTGGATGGGTTGAGACAGATGGGTGTTCAGTGACCTTTTAGCGATGGGCAGACATTAAAAGTAGCAGGGACTTGGAGTATGTATGTGTAAGAGTGTGTCTGAGTGAAAAGAGTTTATGTAAATAATATTACATGGGGTATATGTGTACATACAGTGCCAAATGAAATGTTTTCAGTTGACTTGGCTGTGTGTCTTGGCACAGCTTACTAAAACTCTGCCACACCTTTTCAGCTCCGACATGAATCTGTAGTATGAAGTTCTTCCTGTACAGCTGTGAACATTTTCACATGGATGAACAGTCCACCAACGGACCTACACCACTACATGTTTATGTAATACTGCACACAGAGCAAGAACAATAAATCTGCTTATGTCAAAAGCCAGTGTGTGTTGTGTTTGGCTACATTACAAGGAGATGCATAAATCTGAGGTCTAACTTTAAACATCACACACGACTCCCAATGTGTGTGTGTGTGTGTGTGTGAGAGAGAGAGAGAGAGAAGACTTCAAAGTTTTGTAAAACATCTGTTTGCACCACTAACCATGATGTACATGTTTGATGTGTCCACTGATGCTGTAATTTACACCTCCCTGGTTAGACCCCTCCCAAATATGATGATCATTATTATACTGAAGCTTTTACTAAATGACCCTTTAATTACATATTCAGTCACATTCTTCAAAAAATATTGCTTCGTCATTTTAAATGTACTACAAGGAGTTTTCCACTGATGAAACTGTCTCTCATAGTGATGTCTCTATGACCTACATAAGCAAACAAGACTCAGTGAGAAGACTGCTGTATGATTGTTATAGTTAGTCTTTATGCCTGTTACTGGGGCAGATTCTGACTTTTTCAAACTATTTTTATGCTGTAGTTTTGGGGATGGGTCTCACAGTTTGAGGAAAGATACTGCTCTGTAGTCTGTGGGTACAGATGTTTCTCCTTTCAGAGGACGCCACTGCCGCAGCGCAAAAGGTGCAAGACACGGCAGATAAAGGAGGGGGGACTTCAGTTTTATCCAGTTGATTTTGCATTAGCTGCAGTGCGTACCAACAACAACCAGGTGGCACATGCAACAGTCCAGATACAGTGAAGACATCAGGGCCCTGAGTTTCTCTCTCCTCCCTCTGGAACCAGACACACTGTTTGATATGGACTGAGTCAATGAGGAAATTAAAGTGTCCATCGAAGCCCATTAATTAGCGGATCACTGTGTGTCAGAATCAAAGTCCTGGTTGGTGATTACTTTGTTACTCAGGAATATCTAAATTTAAGGTTAGTTAATTGCATACAATGTATAATAATGCATTGGCCAAGCTGCCGCTGGACAAACCTGTACTTTGTAAGACTACAAACTATATCTCTACTACAGGCTCTAAAAGCACAGAAATGAAAGGAGAAATTAGTCAATGTGGAGCCCATTGCAGGATTTGTTCTGCAGCCGAAATATTAATGATCATAATCATAATCTTAAGAATCTTTATCTTTACTTGGTCTTGCCATATTTCCTGCCAAGTTTCTCCATGGCTTCTCTCACTGAGCACATCCCGATGGTTATATATTTTGCCTTGTTCGAAGCACCAGTTACTCTTCTTGCTGATAGCTCGTTGGAGTCTATTACTTCCACCACCTGACTGGATAGAAAGAGACTAAATTCATTCTTAACTCCTATTATCTGCCCCGTGGTTAACAAGTGGACACATGGTAAAAGTAAAATTGCAAGCTGTGTTTTTCCTTTACTTTAATTTTACCCCTTCAGCCATATAAACTGAAGTGCACACCACTCTCGTCCATGCCTGCCATGTCCTCTCGTCCCCGGAGTCATAATCCTGTTCAGAGCAGCTGTAAATCACCTCTGTACTGTATCTTCTGTCTTCAAATTGACCTCTGTCAGCTCAGAGGCTGTGTTCACTTGGAGGCAGCTGAATCAGTTTGCCCCATCATCCGAGGTCATGATCGATGTGAACCTTTTATTTGTTAATGTTCTTGAGGTAGACTCCCAGCTTAGCTCCAGAGCTAACTGAGCTACTTGCTAACAGCATTGTGCTACAGCCAAAATATATGGCTACAGTGGGCAGCAGTTTTAGATGTGTTATGCTGCACTAGTTTGAGGTGATCTTCAAATTGACCATTTCTAACAAGTTGCACTTAATAGAAGCCCTTTTTAGACAGAAAAGGGCGGCACATTTGCTCCAAGGTAAAGGCGGCAATGTGCCGCCCTGTCTTTCTAAGACGGAGGTATAATATTCCTCCTTTTCCAAAAGCCGCCACTTAGCCGCCACTGGGATAGGCGTAAACATGTGACGTGACGTGAAGCATGAATTTGGCGACAACGAATTTGTCTTCAAAATAAGAGCTTTACATTGCACCCCATTGGAGTTTAGAACTGGGTTCTTAGTGGGGGGCTTTTAATTTGAAAGTAGCGACCGTTCGTAGCTTGCTGCTACAACAATAAGCAAACACAACCAAATAGTTACAGAGACCGAAGAGACGTTAGCATCTCCCGGATCTCAGCGACTGTCCAGTTGCTCATCTTGACGTCCGTGGTTGAAGTGATGGACTGACTGCTGTGATCAGCTGTTTCCTGGTTTTAAAACTCCTCAGCTGTGGGTCGCACAACAATGCAGGTCATCGACACCTCCGCCGATCTCACGCAGTGGCCGACACCTTGACGCCTCGGGTTTAGATAGCAGTCGAGGCGGAAATAAATGTACCCAAAACAGACCCCCAATTTGCCGCCCTCTGTCTAAATTCGTTTCCATGGCAACCCGGATGCGAGAGGACGCTGGCGTGAGTATCGCCGCTCGATCCGTGACAATACAGCTTTTTCTGCTAAAAGAAGAAAGCCAACTTGTTTTTGCAAGTTCTGAGGCTGTGCTACTACCGTTGAAGCCTGCACACCTGAAGAACTGGCTCCATGGACTCATCTTTCATCTTTCTCCACTCATCTGCTGTTAGCCCCGTTGGTCCGCTGTTAGCCTCACCAATCAGCAGTTAGCATAGCAAAGCTAACTTTTAAGCAGACGTACTCGATGCTCTGTGGGATGTCCATCATTGCTCTGCTGGTCCTCCATCCGCCACGGCCTCGGGGTTGTTCACCACCTGGCTCCATTCTCGCTCTCCTCTGCTGCTGTGGTCTCCCCCGGCTCTCGGTGATGTTGGATGGTCGATGCTCCGCCGTTGCTGGTGGGGTCTTCAGGTGTTCAGATTGGGAGCTCCTGGACTTCTGCTGTCGCTTCGCCTCGGGCTCTGTCACTGGGACTGGATCTCTGGGTTTCCTGTGTCGCCCCCGCTGTGTGCATGGGACCTCCAGACGCAAGTTCGCTTCTGGACGGAGGGTGATGTTCCCTGCGGTGCTGGTGGCGGTGTCGACGGTGGTGCGGCTGTTCCCTCCGTGCTGACTGACGGGCGCTCTATTTATTCTTATATCTTTGCTTTGTTTGTTTTCATATGTTTATTCCACTTTGTCAAGTGTCCTTGGGTACCCTGAAAGGTGCTATATAAATTAAATCTATTATTATTATTATTAAATTCGCGGACCTAGCCACAAAAAGGAAACGCCAAATTACACTACACTACACTACACTACATTACACTACAAAAGCCCTTTTTAGATAGAAAAGGCAGCACATTTGATCAACGGATGTATAATATTCCTCCTTTTCCAAAAGCCACTGGGGTAGACGTAAACATGGGATGTGACGTGAAGCACGAAGTTGGGCAGTGACAAAGAATTTGTCTTCAAAATAAGAGCTTTACATTGCACCCCATTGGAGTTTAGAACTGCGAACTTAGCGGGGGGCTTTTAATTTGAAAGTAGCAACCATTAGTGGCTTGCTGCTACACAACAAGCGGACACAACCAAACAGTATGGGTGGGCGACACTGCAAATTTTGGTATCGATCCGATACTAAGTAATTACAGGGCCAGTATTGCCGATACCGATAACGATACCGATTCTTTTTACTAGAAAATTCTTGATCATTGAGTGATTTTGTACTTCTGCCTTTAATTAGCTGATCATGATTATTATAATAATAAAACACAGGACAAAGATTTTAGCCAAATAAGAAAATAATATTTAACATAATTAAATCTATAACCTATGTGCATGTAGCCTAAATAGGAATACTAATGTTCCTTCAACAGATAACCAAAAGGGTTATTATATTCTGCCATATTTATACTTCAGAGTGAACCTGAGTGAGCGATGTGAGAGAGGTGGAGAGGAGCACTGCGCATCAGGACTGAGAGAGACGCTGAGATCACACAAACTCTGTGAAGAAATACAAGTGATTTGCTGAACTTATAGAAGAGAAACTACAACAAAAATATCAATCTCATCGCGCTAGTATCTATCCGATACCGATACTCACCTTGGTATCAATACTATCGATATTTGGATAGATCCGCCCACCTCTACCAAACAGCTACAGAGACTGAGGAGACGCTAGCATCTCCTGGATCTCAGCGGCTTTCCAGCTGCTCATCTTGACGTCCGCAGATTAAGTGATGGACTGACTGATGTGATCAGCTGTTTCCTGGTTTTAAAACTCCCTGGCTTTGGGTTGCACAACAGTGCAGGTCATCGACACCTCCGCCGATCTCACGCAGTGGCCGGCACATTGACGCCTAAGATTAAGATAGCAGTCGAGGCGGAAATAAGTGTACCCTTGGCGAACCAAAACAGACCCCCAATTTGCCGCTTTCTGTCTAAATCCGCGGACCTAGCCACAAAAAGGACGGGCAAATTTGCGGCTTGCTGCCCAGTATAAAAACGACTAGAGTCACTGAGTGGTTGTCCCCTCTGGTCATCTGATCAGGGGCTGTCTGTTCCCTCTTCACATTTCAAATCCAGAGGTGACTGTGCTTTTGCAGTGGCAACACCAAAACGTTGTCACAGCCTTCCCCAGACCATCAGAGCTGCCAAATCTGTGGTCTGTTATAAACTAAAAACTCATCCTATAGGTTAGCATTTTCATACATTTCTCCAGCTTTGCCTCACTTTGACTTAAAACCTCATCTTTCTTACACTCACTTTCATAACAAATGCACATGCCACCGGGATTTAAAGAATTAAAGTTCTTTATAGCAGCTTTAAAGTAACGTACCTTGTATTACTGGAGTAAGATTAGTTTTGCATTTGTGTGAGGAAGCTGTATCTCAGTCAGTTCATACATAATGTGTTGATGCACACACAGATGTAAAGTGGGTGCACAGAGATAGAGATAAGAGAGATTACTGTGCACCATTAAATATCTGTACACATATATACTGATTAAAATTGATTTTTAGACCTTTTCTTACATATTGGCAACATTATCCTACAATTAAAGCCCCACACACCACGATTTGCATGTTTTAATGTTGGTTAATGAGAAGGTTTAGTCTCAGAAAATGCCTAAATGCTAAAATTTGGATTTAGACCCTCTGAAAGTCTTTTATACAAACTGTTTCCCGTGTAAGGGTCTCCATGTGTATCTGTAGCTCGCCTGCCCAGTGTGGAGGGTTAAGACGTACTTGTGGCAGAAGGAAACTACAGCTGCGTTGTGGAATAGGTTAATGTTTATTCTTGCTTGAGGTGAGCTCATAAGTCTCTGCACTCCTCTTGGTGGTTTAGAGTGTCTCTGTTCCCTCTCTCTGGGTGAGAGTGTTCTGCCAGCAGTGTGACATGCTGCTGAAGTCACAGAGCTCGGGTTAGATCTGGCTGAGAGGCAGAAGAGAGGGCAGAGCACGAGTGCACCGAAAGAGTCAGCAGAGGAAAACCAACTCTTGGGTTTTTGACGCTGATGATCAGACTAACTGCTGAGTGAAGCACATATTTGACCCTCATTGACAGAATCAATGATGTAATTAGCTGAAACTGCTCCACACACAGCTTCGGGTGATGATGGAACATTGATCTCAGAAAGGGAACACTTTTGTCTCTGCTGAGTACACATTTGTTGTGTTTTAGGTGACCAAAGTCTGCAATATGAGGAACCAACACTTTCCAAACAGACTTCATTGTTGTTCAGCTTTGGTTGGTTAACAATGGTTGACCATTTAACAGCAATTATTCTGTTTAGATAAGCTGAAAAGGACATGATTCCAACATCCTACACATTTACAGTCGAGAGATTGGTCTCTAATGTGGAAGTCAGGTACATGTGTGTTGGTGCTGGTTTGTGCTTCCAGTAATATAATGGGTCAGACTGTCTTCTCCTCTCACACTTCACACTTGTCTGAGAAAAGATTTTCCACTTCTGACTTTTGAATACTGCAATATTTCAGTTCCTTTATTTAGCTTCTTCTGTGTTTAAATAAGTTCACCTCTACCATCCTTCCGCTTAGTTTCCTCTGCACAGCAACTTTCAATTCACCCTGCAGTTTCAGAATCGTTTCCTTTTATCTGATCTTACTTATTATCAATTTATTACCAGCACATAGTGGGCATAAATCAATAGTACAATCTACTTATAAATATGAAGATTTGTATGAAAAAGTAAAAATCCGAGAGTTTTAAAGTGATCCACTCACTGGTGGACTCATGTGACCCCACAGCAAGGTTGCATTCTAACTAGTGACTGTTTGCTGCATGTCTTCCTCTGTCTCTGTACCCCCATTAGTCAGTCTCTAAGCTCTCCTATCAAATAGAAAAAGGGCAACAACAAAAAATGAATTAAGTGATCCAATCTTTGGCTAGCTGTATCATGCATCTCTGGTCTTCTCCAACAATGTTTAAATGCACACTGTCCACAGTCTATAATTATATAATTGGCCACACAGTCTTCACTAATGGAGTATCGCTCTTGCAGAAGCACACAGTTTCACTCCACATGCAGAGGGGGAATAGTAGCAGCAGCAGCAGCACTGTTTTCTGTGAAAGCACGAAACTCTTTGTGATGTAAATGTTGGCAAACTGCAGTTTAGTTCCCAGGTCTGAATTTGAGACATTTCAAGGAGTGGGAGATTTTCACATGAACCCCAGTGTGTGTGTGTGTGTGTGTGTGTGTGTGTTTGTGCCCTCACTCGTCCTCTCTGTTTGTGTCCACATGCCTCCATGCACACCACTGCTGTGCTCTGACCTCACAGGCCCTCTCACACAGCACCGACACATTCAGGCTGTGTGCATCACAAAAGCTCTGTGAACCGTGTAGAATAACATTGTCAGAAAGTCACAATGTTTTGGCCTTTGACCCCCTCCTCCTGAATGCTGTCATTGTCAGTCAGTGTTTGTAGTCGAAGTACATGTGGTGTTGGACAGAAATACTGTCATAGCCGCAGTATTTTCTTTCATTTACCCATTTAGCTTAGTTTGATAGTGTGTTTTTATTTTGTTATCTTTGTGTTACATTTTTATTGACCCATGTGGATTCCTATTTTCAAACGAATTAACCCCCTTTTTTTTTTTATCCCTTTTTGATATATTTTTCCTGGTTAGTTCCAATAAGGAGAAGTCTTAATGCTGCAGCATACAATGATGTTTTAGAAAATAGCGCGATTCCAACTTCATGGCAACAGTTTGCGGAAGACCATTTCCTGTTTCATCAAGGCAACCAAACACACTGCGATTTGTTGTTCATGAGAAGGCTGGCTGCTCCCGACAGTGTCCTACCGTCTGCTGCCATCTAGTGAATGTTAGGATGTCAGTGAGGCTTGTGTACGCACGTAAACACACACACACACACACACACACACACACACACACACACACACACACACGCTCTCTCATTTGAAACAATGTACTGTAAGTAGAAGTATGTAGGTGGATAAGGAATGTTTGGAGTGTTAATTATTATATCAAGTGCCAGTAGGGTTTACCATAGAGAATAATGATAAAGAGTCAATTCTGTCTTGCCATACTGATCTTGAATCAGTGTTGTAATTCACATTAGTACAGGTACCAAAGGCACTTTGACATCAATAGACAATTGAGCTGAGCTGCAACTTTCTTAAAAACCATCTCTGAACATGTCAAAAGAAGACACTGTGTTTTCAGTTTAATCTGTGAACACCTGGAGGCGCCAGTGTCAAAGCTCTTCTGCTTTGATGCTTACTCACTTAGTGTGAATGGTCAGGTAAGAGGACATTCCTCTAATGTCAGAAGTTGAAGTAGTCTAGTAGTCTTAATAGTATCCAGACTTCACCTGCAACACCAAAGCACAATGTCATGCAGCTGCTGGATCCACAGCTGAGTTTAGCACACGGCTGCTATTGAAAGTGATGTTGAAAAGGTTTTAAAAAGCCCCAGAGATGCTGGTGGTGCGCACAAGCTTTAGAATTTACAGGATTAAATAATTTTCAAGGATGTCTTGGTGGGTCCACTAGCAAAAACCTTTGAACACTGTGGGTTTAAAAGTGGTCTGCATGGGTAGACTCAAGGCTGCGTGCTGGTGCCCTTTTAATTTTTTTCAGCATTGCTCCTCAAACATCCTGATTGCTCCACTGGCACATTTTATCACCCCCACTCTTGCTGCTAACTCCAGGGCACTATATAAAATACAACAGACATTTTTTAGAGGCAAATATGGTGCTTCTCAAAAAGGAGGAATATTAATAAAAGTTAATAAATTATGTCAGGACTGTTAAATTATATTATACAATTTAATGATATCAGTAAATTACATTTTACAATCAATTAGTCTCAGTGTTGAACTAATTCAGTTAAAGAGGAGAGGGTGAAGAGAAGACACGTGTCAGACAGTCAGGCAGGAAGCACAGAAAGACAGGAAGTGAAGTAACTGAGTATTACACTTGAATGAATGAATGAATAAATTAATGAAGAAAGTTACCTAATGAGCAGAGTGGAACATGACAATAAATACAGAAGAGGCGAATAAACCCCAAGACAATTGTCTTGTGTTGCGATTACATGGCTCAAAGTACATCAGCACCCTCACATCATGTACCATTGTTGAACATCTAATTTAAAACCATAAACAATACATTGCTGCTGATACAGCATCCACTTTTCTAGATTCAGGTTTCCCCAAGATATTGAGCCTGGCTGCAGAGACTTGCTCCCATAGACTGATGCTAGTCAATAAAAACTGCCTTGTAGTCAATATTTCAGATTATTATTATAAATCCTGGATGGAGCAGACAAGTCGTATTCTTGCACATAAAACTTAGAATAATAATTTCCTTATAAACTGGGCTTTGATCGCAGGGACGTCATGTCATGTTGAAACAGAAAGATTTCCATTACAGGCTCTTATGAATCAGCTTCTTACTATGAGTGCTAATTGTCTTAAATGAACATGAAATAATCTTTCAAAGTCAGAACAGTTTTTGGCAATATTTGAATCAGAATCTGATGACGGTTGTGTGGTTATTTACTTGTGTTACCAGCTTTGTCAATCAAATCTGATCAAACCAAACCCACACAGTTCCGAGGTTATGAGAACTTACAGAGAGAAACCCAACTTAAAACAAAGTTTCAAATGGCTGTAATTGGAACTAAGGGACCTCGCCCAAATCATAAAGACCAGTCCCTAAAGGGTTGATTCCTAATGAACTCAGTGATCCTTTAGCTTTTCGTTTCACCATCAGCGGACTAAAATTTCATTCCAGGCAAATGAACAGAATACATATAACAGGATTGCGTAATAAGGATACAAACAAAAGGTAGCTGTATTCCAGTAAAGTTACATAACAAAAGATGTAATTAGATTACAGATACATGGGTAAAAAAGTGTGATTACCAACAGGATTACAATTTATAAAGTAAAGAATGATATACTAGTCTGTAACCATGCACAAGTGTCTATTATGTAAGAAGACACACTTTTTATTAAGATTAAACAAAAGTCACCTTACTGATGTTTATTTTTCTCTTGTATTTGCATATGTGTGGTGTTGAGGTGTCAGCCCTGTGATGAACGGGAAACTTCTCCAGGGTCTACCTCGCCGTCACCCAGTGTCAGCTGGGATCGGCTCCAGCCCCCCGTGACCCTGAAAAGGATAAGCGGGTTCAGATAATAGATGAATGGATAATATCGAGGTTATCCAAAAGTAACGTTAATGAAGTTTTAAAGATTTGCTTTCACGTTATGTCGAGTCGTGTTCACCGACTCTCTGGCATATTATCTGGTGTTTCCTGTTTTTACCCACAACTTAAAGCAACAGGCAGCCAACTAAAACGCATCGTTAGATTGAGGAAACTTTGGATTTCTCTGGTTTGAACACTGCTGGTAACATCTGGGATAATGTGAGCACACAACTCAACAAAATATCGAATGTGGAAATGCTACGTATGACACATATATCTTTTAAAAAGTTTCAACAACTATTGGATGGATGGCCATGAACAAGTGACACAGACGTGTTAATCGCAGGTTGAACTGTGTCTGTGGACTCTTTTTATTCTTATTACTAGTCTTATATTAGAGGTTTGCCTCTGCAGTGGTTTAGCTTAAATTAAAATTAAGTCTTCGAGTAGAAATGTGATTAGTAGAACCAAAGGCACATGTTCTAACTTTTATGCATATGGATGGATAAAAAAGGTAAATAAGAAACCAATATAAACAATGCATTGTATTCTTCTTCTTCTGAGGAGAGACATTTAAGGAAACTGAAGAGGGGGTGGGTTAGTATGAGTGTGCATGGTTGAGAGCGCGTGTGTCATAGACCACCAGAGCGAGGAGCACCACATCCACCAGCTCCAGTTTGACACATCCCAGTGCCAAGATGTTAAGTCATGGAAGTCAGTCAGTTCAGCTGTAAGAACTCAAGGGAAAAAACAGTCCGGAAACAAAGACGCCATTCTGCTCTGCATCTCCCTTGCCATCCATCCAGCCTTTCCCCATATGGGCCTGTTGCATTTAGCATGCATGTGGAGGTTCACAGCAATGGTCAGCCTGTGAGAGAGTCTGAACAATAAAACAAGCTCTGCCCCAGAAACATGTTTGACATATGTGGAGAGGATGTCGCGTCATTTCAGGGCAGTAATTGCTCAACACGCAACCCCCAACACTCAGGGATATTGTGCAGGATTTCCTGCTACTTGTTAGGGAGGTTTAAGGGGGAAAACTAAAGGATGGACCCAAATGCAGATTTGGACAGGAGGCAGGATCAGGGAGAACTGAAGGCGAGCTTTATTAAAACAAAAGCTGCAAACAAGAACAAACCAAGGGAGCTAGTTCCATATACTAGTAAAAGGCAAGGTAACAAAACAAACTCATGGAAAAGAAATCAAAATCCAAAAAACACATACCACAGGAAAACTGGAGGAGCAAGGAAGAGACAAGCTGCAGACACAGAAGCAAACAGAAACAATGGACCGACACAGAGAAGAGGGAAGGCAGAAACTAAATACACAGACACTAGTGATGAGATGAGGAACAGGTGAGATGACAGGAGGGAGGCGGGCAGGGGAGATTATGAGGGGAAGACACAGAGGAGAAGGCATGAAGGACACAATACTGACAGACAGGAGGGAGACAGACAAGAAAGGAGGAATGGGAAGATACCGAGGAGAGAACATAGTGGAAAGAGCACGGAGGGGAACACTAAGAAGACACAAGGAAATCCAAACATAAGACAAGAGATGTAGGACACAGAATACATGAACCATAACACAAAAGACACAGAAAACATGAAGCATGACACTACTGCTGACGATTTCCATATAGTTTACATTCATTCTGGACATTAACAATCAAAATAAATGTACTGAAATTGAATATAAACTCAACATGAAATGAATAACTTTCAAGCTGTTCTATCAGGGTATTTTGACCACTTGGAAATGTGTATGCCTCTTTACATGCCCAGCAGACAGGGATCAACATTATCATATATTCAGAGTCATGTTTCTAGACACCTGCCAAATCTAAGTCCAATATTTACCATCTTTTATCTTTCCTCTCTGCCAACTACTAATCAAATGTCTTTTTGGCTGCGAAATGCTTCACTATGTTCACCAGCAAGTTGCTGGAAACATGGTAACAGTCCTGAAGAGAGTGAACCAGACACAGTGAAGATACAGTTGATTGTATAGAAGATTGTATAATCAAATCTCTGTTTTTAAATTCCCCAAGCTACATCCAAACAAATGACAACGACAAAAAAACTGCAAAGACTTAATGGTCAATAAATGAGACTATGTGAATGAAGCTGCTCTGTAGTCTGTCTGTACAGCAGCGGATACTTCTGTGTCTTCTGCCATATGGCGTTACTTCTGCTTCTGCTTGAGTCTGTGGTGACCTCTCACTACACTGATGTCACTGATGCTCTGTAGATGTAGGTGACCTGCTGTAGAGCCTTCCGGTCCTGGGCCCTGATGAACCATGCCAGTTTATGATGTATCTTGCAATTTTACTGTTTTGGTTTACTCACTTCTTTCATCAGCTTCATTTTCAGCTCAGCAGGCCAATGTTTCCATCAGAAAGGCAAAACAATAAACAATAAACCCATAAATGGAACCATGTTTCACTCAACACAATGAGCAACTAGCTGGTGAACATAATGAAGCATTTTGTGGCTAAACAGATATTTCTGACCAAAATTGCAGCAAAGAAAAAGATTAAACTTACTGTTAGCCCACTCCATGTCTGCTGGATGTGCAACACCTCTCTAACAGTTTAGCCCGTAGTTTAAATGGTGATATAATATGTGTGTGATGCTGTTGTGGAGTTCTACCCTAAGGTGCCCAAAGAAGCTGATTAATGCTGTAAGTTTAGATTAGTCTCTCTCCTGGCTGGGCCTTTTATTTAAAGATGATAACTCAGTTTGCCAGGTGAATTTACAGCTCTGTCTCCTGTCCTGCCTTCATTTTTTTGTCGATGTTATTTTTGTTTTCTTTTAACCATTATACAATTTTTATTCTAGTATGAAAATGCATTTACAGTTTTCATATTCAGCTTAATAGACCTGGGACAATGCTATGACTGTTGCATTTGGTCCAGATTTCACTCATAGTAATATCAAATAAATGTAGTCTTTTGCTTTTTCAGAAGTTAATTTTAAATATGTATTTGAATATATCATATATATGATTAAATAATGATAGTTATTTAGTTAGTTATTTAGTCACTTAGGAATGGTCAGTTGCAGAAGAGTGAGGAAGTTGGCAATCTGGTGTGTTAGACAGATTTTCATTGGCACTGGGGATTGTTTACAGTAAAGATAACAACTCCCTTTATCCCATACTACTCATATCTTTTGTTTTATTTTGACTGAAGGATCACTCTGGCTTCTATTTATTCTTACGTGGTTGTAAATGCTCTTTATGAAGACAAGACCAAGCAATGTGAAGAAAGAATCCACCTACTCTGTAATTAAACCCCTGTCTACTACACTATCATGGTAATCAAGAGATTGTTAACACTGAAGCTATGAATGATTTCACGGCAATGGACTTTTATGTGGGTGGATGAGGGAAACTTTCTCTTTGAGGCCATGGCACAAAGTGAAGGAAATAATCTGATTCAGGTGTATGATAAAAGCCTGACATGTCGTCATGATGTATAACAGCGAACGGTCAACAGGTCAAATCCTGTGCTTAAATATAAATCAGAGCCCATATTAAAGCCACCCTGACAGCACAGAGGCATAAATTCTGCTGGTCAGCATTATACACACTGTGTGAATCATACATACAGAGGAAGTATTCCATAGTTACTACATGTTTAAGGTTTTCCATGACGTAAGTCAAAGAGTATTGCACTCATACGGTCTCCTCTTTCCGTATATGCCAATGTTTTTACCTTTGCTGCCTTACTAATCTAGATTTTACAAACTTAAGGTCAGTTTGTACTTACTTCTGTTCAATCTATTTATAACATAGTCACTTAAAATCAGCCAGTTTCTCTTGTATGAACTCTGTCAACGCAATGTCTTTTCTCTGATGTATGTATTGGACATGTTTACCCTCATGACAGACATGATGTCAGTACTATAAATATGTTAGTGTACTTTAATTGTTGTTTAATCATGATACAGATTGGTCACTCTAAACTGCGTAACCAGTTTGCCCATGTAGGACACATGGAAATGATGATGAATCTCCTATTAAAATGCAGCCGTAATATACAGTATTTCTAAATTACTACGTCTGAGTCGGACTTTCCATGTGTGGGTTTGAATGGGAGAGGCGCACTGAGAATTAAGAAGGTACAGGTCATTTCCTCCCAGATCTGGAAACAATTCAGGACCATTTTACCCGGCAGCCACTGGTATGTGCGTGTGTGTGTCTGTATGTGTGTGTGTGTGTGTGTGTGCCCTCACACATTAACCTGTAATTCTGAGAAAAGGAGATATCACACCGCAAACTGAGGTATCACATTGCTTACTAAGGCACATCATTTAAAAAAAGAAGTTGTAAACACTCCAAAGTCAGTGTCTGAATATTTTTTCGTGACTCCACACACAGAACTTGATTTGACGTCCCCGATAGTTGCTGGTTCCTCATTTGGGCACCAGGATGTGACGTTTACATGACACCGTCAGGATATGATGATTTATGCTACAAGAGATACACAAGACCTGAGCAAATTGAGCTAATAGAACCCTCCATTCATACATTCAGTCATGATTTTTTTTGACCACTTGGTAAACAATGCAACAGACTGTAAGCACATCACTGTCATATTCTTATCTCATGAAGTTCATACAGTGAAAGGGTTAGCAAACCGTTGCCTATTTTCACAGCAGACATGATGCAACGCTATTATTACATTGCAGTCAGTTTATACTGGCCTGGCAAATCTACATTCAATATTGACTTCTCTTTTCAGTCACTGAGTCCTGAGGGAAATAACTTGCTCTTCAGCTCGTAATGCTCCACAGTGTTCATCGGCATGTTGCTGCCTGTATCTGTTTGCTGTCTGGTGTTCGACAAGCAGCGTACAGTGGCTTAAACAGATATTATGAAAATGACAATATTTATTTGGAAACCATGCTGCTGAGAACAGTGGAACTGAACAAAAGCAGTAAAGTTTTGGGCCATAAAACCAAAATGATGTGGTGAAAGGAGCTGAAATGCTCTGTAGGTGTTGGGTAAGAACGGGGTCATTCTCTGTGGGCTCGTCACCACAAACAACTTATTTTTACATTTTAGATAACCAATTCATCTTTTATTAATAAAAAATAGAGTGGGCATAAAGTATCTAAGTTATAGCGACAGTCAACTTCATTACAACTCACAATGTGTTCTTGGTGGTGTATCCCATTATTAAAGCTGTGCAACAGACCTAACATCTGGTGAAGCTCCACACATGGTGTGTCGGCCCCCCTGCAGCCTGTGTTGTGCAACTGTACTGACGGGGCTCTGCAGGAGAGCTGGGCAGAGGAACTCCTTTCCTCTGTCGAAACAGAAACACAGCACAACGCAAGAAAATATTATGCATTCAAAACCTTACCGAAATTAAGCTGCATTATCAATATTATCACAGTGACAATTAATGAAATGATTACATGTGAGGTAAAAGGGTTCACTTGTGACCCCCACTGAAAATGATCACCCAAATCCACACCTCTGCACGACACTCCTGCCTCTGTAGCTCATTGTTTTGGTTTTATGACACTTATCTGGTTCACGCTCACTGTTTCTAGCGAGTCTATGTCCAGCAGCAGTGGGCAAAATGTCCTTAAGGGGCTTCGTAGTCTATACAGTAAACCCTCTGTTCCTGAGTCAGATACTGAAAAACTCCCCGAAAACCTTTTAACAGGGGAAACATGGAGGAAACTAGTAAAATTACAGTGTTTACGATCAGGATGACAAATATACTGATATGAAGTGTGGATCCCGGAAGACATTGAGCAACTCTCGAGACATGTAGACAAGACAGACAACAAAAACACACAAGCGCAAAGCTCAAGCACACCATCCACACAGGTAGGAGAATGCAATAAAAAAAACACAGGAGGAAAGAGAGAGAGACAAGAGAAGAGGCTGAAATTCCTCGAGGACCAAGATCCAGATCCAGAACATCTGGGATGAGGCACCGACAGCCAGGGGAGAAGGAGAGGTCCCAGGACGGCTGATCAAGCTGGAGTGAAAAGGGAAGACAGTGAGGAAACACTACCCAGTTGCTTTTATTCTTTTTAGTCAATAAATGAAGCTTGAACCTTGAGAAGGAGAAGACTGCTCAAGCGCCCCACAGCTGTACTTGTGCAACACTCACACAGACAGAAAGAATGTATCAGCGAAAACACAGCTCAGCTGTTAGTGGAGACTGAACCACGGCTAAAAGGACAGTGAATGTTGGGTAAGGGTTACACTCGTCATGTGTTCTGCACTGCACGTCATCGCACTGTTCAGAACTCCCTCCAGGGTAATAACCTGATGACGACTGAACTGACTGACTAATGATTAAATGCTGCTTCAAGTTACAGAAAAATAAGTGTATGATTTGAAATGATTTAATGTTACAGCACGTTCTGTGAAGAACAGATGTTTTCACAAAGGTAAATGATGCTTTTGAATCGTTGTACAGGTGTAGCTGGTGAGTTGTGGCTGAGCTCTGCCCGATGCTGGACAACTTTATACAATCTTAAGAAATTTTAGCCTTTTGGGGGACCTTGAAGAGTGACACGATCTTGAAAAGTCTCCAACTTCTCTCTCTTTCTAAAGGTTGACATTTTACCCATTAACAGGACTTTGTTCAAGTAAGAGCATGTTATTATGAGTAAAGTATGAATCTGACGACCTATACTGTAAGATAAAAATAAATAAATAAATATATATTTTTATCTTTGAAATATAAATGTAAAGAAAAACAACACTAGACATAGATACTGTAATGAGTGACTAGTAATATCATTGAATTAACCTACAGTGAGTCATTGAGTAAAAGCCAGGAGATCCATGTGTGCTGGTATATAAAGGCAGCAGCAGCAGCAGAGGGGCACAGCTCAGACCTCTCAGACCTCCTCAGCACCGCAGCAGGAGCAGAGGGGCACAGCTCAGACCTCTCAGACCTCCTCAGCACCGCAGCAGCAGCAGAGGGGCACAGCTCAGACCTCTCAGACCTCCTCAGCACCGCAGCAGCAGCAGAGGGGCACAGCTCAGACCTCTCAGACCTCCTCAGCACCGCAGCAGCAGCAGAGGGGCACAGCTCAGACCTCTCAGACCTCCTCAGTACCGCAGCAGGAGCAGAGGGGCACAGCTCAGACCTCTCAGACCTCCTCAGTACCGCAGCAGGAGCAGAGGGGCACAGCTCAGACCTCTCAGACCTCCTCAGTACCGCCGCAGCAGCAGCAGAGGGGCACAGCTCAGACCTCTCAGACCTCCTCAGCACCGCAGCAGCAGCAGCAGCAGCAGCAGCAGCAGCAGCAGGATGCGCGTCTTCACCCTCCTGCTGTCTCTCGGGTTCCTGCTGAAGGAGGCGCGGGCATGGGGCTTCAAAAACGGAATATTTCATAACTCCATATGGCTGGGTAAACAACTTCTTTTCTTCTCGCTCATGCTTACTTCTTGTCGTTGTAGCTATAACGGATGTCGCTACGCTCAGATGTAAGCACTTTGTTATAAGGTCCAGTGGACGCTACTGAGTGTGAGCGGTGGAAACATGATCGGGACACAAATGATCGAGTAACATCCACTTCAGTTTATATTCAGAAGTTCAGTGCGATGACTTTTAACACTGCTTTTATATTGTTCAAACCCAGCAGGCTGCAATCAGACGTTCATTCCAAATAGCAGACTGTCTCAGTGTCACCTGTAAGAACATGTTCCACTGCACATGTTAACAGTTACTGTTACACAGAGTTTGAAAGCATATTGCAATCTACCCATTAGAAAGAAAGAAGAGAGAAGTGTGAGGACGGCAACGTTTCACTTGGGAGAAGTCTAGTTTGGTTAATTAGAGCTACTTAGAAAAACTCATTTAAATATTCATCAATTTCAGATGGATACGAATTATAACTCAATATGATACCAAAAAGTCACATACCAGCTAAAAAAATTACAACATTGAGTCTACTGTGAAAGGTTCAAACTTATTAATACTCCATTATATTCATGAGACAGTGCAAACTTATTAATACTCCATTATATTCATGAGACAGTGCAAACTTATTAATACTCCATTATATTCATGAGACAGTGCAAGTGATGTCATCTTAAGTCCAGTAGAGAATCCATAGTAATAGGCAGGACAATAAAACAATCATTTGTTTCCTTTCATGGCTCAAAATGCTTTTTTTATTTTATTTCTGCAGTTAGCAGAACAGAACATGGCAAAAAATGATTTAAAGCAGAACCAGACAACCTTTCAACTGCTCACAGCCGCGCGGCTGTTCAAAGCAAATGTCCACTGTAAGGATCTCAATTTGACACAGAACAAATGGTCTCAGTGCTATGAAGAGTAAAACACCTGGTTGTAATAATAAGCAGGTGGGTTCTGTTACTTACTGATCTAGTAGAAAGGCGGTAGTGAGTGGAGACATCTATCAGCAGGGCCACGGTATCTGACACAACACGGGCGCTCTCCATCGAGTGAATGCCTGTCTGCTCACTCCTGTTCTACCTCAGTTTCTATCACTCTCCCTCCTCACCTTGTTTGCCTCCTCCATCAGTGAGATTCATTTTTTTTTTTTTTTTTTAGCAAAGTAGACTTTCCATAGTTATTTCACAGTTACCTGAGGATAGTAACCGGGGGAAGCAATGCCTCTTACTGTTTAGGTTGCATAATAGCAGGCGCACCTTTTTGTACCATACATGGGCATTGTTTTTGTGGGAAAATCGATAGAATAATGAAAGCAAGATTTATAGGTAACAAAACCATATGTGGATCATGTCATTTTTCTACAGCCAGCACATGGTGCAATCACTGTTAACTTCAGAATGGTAAGTTATGGTAAAAAGTTATTATTATTATTTAAAGCCAGACTAACTACTTGAAACATTTAGCAAATATCAATGTAGGTGAACTACCGGTAAGCTTCTGCAAAATGTAGTTAAACTACTGCTCAGACTGCATGTAGTTCACTGATCCTCTACACTGCTTTTACCTGGGATAGTTTTGTGTCGGTTTTTGCAAACAGAGCAAAAAATATCCCAACATAAAGGCATATTGTGAGGAGCTTCAGGGATTAACAGGCAAAACACCAGCAGCTTTCCCCTGTGCCAAACTGCATGTTTATGGCCTGGCTGACTGCTGCCTGAGGCCAGTAAACATGGGGAAATGACTTCATCTCAGGGCCTTCCCAGATGCAAACAGATCAGAGTCACAAGAAAATATAGTTCAAATATTTTCTATTCCTTTAAGGATAGAATGGCTTTCACATAGTGTAATCCTGCTGAAATTATATTACACTCATGTGTATTAAGATATTAATCAGACAAGTTGTTGACATTCCCATACATACACCTCTGACTCACACTAATGAACCCCGTTCTGTATATTTTTATGAGGTGGGAGGGAAAGTAACAGACGAGTGTTTCACGGTGCTAACGAGTTTGCCTTCCTTGAATCACAAAGACAGCATGTTCTATTATCGTTTCATGTAACTTCTGTCCCCTGTTTCATATGTTTTTTAAACCTTGGAAAATGTTTAGCATTGATTCTCAGTCTGATCTCTCTTCATTTGAAAAGTTGGTCACCGTTACAAAAGGCTATTAGAGTGAATGTTATTTACACTAAATGTGTGCCATTCAAGGAATATAAGGTAAGAGGGTTAGTGTAGCAGTGAGAGTGAACAATTAAATAGCGTTAAACATGAATCCAACAGGTGAAAAAAGATCAGAATATCAACGGGAGGCTAATTGTTGTGGGCTCACTGCCTCGTTTTGCAGTCATGCATGCGTAAAGCCAAAACAGGCTCAGCAGCCAAAACAGTGGACTCCCTGTTGAGGCCGCCAGGGAGCAAGTGACCCAATTGTTGGTGAACATCCAAAATGGTGAAAAATGTCACACAGTTAGCCTTTTCCTTCATGTTTTGTTCGATCAATTTAGCATTCCCCCTCATGCTAAAAACATTGTCACCTGCTTGTCTATAGACCATATTCACACAGCGGCCATTTTCCTCTGACGTCACGCTCAGATTGGGAAGCTCAAATGGTTTTATCTTTCAATTATCATTATTATTTCAATATCATATCATATCATCTTTCTGGTTGATCAGCAGCTGAAAAGACACTGGATAGTGAAAATCTGTGGGACATCAGGACATATTTCGGGGAAAACAACAAATATGATCACCCGTTAGCTAACATTAGACTAAAGCTTACCTTAGCATTCAACCACTTCCCAGCTAACGCTATTAGTTTGTGTTACACGGTATGATGGGAAAGGTGCAAATTAATTGTAAAATATCAACGTATATCTTGAACACATCAAACAGTAATGTCAGCTGGGAAGTGGTTGCATGCTAACATTTGCTAATGGGATATCACATATGTTGTTACCTTGAAATATGTCCGTCCAGAATTTCACCATCCATCCTCTTATCAGTTGCCAATCAAGAAGAGGTGAAATGAAAACAATTTGTCAGATTTTCAACTTTTATATGACTTACAACCAGAAATAAAGCGGCATAACATTTGCAAAGCAAATTCCTTTAGTTGTGCGTGAACTGAATGCAAATCACAGTGGGCGCTACAGACAATTTCACCACCATAACATAGTCAACCGTGCCTCACTTGCCTTTTTTGCTGCTTCTCTCTTACAGAACAAGCAGCTGGAGTTTACCACCGGGAATCGCGCAAAGGGAGATACCAGCTGACATATAAAGAGGCCAAGGCTGTCTGCAAGTACGAGGGAGGGGCGCTGGCAACTTATGAACAACTGGAGGCAGCTCGTCAAATAGGTCTGCAGCAGCTCACCCACAAACTCATCACCATCAATGCACATGCAGAGCTCCTGGCAGTCAGATTCACTCCAGGGAAAGTGTATGGATCATAACTCATTATGACTCACTCAAGGCACACTCTTTCATCATTGAACTAGTTCCCATGAGGCACTGAGTGCTGTCTGACCCATTAACTTGATACTTTTTCTTAAATGGTTTCCGTTATCAGTGCATTTCACCAATTGGAGGCAGGGAGAGCGGTGTTTACCCTTCCTTTCTCCCATGACACATCAAGTCAGAGGGCCGGTCTCCGATGTAACTGTAGTGATGCATCTGTCAACCCACAGGAATGCTTTTAACATGTAGGAAAAGGGGTTCATGGGTGTGTGAAACATGCGTTTCCACGAGTGCTCTGCAGTAGCATGTCTGTGCCAAATGTGAAACAGCCCCAAGAGTATTGTGAAAGCTTGTTAACACCTTCTTGGGTGGGTAATACCAGCCAATGCCTTGCCACAGAGATTGAATCCAGCCCATTGCTCTGGCAGTGCGCTCAACCTCCCTGTTCGTCTTTACAGCTGAGTTCCCCCACAGTAGTCTACCCAGGAGGTCCCTCTTTTATCTGGACTGTTCTGACTGTGGTCTGCTGATTGTAACTCTTAGCTAAACTCTGCCCCTGTCTCCACAGATTAGAACAAAACAAACCAACAAACAAGTACTCTTTTAATGGCCACCAGAAGACTCTGATCCAGGTTTTTCTTTATTTTGAGGTTGCCCTGTTGGCAGTGTTGAAAGACTTTCTGCATTTGGAAGAACACCGTAGTTATTATCAGTGTATTGTTGCATTAAATCCATAATGTTCTGCTCTTTTTAGGTTTCCATGTGTGTGCAGCCGGATGGTTTGACAAAGGACGTGTTGGCTACCCCATCGTTAAAGCTGGCGTCAACTGTGGTTTTGGGAAGGTTGGCATCATCGACTATGGATACAGGCTTAACAAAAGTGAGAAATGGGATGTGTACTGCTACAACCCAAACTGTGAGTACAAGTTTCTTCTTCTATGCAGCAACAGTGGCTTAAGCACAGACTGACATACTTATCAATAGTTTGATGAATGATTTAAATGATTATGTGTGAAAGGTGTTGCTTGCACCGACAAACCCACAATTAGGTATCACCCTCTTTGGAGCGGTCTTCTGATTTTTGTGATTCTCTGACCTAAAAATGACAAATGAGGTCACTCCCAGCAACAGACAGCAGAAAGACACAGTCAGTGCTGGTAAAGAATGTGGAGCATTTCGCATATCTTTATGATTATGTCAAGTTAAAATTATTAACACAAGAAAACACAAACCATTTATGTTATGACATGAAGTGTGGAGGATCAATTGCGGAGTCTCAAGGCCTGAGGAATGAAGCTGCGCCATAGTCTGGTGGTGTAGCAGTGGATACATCTCTATCTTTTGCCAGATGGCAGCCGGGTGAACAGACCGCAGCTGTTCACCAGAATCCAGCTCCAGAATTTAGCCTTTATCAGTTTCCTTAGGAAGTAGAGCTTTTTCTGTGCTGTTTTAACCAGGTTGGTGATGTGTGCTGACAAAGAAAGGTTCTCAGTGATGGTAATTCAAAGGAACCTAAAACTGTTGACATTCTCCACCTCTGCTCCGCTGATGTAGACAGGGGTGTGTGTGTGTTTGCCTCCTTCTTTCTAAAATCAACAACCAGCTCCTTGGTTTTGCTGACGTTGAACAACAGATGCTGTGCTGCTCTGTGCACCACTCTGCAAGATTGTTGATTTCCTTTGTGTGAATAAGCAATTGTGACTTTCTGGTGGGAAAATATATCATTATCTCATCTCCACTGCTCTTTTTTGCTGAAATCAAGTGGCCAAAAGAATCTGCACAATTACAAGGTACTTTGCTTATTTTCAGCCTGGTCTATGACCCAATTCTTCTAAGTCTAACACTTTATTTACTCCTCTAATGTCACTCTACGGCCCTCGACTGCAGTAGCATAAAGAGCAAGAAGTTGATGTGGTTGGATGGGTCGTATACAGAACTTTGCCCTTGGAGAGTTAGGCTTGAGTCCTGTATGTGACCGAATGTCAGTGCTGATTTGTTTTTAAGTTGTATGTAAGTACGTTATAGCATAACTAAGTAGATTGTTTGGCCTCATTCTAAGCAAAACCGTTGTGGTTAAAATATGTCACCAAATGTCACATTTTTTTCAGCAAGCTTATATCGGAGGTTTGGAAGTTAACAATAGTTGGCCGCTATGAGAGCAGAAGACCTAAACAATACACTAACAGACATATTGCCCTGACATTGCTTGACAAACGTGTTCTGGCTGACGTGCTAACTAACCACAACTTATTTCCACGTCTAGAAGTCAGTGAGTTTGTCAGAATATTAGACTGGAAATCAAGTTCAATTAGTTTGCCATTAAACCAAAACATTCAGCTAAAAGAGGACAATAGATTGTCATTGAGTTCATGAGCTATCACTTTGTCATCATACTGAGTTATTCAATTCAAACTATTGATTCATGGAGCACATTTTAATGTCTGAATGCAGGGCTTTTGCCTGTAGTAGTTTTTTGGGTAATGATACTTCAAAGAATCTGTGTGGTTTAAAGAGTAAGTGATGACTTTACTGCTGTGGTTAAGTGTCAGAGCCAGGAGTCCCAGATGGGCAGACCCACACTCACAGGTTGAGATTAGTCATCAAGTCTGAGGCTCTACAGAGTCACTCAGGATGCTGTCATCTCCACTGCAACCAGTGCAGGGTGGGATCATAGTGGCAGAGAGGGCTCTTTGTTGCCTTGACTCAAAGCCACAATCTCAGTCCCTCCCTATGAGTTATCATGGTTGGACCAAGAATAAACCTGAGGATGCAAGAACATATCAGTCTGGATAAGACGTCAGTGGAGTACGTGATAACTCACACATAGGCTGGCCTATGAGTTAGAGGTTTTAACAGCCACACTGCCGATAAGTCATTATTTTCACCATCTGCCTAATTCATCATGAGCTAAAAAAAAAAACAGTCACACTTTACTCCATTTTACTTTATCTAAAAACACTTAACACACAACTAGACTGTCTGTGATAAACTGGTCACATCTTGAAAACTGTCCTATATGTTGCCACTGTGCCTCCATTCAGTAAAGTTCAGTAGTTTTAGTTTAACTGTAAAATAACTGTCCATTACAAGGTGATGGAAATGTGACTTTTATGTTTTGACTAGTAAATACCTGATCAATATTTGAGAGTTTGATGATATATTATGTATGTTATATACTTTCTGTTATTTGCCTTTTATGTATGGATCAGTAAAACCGGCAATAACAGTAACTATTTACAGGCAACGGACACAAACTGTAAACCCTACACAGAAATACATTCACCTTTAATAGTTGGTAAGTGTACTTGTCAGTAAACAGTTGCTCATATACACATCCAGCTGACACCAAGCAACATCAATATTCATTTGGAAGTCAAATATTCACCATCCTTTTATCTCTGTTTATGTCTCCACTAAATCCTAGCAAATATCCAGCTCTTCTGTATCAATAGTTCTTATATAATCATGGATATCTCTTTGTCCTCTTTTGTCCTGTCATTGTTTTGGCCCACAAATAATTGTTCTCATCAACTCCATTTTCAGTGAGAAATGTACTGACTGTTAGATATGTACACAGACTATTGTTTGCTAACACTGTCCCTCTCAGAGTGTTATAAATGTATCATATGTTTTGCATTCCTCATGTGTTTAGCATCTAAAACTCTTCATCTACAAATTTCAAGCTGTCAAGTAAATGTTGTGGAGTAGAAATATAAAAGTTAAAGGTTAGTATCATTATACAACTCTTTTTCAACTCTTTTTTTGGTGTAGTGTTGATGATGAATTGCGGAGTGTCACAGCCTGAAGAATAAAGCTGCTCTGTAGTCTGGTGTTGTGGCAGCAGATACTTCTGTATCTGTTGTCAGATGGCAGCAGGGTGAACAGACTGTGGCTGGGTGGGTGTTGTCTTTTAGTATCTTTGGGCTCTGTGCAGACATCTCACTTCACTGATGTCACTGATGCTCTGTAGACGGTACCAGTGATGTTCTGGTGGTTTTTATCAGCTGCTGTAGAGCCTTCCTGTCCTGGGCTGTAATGAAGAATGTCAGTTTGTGTTTTCCATCAGGATTCTTTAATTTTAGGCAATAGTAGTTAGGTGGATATTTTTGACTCCTTAACTGCAAAATGCTCCACTATTTTTACCAGGGCTACCAAGTCTCTGTCTGGTTGCTGTTTGATGCTAAACAGGTAGGCTACAGTGAATTTTCAAAGCATTTTCTCTGAAAAACTGCCGGCTGCTGCAGAGGTAAATAACACTATGGGAGCGATGAGACTGAGACTAAACAGTGAAGCTGTGAGCTGTAAGAATCAAAACAATGAGTTGAAAGATGTAAAGCTTTGTAGAGCTGAAGGGAGTTGCTGAGTTGGTGGATGATTCTGTGTTGGTTCGTCACGTCTTACAGTCATTTGATCCACCGTTAATATTTTTTAGACTTTCCAGGGGAAATTCCTTTTCACAGTACCACACACCATATATAGTTTACAGCAACAGTACATACGACGGCACACAGTAAAAACACACAATACCAAACAGCAAATGCAAACCACACTCCGGTCTGCAGGCCTCACTAAACTTATATATAAAATTGTTAATTTTGAAAATTTTAATCTCTAAGAATTGTAAGTATATACTGAGAGGGAGCATAAATCAAATTCTATTGCCTTCTGACCCATAAAGTTTACAGTTTCAGTCAGCTGTGAAAGCCATTTCACTGTTTATATCAGACATGTTGGCTAAACTGTGACCCAGTCATGGATGTTAGCCTACTTTTTTAATGAACTACAAATGAGAAATTATGTTAAACCACATTAGATTCCTTGTCCCTTCAGGATGTCTAGTGGAAAAGCTTTTGATGCCATTGTCACCAGTCTCAACATGTGTGTTTGATTCCATTTATTCAAAAAGGTTCTTTTTTCCTGTTCTGAGTTCATTTGGAGCTCACACGCAAGAGACAGACCCCCAAACCAAAATTCCTCACATGAACAGATGCACGATCCCAGCCGCTGATTGAAGGAATATACTGTGGCCGATTTAAAGTGGCCATACACAGACACAACATTTATTCAGATGTCCTCAGTTGACAGTGGTCCAGTCCTTTTTACTGTAGTGATATACAATGTATTACTGATTTGTGCACATTTGGGGAAATTGGCTAACCTGTATATGTGCTGAGTGATGCTCTGTCCCCTGTAATCCTACAGAGAAAAGAAAGATGTGTGCTTTTATTATTTTTAGTTTTCAATTTTGTAGACCACTATATATTAATCTACTGAGATCCTACTGCTTATTTGTTCCTTGTGCTTCCAGGATATTCATTACTTTAAAAGAATTCATTTGTCTCATACAACAACAAAAAGAAGACGCTGTATACTCAGTTTTGTTTATTATCCTTGCAGAAATCCATTTCGCGTCCATGGCAACTGTCAGACAACAACACCACAATATTACAACATTTACACTCAAAGAGAGAGAAACAAGTGTTTCACATCATCACTAACAATAGAGAATATAAATATACCAAAATGCAACAATAGCCAATGGTTGTGTTGCTAATGGAGATCCTAGACAGTGACACACAGCTCATATCACTAGGTTTTGTCTAAGTGCCAAGGGGCCAGACTTTCAGATTCCTCATGTCTGAACTGTAAAGCAAGTATTTCAAAAATGTTCCTGCTCTCTTTATTAGTTTTTATAATTGAAAAAGAAAAAAAAAACACACAAAAGTACAGGGAAAAAAAACAATGCACCTTTTTAAATCGGGTTGTCAGTTTGATTCTCACACATTTCCTTTACTTAAAAAGTCTGGTTTGAAACTTTTAACTGAAATAAATGAACTTTAGTGCCTAGAAAAAAACACAAGTACTAAACTGGCTTATTAGTGTTATGCCTACAAACAAAATGATCAAAGGGCTGGAAACAGGGTTGTTAAAGGGACACATTTTGGCCATGTGATGCCAGTTGAATAGGTCTTTTATAAAGGATCTCTCGGCACAGGAAGTCTGCAAAGGTGGTACCCTGTATCTCCGGTCTGGTGAGGATTACCCTTCCTGTCCCTGTCATGTTAACAGGGAAAAAAACCTGAAGTGAAGTGGAAAGTTAAAATACTCTCACCAAATGAACGATAAAACAGAATAGTTTACGATGAGTTTGAATGAACTGTGTTTTCCGGAGAGTTATTGACAGCAATTAAGCTCATAGATAACTAAAAGAGATAACTCAATTCAGACGTGTACAGTTGTATTTTTCTGTTTGGTTTGGGAAACAGTTGTAAAGATACATCCTTCTTTTACTTGACTTGACTTGACTTACTAGACTAAGTAGTGAACTGGCTGCTTATACATTTCTCGGCTGAAGCTTTGTGGGCTGTCAGACTATCACCTGTTGAGGCAAAAAGTGATAGATAACTCCTGTTTTATATCCCATTGTTGTTTACCTGGATGTATATATATATTTATTTACAACTTCAATACAGTCTCTCTGATAAATAGCTGTTGATGTGTCACCTTTTTCACTTCAAAGTTCATTTGTAGTATTTAGTTGGAGAGACCTTGCATGACACCAATGAACACCCTCCACAATCACAAAGGTTTCACCACCAGTGATCAATCTAATCATCACTGTCATCAGTGATTTTAACACTGAAAACATCAGATGAGTTAGTCCCACTGACATTTGTACTGGAGAGATACAGTCCCCTTGTGCGGCCCCAGTGTTAGTAATAACAAGGGAGGACACTGCATTTACTCAAACACATTGTTCTCTATCACTCCACCCGCCTGATGATTCTCCTTTCACTTCTTCATCTTCATTTTTAGAGCTGTGATGTGTTCTTATTGTCACATTTCAGATGTCATACATACAATCATTTAACAAAGTTAGTCCTTTTTCAGACTACACACCTCGAGTCTTTACAAGAGAAACTTCATTTGGAAACATTGCCTCGTGCCACATTGAGAGGCCCCATTCAAAACCTGTTTTAAAAAGTAGCTTTTATTACTCACACTTTCCCCTTTGTGCCTCACAGGTCCTATGGTATTGTGCTATATGTGAATGTTTCCAATTTTTGTGAGACTCCATTTTGGTTCAGTTTCTCTTACTAAAGCAATCATGTATTATAAGAGACTTCCTGGTTAAATAAAAGTTGAATAAATGGAATAAATGATCACTAAAGCTGCTGCAATGTCATGAAATCTCATGGACCATTATTCAAGAAATCTAGAATCCAAATGTTTATTTTTTTCCAATATCTGCAATGGGCCGCTATAGGCCTGATGGCAACATACAAACTCAAATGTTGTTCCTTTGGATGTTTGGGGGGAGTTTGCAGTTGATGGAATCGAAGAAATTTGCTGATTTATCTTTCCCCAATGCGGGAAGCTAACTTGATCTCCTCCATTAAATGTAGTATTTTTTTCCCAACCCGTTGCCTCCTTGGACTCTGGTGCAGAAAGATGACATTCCAAATAATTCAGAAAAAACAGAAATAGATGCCAATAAATACAGCAAAAGATGTATATGAATCAGAGATGGGGGCGTTGGCAAGTTGTCATGCAGTTTGAGCATCACATTATTATATATTGCGTGGTACTTTGAGGTGCTAAGGCTGGTCTTAGCAGGACAACAGGAGCCAAAGCTGGTACAGGTACGCAAAGTTTACAGGACCAGGAGGCAGGCAGGTTAATGTAACAACCATGAATACGAAAGTAAAGACCTAATACAATGAATATGAGTGGGAATGGGCTGGTTTAATATCTGTAGGGCTGATGGGGGTGAGGGGAAACAGGTGAGAGAGTAGGTAGAGCAGGCCAGGTAACTGCAGAGCAGATGAGGGAAGTGAGAAAAGAGGTGTAATTGGGTGTGGCAGACAGGCAATAGGGAAAAGAGGTGATATCCGAGGGCATCTGGTGGATCAGTGGAGAATAGCAAAGAAGAGGTGGGACTGTGGCTGGATGGAGGGGCAGAGGGGCAGATTGTGTCCGTGCAGCCCAAATATAGGAACTATATGTAGAACGATTAACTGTTTGCTAGAAATGTATAATGTCTTGTAATTCTTGCATGGCCCTTTCTGTACATAATGCAACCTAACACAAGATCCTGAACTCATGTTAAAGACACACAGCATTGAAACTGTATTTGAGAAGACGAATCAGTCCATGTCATCCATGTGTGTTACAGCTAAGGAGTGTGGTGGGGTGCTGACAGAGCAGCAGAAGGTCATTCAGTCTCCTGGCTTCCCTGAGGAGTATCAGGACCAACAGATCTGCTACTGGCACATCCGTGCGCGCCTGGGCCAGAGGATCCGCCTCCACTTCCGGGAATTTGATGTGGAGGATGACACAGGGTGTCTAGCAGATTATCTGGAGGTGTATGACAGCTACGATGATATCTCAGGCTTTGCTGGGAGGTGAGGATCATTAAGGGAAAAAGTAGGAAGAGTCTAAACTCTCTGGAACTGAAACAGGCATATGTAAAGAGTCAATTCATTACATTATGCTGATACATAATGAGTACAACTGTTTATATCTCCCCATCAATTACTACCACATTACATTCTCACATCCAGAAAAGCTTACAAAAACCTTTCTGAGGTCACAGGACCAAAAGCTAGGTCACTGTATATAAAAGTGTGGGTAGCCATAGCAACAACAGTGTGACAGTATAAACACTGTGACCTGCTGTGGAGGAACATCAGCTCACGTCTGGTTATTTTCATTCATCTAGATATTCATGTGTTAGGTCACTGACATTTAGCACTTCTTACTGTCAATTTAGATTTTTTTTTAAATCTATTTGTTTACCAGGGCTGTAACTAATGATTATTATTAGTGATGAATCGGTTAATTTTGTTGAATTATTCAAGTAAATAATTTAGTCTTTAGTTTTTAAAAGTATTTAATAAAAGAATCTAGTCTATGCTTTTTTTTTGTCAAACCTACAGTCCAAACAACAAATACATTCAGGTTTACATTGATATTAAAACAGAGAGAAACAGCAAATCCTCTCTTGAGGGGCTGAAAATAACAAAATATTTAGCATTTGGCATATGACATACGCCACAAACATGATTAACTGATTATCAAATTTGTTTGTGAATTATTTGTGTTGACTGGCTAAATGATTAATTAACTGTTTCAGTGCTATAGTGATGAATGCCTTCGGTGGTTAAACAGTGCAAACTGTAGAAGAGGTAGAAGTGTCGTGAGAACAGAGATTCATTGTCCTGCCCTCTGCATTTGTTTTTAACTGAGGAGAATGTGTTGTAAAATTCTAATGTGATTCTGTTTGTTTACAGATTCTGTGGTGATTATCTACCTGAAGATATCATCAGTACAGGTGAGACGTCCTCATAATAATTAACATGTCCTATAATAAACATACAGTGTTTCTGTGTTGACACAATGAGGAAACATGATGTGACTGCACCAGAATAAAACAAATAAAAATGGTCTCTGGTTCTTTGTTTCACAGGAAACGTGATGACACTGAAGTTCCTCACTGATGCTTCAGTTACAGCCGGGGGCTTCCAGCTACAATATACTGCCTTTAATGCATCTCTGTATTCAAACAATTACACCCATTATTTTCACTGACACTTCACTTTAATACACTTGTGTAATCCTGTTGCTGTATTTATGATGTTATTAGTTAGCTCATGTACTATAATTAATTCTTGCTAACTGATTAAATAAATACTTCAATTCAAATAAACAAGTTCATTAAATTGTGTTGCAGTTTCATTCTTCTTACTTTCTATAAATAAAAATATCTTCATTCATATATTTAAGGCAGTTGCTTCTTCTAGTGTCTAATTTCTGCGTCATTCAAGTCAGACTCTTGCATAAGTTCGGGAGGACTGAATGAGGTCTAAAGCCTTATTCACACAGGACTAGTATCACCTGGGTACCTCCAGCAATTATATTGAATACATTACATCTGGGATTTTTATCACGTCGAATCTGCCATGGCAGTAGTTTAACTAAAAAATTTCACCACATATTACCTATATTTAGATATTTATCCAAACACAAAGGTCATGTAATAATGAATCCTGTGCAAATAGGCCTAGGTAGATTTCTGCGATTCCTACATTTTTACCTTTGAAAATGTATTTTTATGTGTTCATTTGTATAATTAGAGACTTTGTACATAGTAATTTTTCTTTTTCTTTTTGTTTTTATTACAGCAAGTACACACAGAACACAGAAGATAGATAGATAAATAAGTGTCAGTGTACAGGCAGCAGGTGACAGAAGGGTGAACAGACTGGCTGGCGTTCTCTGTGTTACGACCAGGGTCTAGGGGAAACCCTGGCGCAACATGAAAATGAGACTCCCCTCGTCCTGTTCCCCAAACACCACCAGCAGCAAGCGCTTTAACATAGTTTTATTCAAAAACAAAGCTGGAACACAATCACACAGTGCTGGTAGTCTGAGACAGCAGAGGAGAGCCTCCAGGAACTGGGGAGGAGCCGGCCTTTAAACTTCCGGTTTTAAGGCAGCAGCCAATCAGCTCCCTGGGGCAACCTGCAACCACTCAAACACACCTGCAATCAATCTCTCTCTCACACACACACACACACACACACACACACACACACACACACACACACACTCATACTCAAACAGGTAAAAGAGGGATATTAAAAACAGACAAATAGAAACATATGACCTCTAGGGTCATAACACTCTGTTACACCAGACAATCTACAGATACAAAGAATGCACATCAAATCTTGACTATTGTGTTGGACGGCTAGCTACCTAAGTTAGCATTCTTACAACCTCTTTCGGTCAGCTGTCCAAAGCTTCTGTGCTCCATGTAGTTCAATTAGCTGCATGGCTAACTGAGCTAGCAGTAGATACAGTCTTGGAGGAGTAAAAAGTAGACAGTTCTCCTTTAATTTCTCAAGGAATAATGCATACTGATTTAAAACCTCAGGTGTATTTAGGTGGCTGGTCTCTACGAGTGAGTACAATTTGATGCAGATCTGGTGATCTTAAATTATGGTTAAGCAGTTATGTGTGGAAGAGATCTGAGACTGATACACAGCCCTAGAGTTTGATACTGGATTAAGCTTGACTGAATTAAAGAGTTATGCACTCTACTGAGTGCCATTCTAGTCTTAGTTTGTTTTAGTTGTTCTACAAGTCAGAAGAATCCAACCGAGAAACAAGTCCTGCATGTTGATTTGTACTGATGAAGAGGTGATAGTGTGAAGTTTCTCCAAATGTACAGGACCTTTATACGATCCATGGGTGAAAGACACCAGTCTGTCCAGAACACGAACGCTATCCAACTTAGAATCATTAAGATGTTCACCTTGTTTTGGTGACTAATTGACATAGTCTATCATTAATTTACACTCCATCAAAGGAAGACTTAAGTCTTGATTACAAGTAGGGCTGCAGGACTAACACCACCAATACTCCACATTAAAGTTTTGCAGGTCCTGGGGAGGATTACTGCATCCTTGGAAAAAGTATTACGAAGCCATTTGTGGCTCCAGAGGAAGCCAGGGGCTATTAAATCTGCCTCATGTGGTATCACTGTGTTTGAGTTGCATTGTGGGTATCGTAGGTACCAGGTTTAGAAAAGGAATGAGATTTTGAAATAAAAAAGGCGATATCCATGTTTCTGCTGCATCGATTTTGATCATTTGTTTTTAAGCTGTCCATCATGAGTTCAACAGTGCTATAGGAGTGCCATGCTAGACCAGTGGATCTCTTTTTCAAAATCTGGCACCTACATTACCCACAATGCAACTTAGCCACTGAATGACATCATTGGCAGTAAGTTAATTGTTCGGTAGATTATTTAAATTTAAAAAAAAACATCACTCATTTCTCTGGTTGTAGTTTCTCAAATGTAAGGATTTGCTTCTTTCCTCACTATTGTAAACTGAATATCTGTGGGTTTTGGACTGTTGAGTGGACATAATAAGACATTTGAGGACATCTTGCTGGGCTTTAGGAATCTGTCACGCACACATAGCATTATATTTCCACGGTAATTATTGAAAAGTTTAATTGATCTCTACTCACAGGCCTAATCACAAGCAAAAGAGAAATAGAGACTGCCAATGCATCAGATTTCTTCATACAGTCATATTTCATACCTTCTCTGTAGTGGTAGGACAACTGTATGTTATTTTTCTTCTATTTTATGTAATTACTTACCTGTCTATTGGTTTGAATGTTTCCTTACTGCCGAAAACACTTAAAATTGTTGTTGCTGTTACTTTCAGTGTCCATGTGATGTTTTCCTTAAAAGGTAAAATGGGCGGACCTGGATGTGACGTACGCAGGGTCAAAGGTAATTTTGTACGTCGGCGTGGTGGTTTGGCGCCAGCAATTTCGCGGGGTAACAGCACAAGGAAGAGCGCAGCAGGACAAGGAAGCCCAAATATTGAACATAAAGCTGTGCTGCAGAGTTACAAACATCATAAAGTGTCGTGGGCGGCCGGTGTGTGTGTGTCATTACTGCTTCTTGCATCTCGTCCTGAACTCCGAGGTGAGCAGTCAGTGTGGTCAGCGGTGGGTGCTGTGTGTGTTGTGTCTAACAAGCAAGTAAATACTTGTTCGTTAGCCCTTTTAATTAGCTTGTCGGTGGGGCTAAGCGAGCCCCTTGCCATGGACAGGTGGACCCGGGGGCCGAGGCAGTGTTACCGCGGTGCTAGAAGCCGTGGGGTCCACTGTGAGTGTGAGCATAAAACTTTGCTAGCTACAGGCTCTGCATGCAGGCTGCTAGCGCTGCTAACTAGTTAAAGCTAGTTAACATTAGCAGGCTGCTTGCTACATCAGCGCTGTCCAACGAGCTGTATGCAAGTGTTTAGTCCATGAGTTGTTACACTTCTGAAGTTCTGACCTGTCGAGCGTATTCAGTAAGTTCACTGGTTATTTACAGCAGGACACTGACGGACATGTTTTGGTTCCTCTGCGTGTTGAGAGGAAGTTGCTAAATAGGACTGCTGGCCTCTGGTAGCATCCAGCACACACAGTGATCCCGTCGAATAATCATATAGAGACGATTAGCAGCTACTCTTTACGTGTTTACATACATTTGTATGGTCTTTATAACCCGTTGTCTTCATTCATCCTATGTCTACAGATCTGGATACAGTGGAGGGTGAACGCAGCTCGACATAAAGCTCACCGAGGTATGTCCATGCATCTGTTCTCTGTCCCTGCTAATATATTAACTATGCCAGATGTGGCTATGGTGTATATCTCTGTCAGTTGAGGAAACAGGTCGAAACAAAATCATGCTTGATCATCAAATATAGAATACACGAATCTGTGTTTACATCAGGCCTGTGCCAATTCATACATACACTACATGTGTGATGGCAGTGAGTTTCTGTCCCTGTAATCCCCTCTGCGAAACTTTTTGTGTGCAAGGTAATATGAGTATTACCTGAAAGCGAACACAATCAAACACACGTCTTTTTAAGCTTGATCAAATAACTTAATGTTTGTTGTCAGTAGGTTGTAACCTCAAGCCTTGTGTTCAGAGGTGCTCTCTTTTTATCTGTCTCTGTTTAACATGTCAGAAGTTAATGTTTTATATTTGTCCTTGCACGTGATCTAAATCTGAACTTTATTGACTGAATCATTGGTAATTTTAGCTGACCCGGGATGGCACCGTCAACACTTAGTTTCACAGTAACGGCCTACAACTGTCTTCACATTTAAGGGGCTCTATTTAATGATTTGTGGTCGTCGATTTTAGTCTATTGATTTTTTTTTTGGCCGTAAGTGAGCAGATTGTAACTTGACATGAGTCTTCCTGGGAATGCTTCCGCGAAGTCTGCAAGATTCAGTCATAATCCCTTTTTTTCCCCCGACATGGCTCCTGTGCTTTCTTTTTTTGAACTCTGCTTTCTGTGTCTCTCTTGTTAAAAGGCCTTGAGGTGGTGAGTTATAATGATGGCGACGGCGGAGCCTCCGAGCAGCTCCAGCTTTCTTCCCCTGCTGGAGTCTCTGGAGGACAGCGCCGCTGGACAGTCGGAACAGACAGATGCCTACCTCACCATCGCCAAGTATGTTGCTACTTATAATCAGTGATGGTGTTGTCTCTCTGGAATATCAGTTGGGAAATCATTTCCTTTTTCCTTTTTGCAGCCGACTCAGCGGAGAGGAAAGCCGACAGTTCCTCCCTGCAGTAGAAAAGCACTTTTCTCGTTTGGGTAAAGCCACCTTGGTGAGTCGTTTGCACATCTTTGATACACATAAAGCTGGAGGAACCTCTGAATCTCCCATATTTATATTGAAACGCTTGATTTCTATGATCCTTAATTCTGTCCTTGTCTCATGTTTTTTCCAGGCTCACGTAACCAGTCCGAATACAGAGCTGAGCCAAGCTGCCTTGCAAGCTTTAGGATTTTGTGTGTACCATTCTCGCGTTGTCTCTGGACTGCCTGGTACATTACTTTACATATTCTATACATCAGAGTTTCAGATGTGAGCTGCTGTAATTAAATACTGTGAAAATGTTACTGTTGCTAAAGGGGATTGTCTCTTGTTATTTATCCAGAAACTTTTGTAGCAGAAATACTATCAACACTTTGCTCCCTGGTGGTGAAGTCGACAGACAAGAACACATGCACCAGAGCATTATGGGTCATCTCCAAACAGAGCTTTCCTCAAGATATGGTTGCCAAAAAAGTGAGTATTAGCTGAGACTTTAAGCACAATTAAACACGACTGAATATGGGGTGGTGGTAGTGCTTTTTTGTTTTTGTTTTTAAAGTTGATCCATGCTACTTGACTCACTCAGGTGTCGTCTATACTGGACACACTGGAGAGCGTGTGGAGCAGAGAGGACATCCAGTCTGTGGTGATGGAACACGAGGCCTTAAATGTTGTCATCAGGTAAGAGAACAGTAGGTTATTTTCCTTGTTAAAGGTTTAGGTCATTTTGAAACTCTCTGTAGTAATAACCTGTAGCAGCGTCATGTCTTCCACAAGCTGGAAAGTTTATTTTTGTTTTTCTTATCTGAAGATCATATTATCTGAAATAGTAGTTGGACAGCAGTTGTCTTTTTCCCTGAATGATGTTTTATCTCATGGATGTATACTGACCAACTGCAAATGGTGGTATCCTTTATTTCCACCGAGGCCACTTTCTGCTTTAGACTATGCAGTTAACCCTGTGTTGGCACAACGTTTGTTAATGGTAAATGGTTAATAAGTATTTTTTTTTCAGTATAATTTATCTTCTAGTATATTGATTGTGTTTACAAGAGCTGTTTCATATTCTTCCTGGTACTTATAGAATGCTGGAGCAAGTGCCGGGCCAGATGGGTGATGGCGTAGTCCGGTGGGCGAAGCTCATCATCCCGCTAGTGGTCCACTCTGCCTCCAAGGTGCGACTACGGGCCGCAGCAGCCATGGAGTTGGGTATGCCTCTTCTCCTGGAAAAACAGGTGGAGGTTGCTGCCATCATTGAACCGATGATGTCCACTGTGAGTATCTCTGTGTGTCATAGCCTTTGTCCATAATGGTGACTCATTTTGTTCCAATGTTTAAGCATCATCATATCTTGACTGGTTATATTTTTTATAATAATAAGGATCCATGAATATTCAGGATGCAAGATTTAAATGCAGCAATAATTGCCAACCTTTGTGTTGCACACCTGCTAAAATGAAAATGAGTTGAGCAGTGTAAGTAACTCTGCTGACATACCTTTATTTGTCTTCCCAGAAACTGATCCCAGAGCTCCAGAAGCTTTTCATGTCCAAGAATGAAACCAATGTCCTCAAGCTCTGGCCCTTATTTGTGAAACTACTTGGGAAGGTAATTATATATGCATGTTCTGCCTCTGAAATAATGGTGGGTAACTGATGACTGAACATGTCCTGTGTAGAAACACGGGCCATTGCTTCACAATACCATTAATGTCTATTGAGAAATAGGAAAGCTAGTAAGGTACATTAGGCAGAAGAGCATCAGGAACATTTTAGCTCAGATTTAGTGGTTCACAGATTTTATACGCAAGCTATTTAACTGTTAAACATGTATAAGCTGCTACTTAATGTAGATTCACTTAAAAGGAAATTCTGGTATTTTTAACCCTTGCCCTATATTTATTTATGATGTGTAAATAATTCGTAATCTCCAAACGTTTTAGAATCCATCCAGGCCATTAACTTGCAAACCATACCATGTAAATATATTATGATTATAAAATAGGTGATTGCATAAATATTCACCCTCTTCAAGTCAGTAGCCGCCTTCACACAGCCCCTTTCAATGCAAAATTATTCACCCATTGTTCTGGATCGGCGTCTGTGTGAAAGTTACAGATGTGGAGAGGGGGAACAGTTTCGCTCCAGCTCCGATCCGCTTCTTGAGGTAGCATCAGCCACAGCAGAGGTGAGACGGTGTCTGTTTGAATGGAAAAGCCGGGCTGCATGAACATGTGTGTGTCGGTCTGATGGTGTTCACAGTCTGACAGCTAAACAGATCCTTCACTCCTCAAATAAAAGAGAAATAGAGAAATGTCCCACGCTTCATACAACCTCCAACCTACAAAGCAATGTTACAGGACCAAACATCAGTAATGTGGTAACTGGTAATATCTTTGGCAAAAAAACACGCATCTATACATAGAATGTGTCAGTCGTCCTCTCTGTCCTGCCGACTGCGGCTCCAGCAGTTAAATGGCGGTGATTATGTGATGTGTTTTTAGAGCAAAAAAATTCACCATGTCTGTGTTTCCTTCCACTACCATGTTGTTATAGTTACTGTCTGTGGCAACTTGTATTGGGAAAACAAAATCGCCTCAACTGCCGGCCCTCCTGACTGAGACTTCAGTGAATGTTCCCCAGAAAACAGCATCCCTCCCCACAATTGATAGTCAGACAGAGTCCGCTTAACCATTTCTACTTAGCGTTCACTGTATGGTTCGGGTCATGGTCTTGCTGGAAAATAAATCTCCTAAGTTGTAGTTCTCTTGCAGAATGAATCTGGTTGTTGCCTACATTTTGCTGCATTCATTTTACCATCTACCTTAGCAAGCCTTCCAGGGCCTGCTGGTCAGAAGCATCCCCACCACATGATGCTGCCACCACCATGCTTCACGATGGGGTTGGTGTTTGTGGTGATGTGTGCAGTGTTTGGTGTTCACCGAACATGGCATCTAGAAAAAGCTACATTTTGGTCACATCAGACGAAAGAATCTTCTTCTAGTTGACCTTGGATTCTCCAGCATGCCTTTTGCGTGAACTTTAGTTGAGATTTAATGAGCTTTCTTCAACAGTGGTTTTCTCTTTGCCACTCTCTCATAAAGCTTTGCCTGGTGAAGAACAGTTGTTGCACACAGAGTCTCTCCCATCTCAGCTGCTGAAGCTTTTAACTCCATCAGCTTAGTCATAGGTGTCTTGGTGGCCTCCCTGACTAGTGACTACTGACTCAGTTTGAGAGGACAGCCTGATCTAGTCAAACACCTGTGCCATATTCCCTACATTTCTTAATGATGGATTAAACTGAACTCCGGGGGATGTCCAGTGACTTGGAAATGTTTTTGTATCCACCCCCTGACTTATACTTTTCAATAACCTTTTCACAGAGTTGCGTGGAGTGTCTGTTGTCTTCATGGTGTAACTGTAGTCAGGAGTAATGATTAACCTGTGACTGAACCTTCAGACACAGGTGTCTTTGTACTGCAGTCACTTGAGCACATTCAATGCACTCAGGTGATCTCCATTTCACTAACTGTGAGACTACTAGCGTCTATTGGATGGTCCTCTGTTGAATTAGGTCAGTTAATTTAAAGGGGGTGAATACTTGTGCAAACACCTATTTAACATTATCTATTTTTAATTCACATTACGTAGTAGACATCAAGAGTTTTTGTATATTTTTGTATGTTGACCGTGATTCCATTTATAAAAGTGATAAAATGGGAAAACAATTAAGGAGGTGAATACTTTTCTATAGGCACTGTATATGCATACCTTTTTACATCAGCAAACCATTATCTTAAGTTTAGATTGCCTGAAAGTTCTCAACAGTCTGTATTTGCAAAGGACATCTTTTTCAGTCTGATATAAGTGTATGTCCACAGTTGCTGCACAGAGGAGGCCCCTTCATCAACTCTCTCCTGCATCTGGAGGAACTTGGTTTCCGCAGCTCGTCTCCCACCATCAAGAAAATTGCCTTCATTGCCTGGAAGAGCCTCATAGACAACTTTGCCCTCAATCCAGGTAAGCATTTTTAATTTTCCCCTCAGACTAATCCAGGCATTAAACTCTAAACCTTAGCTAAGCACAGGGACTCTGGCTGACTTTTGTTTTCTTTTGTCTCTCCTGAAGACATCTTGTGCAGCAGCAAACGTATGAAGCTCCTCATGCAGCCCCTCTCGTCCATCAACGTCAGGACAGAGGCCCTGCTGCTCACCAAGGTGGAGGTCTGGTGGTACCTGGTGGTCCAACTCGGGCCAAACCTGTTCCCTAACTTTGATCAGGTTAGACATGACTCTTTTTCTCTCAACCACTGTAAAATCTCACTCAACTGTCCCAGCCAGAATGTACCAGTAAAAACAAGATGTACATGTCTTTTAAGGAAAAACATTGTTGGGTGAGTGAACAGTGTTTGTCTCCTCCAGGTGTCCGTCCCTCTGCTCCAGTGCACCATTGGATCTGACTCCTCCTCAGTGCCAGGCACCCCTTCTAGAGCTATCAGTCAAAATGGTGCTGCTGCACCCGCCACACCCAAGACTGGTATGTTTATACCCCCACCTCCCTCCACACAGGCCCGTCGGTGTCCTACAATGCGTGATCACTAGACCAGCTAATGCAGAGACTGAAGTTGCGACAGCGTAAGAAAGTACATGGAGTCTGTAATTTGTAGTCTCTTTCCCTCCTGTTGCAGGCGCTGCAGGCTTTAACAGCCCAGCCAATACATCTCGGATGAGCCTGAACGCCAGTGTCCAGATGCCCACCACCTTCCCCTCCATCCAGCTGCTGGGCCTGGAGATGTTGCTTCACTATTTTCTGGGACCAGAGGTTATCGCCACAGCAGCAAAGAACAAACTCATCCTCAGTCTTGGTGAGAGTCAGGGCTACGCATTAAATACTTGTAGACCCAACTTTTACACTGATCTGTTCAAACACTCTGGATATTAAACATCTTGCTGTTATTTAAGTTGAGTTAAGACTTCAACTGAAGCTGCAAAGGAAATCCTACTGGGTATGATAAGTTGTTGTGGAGATTTTGACCACTGGTTATTCATAAAGTTGGCTGTGGGTCGTAATTTTTGTTTGTAAGAGTATGTGGACAGTGCAATTCAGGTTCATCTGTTGCTTCACACTATTGCACTTATCAGTCGTTTGTGGTGGTATTGCACCAACAGAGGCAAGCAAACTCGGATGTAAAATAATTGTATGATTTGAAATTTAATGAAGGGAAAACATTTTGGCAAATGTTTTTATGAGTAACTAAATGAAGATTATTGCTGTAGTCGTGCTTATTAAACGGGGTTGCCCAGGAAACAGACAACCAGGGCAGGAAAGTTGGACCAAAACAATGTTTATTCTGCCTGTCCTACATTATTCATTAACACGCAGTAAATGGGTGGGGAACATGATGAGCCTCTTTCTAGATGTCTGAATCACTGTCCATATCTTAGCTTTTTTGTTGGTAAGTGATTTAAAAAAAAAAGACAGAAAAAAATCCCCAATATGATGTGACAACAAATTGAACTTCATTCTCATCACTTACTGCATTTTAATTACAACATGTTTCTTAAATGAGCAAAATTATCTCTCCAGAGCCCTTGAACCATCCACTCCTCTCTGGTGCCTCCTCTTTCACTAAACATGCTGCTGTGCTCACCTCCAACATCAGAGATGGATTCACCAACATTGGCAAAGATGCTCCAGGTAAACAACAGCTTGACATGACTGAGCTGATTCAAATTAATCACATCATCTCTTCAGTCATATAAATGAGATGTCCTGTTTCTGAAGCAGTCTAGTCTAGGGGTTTTATAGTTTTTAAATAATTAAACGGGTTCCCCTCTCCACCTCATCCTGTCAGCATTTTGCAGAATGTCTGTCTTTGTTACCAGAGTTTAATTGACACAATTTCATTGTCAGGACCTCCAGATAAACTGTAGGAGGCCATGCTGACGTCAATGCTCAGAGGTCACACATAGGGAAACGGTCTGTTCTTTTAATAAATAAAAATTAATGACAGAATATAATTGTTACAGGGAACAGTGTTGGTTGCAAATGGGCTGATTTTAAGCCAGTCAAACTGTTTTTTTTTACATGCACTAAGTAGGGCTGTATAATCAATCGCAAAATTATCGAAATCGCAATATGACTAAGTGCAATATCCAAATTGAAAGAACCACAACTATTTTATAGACGTAAAATGTGTCACCAAACAGTTTTTTCTTTTTTTCAGTGAAATGTAGTGATGCAGAGATGTTCTGGCCTACAAAGCTTCTTCTCCAGATGTAATAATACCTTTTCTTTGGGCAGAAAAGAACATTTAATAATCCTTAATAAGCATGACTTATATATTGCAAAATCAGTCAAGATAATCGCAATATCACTTTTTGAATGTTATGTCTGACTGCGGCTGAGATGTCCTAAGTACGTTTGTCCCCATAAAGCACATGTTCATATAACTGAAAGTATGCAAGTTTGCGGAACAGCTGAATATAAAACATGTTTTACCATAACGTTATTTAAGTGCACATCCTATTTTTGGTGTTCTAACCTCTAACCTGCTGTCTTGAGTTCATGTAACAGTTACAGTTCCACCTGTTCTGCTTCTCCTGCAGGATCTCTGTTGGCTGTCCTATGGACCAGTCTCGTCCGTTGTGTCAACTCAACTATAGAGTCCGGTAGGTACTAGTCTTGATGGCAATATGTCTGGATTGTTTACACATGACGGGAAGAGCACTACTAAATTACTGCAAATTAACGTGGGGCTAATTTGTTCCATATTTTTATCAAATAGAATCTTATCTATTCATCTCTCCAGTCCAATCAGTAATTGGGTATTTTGTACCTTTTTTATAAACGGTTCATCAGAACTCCAAAGGTAGATTTAGAATCAGACTCCTCCATTAAAGCTCTCCCTGTTTAACTCAAAGGTGCATTCTGTTTTTGATTGACTCGCAAGATTATTAAATTTGAGCCCTGTAATATTTGACAAGAAGATGGCGATACCTTTTTCATTTTATTTTCTTAAATAATAAAGACATTTGAGGGTGCTCGTCTTATTGGTGTGGCGTTAATGTCCACTATCACTAATCACTTGTAAATTACAGCACTGAAATGATGGGACAAATCAACTTGGTCTTGCATAATGATATTCCTGCTGCTTTTTCTTGATAACCATTTCAGTTGTCATTGTGGCTGCTGCTCAACATGGTGGGCTCTTAAAGTGGGTCCCACCTCGTAGCTCCACATAGAGCACATTGATGGGTCTGGGCTCTGTCTTTTGAGAGGAGGATTAGTGAGACCTCATCCTCTCCTTCTGCCCGCCTCACTCACTGTCATCAGTTTAAGTCTGAGCGTTCAGAGCCTTGTGCTCTGGACTGCTGTGAAGAGAGAAACACTGAGGGGTCTGTCCCCAATGATGAATCTCTTCTTTTAAATTACACACAATTTCTACTCTCAAGCAAAGCCTAAACAGAATTTAAGAAGTTGTCCCCCCCCCATTTGCATTTGACATTCTGTTTTGAGCTGAATCTCGTCCCTCATTGTCAGCAGGCAGTAAGAAGGACCGTCAGGGCTGTGAGGTTCTGACTCTGATGCTTCAGGCTCTGCAGAGCATCGTCACCTCTGAAGCTCTGCCTGCAGACAAAGTCCTGGTAAGAGATTCAAAACTTTCTTGCACATCACTGCATTTCATATTATGTCATGTTTCACTGTGACTTTGAAAAAGAAAGTAGAGAAGTTTGTGAAAATTCCTTTTTGTTTCACCAATTTTTGTTCCATCTTTGGTTCTTGATGTTTTATTTTATTAAGTGTCCTTGAACTGCAACTTTAAACTGACTGTGATTTGAATATCTCTGAAACATTTTGCTCAGCTGCAGTTTTAAGACGTTGTGGCTAAAGTGGCTGAAATCCAAATGTCCCTGCTCCATTTAACTGTTGAATCTTTGACCTCAGATTCTCTTTGAGGCCACAGTGAAAGGTATTCCCCAGAGAGTTCTTGGCTCTGCCTCCTATCAAGTGGGCAAGATGGATGTGCTTAATGTGAGTGTGGCTTGGCCCGCTTTTTTTATTTTATTTTTTTAAACACGCGTTCAGTATTCATGGAAAATGCTCCATCCAAAGAAGATTGGTTCAACTCTGAATTTCATTCCTCAGGGAACACCAGCGCTGTTCCTCATTCTTCTCCTCTACAACAGCAGCATGCTCGCAGCGTACATAGAGGATGAGAGGTTGGTCTCCACTTAATTTGTGCTCACACCTGTAGTTTACTTTGGTCTTAGTTTAGACCAAAGCAAAACATAATCCCTAGTTGCCTTTTTTGGTTTCAGTCAAAATGACAATTGTGATGTAAAATGATTATTCCTGCTGAAGATGAAAAGTATCACAAGAGTTTACTGTTACTGTGCAATATATTAATTTTTTAACAATATTTTACAGCCTCAGTTCAATTGTGTATCCACTAATACCACCTGGTGTGACACATGATGTTATTATGATTACTAGACCTTTTTTAGTCAGTTTTCCTGTAGTATAATTAAGTGATGTTTAAAGTACCAGTTAATGTACTGTACTGCTGCAGTATTTAACCTGAGTGGAGTGTTGTTCCCGTGGATGATGGTTTGCTGCCCCCTAGTAGTGCAAATGGGTGCTGCAGTTTGAATTAATCATCCAGTGTGCCTTTTTTTCTGGTTAAAAAGAGAGTTAATAGTCTTGTGCATTGGAGCTTCTTGATTTATTAATATAGAACATACTCTTTATGTTACTGTATGTCTTATACATTTGTTGCTGCATTTTTCTATCTACAGATTTTATCAGTGCCTTCAAACACTGGTGGGCTGCGGTTTGTCGGGCCCCACTTCCCCTCTGGCATTTGGGGAGGCGGTGCTGGGGGCCATCGGGCGCAGTGCTCCTTCTCTGCAGAACAAGGAGCAGCTGTTGAGGATGTGGAGTGTGGTGGTCAGCCCACTTACTGACACCATCACACAGGTAGGCAGCAGGGAATCAGTGGCTTCACTCATGGGAGTGAGAGTGATGACCGCAGTTGTCTTTAGTGGCCATGTTTATGTCAGCGCATAGTAGAGGTTGACAGATTCATCGACGCCGATAGAAGCTTTTGCAAACTATTGCTATCGACTGAACTTGGCTCCCACTGACCGCGGGGGTGTACGTCACCATTTTGTATGGAGGATATGCTGAGTCAAACATCATTTGAGGGCAACTTCTGCTGAAAATATCTAAATCATCTTAATCTAACATAAACAAATTGACACAAACGGATAACTCCTGTATGTTAATGTAGATATGCAGCAGCCATACATGCTTGACGGAATTGAATTGATGTCACGTCTTTCAATGTTGACTAAGAGAGACTAATGTTACATCAGAGATAATTTCTTCTCATAAAGTATTTCTCCAATCCATGACATGCCTTCTATCCATATCTCTGGCCGTAGAGTTAGGAAATATGGGTACCGTTAAATCTTTGCGGTCCCGGATAACGTTTAACGTTGGAACAGCTGATTTTACCAGAGGCTGGCAACTGTGGCATTCAAGTTGTATCTAGTCTTGCATAGCCAGACCTCTCTCATCTCACCCGTTTAAATGACCTGCAGTTTAAGTTAATGTTATCACCAGTGGCGCAGGGAACAGACTGCTGTCTGTTTGCTGTTTTAAGCTGATTTCTGGTACCTTATTTTCTTAACATTAATTTATCTTTGTGCTGACCAATATAGGAGGAAGTGATAAATAATCTATTACTAGATAATACACCTTCCATGATGTAAAGGAGAAATGAGATGTAAAGAAGAAATTCAACATTTTTAAGGCAGAAATGACAGAATAAACACAAGATCACTGAACATTAGGCTTTGATGATAATCGAGGAAGTGATCACAGGAACTCACTGCAGAGGAATATTGTTGGCTGAGCGTGCCAGAACAGCACTTAGTGAATTCAGTCTCACACGAGTAACACTTTCAATCACGTCTTTTTTACAGTCTAATGAAGTCAACCAAGGTGATGCTCTGGAGCACAACTTCAGTGCCATGCACTCTGCCTTGTTGTTTCCAATTACACAGCTGCTACCTGGCACACCACTACAGCAGGTCTGTGTATCTTAAGATTGTATTTCACCTACAAAATCATTGTATTTTATACATGAAGCAGCCGGACCGGTCTGAAATCCTGTTTTCACTTTGTCCAAAGGGAATGGCCTGATTGTGATCCTTGTTTTTTTTTTTTATTCAGGCGACCCAGAAGTCAATGTTGTCCACATGGTCCAAGTTGTACAAAGTGTTTGCGTGCTGCTCCTCCTTGGTGGTAACAGCCGAGGAGAACATCTGCTGTGAGGAGTTCTGTGCAAAGATGTCAGCGGCAACAGACAGAGATGCCCTAATGGTGAGTAAAGGAGAGGAAAACTGCCATCATGGGGAAGTGATGTGTAAAATCTAAACAAAAATGTATTTTCCACTACAGGTAAAATGTATCCTGAAAAACTAAAATAATTGTTGTAGAAAAACAGATTGGTCTTGCAATTTTTATCTTCATTGTGTTGAGAATTGCTTTTAAGCTTTAAATGATTCATCCTCACAAGTTTTTTTTTCTAAAAAAAATAATAGTTTGAAAAGTAGTTATGATGGTTGCTGATGTAAGAAATGTACATGCTAACAGGCCCATTTTTTTGACTGAAATGCACAAAAGACAACATTCAAATCCTAAGATGCTGAAATGATTTATTTGTTTTGAAATCCCTGGTTTGACATATTGGTGCCATCTGATCCTCCAGGTTCCCTCAACATTAAATGCTGTTGCCAGTATTCTCCAAGTCATGGTGGAGTGTGTGGACTTCTCGCCGTACACTCCTCAGTTTCAGCAAAAGCTAAAGTGTAAGAGAACTTAAGCTAGCATTATGTCAGTCTCCATGCTAAGATTAAATGGAGAATTCACTTTTCAACTGTTGTTTCTTCTAGCTCCTCACACTCCAGTAAACTGGATGAAAAAGAGAAATAAGGTCCTGGGGAATCTGTCCACCTTCCAGTCCCTGCTGGTGCAGTGTTTGGAGGTTTATCTGGAGGGCCCCGAGGCTTCCTCTGAAGCCACAGGATTGGCCTTGGTCTCCACCCTGTCTGCTCTCTTCACCAACCTTGCTCTACCCAACACTATCAGAGAAGCCCTGACTTCTCTGATTCAACCTCTCACCCTCCTTTGCAAACAAGCGAGCAGTGAACCACCCATATTCCCCACACATCTTCTGGGAAAGGTGGATTCTTTGTCAGACACACAGTTCATTATTTTCTCTTTTTTTGCATTTTAAGCACTAACACTCTGCCCTTTGCCTTTCTGCCTTCAGTTGGAGAAGCTTTACAGTGATGTTCTCGGCTGCCTGCAGACCCGCTCTGCTTTGGCGTACGATGGTGAACTCCTGGTTCTGCTTTCTCCTCTGCTTTGTGCGTTGTTTCCTCACAAGAACAAACTGCTCCGCAACTTGGTCACCCAGTTCTGGAACTCCACCTTTGCCAACTCAACCAGCCTCACTTACCCCGATGAGATCAGGTGAAAATCTCCAGATCATTTATTTAACAGACATATTTTGGGCAAGAATGTTGCACCAGTTACAATTTGATTGCAGTGGTACAATGGGAACTGTTTTCAGTCCAGTCAGGTGGGCTTACAGCATCTGATCGATGTTGCCATTATTTTTCCCCAGACCAATTTTGAGCCAAGTTAAGCAGAAGACCCCGATCATTCTTCCTTGTTTTGAGGTTGTCAGTGTTCCTGATGAGCTCAGTGGACAGTATTCAGTGAGTTACAACAAACACTAGATTTACCACAGTGCTTTGATTTTAGCTACATACACCACTGTCTCTGTTGTTATTGTTATTTGTGACCGGTCTTTGTCTTTTTCAGAGTGAGAGTTCCCAGCTGGAGACCAAGCTTAGTGGGATGCCAGTTTCATCTGTGGGGAAGAGGGATTCACTGCTGGGAAAGTCTGAGTTGAAGGATAAGAGCACCACAAAGATCTCCAAGCCAGTTTCTGTAAGTTTAGACTCAGACCACACATGTTTCATGAGGGATGTGTTGTGTTGCTCAAACTTAATATCTGTAAGGATGGCGTCAGGAAAGATGGTGTTTGGAAACCTAAACCTCAGCATATGACTATATCTAACATGATCGATAATCAGTGGTAGGTCCCACACAATGTGGTTGTTGAACAAGAAGCCTTTGCTGTAACTTTCTCCTCCAGATTTCCTTTCCACGCTACTGTACTTTGATTTAAAAACAAAAAATTACCTTCATGTCTATATAAGTCAACATAAATGTATGGAAACATGTGAAAGATTGATCATCTTGTCCATAAATGCATTTAGTTGAATTGCTCAGCATATCGTCAGGTGTTCCTGTGATTTTTATCTTTTTTTTTGATTGGTTGTTCCAGCCTGCTGCGGTTTGATATTTGCTGCTTGTTATATAATTTGTTTAGGAGCTGCAACTTTTGATTGATAGTTATCAACTATTAAATTACCGCTTACCGATTGTAGAGACTACCAAGAGCAAAAAAAAATGTGTCAAAGTACCCAACTGCGAAATCCCGCTCCCTCCCTTCAGTCCCCCATATAGATCCACTCCTCTGACTCTAATGAACGCACACTGTTTGACTACATCGACACCATCTGCCCCAAAGCTCTCGCTAGCCAGCAGGGAGATGCATTAGTCAGCTAATTTGATACGTTCAACAAGCTCTTAGGTTTATGTACCTCCGTCTGAATCTGCTAACTGACACAACAGTGACTCCCTGCTGCTGTTGGTGTGTACTTTGTGCCATCTTAAGCTACTTAAAGAATCTGTCACTGCCTCACACTTGGTTTTTGGCTCAGGGTCTGTACTGTCCGCACATGGCATTGTTACGATCACTAACCATGTCCAACAATGTCATATTGTACTGACATGTAAGAAAACGCTGCTTATTATAATGGTAAACATAAACCATGATCATGGCTATTGTTAACAATCACTGCTATACTGCTAGCATCGTTATAGTCTTAGTTATTTTTGGGAAATTCTAATTTATTCACTGACTCCTTGGGAGGTTACCACTTCATTATTTGATTACAACGACAAAATGATCAGCCATATATTAAAGGCAGATATTTTACATGTACACTGAAATTCAGAATCCAAGATTTTGATTTATGGTAACTAATGCTGCTTTACCAACTGTTTCATAGCAGTGTGAAATATTTTACTTTCCTTTTTTAAAACGGACTGCTACAGAAGATGTTTGTCTTGTTTATGTAAGGTGGGAAACCTTCCATTTTGCAACAAGAGAACACATTGTGTGACCATTCAAGGATGAGGCTACAGGTCCTATATGTTTTACTTACTTATCCTTTTGGATTTGGTTGGCTCAAGCCATCATTGCTCACCTGACTTTATTTGTGTTCCCATCATCAGACAAAGCTGGACTTTGGCTCTCCCAAACCTCCTCGCAGAGAGGCTTTAGAGGAAGAGGCCTCCATTGACTTCGTCTTCATTCCTCCTGAGACAAAGCAGCGAGTCCTGACTGAGCACCAGAAGGAGGTTAAAAGGACTAAAAGGTCAGATTTGTCTGTTCATCTGTTTGCAAAAATAAATTTTATTAAAAAATCCATGTTGTTAGTCTAGAGAGCTAATGTTTTCTTTGACACAGGGTTGACATCCCTGCCATGTACAACAACCTTGATGCTTCTCTGGATACAACGGTTTTCAGCCAGTACACACAGAGCCAAGAAGAGTCTTTGTAAGTTTTGGGCATCTGCTACCAGAACTGGGATACATCTCAGTGCTCTTATAAAAAACAGCATTCACACAATAAACCTTTTTTTTCTCCACAGGGACAAACTGCCTACTGAACAAGCTGACAGCATTAGTAAAGAGGCTCCCAGCACGGTAATGAAATACACATTCCCATCAGGGGGGCAAAAAGAAAAATCTACCCTGCCAGGAAAGACACCACTGGGGACTTTGTTTGTCCCTTTTTCATTCTGCCAAAACACGTATAAATGAAACAAAAGCTCCTTGTACATTGTTACTTGCAGAGCTTTAAAGCCAACACAGCCCACATGTTCTTTCAGACTCACAGTATCAGTGTTAACCGATTAAACTGTAAAATCTCTAGGTTAAAAAGTGTTACTACAGAAATAATTAGAAGCATGAATCAAAGCAGTGGCAGAATTGTGCCATTTCTCAGACATTTTCAGTACAATCGGACTACCTAAACTGTGGCTTTACACCAGTCTGCACTCGTTAAAAAAACTTTTCCAGGTAAAGGTGTGCCTTCATTGATTTATTAAAAAAAATTAGCTTAATTGTAGACTTGCTTCACCCTATTGTCAAACTGTCATTTACATGAAACCTATCAAAAGCCATAAAAGATACTCCCTGAAAAAACACCTTTTCTAAAAGTAATCAGATCATCCATCTATCAATTTCAAGTGCTTGTTATTGTATGGATAGCCAAGATGTCTTCCCTCCCCAACAATGCACTCCTGCTCTTCCTTGGGGGTACTAGCATGAGCACATTAAAGTTAAAGTGTAAGAGAGGCCATACCATAATATATTGTAGTATCGATTATTTGTCCCACCCTAAAATGTTCTATGCTTCTTTCTTGGAGCACTTACGGCAATATCTGTCCGTGAGGATCTGAATGGCATTTCAGATTAGTTCTCAACTCAAAGAAAATACAAATCAGACATTTTGAGCTATAGTGACAAAATGTTGAAGAAGAATTCACCAACACTCAAATCTCTCTCTTTACTTATATAGTTTAGGCACCAAACTTGCATTTTCTACATATTCATACTCGCAAAACATCTGTCTGGATTTAATATTTCCAAATTTTCTATGTATCTTTGCAACAGATAATTACTTGAATTGCTTTCCTTCAGGTTCCTCAGGAGACTGTGGACAAAGAGGAAGACACTGAAATTCTAACAAAAGACACCCAAGACTATGCCAGCCCCAAAGCAGCTGAGAACCTGGCAGAAAACTGTGAGCAGGAGGAGATGATCCCTGAATCAGCAGATGTTTCTATGGAGGATGATGCCAAAAGTGATGATAGAGCAGAAGACTTGGACGTGGAGTCCAAAGAGGGCACAAGTCCTAACATCTCTGGCACCTCAGACTTGGTCTCAGGGACTCCCCAGAAACCCAACAGTCGCCGTCAGTCCTTTATAACTCTGGAAAAGTATGCTGAGGGAAAGCCTGCCAGCCCCAGCAGTGCGTCCACATTCACAGGTCCCCTCATAAAGACCTCCAACAGCCAAGAACGCACTAAAACCAACAAGACATCGACCTCTTCGGCTTCTCAGACATCCACTGGTCCAAACTCTCAGGATTCCCTGTCCACTCCGACAAGAAATGTGAACTCGCAGTGTCCTGTGAAAGATGCCTCGGAGTCCCCTCAAAGGCCCAAAGACTCAGTGACAAAATGTGAGCCAGTAAGGTTGACTGAGAGAATGCCTAGTGACACAACAGAGGATGAAGATGTTATTCCAGACACCCAGACTGAATTGGAGCAAAAGGAAAGTACAAAGATGCCTTCCACTTTAGATAATCTGGAACCATCAAGCCAGGTGGAGGAATCTGAACAGACTTTGGATGACTCTCAATCCTGTGTGACTCATACTTCTCCAAGTGAACCCAGGCGTTCTGGACGCTGCAGAGTCAGACCTCTGCTGCCTGGAGAGGACCCTAAGGAACGGGAAGAGAAAAACATGCAGGTTAAAAGGAGACGTTCTGGAGAAGAGCCTAAAAGTGACTCAATCTCAGTGCAAAGTAGACGAAGCACAAGAAGTCAGCAGGCTGCTGAGGAGGACAGTGGCAGGGACAGATTACGAACCAGGGCTCAGAGGGACAAGAGTGAGTCAAGCCAAACCGACTCTCAAGGTAAAGCGCACAAGAGGATCAAATTGTACAGCAATTCACATGAGTTTTTTGATAAACCTGAATCCAAAAGGAGAAGCGCCAGAGGGCACGAGTCCAGCCAAACTGACTTGCTGTCAGGCTCACAAGCTGATTCTGAAAGCCAGTCTCAGAGTAGGCACAATCGGCGGAGTAAATCCTCAGTAGATTCCAAGGAGGAGGTTGGAATTAAGAAAAAGGTTTTGCTTGACAAGGGAGAGTCAAGCCAAATCATCACACATGAGCTTGTAGAACACAACAAAAAGGACAGTAAACGAAAGGGAGATTCTCAAGTGGGCACTCTTTCACCTCAAAGTAGTGTCAAATCCCAAGAGTTTGAACTACTAGAACAGAAAGAGAAGGATAACCCAAACAAAGATTCACAAATTATTACTCAATCTAGTGGCAAATCCCAAGAGTTTGAACTACTAGAACAGAAAGAGAAGGATAACCCAAACGAAGATTCACAAATGATCACTCAATCTAGTGGCAAGTCCCAAGAGCTTGAGGTTGCAGAACAGACTGACAAGAAGGATGGTAAGCCAGAGAAACATTCACAAATGATCACTCCATCCCCTCAATTGAGTGTCAAATCCCAAGAGTTTGATCTTGTAGAACAGAATGAAAAGGAAGATAATAAGCCAGGAAAAGAGTCACAAATGATAACAGAGTTTGAGCTTGTAGAAGAGACCAAAAAGGATGATGAGATGAAGAAAGATTCTCAAATGGTTGCTTCTACTCTTCAAAGTACTGGCCAGTCCCAAGAGTTTGAACTTATAGAAAAGACAGACAAGGAGGATGATTCTCAGAAAATCACTTCTTCTCCAAGTAATGACGAGTCCCAACATAGAACAAGCCCAACAAACAAGCTTGTGACTGAATCGGAGCTAAAAAATGATCACAAGATCAGTGAAGGTACAAATGTCAACCTTAGCCAAGAGGTCCCTCAAGTGATTACACCATCTGATAGCCAGTCTATGCGTAGATCCAGAAGAAGCAAGGCGTCGTCTGAGGCAGCAGAGTCTGAAGAAAAAAATGAAAATAAGGGCTCCTTAGGAAGGGAGACCAGGTCCAATTCCCAGGCAGCATTGTCAGCTGTCAGTCATGCAGAGGCCACAATTGGTGGTAGGACCAGAAGGAGCAAGGTCCAAGAGGATCAGTCAAAATCAAGTCCATGCGCAACCCCGGAGAGTTCTCAGTCACTAGATAGTGGAGGATCGACCGAGTCCTCCAAAGGCAGGGGCAGATACGCAAGGCGAAAATCTTCTCAAGTATTAGTAGCCAATGCAGCATCCTCAGAGTCTGAATCCTCGGAGGCCAGAGAAAATTCCCCTATGCCGAAAAAGAGAGGGAGGAAACCTCGGGCATCTCTTCAAAGTCCTCTCACCCTTGAATTTAAAGACAAAATGAATAATGATATGGTAAAGAATGATAGTGACACCTCTCCAAAATCAGATACACTAAACAAAGAAGCTAAAAATGCAAGTGATGTAGAGGAAGCAGATTTACAGAGTTCTGAATCACTTGAGCTGACTCCTCAAATTAAGGAGCAAATTAACAATGAGTCCCTATTAGAGGTAGAGGCTGATGCTGTTGTAGAAGAACCTGACAATGAAAACACAGTCAAGAGCAAATCAGTCAGTGTTTCGCCGTGCAAGGAGAGGCAAACACAAAAGGACCTTAAACACACTGATGATGCCTCTTTGCAAGAAAGTGACACAGGGGACTTAAAATCTTCTGAAATCCTTGAATCAGTTGAGATCAGTACTGAACAGAGTCAGGAGAAGTTGCCGTCTGACACATCTGTGTCACCTGCTGTGGACACACTGTCAGTACCTGAGACAACAGGAAAGCTTCTGGCCTCAGTCTCCTCAGAGGAGAAAACTGAAAAAGTATCTGAGCCTGCTGCCAGTATTACTGAAAAACAGACTGATGATTCAGAATCAAACCAACCAGTTGTTCCAGAGGTGGAGCTGACTGAAGACGGTCACATTTCCTCTTTTGGACAAAACAAGATGGAGTGTCCAAATGTCACTGATGAGGAACAGGCTGCCCCTATCGAAGAAGCCAATTCACCAAACCAGCCAACAGAGGCAAGTGCTGGTGATGACGTCACACCTTTACGAGATAGCAGTGAAGATGGCAAAACCCAGGCGATGGAATGTCAGGATGAAGAGGAAACTCAGACCACCAACACTGACAACAATGTTGCAAATTTGGATTCTGCTCTGCCTGATGTTTGTAATACTTCAGTGTCATCAGAGTCAACAAGCAAAGATGCTTTCCAGGGATCTCCAGTGAAGCAGAAGGATCTGGAGTCTGTAATGGGGCCAGATGTTGGCCAAAGCCCCTGCAGTGGCAGGACCAGAGGAACCTGGTCTCCTTCTGCCTCCCCATCAACCAGTATTCTTAAAAAGGGCCAGAAGAGACCACTAGAGGATGAGACTCCTTCACCTCTTGTCAAAGTAGGTGACAAGCCTGTGATATATATGATGCAAAACGAAATGCAAATAGACACAACAAAAATCCAAACTTGAATTTGTTTGTACTGTTGGTAAATTTGCACTATTTTCTCCTTAAACCTTGCAGTCCAGGCGGGTATCTTTTGCCGATCCAATCCAGCGGCAGGAAATGGCAGATGACATTGATCGTCGCAGCCCTGCTATCAGAACCAGCTCCCCCAGGAGATCCAAAATTACCAATATCCCACAGCCTAAGGTAAGAATGTGACCAGCACTGTTCTGATCCAAACAAACCAATGTTTCTTCAAGTTATCTGGTTTGATCTAAAGTAACGCCCTTCTTCTACCGACTCTAGTATGTCACCACTCCAACAAAGGGCTTGCTGATCCTGAGTCCCAGAAATCTACATAGTCCAGGTTACAAGAGCTCCAAGAAATGCCTGGTAAGCACACAAATAAGAAATCAGCATCTGTTACTTTCACCATTAGATTTGGGGGGGTTACATGTTACTTGTTAGCAAGAAACACATAAAGCTGACACGGGGCGACATTAAAATTCATTCATCGAAATTAGTTTTCAAATTCGATTACTGAATTCAAACACGATATAGGTGAAGATGTTTCAGAGTTTTTTTTAAATGATTTCTTTACAAGGAGAAATCAATTTAGAAGAGGGTTTGACCTGGGACAGACTTTAGAAACCTAAATGTGTTACTTTTTATTGTTAAATTTCAATCTTTTGTTGTTTAGGGTTGTAATTTTTATTTTTTATTTTTTTTGGACTGGAATCTTTATTTTTGGTGAATATTATTTGTGCTTGTTTTAACCTGCAAAAAGCCACCAAGATAAAGTCAAGCTGTTGTCATCAATTCCGTTTTTTCAAAGTAAAAAATGTATGTATGTATAAATGTTAATCTATCTGACAGTTTACCAGGGCTTAAAACCAAAGATTTGTTGATCTTTAAAAAAAATAGCAGTGTCTGTCAGTCAGTCAACCACTTTGGTCCAGACTTAAAATCTTGTATAGACATTCATGTTCCCTTGAAAAATGTCCTTTAACAGGTCAGAATGTGTTTGTCCAAGACTTTGGTTTGTGACCACATGACACTCCCACCAGCCAATGAACATAGAAAACATTACAACTAATCATCGACGTACAAGCATCATGATTCTTAACAAGCTGAGCATTTACTTCAAATCACTGCCGTGCTTTAGTTCAGTTTCACAGAGCTACGAGTATGGCTGTAAGCATTTAGTCTTGTTCAGAGCTTCCCTGTTGAAAGCAAGGTTGATCAGTTGACCAGTTAAAAGTACACTGATTTGGCGTTGCTCTCCTGTAACATGGTCAGACTCTTGATGGACCCAAATAAATCCTCATCTTTGCAGCAGAACCAGAGAGTCTAACACTCAAATATGTGCAGCTCCTACCGGAGCCACAAAAAGCTTTATTCACCTCTATGAAAAACCTTCATAGAGCTGCAGAGTTGGAGGATAATTCTCTGCAGTGGGTGATGCCTGCAATGACGTACACAACCCAAACTAAAACAAGTAAAAGCTGAGCCAAAGACTATTTATTCTAATGGTAACGGCAACCCTTAATTCCAGATTTCTGAAATGAGCCAAGAGCCGCGGCCGGTCTCCAGAGACTGTATCTACCCTGCCCTGGTTGGCTGCTCTGCACCTGTAGAAGCTGTGCTGCCTCAGATATCCTCCAACATGTGGTGAGTAGAATACAGCTGATGAAAGGACACGTTTCATATATTGGTTATATATATTTTTCATTTTTAAGTATGTTAATTCTGAAAAATTCTCCCCACAGGTCTCGTGGTTTTGGGCAGCTTGTCCGAGCCAGAAACATCAAAACAGTCGGTGACCTCAGTGCTCTTACTCCCAGTGAAATCAAGACTCTGCCAATTCGCTCCCCAAAGATCTCCAATGTCAAAAAGGCACTTAAAATCTATGAACAGCAGGTATGCCAGGGGAGAGAGGGCTGAAGTGGATTGAGATCACACAGCACAAACACAAATGATTTAACAAAAATGTATAATGATGGAATTCTTTTTTTATTTGACATCTGAACAATTCTCCTCTAGCGTAAAGGACGAGGTGGAGATGAGCTGAAGAGTTTTGATGAAACGGAAATGTTGACCTCTGAACTGGAGGAGACCAGTGCTCCTGAGAACCAGGATGAGGAGGATAAGACCTCAGCAGAGACTCTAGGTGGGTAAAAAGTCTTTGTGTAACGAAGCTCTCTCAGCCAGGTTTTTTCCCCCTCCATAAAATTGAGAGTCCACTGTATTCAGTGCTACAGGGGGTATGTACTGTGGCATTTCTTATAAAGTTTGTTGGAAAATGTGCAATTTCTCCATGAATTTGTTTTCGACCAAAGAAATATTTTGACTTTGTGGGAAGTATGTTTATTTTCTTTCTTGCAGCAAGTTTGATGAGAACATCGAGCAAGCCAAACTCTGTATGATTCTACTGCCAGCACCCAGTTACTTTAAATAGGCCAGGATCACACTACAGGAGTGTCTGGCAGATTTAAGATTAGTTGACTGCGTCTCCACAAACATTTTCCCATCCAGACCTGGTTTTTCTTCTTTCTTTTTGCTCATTGCAAAGTTACTACATTGAGCCACTGTCTCCATTTATTTACATTTGCCTACCGCAGCTGTTGTATTGCTCCCTCCAGCATAATAACAATATCCTGTAGTGTGTTTGTTGCGCCAAATCTTGTACTGTGAGCCTGTTTGAGATGAGAGAGATCACGTGTGAAGATCTCCTTATGTGTGTGATGCAAGCTGATTTCACAGTTGGTTGGGATTTTGTATCTCCTGTATAAAGGCTGGAAACAGAGAAAAATGATTTTGCTCAGTTCAAAGGTTACATAATCAGGTTACTTCTTAGGTTAACCAATTATGTTATATCTAATTTATCGAATGTGTAAAAAAATCCCCATAGAATAGTGGTTTTACATGCAGGACTATTTCTTAGCTAACACTCTAAGAAGTTACGACCTTTCAGCCGTTTTCCTGGTTACTGGTCAAAGCCAAGAAATAGCTTGACACCTAATGTTTTTGTACAGACTAAATGAATCAGACGTGTTAATGATTGGGCTTTAGAGTCGTTTGTACGTTGATTTTGTGACCTTTGGAAGGAGACAAGCTAGCTGCTCATCCCTTTTTTAGGTACTGGAGCTAACCATCACTTGCTTTATATTTACTACATCACCAAGAGATAAAAATCCTGTTATCAAGCTCTCCATTGATTAACCGATAAACCTATTCCTTAAGTATCTAAATGTCATCTCTCTATTTGCAGCTACCGAGCTGGTTGATGAGCCTGTTCCTGCAGATGGGAGGCCAGAGCAAGACGGCCCAGAGAGTCAGGCCGCTGACACACTCGCCAAAGAGCGCGGAGCTGAAGGGCTGCTGTCAGAGGTGGAGGCCCTGACCAGCAGGATGACGCCATTAGAACTCAGTTACTGCGCACCGGAGCAGCTCGTACAGATGCACGATCAGTTAGGAGGCATGATGAGGCGTGTGGTGGTGGAGCTGCAGACACGTCTGTGCCAGACAGAAGACAAACCCTGCAGAGACTTCTGACGGATCAGACAGCTGGACGGGTGCTGAAAGGCACATAGACACACAGATCTATTCAGGTGGAATCTGGATCAAAGGATACTTGCATTTTCTTTTACCCACCCAAGCTTTGTGTAGATACAAGTGTTGAATGAACTGACTTTTACAACGGAGGATTTTACTGTTTTAACTGAGAATGCTTTGTCCATGTCCAACCTTTGATCTTTGTTAAATCAATGTTTTTTATGAAACTGTTAGCAGCACTTTTATTTTTCCATTTCTAGCTGGAGCTGTTGGGTAGTTTATACAATTGTAACACTCAAAGGGAAGCACAGTTAACACTTTCTAAGCTGTGCCAAAAGAAGATGAATATTTTTAATAGTTGTAACCTTGACATGGATGATTATTTTCCTATCATCCTCTGTAGACTTTGTTACCAAGGACACACATAAGACTGCAAATATATGTTGAAGAAAAAAATGTTTTTCTCAACATGCGTTCGACACCTAATCAGTTTTGTAAATATGCTTTCTCTCATGTCCCTACTTCCCCTCCATGTGCCTGTTTTTAGGCTGTTTACAATTCAACTCATCAGTCCTTTTGTACATTTTCCAGGATTTCCTGCTGTAAACCTCCTCGCCTTTCATTTTAATGTCTTACTGTGTTTTTAAAGTCATGGAGCATATTGTAGTTGATAGTACACATTCTGCACTTCTCTTTCTCATTTTAAATTCTTCAATAAAAGATGGAACTGATCACCTATGTGCAGTTACATTTGTAAGTTTTTGTTTATACCTATGTGATGTAAGTAAGTTATGCACAGAAGGAGGTGTCAGTGAGAGAAATCACTGACTGGCTGACCTAATCGCTACACTAGATGAGAAACAAAAAGAAAGGGAAAGTACCCTGAGCCTAAGGCTGTAGTATCCATACGTTTATCCTTCTTTCCTGAGTCTTGTTGAAAGGCTGTTCTAGTAGCTGGAGCTATAGACTGGCTTGACGATGCTGAAAGGTACAAGTGAAATGAATATACCTTCTGTCTGCAAACAGACACAAGTTTGCGATGTTCCAATGTGTGACGATTGTCGTTTTCCAATGGGAATTTTTTTTCTGGAATTGTGAAACAATAGAATATCTTAATTCTATTCAATGATGTAACAATCTAGAACAGAATGTCCTACAGCTGAATATAGTAGAACAAAGTAATAATAGATCTAGATTATATTCCAAACACAAAGGTTAAATACATTTTTACACATTAAATGAATAAATGTTTGAACTCCAAAGGAATTCATTTTCACATTCTATTCTAGAACATATAAAAATATCTTGGCAGTCTTTTGTACAGCGTTCTAGAGTATTTTACAATTTGATTTTTCGTATCCAGAGTGAAATGTTCCAAACAAAAATAAAAGGACTTTAAGAGAATATTCTATTCTAGAACGTAGAAACAGAGTGAATGTCAAGATTCAACAATAAAACATCCTGCATTGGAATGTTCTGGTCTAAAAAAAAGTGACTTATTTTCTCAGAAGGTTCTTTTCTAGAACAAAGGGGTAGAACTTAATTTCTATGTGCCATTCCCAAATACAACATTCACTAACAGAATGTTCTCCAGTGGAATGTTCTATTCCAGAACAGAATTTTCTAGCATAGATTGCTTTCTTATCAAAGATTTTATTCCAGCACATACAAATAAACAATATGTAGATTCCGTTCCCAAATTCACCAACCAAGATTACAATGATATTATAGGTGTTCAACAGGTAAAATGAATTTGCCTGCTGTCAGCTAACAGTGGTCACTGCAGGCAACTAACTTTGTTAACAGTGCTCATGTCTGTGATGGCAACAAGTGTTCTGATGTGTCATAAATGGTCTCTTTGAGAAGACATGTTTTCTAATACAGGATCCCATTGTAGAATATTGAAATGAAATATAACTGTAATCCCAAATACATTCTAGAATAGAATGGTCTGCATGGAATGTTTGGAATGGAGAACTTCTCTGGTAGAATAATGAAATAGAATAGAATACCTAGATTCTTTTTCAGGGATAGAATGTTCCTCAATGGAGTGTTCTGTTTCAGAGAACATGGACATGGGAAGATAATATCTAGATTATTTAAGTACGGCATTGAATAAAGAGCACAAAAAGTACAAGATTGGAGAATAGAAAGTTCTGCAATTGTTTTGTTGTAGAATAGAATGATTGAATCTAGAATGACTTGTTTTTTGATGACAGATTCTATTCTAGAACATAGAAATACAATAACTAGATTTTATTCCAAATATATACTTTCAGTGATGAATGTGAGAACATCCTTCTAGTGTCAAGCTCTACATGCTGTACATCATTCTGCACAGGGAAGTTCAAACATTCAACTGGAGGAACAAGAGGGAGACACATTTGGACTTGAGGGGGTTCATGTGTTTGCAGTTCCACCGCAGTGCACAGTTTTTCCTAGTCTGTCTTAAAACAACATGCTGTATTTCCTGTAACTGTCCACAGGAGATAGGATGTCCACAGGAGACGTTCCTAAAGTGGTTTCAGTGTAAGCGATGCATGAAAAAAAGAGTTTGATGCTTCAGCTGTCTGACCGTGTGTTTCTACCAAGTTTCAATCTTTTAATTCCCTGTTTTCCAGCGCCGGTAACAAAGTCAGAAGTTTTACAGCCTAACTTTAGAAGATCTTCGCAGGATTTGTCTAATACAAAAAAATCAGTTTTTCTGCAAATAGCATAATTTCACATACGTGACAAAAGTGAGCAGTGCCTGTCATAGTCAGCGTTCCAGTTACTTGACAGATAAAGTTTTTATAATCTAGGACACATTTAATGTCATAGTTGCACAGCTTTATGTTTTGGCACAAGAACTGCTCTTTATTTTCAAATTGGATCCAGCCACTGTAAGACATGTACAATGTGTGCAATAATCTGACTTGTTTACCGTCCTGTTGATATTTGTTTACTTGCCATAGGAGCGGTGAACTGCTGACATAAATGACGCATCTTCTTGTGTGCATAAAGATTTACTATGTCATTCAATGGGAAGAAATTAGACTCAGTATAGAAATATCTTCATTGGCTGATTTTTTATTGCCTAAGCAAACCAAATAAACAAACTCTCTTTGTTTTCATGACTGAATAAACTGAATTAACACGCTGACCTTAAAGGACAACAAAGTTTATATGTGGCGGACCCTGCCACCTTTCTAGCATCAAACAGCGTTCTGGGACCTTCTTTTCCTCTGAGAACTTCTTGTTTATTCACTTCTGAGTTTGTAATATTACCTCATTGATATTGTAAATATTAAAATTGGAGTTTGAATTTCCTGCAAAACTACATAGTGAGTTAAAGTAGCTATAAATGGAAATCATGTCCAATCATCTCAAGTAGACAGCTCGTCAGTGAGGTTTGAGATTGCAGCCTGTTGCACCTCAGGCTACACCACATAGTGCTGTCACAGTGTACTGACACAGCCCAAAGTACACCGTACATTACTGCAGCATGGTGAGGGGCTAAAGCACTGAAAGTCAGCAAAAATGAGGCTGTCTGTTGATTAATCTTTCAGTTTGTGTGAGATAAGTGGAAATATTTGGTGATATATTTCTAGGTATTTACTGCTTTTACCAGCTATACTGTTACTTTCTTTAATAGTTCCTCTAATTCAATACATAAGGCATAAAGAGGAATATGATGAACCACCACTTATTTAGATGCGGCACTGACCTTAAACATTTTTGCCACTATTGGCTTGTCTTAGATTTTTCCACCTCACTCTGAAGACTCTGAGTTAAATTCATAGAATTAAAGTCATATGACTGCTGTGAGGAACTTGGCCAAAAGCCTCAAACGTAAGTGGAAATACAGTAATGATAATATGATACGATATGACAGAAGGTGCCACTGACTGCTCTCACCGCTTCACCCTCTACAGCATGGCCTGATGAGCAGGCTTCTCTTTGGCTCGGTGTGTAAGTAATTATCTGATTATTCCTGCAGAGAGCTGCCAGCGGCTGCGTTGCATTTCCACAGTTTATTGAGATCAGTGGGACTCAGCGTGCAAGCTTAGCAGATTGGGCTCAGCTGGACGATGACCAGGAAGAGAAACAGCCCCAACCGACATCTCCACTGCAGGACTACAGCCTCCACAGCACTGTGCAGAGGAGACGGCACTGAGGTAAGACACACAACACACCTTACAATGCATGTGGACACAGTCATTTAACCTCCTCTCATATATATATATACTGTACATTAGTGTCAATGTTAGCAGCACATTTATTATGTGTCAGGATAAATGTGCTTGAGTGGATCAGCAGTTTTTTTTTTACAAACATTCATATATTTCATGGATGATTCAGAATATGAATCATATTTGATTGTAACACAGGATCATTTTCATCATCACATTAAAGGGACACTATGTAGTTTTGGGGAGAAATTCAATCTCAGATTTCAATATTTACAATATTAATGAAGTAATAACACAAACTCAGAAATATGTATCTGTATCATAAGTGAATAAAGAAGCTGTTTTCACAGGAAAATAAGGTCCTCGAACACTGTTTGAAGCTAGATCAGAGGGAAACAGTAACTGTGTTGTCCTTTAAGGTCAGTTTGTTTATTCAGTTTATTCAGTCATAAAAACAAAGCGTTTGATTATTTAGTTTGTTTAGGCAGAAACAAATCAGTCAGTGAAGATCTTCCGCAAAACTACACAGTGCACCTTTAATGTGCCAATCATACATGCAAATATTCACGTTATGTAATTTATTATATGTGTGTGTGTGTGTGTGTGTGTGTGTGTGTGTGTGTGTGTGTGCATGTGCATGCATTTGTTTTAAACTGATTTTGAGTTGTCGCTGCAGGAAGAGAGGAGATGCTGACTCAGCTGGTTTTGGGATGGACTGCCTTGCTTGCTTGCCTCCAGCCAGCTGCTCCCTCTGTCACAACCAGTGAGTACAAACATGAGGAAGAGGAAACCAGACACTGAGATCAAACTGTAACAGCCCACTGAAGGATATACAGCTGTAAACTGCTCGGAAGTTGTTGCTCACTTTACGATGATGTAAAAATGTGTTCCCTGGCGGTGTGGGGAGTGATGGTGGACCGAACATCTCTCAGCATTGTAAGAGGCGTCACCAGACATGGCTGGGTCATGACTGTGGAGCAGAAAAGGCTCTGTGCAGGGATAAAGACTGCTGAACACCTTCTTCACAGCTACTGTTGTCAATGTGGTCACTAAGTACTCAAAACAATGCAATCCAACAGACACTAACTATCATGGCTTATGCAAGAGAGCAAAATGTATAGGTCTGTTCAGAGTTTGAGAAAATGCACGACATCTACCTGTCCGTCTGTCTGTCTGTCTGTCTGTGTTTCTGTTTAGGGTTTCCATCTAGCAGAAACAGCAGGTGGTCAGCGCAGAAATGTGAAGTCTTCATCCCTCCTCCTCTTCCACCACCTTTGTTTCCTCCAGTCAAACGAAAAGCAGAGCTGATGGTGATGACACACACACACACACACACACATACACACACATACACACACCACTTCCAGGAGGAGCAGGTGTATGAACTTGTCAAATCCAACACACGAGGGCTTTACATTTGAAATGCGCTAACAATCGGAAAATTCCACATGTATCGACCGTTAAAACACATGCATGACATGGAACTGAATCACACCGATTTGCCTTTAACTCTTCAGGTGGATATAACTGAACACATCACAGGAGCCAAAGGGGAAAAGGTAACAACAGACTTCAGACGGTAAACCATGACCACTATAAATCTGAAAAGTGTCATTTAACCGTACACTTACACTTTAATGGTGTTTATGTTTGAAGGGCTGCAGAGGACCCAGAGGACCTGAGGTACAGTTAACACACTATGTTTTTCAGACATTATGATGATGAAAGCAAACGTCATATTATGTCACACTGTTATGTGTATTTTAGGGCCAGCCTGGTGTGAAGGGTGCAGAGGGAGATCCGGGAACACAAGGAGCGATGGGACAGCCGGGTCAAAAGGTCACAGAGAGATTCTCTATGTCTATCAACAAGTATCATACGGTGGTCTCACATCTGAAAGATAACTTTAAAGACACTCCTGTTATTCTACACTGAGAACAATCTGTGGGAACCTGAAAAATACACTAAGAAAATCTAAATCAGTCACCCAGTTGTCAGTCCTTTCTCCAGTCTTGTGTGTGAAAACTGGCTTTGAAGTCTGAGCAAATGATTTGTAAAGTGTTAAAATGCAGTAATTGTGACCTCATCAGTGGAAAGTGTGGGAATATTCAAGCATGTTCAAAGCAGCATGTTAAAGGGGCTCCGTGGAACTTCTGCGTTGTGCTGGAAGCCGCTCGTTAGTTTCTGTTAGCGGACTCCATTTCTAAGCTAACATTAACTACTGTTACTCCCTGTTAGCGGTGCGTAGAGAGGCGCTGAGATGAGGCACTTGAGAATGTGCATAAAGTCACATCCTTTGGACTGTCATGGAAAATCCAACCTGAGTCTTTCACAAAGAGATCTTAAAGTCCAGCAGCATTAAATAACTGAAACTAACCGTCCACATGCTTGTATTGGCAAGAGAGATGGGGGAGCTCTTTTTGTATGTTGCTTACATACGGCCAAATTGATACATAGAGCTCCTAAAAGCTGCCAGACCCTGAATAACACTGATGTCTGTGACACACTTCTGGACTTCTGCTGAGTAGAGAAACATAGAGCTATAAGAAAAGCCCACCTCTTTAGTACAATGTAAACCAGAAGGCCACTATATTTCAAAAGTCACTCATTCTGTCTGCGTCAGCATAGAGAAATCATGTCTATCATCTACATTAAGAGTTCCTTTTCACTACTATTGTGATGAGTAATTTGCACATTACACATTAATTAGTCACTAATGTTATTAGTAACACTGTATGAATGCAACATAACAGTTTACATGCTGTGCCTTGATGGTTCCACAGGGAGAGAAGGGGAACAGAGGCTGGCGGGGCCTGTATGGAGACATAGGAACTCCTGGGATGATAAAGGTACCACGTGTTGTTCATTCATCCCTTTATGACTTCTATATATACACCTGGTTTAGTCATGTCACATGACTGGACATGTGGGCTGTTATATTTACACACATTATGACAGAGAAAACAAAAGTTATACAGATATGTGTTCCATTTGACCTCATCTATTGTTTGTCATTCATCTATATGTGTTCAGATCATACAGAAGAACATGTCAAACCCAGTGTCACACAGTTTACCTGGAATATTTAAACATTTTGGTTGACTTCACTATAATTATCAACAGATTGTGGAGGAAGAACAGTTTTTGTGTTATAACATGTTCCAGTGTTTAGCATGCTAACCAGCTAGCCCTCCCAGGTCCAAAGCTCCTGTGATATTGGTATCAGAAACCCTTCTGCGGTGCTCTGTGCTCCCAGCCCGGACTGCTAGCTGCACGGCTAACTACTCTAACTAGCTAATAGCAGCTACAGTTGGGTGCAGTTAGTGGAAACTCTGGTGATATGCTGCCCTGTATTTGTTGTGAGTATGAATTTAACAAGCTCCCGAAGTAACAAAATGAAGAAGAATGTATGTAATTGGTAAGACTTTTTGATGCCAATGGCAATATCAGTTCTGCTCATTGGTCTGATCAATTTTTGTCGAGTTGCCTGTGTGATGTAGCAGCAGTCTGTGTGTAGTCACCCTGGTATTCCTGGAACTGAACTCCATGTTGGCTCTGATAAAAGGAACTGATAAGATTGGAAGCGTAACATTCCAACAGATTCCGGACAATTTGGAAGTGGTTCTAAACGGTTCTGTTTCTCCGTTCAAATCTCTCATAAAGAGTTATGTTTATCCTGGGACAAACAGGATAACATCAGCATGAACAATACTGTGGCCTGGTCTAAATGTAATGGCAGTGTGAAAAAGAACTAATTAGACTTGTGTGTGTTTGTGTGTGTGTGTACGTGTGTGTGTGTGTGTGTATGTGTGTGTGTTTCTCAGGGCACTAAGGGACGCAGGGGATTCAGGGTAAGTTAGTCACGCTGCATGTCTTTTGTTTTTTTTTAAACTTTGAACACCACTGACGTTTGGAATTTCTCTGTCCATCAGGGTGATAAAGGTGCGAAAGGAAAGACAGGACCCCCTGGAGAGAAGGTGAGAAAAGAGTTCCTTTTCTCTCATTTGCTGGAAATGTGACATATTTTTACAGATAACTGAAATGTTTGCACCCGTCTGTGTCATTAGGCTGAGCGTGGCATCACAGGACTGTCAGGAGAGAAGGTAGAAGACAGCCTCACATAACTACATCGGGTTCAAATTAAAAGGTAAATGAGTAAATGCTTTACTGTGCTGCTGCAGGGTGACACAGGTCTGCGGGGCGATGCAGGTCTGAGGGGTGAGCAAGGAACCAGAGGAGGGCCTGGAGGCAGAGGAACCATGGTAGGTATACAGTGGATGTATTAGTACGCCATTTGTTCTTGGCGGCTGTGGCTCAGGTGATAGAGTGGTTGTCCACCAGTGTCTTTGGGTGAGACACTGAACCCCAAATTGCTCCATTGTTCTATGAGTGCCTATGAATGGTTATTGCTCCTGCATCTTGCATGGTAACCACTGCCACCTCTGTGAATTCTGACTTGTACAAAGCTTTGAGTGGTTGATAAGATAAAAAAAGCTATACAAGTAGAATCTATGTAAGATTTGAACTATTACTAATATATTTGGCATGGAAAGGCCGACTCCCAAGCCAGCAGATCCAAATACAAGTGTGAGTAATATCTACTGAAATTCAGCAACATACCTCTGTTATACTGTAGAGACACAGCTGGTTGTTACTGTTTACCTTCTAACCAGCTAACTGTTTGACCAATCAAATCTTCAATGACTGAATCAATCACTGTGTGCAGGGGTTGAGGGGATCTCGTGGACCTACAGGAAAGTCAGGACGTCCTGGACCTGCAGGACTGCCTGGTCTGACTGGAGAGCCTGGACTACCCGGACAAGGTGCATGACGGCAGGGAGGTTACAGGTTAACCAAGGAAACAAACATGACTCTTAATACAGCTCTGCTTCTGTGTGTGAAGTGGAAAAGTCCCCCAGTTTGGACTGACTACAGCCTTTGTCTTGTCTAACTCCTGACGCCTCGCTGGAACATTATAAATGGGTGGGGGGTCACACTACATGGCCCAGTTCCACAGCCCACTGACCATATAACTACCGTAGGCCAATAAGTTTGAGTCATTGGCACAACAACAATAGGGGGGACTGGTACAAATAGGCTTGCTGACTCTCAATCATGATGCTGGCAGTGTTGAAATCTTGGACATCATGTTACACACTGACAGGCAGAGACCAAACCAGCAAACCAGTAACCATAATCCCTCCACTTTCCTTGGTAGCTTTTAAAGATATCTTTTGCAACATCCCTGCACTCAAATGACAAAAGACGACTAGACCTTTAGTTGCACTGTGTACTTTACATCAACATTCAGACGAGGGCTGTCACACTATCAGACTATCGTGAACAAACACATTCACGACAAACATGTTATGATATCTGTAGAAAGAAAAATGCTAGCAATCAAATCTTTCTGTTACCATGTTTACTGTGTGTTTTGGGTTTTTGGGGCAAATAAATTACCCTCAAAATCTGCGTGTAAGGAGGAGGAGAGAGCGTCTGTAACCATAGCTGGAAAGTAAGTGTGCAAAAAGAAGAATTACTATCAGCTAGCCAGTTACCAGTGAAAAGGCAACTGGGTGAAGTCATGAACCAAAGATGCACAAGGCTGAACATCTTTGCTGGATTATTAACAAGATATCAACATTTCATTTTTAATATCACGCTTGTCCTGAATATGGTGAGACACCAAGTTTACCCGAGGTAACAGTGTGTTTCATTAAGTCATCAAGAACAATATAACTGTTAGAAAGAGAAACTCATTAAGTCAGAAGAGTGAATGCTCTGTTGACCTTGTGTTGTAGTGTACGTCCTACCTGGCCTGCAGGGAGACACAGGAGATCGCGGTCCATCAGCCAAATGCAACTGTTCACCGGTTCAACCCCCAGAACCAGTGCTGGACAGAGTCAAGACGGTCAGTGTCTCACACACACACACAGACACGCCCGCACGCACGCACGCGCGCACACACACGCGCACACACACACACACACACACTGTTAATGGAAAAATATTTCCTCATTTTGTTATTTGAACTCATCACCGCTTTGTTGTGAATGTTGTGTTATAACCAACAGTTCATCTTGCATGATTGATGATCTTAATGTTCACCCCAGTTCAGCTGTAATAAGATGGAATGACAGATGATAAATGGACAGACAAAATAACAAAGACACACATATACAAATTACGGAAGCCCCGAGGGGCAAGTGGAGGAATTTCTTTTTCTGGTGATTCATTTTCAAGTCTGGTCTAATAAAATGTTTTCACTTGGGTTCACACACACACACACACACACACACACACACACACACACACACACACACACACACACACACACACACACACACACACACACACACACACACACACAAAGAATTTGTTTTCTATCCTGGCAAAACTTTTCCCCCACTAGTTCTCAAGTTATAATCACGAGAGAAAACAATCTAGATCAGACTTTGAAAATGGGTCACCAGAAAAAAAAATCATCACTTTTGTGTATGTCTGCGTACATAAAACTGATGACAAAGAAAAAAGAAATTGTAGCCACCACACTCAGCAGGTGGCTCAGGGTTTAAACACTGCAGTGGCTGGTGATGTACTCATCTGTGGGTGCTCAGGTGAGGTTGAGTGAGGACAACTGAGAAGATCATCGACTGTGGGTGCCTTAGAAGCTACTTCCACTCCTCGGCTGGATGGGAATGATTTTTCTCTCACACGTTCACTGTGTAAATGAGGCTTGTGTCGGCCCCTCTGCAGGTCTTTATTGCAGATGGAGAGAGACAGATGAGGAGGCTGCGGGGGGAGAACGTGATGGTGCTGAGGACAGACCGAAGAGCTCTGTACATCTACACCGAGTCTCAATGGATCAACGTCCTGGTAACTGGAAAAAATAACACCAGGAAAGAAGCATCACGAAAACAGCTAAAATATACGTATATGTGTACATACTGTATAGGTGTACAGTAATAGTTGGCTTATCAATGAGGGGTTGGCAAAAACATTTTGATTTAGTTGATACACAAACACATTCATGAGTTCAGATGTATGTACAACATGCTGTTGATAAGCAGCAAGAATGTTTATACCATGATCTCCATCTTCGCTAACAGGCAATAAACACAGAGTGCAGTTTAGGCCGATGGGAATTAATTTTCTTAGGTATTTGGTCATAAATCAAATTACGACACAAACTTGATTTTTGATCTGATGATGGAGAAAGATGAAAAGTCAGCAGATCACCAGAGATATTACAGTTTACCATGAGGGGCTCTAGAACAGCTGTTGAGACATCCCATTCAAAACCACAGAAGTCATGGTGGTGCAAGAACAAAAGTCAGAGGCTCACCAGAGTTTTAATGATACATTACCTGAGAGGTAAATGTGGAGATATTTCACAGGATGAGTGTGAAGTTAAAGGATCACCAAAGTCATAGAGAGCTGAAGTGGAACCAGAACTTCTGGGTTCTGTTCTGTAAGCAATTCAAAATCCTACTGACATTTGTATCATGCTAATAACTACACATCTGGCCATGAAATCGAGCCTTTTCATGGCTCACTTTATATGGACGATTTAAAAAAAAAAGAAAAAAAAAGTCAAATACTGTTTTTATTTATTTATTATTCTGTGTTTAGAGGCTTTGAACGATCACCATTCCCCAAAGGCTCTAGACCACCACGGGTTACACATCAGTGTGAGATTAGTAAACTAGAACTAGTAAACTAAACTAGTTTGCCAGTAAAAGGACTGAACACTGCTGAAACAAGACACGGAGTTGTGACACATTTTAAATTGTATCTGAATTTTTAGCCATTTCCTTTGAATGTGCACAGAATGTGAATGCAGAAATACCAAAGTAAGTGTAACAGTAACACAGAAGAAGTAGCAGACAATCAGATGTGTGGTGTCAATGCGTCATCAGCTCTTCTTTCTGTTTACATGCTACTTCCTGTTTGGACCAGGAGGACCCAAGACACTGACCCCTCTCCATTCAACACAGGCTCCAGTGCCCCTGAGCGAGACCCTTAACCCCAACTGCTCCAGCAGAGGTGCTGTGTGACCGGCAGCTCAGACTGGTTACACTGGGAAGCTTCCAGGTGTGAATGTGTGTATCTTACTACTACAGTATATCTGCTCCTGTTAAATAACGGTTAGCCTGTCCTCTGTACAGCTCCTCAGAGATGGATTTTTACTAAACTGTAACAAGTCTGAACTCCATCATTACTGTAATATGATTTACATGCATGTTCACTGTTTCAGGATTTGATTACATTAACAATCCTCATCCATTGGGTTTATTTTCACTTATACAGTCCTTAACTGTATGCTTTCCTCTTGTAAATAGTCGTATTTTGTGAATCCGGAACACAATATTTATTTCATGTACCACCCAGTATCTGCCGCTGCTGCTGCAGCGATCAATAAAATTTGATTCCTGTCTCACACTGATATCAGACCATTTTTCAGTCTCCTTCTTGAGTGCCCAGTGGACTAAATGGAATCCTCTCACAGTTTATTAAATACACCTATCGCTGTCCGTCTGTATGAAATCAAGAATCATTTTGCATTTTAACCACAAATGTTGTTGCTACCTTGCAGTGTTTTATTTCATGTATTGACCCAGAACCTTACAGTTCATTACACCTTCTCACACTGTGAATTATGAGCTGGCCTAACTTTGAACTGTTTGTCTTACCTTTATACAGTGACCTGGCTGCTTTATGTGAAAGTGTTTGTGCACAGTAGCACTCTGTGCTCCCCGGACGCATGCCGGGTGTTGTTGGTACATCCGAGGCTGTCTGGCCAGCTGGATTGTTTTGGGAAAATCTCCTTTTCACAATGTATCTCAGAGTGTGCTATAAACTGTGACTTTGTCTGTACTCTTGGTCAGTCTCTGCCAGGGTTTGCCTGCTGGATGAGGCTGGCCTTTCAGCTGAAAGTGGTTAACTCTGTTTGCTCTTTGCTTTTACCACTTTATTAAATTACACAAAGACAACCTTGTGTGAGTCATCTATTATTTGTTCACTTCTAAATAAGAATTTCCACTACATAAAGATATTGTGTTAAAATATTACTTTGGTTAAAGTGAACGTCAACATCAACTCCATTGACGCTGTCTTTTTATACTTGTGGTGCACTCGCTTAACTCCAGGTGAAACCACTCCGAGTTAATCAAACTAACTCAAATCAGCTGTTCTGGAACCGAAAACTCAGAGTTTCCTATCTCAGAGTAGATTAACTCAGAGTTCAGGGGTAAACTCAGAGTTTGCTGAACCTGCTTTGTGAAACGGACCTCTGTTGATTTGCCAACATCAGCCGATCAGTCTCAGTATGGTAACACACTGCACACATACTTTTAAAAGCATCTGGTTTTCTTGAATTGGAAAACAAGCATCATGTACAATATGTGATGCTGTGTGCCTTGTTGCTGAGCTGATGGATGACCAGTAGTTATTCATTATCATTCAGTGTTTCTGCTGGATTGGAGATGTTGGATGTATGGACGGTACCGCTGGCCAGCTGGCATCTCGACCAAATGTTTGTGACAGGTTATTAATATTATGAATGCAGGTTAACAAATATCACAAACTTGTGCCCCAGCTAACCTTACAAAAGTTCTTTCAGAATTTCATTCCTATAACCTCTGTGAACTCCTTCAACAGACATAGACAGGTGGCTAGCTTTAGTGAAAAGTTCACTTCCTGTTAGAGAAAGGGGCCATGAGTCTGATTCTGACCCCTTTCCACTGTAAGTCAGAGGTCTGTATATCCGAGTCGGTGTTCCTGACTTTCGATTTAAATGTTTCCCAGTGTATTTTCTCAGGAAAACCTGGACAACTGCAGCAAAGGCATGTTTGTATGGAAGGTCTGTGAACTACTCTGGCAAGTACATAAAACACCTATAACTAATAACTAAGTAAAAAGTGATGAAAAGATAGGAGGCGATTGTTCATGCCGCCATACTGCTGTGATGTCATCTGTGTTTATGTTTTTTTGTTTTTTTTCTCAACTTGGATGACTGTTCCATTGAATTTTTGTGTTGAAAGTTGAATTTTCCAAGAGCAATAAGATGCAACTTACTGCAAATGATGCACAGTTCATCCCTGTTTAGCACCAGAATATGCCCAGACAGGATTCAGGTATTCTCATGACATTATCTTGTAAATTGTTTTCTAACAGCGTGTACACTTTCTCACAGGGGATATTTTCACTTGTCCCAGCAGAGCAGAAACTCAGGTGTTTATAATAAAGTGAATAATGTTTAATTCCCGAACCTTCGATGTTATCACACCTGCGCCTTTCCTATTGTGAAGTCTCATTCCGATCTGTATCCAGATGCTGACTGGACATTCCTCAACATTTTCTCTTCATCAGTATGAAGATGATTTCCCACGTATGACACCACAGCTACACAACGTGGAGTTGGTTTAGATTTTTTATTTAACATAACCGTCCGGGCAAGTAAACAGGAGCAGATCCTTGTTTTTTTTGTGGCTCACACATGTCTCTTCTGAGAATTATGGACACCATGAGTCTGTCTGACCTCTGACCTTTCAAAAGTTTAACCCTCATCTAATGGCGCCTTAAACTTATAGTGCATATAACATAAACAACCCTTGAATATTGTATCCAGAACTAGGTAACTAAAGAATTTTTCATAGCTCACAGTAGTGATGTACATTTTTCAAAAATATTGGAGCCCTAAGAACAAAACTGTTGTCTTCTGTTTTCTTGTTCTTAAACAGACTGAAATGCAATTAAAACAAAGTCACACACCATCTTTAAAAAACAACATCCATTGCTGACTGACTTGAAAGCCAAGCACATGACGGACTGAACTTCCCTTGTTGAAAGCATGACCGCACAAATTTAATTTGAAAGCAGTAGTATTTTCATATTAACTGACTGACATTTTCGGTTTAATATGCAAACAGAACGCTGTCAGGAGCCGGCCGGTCTCACTGCACCACATCACCAGACATCGCAAAAAGTTTAACGACAGTTCACAACATCTCAGACATACAGTCTGATGACATCTGCTCAACCCACAGCCTCTCGAAACCAGGAAACCCTTCTTCACACTTTCAGTCCCCAGAGTCCTGGTGTAAAAACTTTACAATCTGCACTTCGGTTTGACTCCTTTATTTTTAATGCAACAGCAGGTTTGACACCAATAACAGCCATGTGCTCTGCCAGGTGTCCTTGAGCAAGACATTTCAAGACATTGATCAGTTTGAAACTGTATGTTGTTCTTCAGTGTCACTCAAATACACCATGATGTAGGCCCTCGTGATTATTATCCTGCAGGGCAGTAGGCAGTGGAAGTACTTCTCTCAGGTGAATTCTCTCCTTCAACAACATCACACACAGACAGAGTTGATGTTTAAACTTATTGAAACAATTTGACCATAATTATACATTAACAGATAAAATAAAATAAGAGTACTTCAAAATCAATTGATTGCACATAAAAAATCAAACTGGGGCAGTATAATACCACGTTTTTGGCATCGGTGCTGTTGCACTGATCTTGTCATGCAGATAAATTGAATCTAGTGACAGTACGGATGATTAAAAAACAGGAAGGTAGAAACAGACCTAGGTTGCGCACATAGAAAACTATGATCAGAAAATGTACTTAGCAAGCCATTATCAGCTCATCTGGACACATAAAAATGACAGAATGTGTTTCTGTAGCTATATGAGTGTGGAAGGGTGCTTGGTTGGAGCAGCAGACTAACTACTGAACTGGCTGGGTTTATCCAGCTGGATATCTAATCTGATGTAGCCGCCCACTGACAGATACTACTGTGATTACCTACCTAACTGACGACAACATTTGCCTAACATGTTGCTGAAGTAATGTACCGACTATAGCTAACTGCCAGAGTGACTGGAGGTATCCATCTGGCATTTCTTTCTAAATGCCACTGCTTTTAGAGTGCTGGTACCAGATTCTGCTTTTTTTTTCAAGAGTGGCCTTTGTTTTTTGTGGTGTGGTTATCTGCAAACACTTGATGTTACGTCATTAGGCTCATGAACAATATGCATTACGATCCCAGAGCCCAGGTTGTTTTATTTGAAATGATCATTTTGTCCAAACAACAGTCCAACCCCAAAGGTTTTCAGTTCATCAACACAGACGACTATTGAAACCAGTAAATTTTAGTATTCGAGATGCTGCAACCAGTGATTAATTTCCCTCTGACTAACGAATCAGTTGATCAACTAATTTCAACTTCAAATTTCTTTCAATAGGGCATACAAATTCACAGAGATTCATTTAGACACCTGTCACAGTGGAGGAGTCACAACAAACAATTGTATTGTTTACCACAGCGGACACAGAGGCAAAACACAGAAATGACCCCTGGTAAGTAATGAAATATAACTGGATATGAGGCTCATGAGGGCTGCGGCAGTAAAGAACGTGACAGGAGACTCTTGTAAATGTCTGGTGTACCTATTCTCAGAATCAGTGCTCCAATAATGACGATTAAGGCATACAAAGGGGTATTTATCAGTTGTCTCGGCCTTACTATTACTCATGTTACTGCTTGATGTCCCACATCAGCTCCTCCCAGGCTCTCCCCTTTTTACACATACTTGAATTTCCTGGCTGCAGTATCAGACAAAGATGGCTGTGTGTGGAATACTCCTGGTTTCAAAATGTCAGAAGATTAATGGTCGACGTCACAGATGTTACAGTCAAGTCTGCAGTGCATGATGTCACCACACACCTGTGAGCAGGTTGAGTGTTTTGTTTTTCAGGCACTTGTTCCCCAGGGCAGTCCTTGGGATTTTCTCTGATCTTTTCAGATGCTAAGTGGACACACACCTTTAATGACTAACCAGTGAAGGGATTGACCAGCTGTTAGGGTGTTGCTCAGGCTGAGCTCAGATCAGAGGAGGTTCTGGTTGAGTATCCTAATAATAATGCAAAACTGATCAATGTTAACATTTAAATCTGAATAGGTTATTTAGATGGTAGGGATGAAGAAACGGCAGGTCTGTGTGAACGAATTTCCCTCCTTTAGGCTAAAGGCCAATAGATATGATTTACTCAACTGTCTTCTATGAGTATAAGGATAACACAATGTGCCTTAGGCAAACTTAGGTAAGCATATTTTTTGGTTAACATTCCAATACCCAATGGAATCCTTACATGTTTATAGATGAGTGAAAAGTAACCTTACTTGGTTTCATTAGTCTCCCGGGTCTGGTATGGTTTAAATTCTCCTTTCAGATTTATTCTGCTAAGTTTCCTAAACTGTCTTCAGTTACAAGTGGACCCGTTCACAGGAATTCCTTGAAAAGTTAGCATCACAAACAGGATCTAAACAACAACTGGAAGTGCAACATTTATTTTATTTGGCCTTGCCATGTCTGTCTTTGATCATAGACATTTTACCTTTAACCTCAAGAAAGAAATTCCATCACAGTCTTAATGCACAAGCTTTGTCCTCATGACCTTCAAAACATCCAACTTTACAGAGGTAAGTACAGAACAATCTGGTGTATATTTCCCTCTGGTGTTATAATTGTAATAATACTGCCTGATGCAAATTTGATTTTAAGACTGGTTAGGATGTCAAAACACCTGTAATCTGAGCAAAGCCTGACTTGCTCATTCTGTAGCTGATTTATTCAGTATACATTTAGGTAGGGAGTCCTATCCATTGTGAGTCTCCAACCAATCAGCTACGAAGCTCTGAATTTAAAGAAATAAGATTTGATGAAATATAGTATCAGTAAAACTAGCTTCCTGTGCCTTATTGTTGTCAACTTTTACAGAGGAACATCCTGACTGGAAACATCACAAACTGGTATGGTTCATCATGGCCCAGGACAGGAAGGCTCTACAGCGGCAAGACCCGTCTACGGAGCATCAGTGACATCAGCGAAGTGAGATGTCTGCACAGAGACCAAGGATACAAAAAGACAACACCCACCCAGACACAGTCTGTTCACCCTGCTGCCATCTGACAACAGATACAGAAGTACCTGCTGCTGTACTACCAGACTACAGAGCAGCTTCATCCCTGTGGGGCTTCTAAACTCATCCTTAGCACTCCACCTTGAAAAGTTTGCTTTTCTGAATTGATTATTATTTATTGATTAGTCTGCAGTGTTTTTGTGCATGTATGTATGTATCTCAGGGAATTATGAACATAAATTTCTTCATACAATCGTGTAATGCATAATGACAATTAAATTAATCTTGAATCTTGGTCACCCAGATCAACACTTTGACATATTTTGACAATACCAACCCATGTCCAGTCGAACTCCTTCTCTTGTGACACTTCTTAAAAACTTAAAATAATTATAATAACAATATCTTTCCAGTATTAAATAATCTTATATAAAAACACACACAAAAAAGTTTGAAATAAATGGCAACACTCCCAGCTCCCTAGTTCATAACATACACACAAAAAACACCATTCCACTTTTACATCTCTTGTTCCTTCCATTGATCCCTCCTTCCCTTCATCAGTAATGCTACTTCCATTGCCACGGCTCCATGCAGTACCAGTTATTTTGCAGCAAACTGTCTCTGTTGCCGTTGTCGTTCAAGTCTTGTCTTTGTATATTTCAATGCAAAGCTGCACAGACATTGTGAAAAAAGCTTGATAGGTGATTTTTCTGGCTTGCTTGTATACAGATATATGTATATATATATATAGATATATATACATATATATATTTTTACTCATGTCATTGGGTTAAACATGTATCGGTAATGATAGTAATGATGAGGATGATAATAATAATGAGGATATTAGGAACAATCATAATCTGAGATTAAGAGTAGGAAAGACGTCTTGCTACTTGCTCGGAATCCAGGGGGGGATGGTTTAGGATGAGGAGAGACGGACAAGTCAAGACAGACATTGATTACTTTTTCTCTGTAGGAACAATGAGGCCTAAATAGTCAGTTCAGTTCTTTAGGCTCCACTCAGGGTCTTTACACCCTACCAGTCACTGGTCAGTTTGGTGCTTTGGTCCCGTTTTGGAGGAGCGGGAGGCGGGCCTCGCCGCAGCGTTGCATAGCCTGAGATGTTGGCATGTTTGGTGGAGTGGGAGTGCGAGTGGTGGCGAGACAACGTTTGGGAGTGTCCTCGGACACCCTGCTGCTGCAGGAGCTCAGGGGGAGGTGGAGGGAGGAGTGCCATGTCGTCCATGGTGCCCACAGGCTCCATCTTAGAGGAGGGGATGAGGCTGGAGGAGGTGAGCGAGCCATGGCGGACTACAGACTTCCTCTTAAGGGTGCGGTTGAGGTCTTCCAAGAAGAGAGGCTTCAGTGCCAGGGAGCCCGGCCCTGCTGATTTCGGGGATGTGGGGGGGATAGGAGAGGAGGAGGAAGAGTAAGAGGACAGGGAGGGAGGTGGGGTCTGGGATAGAGGAGGTGGAGACAGGGGCATTGAAGTTGTATTGTCATACTGGGCTGTGGTACTGGTCCGCCGATTTAGTGTTGGAGGCGGGACTGCTACCCCCTTTTTCAGTGAGCCTTGTTTCCATGACGAAGACGACAAGGAAGATGTTGCCGACTGTTGAGGCTGGGGGTTCACCACGGCAACCTTTGGTGGGTGATGGAACTCTGATGGGTGGGGAGGCGGAGGGAAAAGCTCAAAGTCACTAGGGGGAGGTGGGAAGTAGTCAGGTGATGTATCAACGTGAGGAGGCTGGGAGGGGGGAGGTGGGGGAGGAGGGGTTGGGAACTCAGAGGACTGACGTTGTTGGCCTGTTTGCAGCCCCTGGAGTGCCAACGGTAGGTTCGCTAGGTTCAGCTTGCCTGGCTTAGGGAGTGGAGCAGCAGCAGAAGACTCTTTTGATGGAGACCCCGTCACTGATGAGGAGCTGGACGAAGTACCCGTTTGTGGAGCTTGGCCAAATTTGTTGACCAGGCTCTCCACCTTCTTTGGCCTCTCATCCTGGGTATCACCAGAGCTGCCCCGGATGGAGGAAGCTCTCTGTGGGGTTGGTGGAGGCCCCCTTTTGCTTGATCCTGTGGACGAGGTGGAAGGCGACTTCTTTATGGGTGAGCCTGTCTTTGAGGAGGACGAAGTGGGGGGAGGAGGGAAATCTCCGTGGGAGGTGTCAGCAGGGGGTGGAGGGAACTCTGGGGACTGTGGAGCCATGACGCCTCCTGGCTGCCACTTTGGTTTGGCCTTGACCGCTGGAGGGGACTGAGGAGCAGAGAATTTAGATCCTTCCATGGAGTTGGAGGCAGGCAGAGAGGAAGGGGCAGAGTTTCCAGGGAACTGATTGACAATCTGTTTGACCAAAGAGGAGGTAGCTGCTGCAATGGAGACTGAAGAAGAGGAGGAAGAGGGAGAGATGGCCAGGTTTTTGGAGGATAGGCTGTGCTGCTTTGGCAGAGTGGGAGGTGGCTGATTTGGGGAATGTCCTGTTGAGAAACTTTGCTGCTTTTTAACTGGCCCGTGGCCACACTGGGGCTGTGTTGGTGACACAGGTGAGAGGGCGATTGGAAGGGAAGAAGGACCAGAGGGTTTGGGGGCAGTTTGAGGTGGAAAAACACCAGCAAATGTTTTGGGAGGTGCAGGAGGGGGTGCATTGGGGGACAGAGGTTGGAAAACTTGTAGAGAGGTGGGAGGAGAGAGCTCAGCTGGAGGTGGTAGAGGAGGAGAATTATTGTCAACCACTGGTGGGCCGAAGTCGTATACCATGTTGGGAAATTTCTGTGCCAGGAACTGCTGGAGGCCACTGTTGGAGAGTTGAGCACAGGGGTTGAGGATGGATTCTGGTGGCGGGGGTGGAGGCAACCCATTGGCCTCCAGGCTCTCCGGTGGAGGAGGTGGGAGGTAGTGGATGTCCTGCATGTCCTCCTCCAGTGGGGGTGGAGGTGGGAGACCAGAGGGACTTGATGGACCAAATTTCAGTGCAGCCATAGCTGAGCCAGGAGCTGGCACCGTAGGTGGGGGAGGAGGTGGAGGAGATGGGGGTAGTGGAGGTGAGGTGCTGTAAGCAGCTGGGAGGGTATTGTAGTTGGGTTTGGAAAACTGTGTTGGAAGGGTAGGTGGGGCAGCTCCTGCTGGCTGCGTCCTGGACTGGTTCTGGCTCTGCAGGCGTGCCAGCGTGCTGTACTTGATGTACGAGGAGGTAGGTGCTGACTGATGGGCCACACTCGCAACAGGTGGGGGAGGCGGAGGTGGAGGAGGTGACTGGTGGCGATGGGGAGGAATCGTCAGATGGGATGAGGCCATCGGTGTAGCTGCTCCGGGAGGGAGGAGTCTGAGGCTGAGAGAGAGGGAGGGGCTGGGGGGAGAGGGAAGGTATCTGGAGAGGGATAGGCCTACTGATAGGGTCGATCCTCATCATCTGGAGAGGGAAATGGTGAAGAAGGAAAGAAAGAAAGAGAAAGTGACAAGAGAGTAAGGTAAACAAAGAGAGGAGGGGGAGGAACCATGTGAGAAAGGGGAAGCATATAGGTAGAGAAGTCGATAGAAAAGTAGAAAACATAAGAGAAAGGGGTAATGAGATGGAGGGAGAAAGACAAAATTAGAACAAGTAAAAAACAGTTCGACCAATGTCATGTTTGTAAAACCAAACAATCCAAGACAAGATGCAATAAATCAGTCAACGATAAATCAGTCAACAGTCAACCAGTGCAGTTTGCAACTCCAAACATGTAAATCAGGTGAATTTGCAATCAAAACATGAAACCTTTCCACTCTTCTTCTTCTATTATCATTAATCAATGATCATCTTGACTTCATATTTCTGTTAGGGCATTGTCAGATGTTCATTGGCAGCTTCAAGGAAACCGAAGATGGTACTATGGATCAGCTGAAGTTAGTCCATCTATCCATCCATTTACTGAACTGTTTAACCATGCTTAATGTTTAACTGATTTAAAATGTTGGCAAACATATTCTGAACAGATTCTAAACTGAAGAGGGCTTTTGGCTTTTAGCTTAGCTGCACTTTATGCAGATTTAAACCTGTGTTGTCCAGAACAAAATCATGTGGTCTCCTAAATCCCATTGCTGTGCCCTTTCAATAATAATTAATCAGACACTTATTATGTTGTGTTCTCAGAAACCCTTCATTGGGTGGATCTCATGGCACTTTTATTATAAATCTGATTTAGCTGCAGCTAGGATGCTAAATGACAGAGCACCAGCCTCTATCAAACTGTCTTTAACTGGTATCGAACAGGTTCTCAGCTATTTGGTTAACCGTTAAAAAGTTTGTAAACAAGATGCCAAATAGAATTCACCTAACCATCCAGTTTTTGTTATATATCACTTCTTGGTTAGGACATTCAATCACACCACAGGGTTAGAGCAAATCAACAGTTCAGCTGCAGCCATTTAAAAGACCCACTACACCAGACAGCTCACACTACTTATATACAGAGTTGACATCACCTCACACTGGTCATGACATGAAATGAAACCTGAAAAATACAAGTCAAATCTTTGTGACCAGAAGGGATAGGCTTTTGCTTAAGAGCCGTAACTCGAGAATCCACTTCCTGTAGAGATCAGATGTGCATACGCCTGTGTGTGTGTGTGTGTATGTGTGTGTGTGTGTGTGTGTGTGTGTGTGTGTGTGTGTGTGTGTGTGTGTGTGTGTGTGCACGCAACTATATATTCATGTGGTTATAGGTAAACCAATATTTGCTTTTATTAAATTATTCTACTCTTCTACCATCATATTGTCATTGATCATTTTTGTGCTGCTCAGTTTTAAGATAGTTAGAACACCTGAAAGATCTAACAAAAATATCCCCACAATGACAGGTTTTTAAAACAAGTCTTTTATTTAACTGTTCTAATGTAAACTGTAAAATATGTATCTGTCTGCTATATTATTTAGGGAGAGTCAAAAGTTAATTTGCCTCTCGCAAACGGCTTGAACTGTTGGATGTGATCATAGCAGTGTTTTTGCTCTTAATGTGAAAATAAAGAATTACATTATCAACCCTTGTGTTGCTACCTAAAGCACCAGACAATGAGCACATCTCACACAAGCTGCTGATGGAAAAAATGTAGTGGTCACACAAACCCTGGTCACTTCAAAACATCAGCACAAACAGCTTAGCATTTCAAAGGCTGCAGCCAAACTGTTACCATGCCTGTTACATCACTTCCTGTCTAACCTCCACTCCCTCCTCCTCCTCCTGCACAAAGAGGAACTGGCATACGTCCCTTCACCTTTGACCGCTGGCAGGGAAGCAGAGGTGAAATATGGGAAATGTAGTCCACAAGTACACAGGACAATGATAGGAAAGGATAGGACAGAGTGTGTTTGTGTGTTCACACCTCTCCTTGCGTCCCTCTCCTCCATGCATCGGAGAAGATGGAGCTAACGACACTCTGGGAGCGGGTGTGGCTTGATGATGTCATCTCTGAAACGCCACTGTCTGATTGGCTGGAGTGGTTGGACTGGGACTCTGGGGGTGTGAGGCCACAAGCAGAATCTTCGTTTGAACTTTGACTACTGATAATGCTGATTCATTTAAATTAATAAATAAATATCATTTATTTGAAAATTAACTGTGGTTCATTTTCGTTTACATGTTTTTCTGTATAACCTGTAAAGAATCTCTAAAAATCTAACTTAGCGTTTGAACTTGCCATAGATTTATCTCAACCAAAGCAGACAGACAGACCTGGAAGGCTGGAGGAGCTGGATCCTGACTTGATGGAGGAAGAAGAGAGGGAGGACCAATCATAGGCTGCCTCTGTCCTTCTCATCGCCTCCTGGAAATTGATGTACAGCTGCTTCCCATACTGACAGAAAGACAGACAGACAGCAGGTTTTGACAGATATACAGCTACATGAATATGACTGCAATGACTGCAATGAAGCAATCCGATCCTGAAATGATTCAACGGAGCTGCATGTCAACCACACTAAGCATAGTGCAGCGTGGAGAGTATACATGACTGTTCCTACAGCATCAGGCATTCACAGATGATACAAACAGCAGCGTTTCATGTTTTACCACAGGATGAGTTACTACCTTGGTGATGCGAATACTGTTGATCCACTGCTGGAGGGTTCTGATGTCATCACAGCAGAGGTACTTGATGTACTGAGACTTCTTCTGGATCTGAGGGTGCTACACACACACACACACACACACACACACATACACACACACAAACACGCAGAGTATTACTTGAAAGAATATTTTGTTTATGAGTACTGTTATCACTACTTATTATTTAACAATGTATTTAATTTAATACAGGCAAAATACACAGGAACACACGACTGTGATGACATACAATGAGTCCTCACAAAAGGACAGTTGGACACAAAAGCTATGGAAAAGTAAAATGAAGTGTTGTTTTTCCAGTAACAGTGATTTTGTAGAATATCGTTCATTAAAACATTCTGGAATAATAACCACTACTTTTAGAAGTACTGCTTGTACTGTTACTACAACTCCTATCACCACTGACGCTGCAAACAGTTCAAAGTAGCGTTTTTCAATGGGGGGCAGTGTGTTGACTTGTCTGAATACATACAGAATACAGGTCTATATGCATTATAAATATAAAGAAAGATTTATTAGCAGACTAAATAGGCAGACCAAATAGCAATGTAACAATATCAGAATAGGACAGTCTAAACATCTGCACAGAGAACAGTTAGAGAAAGAAAAAGAGTCAAAGTAAACCTATAACCTGGAAAAGCCCACGTATCCTCCTTTTTTCTCAGTGGTATCAGACTTTTTCTTGGTATACTGTTCTGATTAACAAGACTGCTCTTTGTTTGGCATTTCAGACTGGCTGCTGTTCTCGATCACTAATACCTACTTAAAAACATTCGTAAACGGAATTTCTATTCACATCACCATTTTACTCGCCGGAAAACTAATGATAGGCCGAATGATATTCCAACTGTCCGGTTAATCCCAAACTGTTTCTGGTATTCAATGACATGCTTTTTCAATTAAATAAACAGAATAACAACTAACATTATTCAGGGATAGACAACTAGCCTGCATTTTTAATGACGGGGGCATAAAGTGACCTGGATAATGAACGTAGGGGGGAGTTTTACCGTCGGAAATTAAAATTTAAAAAAATTAAAAAACAATGCCTATTATACATTTATTAAAAATATTATTGTATTACCTATCAGTATAGTAACTGTCTTTTCTTTCAAAAACAGAGCTATCACTACTCTGTTACACCACTAGGAGGCAGTGAAAGACCACAGTGCCACAAACCAGACAGCAGCCATTCACCCCAAACCTCATTCCTCTGTGATGTGGTTTGGCCTTGTGTTTGAGAGCGTACCTTCAGCACCATGCAGTAGTCTGTAGGAGCCTTGTACTTGCTCTTGTAGTCCTGGCCAAGATACACATTGACATGATCCAACTGGAGGAAACACACCAGGTCTCTGGATGCCTACGCAAACACACACACATTCAATTTAAAGTGAATATTTTTTTTCAAACAATAAACAAAATGACACAATACTGTTATATATACTCCTGATGGATTTCATAACACCCACCTTGGCCTTTCCTTTGGGGACATAGTAGATGCCAGAGGCTCTCAGCAGGAAGTAGCGTTTCTTCCATGACTTCTTCCCGTCCTCTTTAAGCCACAACACTCCCTCCATCTCGGGGACAGACACAGAGCTGCCGCCGAAACACTCCTGATCCATACAGACGAACACACACACATAGAGAAACAAGTTCAGCTTATACCACACAACACCAGCTGAACTGAAGAACATGTACGCACCCTTTTTTTGACAGGCTGACTTGTGCAACAGCACAGTGAATAACTGTTCACCACTGTGACACAGGTTTGCTTTCTAGATTTACTACTAATTCAGATAAACTCAGATAGAATTAATTTTACTGCTTTTTCTACATCCATACCAATAGCTCCGATTTTCCATATGGCTATTAAGCAAATGCAGAGTGGCAGTAGTCAGTGCTGAACATTCATGGGCCAACAGAATAGTGCTTTGAAAACCGAAAATTTCATCAACAAATGTATTGGATAGCAGAGAGGTCGAGTGCCTTGTTCTGGAGCGTTGTGTTGTGTTGAGCAGAGGGATACAAGAGTGTAGGTAAACTCCTGACCCTCTGGTGTGCCACATTGGACCTTATTTTAGAAAACATAACGACATAAAGTTAACAGCAAACAAGTTAACAGCATGATAGTGAAAGTTGACAGCTGTAAGGCTAAATATTTTATGTCGGGCTCAGACAGAAGCTGTTATTAACAGATCTACTCCAGCATCTCCATAATGAGTACGCCTGCTCAGGATGAAAGTGTATCCCGTCAGACACTGTGTGTTTGATTTGGACCTCCACTGCAGAAATATCAGCACTGGCTGCCATTCTCAACACTATGAGATGAGGATCTGAGGAAGCACCTGTGTGCAAGGGCAGAAAACAGACTGACCTCCAACAGAGCTTCTTTGTTTCTTTCAGCCATCTCACAGGTCTCCTTCCGCCCCAACAAATAGTTCTGTAGCAGACAGGGAGCAGGTATGAGACAGAAGAAACAGGACAGACAGACAGACAGACAGACAGACAGACAGACAGACAGCTGGTTAGCAATATAAAAACATCTGTATAGGTTTCATTATACAAGCCACCTTTTGATACCCCCCAATGTTGCATCCATCTCACCTGTGGGTTTTTGAACACGGCATACTTCTCGATGCGTTCAGTGAACATCAGGCGATTCTGGCTGTCTCTGGTCCAGTTCAGCAGGTTCTCCACCAGGTTCTCGTGATCCTCGAAAATCCGCTCTGCAGGCAGTGATTTGGATATTTTAGTTAATTTGAGTCAGTTAAACCAAGATAATACACGTGGGACAGTGAAATAAGCGTTACCTGGAACATACTGCCAGGTACAGTAATACATTAAAGTACAATTTATTTTTCACAATGTAGTCATCACTGTTCTGTAGACTACGTCCATGTGTTTCAGCTAAACTTTAATTCTATTCTGTTACAGACATTTACACTATCAGGACCCTCAAACTGAAGTACCACCACATCAGCTATCTTCAGGTTGTGTTGGTCAAATATGAAGATCCTTGTACAAAACAAAATCAGTTTAAATCCAAAAATATCTCTTTTGGCTTTGCAAAGACTGATTTTTATTTGTCTCTCCTTGCTTCGGTCTCTCCATATAATAACTTTTTAACAGACGAGAAAATGAATTTATTTTTTGGACCACTATTTCTTATTTAAAAGTAACAGTGCTACTACATGAGCACAGGTATTAAACACCACTATAGTGTCCACTAGTGAGAATAAGAAGGGTTTTTGTTTCTAAAAAAAATTGTTCGTTAATTTTGCTTTCCGTAAGGCAGTGAAATACTGCAGCAAACGTGAATGTCATCAAATGTTCACAGATGTCTCCTCAGCAGCAAATAACGGCATCATATCCAAAATCTTGCAATAAGCTGCTTTTAACTGTCAGCTGGGTTCAGTCTAACTAGAGTAGAGTCTGAGTCTTATTCCATGTTGCCAAAATGCCTCCTGTGATTTCTGAGCACATATTGTAATTTGTTTGGGAATTAGAAAATGAGAAAAAAGGAGAAGCCTGTTACTGCAGGGACCGTCCCCGCTCACATCCCTGCATAACCAAGAGGCAACAGTGCTCGCGGCAGTCTGCTGCCCTTATTCCCTCTATTTAGAGCTCAGTGTCTCTCAGCCCAGCTGCCTCTCAGTGGCTTTCAGATGTTGTGCCTCTGAGGACTGAAGTGGACAAAAACCATGTCAGCTGTGACCCACATTCAGTTTGTGGATGACTGTGTTGACCTCACTAATAAAGAAGTACCTTTTTTAACTGGGGCAAGATGTATGTAGTCAGAACCTGTGCAAGTATGATGTAGTGTCACTGTCGCAGAGCTCATTTATACAGATCTACACCTTAATGTAGCTCAGCATTTAAACACATGGTGACTGACAGTGGTTATTGTTCCTGACAGTTAACTAACCTGCTACCATACACCTGCTTTAGCCGGTTACATCACTTTCCTACTAATTATTACATCCAACTGCATCAACATCAGCACAGATTTCACAATAATAACTTATTTAAGATTGCGGTAGTGTGATAGTAATTATGGACACATCATATTACAAGATCATATATTTCTATGCAACCTTCAGCAGGTCATGCTGACACAACAGGTTTTGCACTCTAGCAGCACCATACACTCCATCATGTTTTCTCTAATTTGAATGTCCCAAAAGCTATGGATCAGATTTTTAACAGTACTGTGTCTAAATACTGTAATATATCAAATACAATGCATTAATCAATGAATAAAGCATGGCTGGGATACCCGACAGAATAGTGGGTATTTTGTATATGATAAACATATTAAGTATTATTACCTAAAGTAATATTGTAGCATATGAGCAGCACTCAGTGGACATATTGTAGGCTCTTATTATTGTTTACTTCAGTAACCTATGACGTCAGAATAAAAAAAGATCCAAGTCCTTTCGGCACAGCATAATGTGAAGTTCCCCTGATAATTTTACTTATTTAATGTGACGCATGTATCAGTTACATTAGGTCATCATTTATCACACAATACATACATCAGTCTGGGAGATTCACCACTTCAGTTTCGACTGTACCTGCAACCCATCTGAAGTATTTTTGAGAATTTTTATCAATTGCTTAATAACATTTTGAACAAGCTTCCATCTACTTCAGTTGTTTAGGAGAATGCTACAATGTTGTTTTGCTGTGAAGCTCCAGAGATATTTTGTGGACTACAAACTTTACCTGACTTTCCATCAGTGTGGGGGATGAAATAGTGACTGAATTTAGATTTTTGGTGAATTGTTGCTTTAAGTCATAAAATGCTATTACATAGTTAACAACTCCTAACTCCTGGTTTCCATTTGGGATGTGTCTGTGTTTATACGCCGATTGGTTGCAGAAGCAGCGTGCTGCCAGCTGATTTTTGTGCTTCTACCATGGGTGAGTAGGCTATGTACTTAAACATAAATGTACCTAAATGTTTGATGTAGTGAAGTGAAACAAGATCCCGAAATGGAGCAGCAAGTTTTACTTTATAAAATTGACCAGATGCACTCTGCTGTTCCTGAATGTGACATCCTGCCTGGCACAGATCTGCTCTGCTCAGCTTGACGCGTCTTCGTCTGTCCGCGGAGCAGAGCAAACAGCTTCTGGGACGCTGCTGAGACGTGCCGTGGCACGGCTGGTGGAAACATGAGCGTGCCGTGACGCGGCTGTGACGTTCCCGGTGGAACCTAGGGGTAATTTAACACTGAGGCAGTCCGCCTTCTACTGCAGGTTCCAAAGAAGACAACAACATGCTTCATAACTCAGTAATCATGAGGAATGAAACACTAGTTCTAACACCGATTAATGTGGTCATTGGGGCATGCATGGGCTTAAAATACTACAATTAATACTAAAATTATTACCAACAGTAAATAATGCAGCTTATGAAACTACTACAACTATCACTACTACTCATAATACTGATGTTATTATTAGACATAATTCTAATGTTCCACTGTAATTTCCTGTAGGGTAGAGGTTAGCATCCGACAGGAAGTCAGTCTCTTGCCAAAGGGCACTCAGCAGGGTGCTGGTAGTGCTGGTGGCACTGGTTTGTTCATGAGTGTGTGTGAGTGCAGGGGGGCTGTCAAAAGGTTTTTCTCCCCTCTGCAGCTACAGACACAACTAATTCTCTTAATTAACACTTAGGCTGATCTAAATCTTCCCAAGGCCACATCCTGGCCGTCAGCCGAAGTTTTAGAAACACACGTGGAGCAGATTTGTGCCGATGAGGAAAGGTTTACATTTGGCCGTTCGTGGCAGAACGAGCTACTCTTCACCTTCTCGCTCTCTCTTTCATAACGATGTGGACTGGGCTGTTCAGCAGAAGCCCTGAAGATGTAGGTTAGATTACACACATCACTGCACAGGACCTACATAAAGACTATGTGTGTGTATGTGTGTGTGTGTCTGTGTGTATGTGTCTGTGTGTATGCGTGTGTCAAAGAGTGTTAAGTGGAGTTGAAGCTCGTAGTACAGTGTGTGTTGGCCAGCACACATCTCACTCCCCACGGGAGGTATGTGTGTGTGTGTATGTGTGTGTGTGTGTGAATATCTGTGCTGTGTGATAGTCACTGCTGGGCACAATAGTTCAGACTACAAGAACGAACATGCTCAACAAAGGCCTTCCCTCATCACACCTGGAAATGTGGGGAAGTTTGTGTCGACTCGGCTGCATCACTCAGAATAACTGCTGTCCTTGCAGGTTAAATGATCAGACACGACTTTGATCTGTTGTCACAAAACATCTTTTACAATATCAGAGCACGAGGCATCAACACCGTGAAAAGTGACATCACTTCATCCGTTTGAGCTATAACAGCACGTCAGTGGAAGCTCACCGTCTCATTCTACACTTTACACTAAGCTTTCAAAAGCTAGCCACTCATGTTACACATTAATTATTCATTTAATCAGCTGAAACATGCAGTCTGTTTGAACATTAACCTCCACTCTCTCTGAGCCAGTGACATAAAGCTTTCTGAATTATCAATGTAAAATAACAATAATAAGTACGCCTCATTTGCTCAAAATCAGACTGAATTCCACGAACGTGCCATGAAAATCTCTGCAACAGCTACTGTAATGCACTTTTCTCTGGCCTACTCATGACAGCAAAGGTCCTCACCCGATCTATGAAGTTTAATTAAACAAGACCAACACTTTGTACAGTGGTTATCAGTTTACACAAGAGCTGATTTTAAACAATTCTCCTGTGTGTTTGTGTGTGTGTGTGTGTGTGTGAGAGAGAGAGAGTTTGTGCGCTCACCCATCTGCAGCTCGCTGATGGTTTCCACCAGTGACCAGTCTGGACTGTAACCACAATGAGATTTCTCCAGCAGACTGTCCAAAACCTGAAGAACAGGAGACTGTGAGCACAACACTGAAAGAGCAGCACTACTGTGAGCGATGCTACGTGCTACCACTACTGCTAATGGAACTGGAACTACTGCTGACTAACACAAATACTACTACTACAGCTTACACACTACTTTTAGTAAAACTGCCACTAATTTTACTACAACCATTGCTACTGATATTAATATTACTACTGCTACTGCCATTTAATAACACAACTGCTATTAATCATAAAACCGCTACTTCTTATAGTTTTTACTCCTTCTGCTTTTACTGCTGGTACTTCTACTACTGACACTGCAGCAATAGCTATTGCTAATGTTACACAAATAACTAATTTACAGATACTTGTAAATTAGTTATTACTGATAAAACTGTAATAGCTACTACTACTGCTTCAGCTACATCAACATTGCTGCATCCCTGCTGTGAGTGTGATGAGTGAGTCAGTCGTACCTGTCTGACTGTCTGCCTCTCATCCACCATCATGGTTTTGGAGCTCTCGTCTGACAGATGGACGCGAATCACCAACTAAGAAGAGAGGAGACGGTCATTCAGATCATTAAAGTCGAGTTGTGGCACATCAGTCCTCAAATTCTGGATTCTGTTGTTGAAATCATTGTGTGGCTACCTTGGTTTGTGCATATTTTGTGCATGTATATATATGTACACGCATAGACACACAGATATTGCGTAATTGTGCCTCATTGTATTGTGTATGATGTGCTAATTTTGAAGTGACTGTCCACATTATCACAGCACATTCTGTTTTGTCGCAGCCTCTCCACAACAGTCAAGTTGATATTTCTGAGCTGTGGTGTTGAATAGTGATCAGAACATTTTTCGTTTGACCTTTTGGATATAACATTTTTAATCTCATTAGACATGTGTCTTAAATATTTGGTCATACTTGTGAATTGTTGAGCCATGGCCAAAAATGTGTTTTTTGTTAAGTCACAGTGACTTTTGCCCAATCAGTTCATCCTCGAGTGGACATTTCTTCCAAATTTGGAGATATCGCGTTCACAAGAATGGAACGGACAACCACAAAACATAAAGCCTCCTGCCAAGGCCATCGTTGGTGTGGAGGCATAAAAAATGTTGTATGTGTGTTTTTTGCATCATTTATACATCCAGCACCTAGGAATGTAACACCTATAAGCATATCAAATTAAAGTATTTCTCATGTTGATAGCATAAATGAGGTTGTAGGTCGCATGGTATTAATTCTAATATTGCCTTTTGACATGATATTGTTCATCCCTTAAATGTTTGTTTGTGTGTGAGAGAGACAGAGATGGAGACGGTGCACAAAGAGCCACTGTCACTTTTTTGGGGCTTATTCCAGGATCAACATACAGACGATTAGACTTAACAGACAGACAGACAGACAGACAGACAGACAGACAGACACAGACAGGTAGCTGAGTTCTGTCTCTCTGTCTGTGTAATAAATCCAGGTTGTTAATCCAGTCTCTCTCTCTCCCTCACTCTCTCTCCGTGGGATAGGGACTTAACTTGCGATGGTCATTATGTTGAGTGCTCTGTGTGTGTGTGTGTGTGTGTGTGTGTTGACCCCAGCTGTTATTGACCAGGGCTTTCAATGTGGAGTAACACTGACCTGACCCAGAAAACTGAGTCCGCCGGGCACGTGCCAGGCGGACATGCATGCAGTTCACACACACATGCAACACATTTCTGCAGCCTCGCTCTCGTGTGTGTGTGTGTGTGTGTGTGTGTGTGTGTGCAAACCACGCTCACCTTTTTCACCTGGGCCTCCTTGATCTTCTCAAGGGCGAGTCGGATATTGTCTGCCTTCAGCTTGGCAGCCTGCTCCTCCTGCGCACACACACACACATTGATGACAACAGGAGAGATGATACACCAGTCAGTCGATACGAACTGATAGTGTTGACTGATACATTCCTACATTCCAGCACTCGCTCGCTCTCAGTGTTTATCAAGGACACACATGCTGTCCTCTCACCCACCTGATTCTTCCAACAGGAATTCATTGTTTATTCTCAGTGGATTCCTCTCAAACAACCAACGCTTCTGTGTCTGCTTTGCATCAAACAAAACCACAAATTTTGATGGAACAAAAAAATAAAAAAATAAAGTCCAGAAAACCACAGTGTTTATATCAGCAGAGTTTGGACAAAGTATCAGTGCAGTATGGTCAGCTGGCTGTGCAACCTTTTGTCATAACTCATTACTCCTTCTTCTTTAGGCTTCTTCAAGACATATTTGTTTCCATCATGCTAATAGTTTCCTGACAGTGAGGGCAGAGCGATGAGAAGATGATGTGAAAGCAGAGGTTATTCCTGTAGAACAGCAGCCTGAGGTTAGTCCCAACGAGACAGAGGTGCGCTGCCCGACGAGCCCAAACTGTGAGGAATCATCAGACACGTCTGGTTGGAAAATCTGCACCCCCCCCTACTCCTCTTCATAATCATCATCATCTCCGTATTATTATGACTGCAGGGGAATGAGATTGGATTAAAGCTCGGACGCTACATGTTGATAGATAGTTAATGTCTCTCTGAAGGAGGATTATCCAGATTTCCCAAACACACACAGACACTCAAACTGCAATCGGTGCCAGCGTTTGTCTGTCGCTGCCGACGGCGGACCCGAGGACGGATGGAGGCGTGGGAAAGTGAGAACGTCCAGTCCGTTTTCCTTTCGAGCAGTGGGACGCTCTGATCTGCAATGACAGCTTCTATCTCTTTCAGTTCAATTCCGCACAGTCACAAGGCTTGTCAACCTTCAACAGGACAATGGAGCCAAGACAATCAGCTGAGAAAAAATAAAGAGTTGAGCGAGGCAGTGGAGGAAGTAGTCAGGTTCCAGCCTTAATTCCAGACGAGCAGAGCGCAGGCAAGAACGCAAGATCTGCAGGCAAAGATGAGAGTAGAACTAGAAAGACAAGTAGACACAAATAGAGCAAGACTGCCCGAAAATTAAAAGAGAAACGCTGAGCAGACGACTCTCTAACTGACGGTCTACGCTGTGACTGAGCTGCAGGTTGACTAATCTAGCTATCCACTGATTTACAGATTGACTGACTCGTGCCTTGACTGAGCGCCAGGTTTGCTGGACTAATTAAATAGGAAATCAACAGACTGACCAGCAGACTAACTGACCCTGCGATTAGTGATGCAGCCGGCCGTTTGGGTTGGTGACCACCTCTCTAGCTCGCTGACTGACTGACTGAATTCCCCGACTAGCTGGTAATTCAAAGTGAAAGATGCTACCTTGTCCTGTCACATCCTCCCTGGCTGAGCGAGACAGAGGCAATGCGAGGGAGAGCGAGGGAAGGAGAGATGGACGGGGGTGGGGGAGGGGCGTTGTTGCTGTGCCAACTTACATGCAGAGGCACTGATCTCTTTATCTCAAGCTCTCATGCCCCCTCCTCGCAGCCTCTCTATTCCTCTCTCGCTCCACGCAGCGCAGTAGTCTTCTCGTCTTCCCACTCCTCTTATCAGATTTGTTTTTCCTCCTCGTCCTGTCCTCGCCTCACTCTATAATTCACTCGTCGTCGCTCGCTCAAATGATCCTCCTTTTTAAGGGGGATCTTTTTCCAGTCACTTCACATGACTGTCTGAATGTCCGTGCATGCCCTTGCGGAGGTGCTCCACTTTAGCCAGTCAGCTCACACACTCACACTCACACACACACACACACACACACACACACACACACACACACACACACACACACACACACAGAATCCGTATTGTGAACGAGTGAAAGGGCAGATGGAAATGAAGATGATGGGGAGGAGGAAGGGGAGATTAGCAGCCAATCTCCTTATCGGCAACCCACAAAACCCCCTGAAGTACGTACACACACACACACACGACACAAATTCTCAAGCAGCAGCAGCAGCAGAGGATTCTACTGTATTAAGCTCATAAACAGCTTCTTAATGACGAGCCTATGTTTTGTTGGTTGGGGGTTAACGCCTGCAGCTCAGGCTGGTGGAGGCTTAGCTGGGGCTGAAATTATTGTGATGTATAGATTTTCACACACAAAGAGTCATAATCAGCTTTTTGTAGTCACTATTATTATGACTTAGTATCATCACTATTCGGAGGCATTACGTGGGATGTGTGTGGAAACATAAATTATATTAACAATAAGTTTAAAAAAGTGTATCAAAGTATATGTATAGATTTAAAATGGTCAATGTTGCTTTGATGCTAGGACATAAATCTTACAGTTTTGTTGACAATAATACACTGTGTAATAACGATGAGAGACAACATATCATTTTAGATTTGGGATATGTTATATGGTCGTACGACATAAGCGTTGTTTTTCCCGGGTTTTGAGGCAGCATTACAGTAAAGTCATGTCATTTTCTGAACTTACTGAGTGCAACATCATTATTATTATTTTCTAAAAAATTTGCTGGTATTTTTCATGGCTTTATTTGATAGTGTAGCTGAAGAGTGACGGGACATGCGATGAGAAAGACGGGGGATGACGTGCAGAAAAGAGCCACCGGCAGGTTTTGAACACCGGGCGGCTGCAGCGAGGACACAGCCTCTGTACATGGGGCGCACGCTCCACCAGCTGAGCTACAGGGGCGCACCGCAACGTTTTTTTTAAAGCCATATCATTCGGGCCTATATAACAACTGCCAGCAATGTCAACTACAATGTAATCTGACAAATACATGTACATGTATGTTTTGCCCTTGGCCATTTATGAGTGACTGTTAGCATTTACAATGGGGGAAACTGAAAAGACAGCAGGGGTAAGGGGAGATTTCAGATCACGTCTGACAATATTACAGTACTCAGTCTCAAACTTTACATGTTATTGTACGTCTACACTCATTTACATTACATAACACTGTCAATTTGCAGTTGTTAAAGTACTTGTGATGCAGGCATTAGACTTGCATAATACCCATTTGAGTTTAAATACATCACAAATTAAAATGTGGAGATTTGAATCTGACAAAGAACAAAAAGGCAGAGGATTAATTATGACAAAACATATTACATAATATCATCATCTGCTAGTGCTATTTAACATTTGAACTAAAGGAGCAGCTGTGAGAGAAGAGTCAACATTTTAATGACCGCTAAAAACATTTGTTAAATGTTACCATTAGCATGTTACGATGTAAATCAGATAATGGAGGTAGCTGGGGAATGTAAAGCATTAAGCATTTTTGATGTTAGCTGACAATGATATTCACTGTTGTGTCAGTGATCATTTAAGCTTGCATTTGCAGTTCCTAATCAACAGAATATCACGTGCCTGAAGCAGCTGGTTAAGGAGTGTCAGTTCTCATCATCATCACAGCCATCACAATCATTACTGTCCCCCCATCTCTGCCTCCAACATGTTCACCATCACTCACAGAGCCGCTAATGCAAGGCACTGACCAGGGTTACCAGTATGATTTCCACATATTCAAATGTAGGGTGATGGTGTAACCAACGGTGAGGTCACGCTGGATCATTCTGACTTCATCACCAAAGAAATCTTGATTCTTTACTTCTGAATTATTTCAAATCTTTTACAAAAATCCAATCTAAAAACAAGACTAATGGTTGTTTTTGCTTAACATGTATTGTTTTCCATCCAGTGCTGTTTCCCACTGGATAACAGAAGTAACAGTTTTAATTATCAATAATCTTGTAATTTTTTTGCTATGCTAACTGCTAATGATTTTGGTCCAGAGTGAAATAAGTTGATGATTGCAATTACCTTTGCTACAACAAGACCAACTCCAAATTATCCTATGTGAAACTCCCATTTTCAAAAAGTTCCTTTGATGACAAGATGTACATGTGAAGCTCATGAGTGAACTCTGGTCAGCTGTCAGCTGGTCGGCTGTTGGTCAGCTGTTCTTTGTTACTTTATAGACAGTGATATGTTGTGGTTTCTTTCTTGTGACAAATGATTTTATTGTAAGTTGCTTTGGACAAAAGCGTCTGTTAAATGTCTGATCTGATCTCTCCAATAAAACTCAGTGACCGTGGGTGAAATAAATTGTTTCCTCAACAGGACAGCTGTTCCAACAGAGCAGCTTGAGATGCAGATCTGGTTATGCTTATATAAGTATTACTACTTGTCGTTTTAAAGCCTAGAAGTAACTCTGCCGTGGTTTCCCCTCAACAGATTTCTGATGTATTTCCCCCTTGAGGACCTTAATTCATGCAGAAAATATAATGATGATGCTCCAACATAAGCCTGAGTTTCTTTTTAGGAGACAACTTACACCTGTTTTGGTCTCAACTGTGATTCTGAACTAATGTAGCGTGTAATGTAGCAATGTTAAGTGTCTACTTAGTCTACAAGGTCCTGTTCAGACCTGCTATCTCGCTCTATATGCAAATGAGCATAAACGTCACTGGAATGACAGACATGATGTTTGTCACACAAAAATAAATGTATCTACAAGTGTTATCTTTCATAAATCAAGCGGCGTTCAAACCCGCGCTTAAAGCTGTCCATCAGTGATCAGATGACCCAGGACAGATTAATACCAGGTCTTAACAGGGTCCATTAAGCTCAAAAACACTATGTCTATCTATTAATATGTGAAAAACATTCTTAATTCATGCAAACCCTCTATCAATATGAAACGGAGTGTCTTCATTTTTCCTCCTTAAAATACCATTAATTTACCCATTTACATTTACATTAATGTAATTCAAGTATTTTAGTGGGATTTTAAGGAGTAATTCATTAATTGGTCACCTAAAAAAGCTATTCATCCACTCAGAAAACCAATTAAAACCCATCTGCAAATAATGATCCATTAATTTATGCATTAAGCCTAAATCTGCCTCTACTGGCCTCTTTTCACCTGTAACGCTCTCTTATGGCATTGCATTACATTTTCATTTAGATGTAAAATGTTCTGTTTCTGTTAAATATAAAAGATTTTATCCTGCAGTGTCCCTGCACCGCCCACCACAGACGTCACAGTCGTAACCATAATTTCCAGTTTGCAGCGTAAACGTTTTCTCTCCATCTCATAGATATTCAGTTGACCTACATTATCAAACCACTAAAATTAGCTTCTGCCCGGGAAAGATCCTGCTGCCTTTGAAGTTATAAGGAATGTGTCCCTCCTGAGCCGCCATAGGCTCAAAACAGAGCGGAGCGATGAGACTCATATAGAGGCAGCAGAAGTGGGCCAACAGTGTGTGTATGTGTGAGGGGAAAGTGTGTGGGTGGATTGTATTTATTGCTGAGGCAGTGTAACACTGACACAGAGAGAGAATGCTCCATGCACATCTACACACATCATATTGCATGCAAATGGCTTCACATATATTGTATGCACATGCACACGCACACACACAGCTGTGCCCTGGTGCCAAGTGCATTCGTATGATAATTACACCCGCTGCCTAATCACTGCTGCAGGAATTAGACTGGCCCCGTTGCTCGTAAGCTGCCTAGAATCTCGGGGCCCATTGAGGCCCCACCCACTCTGGGAATCAATCTGGGACCACAAATTAAAACAAAATCAGGTTTTCGGAGGCAGCCCAGAATTGTGTTATGCCATGAATTGGTGAGGTCAGATTTACTGCAGGACGGAAACACTGCGAGACGATCAGATGGGTCATCTGGGCTTGTCCCGCGGCAGTAAAAGCTGGATTTGAGGCCAGTGGCAGCTGCTCTGAGATAAATGGATCTTAAAAGTACAGCATTAATCTGACTATATTCACTTAATTTAGACCCACTGAGCCTAGACTGATGGCTGGAGCCAGGATTGTGCTGTTGCTAAAAATCCAACACCGTCTGGTAAAATGATGCATCAGTCCATCGAGTACTTTGATAACTATGGTAGCTTAGTGGTACAGTATGTGCTTCATCTAAAACTCACCTCCAAACTGAAACTGGTTGCTAAACGAGGAGGACTTGCAGCAGATTTATACATCTTTATGCTTCCTTTACTAAGACAGCCAAAGCTGAGGATTGCAAGCGAGACAGCCCATTGCCAGCCAGCTGCTGTTAGTGTGTGTGTGTGCACGTGTGTATATATATGATGCTACAGGGAATCACCCCCTCTCTGCACCAAAGAAGATTATCCTCGCAGATTTGGCACATTCCTATAACATCCAATCAAATGGCCTCATCCGCTTTATCATCCAATCAAATCACGACATCGCCGATCCAATCACAGTAAAACCTTGTTACTTACTCTCTATCTAATGCCCCCCCGCCACTCACTCACACACACACACACACACACACACACACACACACACACACACACACACACACACACACACACACACACACACACACACACACACACACACACACACACACACAGATAAATAAAACTTTGCCCTTAGCCATTAAGAAGCGCGCAGCTTTATTCCAAGAGCAGCCGAGACTTTAACCAACATTAATGTCACATAATTTCAAGAGCCATCTCTCGCAGGCCATTCATGGACATTATGTAGCTGGCATCAGACCGAGCCCATGAGGTATTATCCTCTATACAGTCATGTCATTCACAAAGTGGTGAACCTCGCCCATCTTTGCTTTCGAGGATGCCGGTATTGTTTCATTCCATGACTTTGTCAGTCTTTTGTTGCAGCTGTTCCTACCTGTTTCAAACCTGTTGTGGGCATCACATTCAGAATTAGCATATATTTTAAAAAATCAATCTGTGGTACCCTTTTCACTATGTAAAAAATGATCATCACATTTTTTTCTATTTATGTTTAACACAGCACCCCAACCTTTTTGAAACTGGGGAATGCATTCTGTGAGAATAGTTATGAGACATTTATCATCAGGAACCTGAAAAGCTGATCTGCACCACTGGGTTGAACACCACCACCACCACCACCAGCAGCAAAAGCAAAAACAACAACAACAACAACACCAATTACAGTAGTAGCTAGTCCCATTAGCTGCATTGATCGGTGTTAGCCTGCGCCAGGATCACCTACTAAGCTCCATTACTGCAACTGGCTGAGCTCCAAATGTTCATTACCAAACAGAACAAACCCAGGCTGCTTAACGACCTACTCTCAGGTCCCTGCTGCACGCTGCAGACTACACGCGGAACTAAATGATTCTTAGGGGAAGAAGAATTCATTGATATTCAGCATACTGTGTCTGACAGTTAAGCAAAGTTATGCCTCCCTTTAGGCTCAGCTTTACTGTTTAGAAAAGAGTGCAATAAAAAGGATCATGGACAAGGAGTCATAGTTTCCCATCACAGAAAGTGAACAGAGCCAAGAGTGCATCACATCTCTATCTCTAACACATTTCTTGTTCTAACAAGGAAACAAGGAAATTAACAAGGAAAGGCTGTATGATTAGGGGTAGACCGATTGCTTTGGCTGACTATCAGGGCTGATATTCAGCATTTGTTCAATTATCCATGTGTTGTGTCCGATTACCAATAAAATAAATACATTAAAACGCAGTACTTTCACTCTAATGCAGCATCCTCTATGTTAGTGATCAACACTCTGTTGTCTCATTGTCCACAAGACTTTCTGAGAGTGCAAACAGTTGAGGAAATTGGAGCTGGTTACATTTCATTACTGGTTATTCTTGACATTGATACTCAGACTTGTATTTTTTCCTGTAAATGTATACCGGTTCCAGCTATCAATTATCAATATCTGCCCTGAAAAAAACATATTGGTCTACCCCTGATCTGAATGCTTCCCAGTATATTTTTTTAGCACAAAATGTGAGCAAAACTGGAACTCCCAAGTCAACACTGTAACAGAAGACTAGAATTACTAGCAGTCAAGCCTAGCGATCATACGCCTCCATGCACCAGTCAAGCTGCAGTCCATGTCTGTCCAGACTCATTTAAAATACGTAGAAAAGACTTTAAAGGAATTCAACAAAAGGTAAATGCAGTCCCTGGTGAAATGGAAGGTATCACAGACACCTTTATCTTTTAGATAAAGTGTTCTGTAGGAAAGACAATGTGTTCTTAACACGGATTACTGCACTGTTCAAACACATACTCAGATGTACATATGAAGAATTGTGTTTGAAAACCTATAAACCAAACATTCCGCACATCTTTCCCAATGTCAATCTTTGATTTGATCCGTTTGTTGATATAGTTTTAATGTACAACAGTAAATATACGAGCATCACTCAACTGGTGTTGGTGAATACAAGCAGACACAGAAGCGCTCGCTGACCGTCACACTTACCTGAACTTAAATTCATAAAACATGAGTAAATAATTCAACTTCATCGTAACTATTATTATCATTTCAAACATTTCATTACAGGCAAACTGTTGTTGAAGCAGTCTTATAGCAAAATCACAGAGGACGTTTGTTAGCAGTGAGGGAGACTTTCTCAGGTGGTTTGCAATGTATGTTTCAGAAAACAGTCTCACCAGATACAAGACTGCAGTGAGATTTATATGTACAACAGTTCGCAAATTTATATGCAAATCACACAAATATTGAGAGTGGTGGAACTTTTGGTAAAAACCCTCTTCTGTATTTACAATGACTCCTGTGTGATTGTGTTGTTACAAGACTCTTCAGTCCCGTCAGCCACTGGCACATGATATAAATGAAAGTGTCACACATCACACACAGTGCACAGAAAGTCAGGAACACTTTCACACACACCTTTTCTTATTCTTCAACAGAGCAAACCCTCATGCCTCACAGAAAACAAGAACCAAAGAGGTGCTGGGTAAGATGCAGGCACAGTGTCATGTAGTGTCACATGCTTCTGCTTAGACGAGGAATATTTGTCCCCACAAATGCACAGGTGATGGCAGTGATGGCCAGTGTTCACAAAGCTTTACAGACAGAAGTCAGAGCGATAACTAATGTTTTTCTGGTTCTAACGGCATCAAATGGATGGTCTATAGCTACAGTGCAGCTATGGTGTTCCCATTTTGAAACCCGCTTAAACCTTTCAAACTATATCTATGTTTGGTCACTGTACACTACACAGTAGCACTATTAGTGCTGGGACAGTGCTGTGGAGATGGCAGTGCGAGGCTGGACATGCTATGACCAAAATGGGGGCATTTCTTACACAACAACTGTTGTAACAGTGCCAGTGATAGAGAACTACTAATGAATATACTTTGTGCTACTCTCATTCCTTAAACAAGGCTTTAAAAGGTAAACTATTGTCGGTTTTGACTCATAATCATAGACATGAAACTGCACATTTATCAATCTGTTTTGTGCTTTACCTATGCCAAGGAGGTCATGTTTTCACTCTGTAGATTTGCTTTGCTTTGGTTGGTTGGGTATGTCAGCAGGATTACACAAAAACTACTAAACACATTTCCATGAAACTTGGATGGAGGATGGGCCTCAGCCAAGAATAGATCCCACTGATTTTTTGAGTTGATCTGAATAAAGGGACGGCTCAAGGATTTTTTTTTTTTTTCGAACTTTCTGGGATTTTTTATGTCAAACGCACATATCCTGTTGAAATATTTATATGGATCTTGATGAATAAAATGAGACATTTCTAGGTGGCTGGTCTCTATGAGTGAGTAGAAAATAGGAATGTAAGGCTTTGGCTGAGGTATGCACTCTACTGAGTGTCAGACCAGTTACAAATAAAACCAGGTGCAAGTTGTACATTCTATTAGCCATGAAAGGAGTAATGTGATGTCTTTGTCCTCTACACTGTAATAGTCATCACAGTTTGCTCATGCATCAGACATTTCTAGTACATTTCTACCCTGCAGGCTTTCACACCTTCCACATCATGACAAACCAAATGAACACAGATTGGTTGTTTTAACTAGGCTGCATTAGTGTTATATATTACTGTATACTGGTTCAGCTACATTAACATGGAAGTGCTAGTATTGTTATACAGCATAGAGACAATGAGCTGTATCACTGTCTCTGTAAAGCTTTGAGATCATATACTGACATAGTGCTGCCAACAGGACACGTCATGGCACTGTGCATTACACTGACACACAAATGGACGGAGGGGTCTCACTGAAGAGGGAAGTGGATAGAAAAGAAGTTAACATCCCCACTGGCCATGATTCAGCATCACAAGGGGACATGCATGCTCATTTACTAATGCAATCATGAGAGAGAGACAGAGAGAGAGAGAGAGAGAGAGGGTGTTGCCATGCAAGAGGAAAGGAGGAGCGTGCAGAAGTGAATAGAGTTTCACCTTGGTCAGCAGGTGGGAAGGTTTTCCTGCTATGTTTCTCAGAATCAGAGAAGTTTCCCTGTCCAGATAGGAGTGCTTAAAAGAAAGACACAGAGAGACAGAGAGAGAGAGAGAGAGAGAGAGTCCTGGTGAATTAATCTGGCATTTGATTGGCTGGAAGTGGCAGTTTAGCAGCAAGCCGTGTGGCGAAGCAGAGCTCAGCAGCAGAAAACATCATCATCACTGATTAAGTTGTCAGAGACTGAAACCTGTGGAGGAGAAGTGTACACACACAACACAGATCACAGCAATGATTCACAGTAGGTATGCTGGGCTGCAGGGGAAACGTTTGGACACAGTCACATAAAGTACCTCAGCCTGTTTTCACCCAGAGCAGATAACTAAGCTCATTAGCTGCCCTGCAGGACTTCAGGAAGAATAACCACCTGATCCTGTAAACTGCTTCATGTCATCTGTGATGTTCAACACACTCGAGCAGTGTTGTGATGATTTCATTTTGGGGAGCTCACTTATCTTCACCCTGCCCATTCTACTCAGATTGTATTCCTGTTGTTTTCCTAGAATGTGCTTTAAAAATCCATAGAGGAGGAAAGGTCACTTAAATCAGACCAAAACAACATCTTCCTCAAACTGAAATTTGGCATTTTGGTAAAAAAAGGTTTGCTTCATGTCACCTGGTCAGCCTCTCGAGCTTGTGGACATTTGGGGACCGCTTATATTGATCAAGACCAGGTCTACTGGATGCAGATAATCCTACTTCAAATGGGGTGGAGCAGATGAGGAGCTGAGGTGGGGCAGCCAGGTGGCAAGCACAACAGAGAGTGATAAACTGAGACTCCCTGTCCATCAAGCAAATAACTTCCCAGACATACACACTGTTAAACCTTACTGAAGATTTTTTATAATTTACCCCGAAAACACAGAACTCCCATTACATTATGTTTATATTTCATTACGTTAGCTGACTAAAATTCCTGACAAAAAACAAACAAGAAACAAAGAAGTGTTTTCCAGTTCACTTCAATTTTGTCGACTTTTCTTGGCACTGACATCTAGAGGCCAAAAGAGGAACTGCTTAAAATGTTTGACCATGAAATTGCGGTGCTTGCAATTTGCTTAAAACCCAACTCATGTTAGGACAATCTGGTCCAATAAAAGCAGCTGCAGGACATTAAGTCTAGCTCCGACAGGACACCAGAGCAACTATTTTGCCATGAAGACACCCATTATCAAAAAAATCATTTTAGATAAATCTTGTTAATCTAAAACAAGACTCGACATCACTGGGATTGGCTGCTCGTGGTAAGCTGACAGTCGGAGCTCGACACTGTTTGTGGCAAGCCCACACCACACACTTCCAGCCAGACTGTTCTTTATACACTTGTGCTCTGGAGCTTGCCCTAGACATTTATTCTTGTAACAATGTACAATTGCCTGAAGCTAAGAATTGTGTTTTTTGTTACCTAAGAGTGTACAGAGGGAGCAGGTCCTCCTCAGCACAGTCCGACATGTTGGACTGCCGAGTTTCTACAGCAGCCCAGAACAAAACAAACCGAACACTGACTCTAGAGAGAGAATTACACGTTTGTTTGCCACTGTAAGGAAGGGTAAGGTGAGGGCTATTCAGTTGGCTTCAATCTGCCACCTCACCACTAGATACAAAACACTGGACCTTTAAAATGAGTCTGGATTTTGACTGCTGGAGATACCTGGAAGCCCATACAATTTAGGAAATTAAAGAAAAACAACCAGCATTTCAACTTTATGGCATTTTAAGGAGTTTTGTTTAACTCCTAAACTGCCATATAATGTGTATAAATGTATAAATGTCACGTTCAAAATAATTACATTTGGCCATCTCCATATTTAGACACATTCATTGTTACCGTTTCCTCTTTGGTAGAAGAGTGTCAAATAGTGAAACTGCAAACTGTACTGTCCCAGCGTGCTGAGATAAAGTGCTCACAGTTAAAACCAGTGTGGAGACATGTAAGGTGTCCCGGTGAAGTCTGTTATCTCACTGTACTTGAGACTGAAAACTAAAGTGGACTGGAGCCTTATAAAGGTTAAATAATTCAAATAATAAGAAGTATACAACTACTACTGCTACAGGGTTTACTCTTAGGAGACTGAAGGGCTAGACAGCCAAACAGGGTGTGCACACACACGCACACAAACACACACGCAGGATTTCAACTCCATACCAGCAGGATACCAAGCAGACTTTTATTCATTATTTATTTGTTAAATTATTTAGTGTATTACTCCTATTTACTGACAATGTGAATTCCAGAGACATGGGCCAAGTCTGAGGCCCAGTGAGCTGTATATAATCCCACATCGACGCACGTGAGCAGTGCTGTGAGTCACCAGTTCACCCCGAGCAGGTTCCCACTGAGAGGACTGAGGTCAGAGAACAGAGCCACAGTGGTTCTGCTCTGTTTAATGGACGATGAGAAACAAGTCGTTTGTGGGGACTGTAGGGCTGTGGCTGTCAGGGTGGAGAAAAATATTCACTTTCGTTAAAATTTGGTCCAGTTCCAGTTTGATTGATCAAAATATCCACGTCCTCAAAAGACATATTTAATTGAAAATATTTCCATTTTAGATTCCCATTTTGTTCTAACCTGAGATAATGTTGAAATCTGGCACCCGTTTAGTGTTGTACGAGAGACAGAAAGAACAAACAAACAAATCTATACTCACAAGAGATACTATCATCATCTCATCTTTCAATCACACGAGAGTGTGTGTATGTGTGTGTGTGATTCAATCACTAGAAACCGCTTTGTAGAAAGCCTTAGTTTTCTCTTGATAACCACAGATTAGATATAATATTCAGGTCAAACACGCATACAAAGATGCACATATGCGCGCGTGCACACACACACACACGATTACAGTCTGTGTGTGTGTGTGTGTGTAATGTTTGTATGTGTGCACATGTGTGGGTGTGCTGATCCTCTCTAGGACACTGAGCTGCAGGGAGAACTGCTATATGCTATATAGGAAGACTTTGCTGGTGTGTGTGTGTGTGTGTGTTGGGGGGGGGCGGATGTGTTATCATCCTGCAGGGGTTTGTGGTTACAATTGTGGGCATTGTGTGTAAAGCTGACTTGCCGGCTGCAATATTAGAAACAGTCTGAGTCTGAATCAGTCTTTCTTCAGATTTGTTTGAGACGTATTTCAAAAAGAAAAGGTGCCTGTAACTCTCTCAGGATGAAGTGGATCTGATAGAACAGACCCGAAACAAGGATGCAGCATTAAAGCTTGGTAGCTAGGTATGATGCAAAGTGTATTAGGCTTTCCATATGGAACGGTGGCCACTACTATGTGCTCCCTGGATTATTCTTTTAACGTTGGTTTTGATCGCATCTCTTCTTCCTGTTAGGCTGCCTGTCCCCTGTGTAGGGTAGGTGTGTCTATGTACTGTGTTTTTCCCTGCCTTGCAAAATGAAAGGAAACATATTTTTAAAAAGCAGGAAGGGTCATTTTTTGCATGCAACGTGAGCCAGAATGCACTGTTATGTTTCCTCTAAAAAAACACCATGGCAACAAATGTAGTGTGTCTGCATGTGCATTGTTAGTGTTAGTAGAGAGATGGGAAAGTGTTGGTATGCCCGCAACAAAGCTACAAACCGGAAGAGGTGTTGTTGTGACTACACGGTTAGCTTATTGAACACAGCAGTTCTTGAGCTCTTAAAGATGTACCAAAATGGGGGGCAGCAAATCACCAGAGTAACCAACAGCTGCTGCTCTTTGCTAGCTATCCTTGTCTGTAGCTAGCTACTGTTTGGCTAATTGGCTTATGGTTCAGTTAGCTATGGAGCCAGTGGCCCTAGAGGTTGTCTGGACTGAGACCTTGGATCATGGTGGGCAACAGGGATCAGCTCAACCAGGTTTAGCTTTAATTTTCCAATTGTATGTGCTGTCAGCATTGTAAAACACAAAATGGAAAATTGCCTTCATTGCTGACAGCTTTTAATCCTCACAACTAATGATTGATCTCCATTAACTGCACTGTCCATGCTTTACACTATAAATCAACTGCAGGCTCATTAGTAAGACGTCTAATTAATCTGTCTGCTAGTTGAACAGAGATGAAACAAAGATGGCGGCGAGCAGTTAACCTGCAGGCTTCTTCCCAAGATGAGTCCAGTTGGATAAATACTTGTTTGGATTTAACTCACCTTTTATAATGATATGCATATCAGAAACAGCTTGTTGTCTTGTCTCTACCATTGCTTGGCACTTTCTTTAAAGGCAAATGATATAACTACAAATGGAGCCGGAAAACAACACAACTTCCTGGTCCCACTTGAAGAAAGCGTCTGGGACACAGCACTTCTTTGAACAGAGAGCTTATATCTGGAAACCAGTACTGTTATTACATATCTAACCTTTATTTCTGCAAACAGTTCAGTGGAGATTAAGCTTTATTCTTTTAATTTTGACTGTAATAAGCACACAGAGTGAGTGTGTGAGGGGGAGAGAGACTCAAACTGCGGCAGTCCCAGTTTCTAATGAGCTGGACTCATGGGAGCAGAACATCCTCTCCTCTCATCCCTCGCTTTTTGTTTTATACTCTTTGTCCCTCTTTCTTTTCCCTTCATTTGTGTCACTCTTTGCTTCTCTCTCTGTGTGCCCTTTAGTTAACATCATTGCCTTTCCCTTGCTTCTTTGTTATCTATGATCACATGCTGACTCACTCTTGCCTCTCATCTCATTATTCTAATTTTGTTCATTCCTTCACGTCCTCTCTCACATTTGCTGAACTATCTGTGCATGCACTGGATGAGCTGGAGCAGTAACCCAGTTTTCCTCCTCACTGAACAGTGTTTGTGTTTGCATTGCAGCTCATTGGATCTCTTTTTGGCTGATTAAGGCACTAACATGAACATTTAGGGTTGAGGGGTTTAATGTCCTCAGCAGCCACCAGTGCCAGAAATGAATGACAGATTGAAATATACTAAATTCCCCAAAGCTTTGTGAAATTGAATATACAATGTGAGGAACAATCCCTCTAATTGTCTGAGCTGTTTTTTCACATTCTCCTGTTCATATTTTGCTAGCACAGCTGTAAATTGTTCTTTCTGACTATGTAGGTGATGCAGGAAAGATTATGACCAGGCTTTATTTTTCAGTGTATTCTGAGACAGAAAAACGGAGCGGTTTTGATCTTCAAAGAAGCGAGGACACAGCCTGAAGCAGCAGAAACTGTCAGCGCCGCACAGCCAGCAGTAGCAGAAAATGCCAACCAACACAAACCGCCGCTGCAGTAAAACCTAAAACAACCTCCGTACACTCTACAGCAGGGAAGGGTGGACTGTTGGAGAAGAACCGATTTGCAGCTCTAAGAAAGAATGGGACAAATTTAGCGATCAAATATACTGGTAAAGTAGGGAAAAATTAACTTGCTGCTTAAAAAACACATCGAGTCGACGATGTGTCTCTTTGGAAAAGCAAGTTGTTATAAAACCTCATGATTAAACAGCACATCATTTTACAAAACTGGAATTGAAAATCTTTTAATTGTGTTTCGTCACATTTCAGACAGCTGTTTAATAATGACCGGAAATCAACAAGCAGACAACGTCTGCTTTTACTGCTGTGTGTGTGATTGTCCCATGGTGATGTAGCTTAAAATGCAGATCTGTTGGAAAATGTCATTACTGCATCACAATTTCAGCAAAAGTCACTTGGACAACAGTAAATTGTTTCTGCAAATAATTTGAAGATAAGAAGTCTAAAAACTGTTCAAAAACAACAGACGGTTAAATAAAAGTAATGGGACTCTCATGTCAGCATTATGAGAGTTATTCCGTAGCTTTTATGTTTAATGACCACCGCGTGTTTTAACCCTGTGGTTTGGTTTCCATGTAACACGAAGTTGCCCAGAATATTAGGTGCACCCCTCTGATAGTTATGCGGTCCTGAAATAAATCTGTTTCTGTTGTTTAGCCCACTGTCACTGATATATAGTAGACAAAATATAGAAACACTTCTCAACAATGCAACATTTTCTAAGATACATAAAGTGACAGTTGGGGTCTTCTGATGTGGGGATGTATGAGGCCCTGGTCAGCGTATGACCTGCAGTAGATGGCCGTCAGCTCTCTCCATGTGTGGAGAAGCAGCGTGTAGCCCTGACAGAGAAGCAGAGCATTGTATTGCTAAACATTACACACAGTAAGATGTATTTTAGCCACCTACAAGAAGGCATATTTAAAAATATTAATATCTGTTTAAGTCTACGCAATGTTTCCAACATTTTTAGTGCTTTAAATTGTAGTCAGACAGCTGCTGAAAGTCCGACCCAAATATCTTATCCACGGTGTAATACAACAGCTGCACTTGTGCGTAGGAATATAGACGTTGTACGGTTGAGGGAATGTAATACATCTTGGTGTGTGTAATGTTTAGCAGTACAACGCTCAGCTTCCCTGTCAGGGCTACATGCTGCTTCTCCACACAGGGAGAGAGCTGACAGTCATCCACTGCAGGTCATACACTGACGAGAGATGAGTACCTCGTACAACCCCACATCAAAAGACCCCAACTATCACTTTATGAAAAAATCATTTTTAATGATTTGATTGCTTCCTCCAGTGGACCTATGAAATGTACATTATAAACATGTATGTATTCATGTATATAATGTGATCTTTTCTCACAATATCTCACAAAGACCTTGGTACCTGCATGACATATTAGTTGCATCATAATGTTAAATACATTTAGGCATAATATCATTAATTCCCTTTGTCCTGCAATGTTTGAAAGAAGCACAGTGAGGGCCAGCCAAACATACGAATCGTTAATTCATTTGTTCATAATAAGTGGGCGTGTACCTCTGTGTTGGGGTGACCTTGACTGGCTCCAGCTGAGGGAGTCACTGAAGGCTGCTGACTGTCTGACTCATTGGCGCGAAGAACACTGTCCAGTGAATCCATGGAAGAAGCAGAGTTAACAGAAACCCCGGATGCCGAGGTGACGGAGGAGCGTGAGGAGTGAACAATGGAACGCGCCTAATGAGACACAACAAGAGAAAGACAAGAGAAACCACAGCTCAGAGTTAACAATAAGGTAAAGACATTACGGTTCCAAATCCTAGAGTTTACATTTCAGTGATTTAATGCTGAATGCTTTGTTTCTATAATTAGAGGGTGAAGTAACCGTTTTCCAAGCTTTGTGGGTCAAACTTTTGATGAACATTTCACATATTTTATCTATTAAATGTGAAACCAAAACCACACAAAATGAAAAGGCTGAGGTCATTCTGAAGCTTAGTTTACCTCGTGTTCACTGACTGTGCCGACTGATCCTGTGCGGCGGTGCTGCCGCTGAGAGGATGCAGGCCGTCGCATTGTGGCGGACGTATAGGAGGAGGCGGAGCTAAGAGAGTGGGAGGACGTCTGACGAGCAGCTTCATCCATACTGAGAGAGGCCTGATGGGTGAGCAGATACAACGCATAGGGCAGAAGGTAAAGGTTGGGCTCATAGAGAAAAATTACTTATTGATTAACAACGTAATTGGCTTTCTGCCAGGAGCTCACCTTCTCCACCTGCACCTCTGACTTGTGTTGCTGCCGTGCTGTCACGGCCTAGCCGCTCAATTTCTATTTGAAATTTCCCCACAGCAACATTTGCCAAACTGTACTGACCTCGATGTAAATCTTTGGTACCATTATCAGTGTAGCAGTGTATAACCGCATGTCTTTGAATCCTCCTCATACACTTCTCAGTGAACACAGAATGTGTTGCTGTAATTATGTGGTAATGCAGATTTTGCTCCTTGGATCTTTGACAGCGATTTGAATGTTTCAACACACCACTGTTTCCTCCATTAGAGAACTGGTTTTCTTCCCAGACTATTGCACATGAAAGGAAAAAAAAACATCTAGTGTCCAAGAATTCGTAGCAAAATATTGACCACAGTTGGGAGGAAACGTATTGTTGCTTCCTTTCCAAGCAGCAGCATGAGGCTCAGCTTGCAGTTCTCCCTGACCTATTTCTATTGGTCTGCAGTATCAAGAGAGCCCTCTGTGGCCCTTTATGCTTGGATTTTTCTTCCATTAGCTTCCATTAATGAAGGCCTGATTGTTCTGAAAAGTTTACTTACAGTTTGAAACATTTACCTCTGCCTCATAGCGCCCCCCTCAGCCAAACATCACAGCACTTTTCTGTTTGATATGTTACGAAAAACTGAAGTCTGTGTTTTGGAGGTATATGAGTTCTTGTTGAAATCGGTGATATACTGTAAAAACACCATGATAACAGTATATATATATATTGATAATGTATGTCCATATGTCTCTCACACACATTTATATTCATAATAAAATTCACCTTCTCCAGTTGGGCGGTGATGTCATCCAGGCTGAAGTTGGAAGCCAGCGGCGGTCTCCCATGATGCCCGGTGGGAGCTCTGATAGTTCCAGCCGGGGATGCTCGAGTGCTGCTGCTGCTGCTGCTCGCCCCGCTGCTGCCCCCTCCTCCACTGACACTGTTACTGCTGCTGCCACCTCCACCTCCACTGCCACAGCTGCTCCCTGCTGGCTGCTGCCTGCTGCTGCGGCCTGCAGGAGGCTTCTGACGGACCTGGACCACAAGAGTAAGTATAGACCCAGTGAGAAGTGGCTGATCGCAAAGACGTCCCTCATTCATTCAAACCAAACGGAGTTCCTTACCGAGCTGGTACAAAAATCTGAATTAGTCTCTGTGTTTAATATTTAGAAAATGTCATCATGGACAGCAACACAGCATATTCACTGAACCCAATGAAAAATAGACTCAATAGGTTTCCAACAAAGATAGTTGTTGTCCTTTATGTACAATGATTATTAACACTTTCAAATACAACTATTTATATTTATTTATAAAGCTAAAATAACTTATTGGAAAAATAGTCAAAATATTTCAAAGTTCAATGTGAAAGACTGATATTAATACAACAGACAATAGATTACTGTAAACACTGTGCAGCAACTGTTAATGCGAACACATGTTGCAAAGTATCCTTATGGTTTTCTTAGATGTTCAGGACAAATTTCAACTCAATCCAGTGAAAAAGCATTTAGTGAATCACAAAAATGATAATATATAAATATTCAGAACAAAAAGTATTTGAACTACAGCAGTAGGATTTTGTGAGGTCCCATGAATTTAATAGAAATGTTTTACTATTGTTGTTTGTTTGTTTTTTTAAAGAAAATCCACGACACAAACTGTATTTACCTTGGTGTCGGTCAGCCCCAGACGAGCCAAGCTGCCGGCGCTGTTGGGTTTGGTGTTAATGGTGCTGAGCTCCTGTTCGATCGAGCAGAGATCCGCCATCAGAGCATCGAGATCCACATTCTCCCCCTGGTTCAATGCCTCTGCAGACACAGAGACATCAGGATGTGAGACAAGACCACAAACAGAGCAAGAGAGGAAATCTGTTTTGAAGTCAGACTGCCAGAGACTGTGTGTGTCTGTGTGTGTCTGACCGTTGATGTTGTAGATGGAGAATCTGTAGGAGAAGTTGGCCATGTTAGTCTCTTGTCTGAGGGGAGCTTTCTGCTGAGGGGGCTGCTCCGGGCGTCCATCATCCAGACTCTGGTGGACAGAAGGAGGAGAGAGTTCATGTGTGCAACACTGCTTTCATGTTTTAGCACGTTTGCATTTTGGTACAGCGTGGCAGGAGTTCATTCATCAATGTATTTTTTCAACAGACAACGATCACATTTTGGTGCAACTTATTACATTTGAAGTTAGTACAGCACCTGTGTGAGTTTGTCCAGCTCTCCCAGCCAGGCTCCAAACATCTTGTCCAGGTCCTGGTCCTCCTTATCACTGTCCTCCTCTTCCTCCTCCTCTTCCCCCCTGACCTCCACCTCTTCATCTGACACTTGCTCCATCTGAGCAGGGGACAGAAGGATGGAAAGAGGAACAGATGAGAGGGTGTACAGAAAAAGACATGCTGGTTGTTTTTATTGCAATGATCCATCATCTCCATCTAGTGGCCCATAACTGCATTACGCTACATATTACATTCTGATTTCATGTTGTTTCAGTCTCTCTCTTCTGAAGTAAACAGCAGAAGGTGCTTCACCTCCTGGATCAGCATCATCACAAGTAAACACAATTAAGAAGTGAAGGGTCACAGCTCCTGACACACTGGAGCCAAATGAAAACCACATCTGAAAACAGCACTAAAAAAAATCCAAGATAACAATATAAGCCTGTTTGTGACCAATCACAGCTGAGGGGTATTTTGCGAAGCCGGTTTAGTGGGTTAGCGAGCTATGTTGAGTCTAAAGCCAGGCTCTCCTGTTCTACGAAGGTGGCTCTCTTTTAACCCGGCTAGATCACCATGGTAACTTACGCTTAGCTCATAACCTGGTCCCGACCAGGTTATGTTCAGAGTTTCGGCTTGAAATCGGCTATAAAAGCGGCGCTGTTTCACTGTGTAAGTCATTCGGAGATTGCGCCACCGTTCATTGAGAACCCGGTGGACCTGGGAGCAGAATAATTCTGGCAGCACTGCGACGTGAGCGGCTTCTGCGAGATCGCGCTGATCCGCTGGCATTTCCTGATGAATTTTCAGCCGAGGAACTCGGTACATCTGCTCACTTATTGAGCCGAGTGTCGGGAATACCACTGAAGAAGCTCTGCGCTCACTGTCGGGAAAAATACTGACATTCACTTGGTGAAGCAGAAAATCTGAGCAGAAATACTGCGTGTTGCGCAAAGTAGTTCTCGCTCTTACTGGGAAGCTGCAATCTAAAGATATGATATTAAAATAAAATGGGATACAGTATATTATCCACACACCTGCTGCCATGTCCGACTGCTGCTTCCACATCTTAATAACATGCAATATGAAATATTAATTAGGCCAACCTAGTATTTATTTGTCACAGATAATGAGTAAAGTTAATTATTTCTTTGATGTGGCCATGAATAAACTGACGAACTGATCAATGTTTCACCCGCTGCAGGGCAGTGTAGCCCAAACACAAATCTTACAGGCTTGAGCTATTTTCACTGTCAGAAAGGTCTTTACTGTCATTGTACAGGGACAGAAGCTACATTTGCTTGTTCATCCCGACACAGTAATACAAAAAAAAAAAAAACACTGAACATTTATAGCCTGCGCACACTCAGCCTCGCTTTCAATAAAACACACGCGCACATTCTATAACTGAGATCAGTAAAATGTGAAAACAATATAGACATCATTCAAAAATGAAAAAAGATAGTTGTTGCTTCAGTCTATTTATTTCTTAAATGGATGAGGGTTAATATGTAAAAGTTGCAAAATGTTGAGCTTTCAGAAATTAAAACACTGAGGGCTTAACATAATATCGATCATAACAGGCTATTAATCATCGTAAACTTGCGCATTTACATGGTCAGCAGTTTTCTCTCTCGCTCTATTGGCGGCGACAGTGTTACTTTTTGCCGTGATGGTTTCTTTGAATTGTTCATAGCTTTGCATAATAAGAATCTGCTCATCTTGAGTAAAATATGTGGCCCAGGATCTAAACATTTTCGCACGGAAGTAGAATAATATGACGTCAAACGCCCCCTTTTATGTGAACGCGCGCTGAGCACAAAGCAGAGAGCCGGACTTAACAAACTAAGTTGATAACCGCCGTCGCAGAACCGTTTAACTCTGTTTTGGGACTTGGGGCTTTGTTGAGCTGCATCATGAGCACAAAGCCTGGCTATGTTGAGCCCCCTTCGCAGAACAGGCCTCAGGTCAAAGTGATTACAGGACAATACATGCACTGAATCGGAAAACAACAGCAAGAATTTAACAATAAAATAGACAAACTCCAGCTGTATTTATTAAATCGGGTAAGATTCAGACGAGATTGATATCTCTGAACAGTAACATGACCCATTAAAGCATGTGACACTTCACCTTAGTAACATTTCCAGACATTTGAAGTTACTTGTAGGAGCTTTTTGGAGGAGTACGAGACAGAAATAAGAGCTGAGCAGAGACAGTCTCCCATGACAAGACTGCCAATTTTGGTTTGTCCATCTTTCCAAGTTATACTGCATTCCAGAGTTTAAAAAAACAACACAACTACTCCCAATATTGACAACATTCTTTTGGAATATTGATCCCCAAATGATGGTTCCCAATGTTTTGGTGACCTCTGACCTTTTTCTACTGGCAGGTGTGCTCATTCACAAAAAATACCAAAATCAAAAGACTACCATGAGGTTTACAGAGAATATCTATGGATTGGTACAGCTCGGTAAACTAAAGGCTCCAGACGTCATTCTGCATTTCTAAAGTTTTGTGGCCATATTGGCTTTGTACTGGGCAAACAATAATGTTGAACTTGTTTAGATCTATATAGACGACAAGGCTTTTAAAAATCCTAATGTTAACAATATGTTAACATTAGGACTGATGTTAAACTGATATTTGCAGGAAGACAGAGTGGTCTGCTCCAAAGTCTAAAAATAATAGTCATAAACATGATTTATAATGAAAGAATACAAGAGGTATGGCAGGGGAAAGGTTATGAAAGATTAAGACTGTGTGTGATAGTGTGTGTGTGTGTGCGCAAACCGTTTATTTATATAACTACACTGAGAACATGTCAAAACACTTTTGGAGAGTGTTGCCGTGATTAATGACACTAATAACAATCCTTCACTCACTCACACACACACACACACACACACACACACACACACACACACACAAACACACACACACACACACACACACACACACACACACACACACACACACACACACACACACACACACACACACACACACACGAGTATTCCAGATTGAGCTGCCATATATATTCATATCAGAGACAAAGGCACGCAGCAGCTGCTGAACTCTTCTCTGTGTTAATAACCAGTAGCTAACATTTTTCCAGGCTTTTAAATGATTTATCAAACTATAAACACAGGGCAGCACCAGGCACTGGCTTATCAACTCTGCAGTATCAGTCTATATGGGTATTCAATCAACATAGGCAAACAAAATGTTCATTTGAAAGTTAAGTGCATGAAAAGCAAGCAGTCTGTATGCTGATTTGACTTTAAATAAATGTGTGCCTTTTTTAAAAAGAAAAGACCTTCACAACCATAAAGCGCTATGTTAATTTACCAAACATTTCCTACTGCTGCAGCTTCACACTAAAAGCATTTAACTGGTGAGACATGAGTTGACTTTTATTTGCTAGTGCTAGTTACAGGAAGTGGAATGTGTTCAGTTAGCGCTGCTATCATTCATCAAAATGTACCTACAGAGCAAAACAGTGGACATTTTCAGCACTTGTAGACAGCAGATTCTAAATGTAACTTCTAAGGGAAACAACTCCCTTCACATCATTACCATTATCAGGTTTTCTTCATCGGTGGGATTAAATCTGAAATGCTACCAGATAGGCAATTTTGCTTTTCACTTTGACAACAAATCTCAGATGTCGTCGTGTAGGTCAACTGTCTTCTTCTCCCCGCTGCTGACCGTGCTGCTACACCGAGTAGACGCCTGATGCGGTTTGTGACTGCAGCATCCAGAATTGATTTTTAGAAAAACTTAATAATTGAGGGGGAGATGGGACAGTAATGTAATCTGTATAGTCCCGACCACCATGTAACACCCTGAACACTGACTATCACGACAAGTCTGAAGACAACAAGACTGCAATTTGCAGCACATGTTCTGCAAGTGCTCAGAGAGGAGGGAGAAGTCTACAGGTGCTCCTTACTTCCTACATGTTTATTCTCAGGTGATTATAAACTACAGTTTACACTTTTTTAAAAAAATACAAAAATGTAAAATTATCAGTTTTCTTATTGTATCAGCCACTTTATCCTAAAGATTAGATACAGGGGAGAAATGCTAGTGTAGCTTTGTCCAACGCTTAAAAAAAACTTCCTACCAAGTTCACTATTTAACACGTTATGTTTATGGTTTTACGGCTGATCATGCTGTACCGTGTCTTGTCAGCACGTTGAGGATTTGATTTCACCTTTAGATAGAGCGCAGCTTGTTAATATCATGTTTCCAGCTTTTTGGCAAAGCTAAGCTAACTCTCTCCTGATAGTTAGATGGACATGAGAGTAGTATATATTTGATTTTGCTCTCTGCATTTTTTTCTCGTCCTTTAAAAAACTAAATCCGTCCTGAATTTGAGAGCACATGCATGAATTTATCCAGTGTATCAGTCTAGTGCTCACTCTAGTCCAGTGATTCAGGACAATCAGCTGACCTCTGCAGCCATTAAAGTGCACTACAGCATTGACAAGCGTGTGAGTGTGTCATAGTAGAGAGTGTAGCCATATTATGGGCTAGAAGTGTGCTCAGGATATCAGTCAGCAAGAATGTTTAGATTTCCAAAGCAGCATGGTTACTTAAATCTGATCAATAATGTAATCGATCTCATCAACTCCCACTTCCGCACCTCCTCCCCCCTATCCTCGTCTCCCCTCCATCCTCTCTCTCCTGTCTCACATCCTTCATGTATGCTGTATTTCTTGTTATTCTCCTCCTCGTTATGTCTTCCCCTCTCTCCTTACCTCCTCCTTTTCCTCTCCTACAGGTCTCCACCCATGCGACCCCAGAGCATTGCCCAGGGCACAGTGTGCTATTCCTGGGTAGCCGCTTTATCGTCACCCCCCTATCCCTCTCTGGGGAGAGACGGCTAGCCAACACACACAAGATTAGAGAGCAGAGTGTCACACACCCACATACAAACACATTGAAACACAAACACACACACACACACACACACCGAGGAGCGGTGCTACAATTAGATCCCTGTGGTTAGCAAGGTCTGTTATTTAGACCGGAGGATAAGGCCAGTGTGTGTGTGTGTGTGTGTGTGTGTGTGTGTGTGTGTGTGTGTGTGTGTGTGTGTGTGTGTGTGTGTGTGTGTGTGTGTGTGTGTGTGTTTGGGGACTGCTGAGGTACTAGAGGAGCGTTGTGAAAACTCTCACAGCTGTGCTCTTGTACAACAATCTGCTGTTTCCTCACAGGCCAACAAATGGAGCTTTTTTCTTTGCGGGCTCAATCTGAAGGAGAACAAAATTCCCTTCACGTTTCATCTGGACTCACAAGAAAAGCGTTCTTGAGATAACGCATTGATAAGAGTGGCCCAGATGGATGTAGGACAAGATAGCACAACTAACAGTCTTAGTTTGTGGCAACTCCTTCTCAATACAGCATAATTCAAATAGGCGGGGTGGGAGCAAAGCACAAGAGAATGAACTGGGAGACGAACCCAATGCAAGGTTTTTGAGAAAGAACCCATTAGACACCAGTATGTGGCCCTGTGGCTAATACATTATTAAACCATTTATTATTAGCTTATCGATATTGTCATCAATTCTGTTGTAGCTGTAATTACTTTACATACTTCGAGGTAGTTTCATCCAGTGGTTCCCAGCCTAGGGGTCGGGCCCCTCCAGGGATTCACAAGATAAATCTGTGGGTGGCTGAGATAATTAATGGGGTAAACAACACAACAAAAAAAGTTCTGCTACACAAATTCATATTGTATTTTTCCGGAACTGTAGTCTAATCTTGACTCTTTTGTGAGTTTTACCTCTAAGAGCCTCAGATATAGTGAAAAGAGGAAATATTTTGTGTCAATTCATGGTCACGTAATGATAATGATCACGTAAAAAAAATTTAAGACCCCATATACAGCCTGTTACAGGTAGTGACTGGTTCAGTTACAGAGAAGCAATAGTAAACACACAAAACAGCTAAAGGGCCAGGGATGAGAAACAAAATGAGAGGAGGAAGTTCTTTCCTCATGCACTTCAAGATAAAAGTTGAAATTTGGAGGATGAAGTTGAAATGAAATGTTTCATGTGGCAACCTCTTCCAAGCTTGTGCGGTTTTTCCTTCTGGGTAGATGCAAGTTTCGGCACAATCTCTTCAAAGTCCTCATACTGACAACCACACTGTGTCCGTCCCTGTTAAATGTTTCTTAGACCTCATCATCACATGATGATGTGGTTGCAGTCAGGGACCTCTGGGACACTCGTCTCTTCTTTACATTGGCGGCTGTTCAGCTGTAGGTTCAGTTGGACGCACCAGCAGAGAGAGCCTTAAAAACAGCACTCTGTTAAACAGAGCTGAGACAGCAAGTCATAGTGATGGGATCTACATCCAAGAGTGCTGTGTGTGTGTGTGTGTGTGTGTGTGTGTGTGTGTGTGTGTGTGTGTGTGTGTGTGTGTGTGTGTGTGTGTGTGTGTGTGTGTCCAAAGTAAACAGTAATTACTTTACTGCAGCAGCCACACTCCTCCTGTCTGTCAGACTCAACCATGCAATCATACTCCCATCCTTCACTCCTCCTACCTCTCCCCTGTTTTTCCTTCCCTCCATTTCTCTCCCTTCTTCCCGGTCACTTCCTTGATACCATTTTTTCCTCCCCCTTCTCACTCCCCCTCCTCCCCCCTGTCCACCACTTCATCGCCTCTAGTTTAATTAGGGGGAGTGAGACAGTAAAGACAAAATGTATTACTGCAGCTTCTCCTCCTTCTCCTGTAGCAATAAGGAGAGGACAGGAGAAGAGGAGGGAAGAGGAGAGGAGGAGAGGAGAAGAGGAGAGGAGGAGAGGGAGAGGAGAGAGGAGACAGGAAATAGGAGAGGAGAGGACAGAGGAGAGAGAGAACCAAGATCCTGTACTACTGGAAAGTGTTTCTCCTCCCTATTGACTCCACCAACATCTGCTGCTTTAGAGCCCTTGAGCAACACACAGCATCTGTACACTGCAGCTTTCAGTTTCCCACAGCACAACACAGAGCCTCAACTGGTCCTCTGCCAGGACAAAACAACAACAGAAAAGGCTTTAAAGTTCCTTCGACTGCATTCAGTGTGGCCCCCGTTCCCACGGCTCTATATCAGGACATCACACACACTTTCTGTCTCTTTCACACACACACACACACACACACACACACACACACACACACACACACACACACACACACACACACACACACACACACACACACACACACACACACACACACAGAATGGTATTTTTAGGCCTGGCCTGTTGGGTTTCTGTGAAGCAAAGCTATAAATCAGATCCAGAGAAAAAAGAAGTAATGAGTGAATCCAGACAGTATGTTGAGATGTTTCTCTCACACCCATAACACACAAACCCAAATACAAGCGCATGCACACACACACACACACACACACACACACACACACACACACACACACACACACACACACACACATACACTGCACTAAAGAGCTTTATAACACTTTATAAAATTATTACATTTGCTTTAGTTTCCTCAGTTCTTTCATTTGTCTCAACAATAGCTTTAGAAGCAAACATTTTACCTCAGGCAATGGGCTCGATGTAGATTTGGAGAAGAAATGTTTTATGTTTTAATGTTTACAATATTGAAATTATTTATTTTTTTCCATGACTGAATAAACAAGCTGTTCTCAGAGGAAAATAAGCTCCCTGAACACTGATTGAAGCTAAAAAGGTGGCAGGGTCCGCCACATATAAACAAAGCAAAACAGTATAAATTGTGTTGTCCTTTAAGATCAGTTTGTTTATTCAGCCATGACAACAAAGAGAGTTTTTTTATGTAGTTGGTTTAGGAATAAGAAACACAGTTAATGAAGATCTGTCTCTTCTCATTAACATTTATTCACCCAAACTACAGAGAGCTCATTTAACAAAATCAGCAGTTGAGTGTTTTTTCTACTTTTTTCACTTCATCTTTCTGATGTAATTCATTCAGGGGTGTTTTCCACTTTTGTCTTATTTTTTCTACCAAAATGTAACAATGATTGAAATCACATCTGACTTTAGAGAACAAACCAAGGAGAAGAAGTAAATGGTTCCACTACAACCTTCTTTATTTTATTTCCTCAGACACTTTAACTTTTAATGTCATCTTTCACGCTCAACTAGATGCTCTAAATAAACCACACACAGAGCCTTGTGTATGTGTGTGTGTGTGTGTGTGTGCTTGTGTCTCGCCAGGGTACATAATTAGCCGGAGGATTCACACTGTGACATCAATTACAGGAGCTAGCCTGTGTGTGTCTGCGAGGCCTGAAAGCCTGCCAAGTCAGACAGTGAATCTGCAGTGAAACTGTTTGATGCCTCCTGGTCTCTCTTTCATACAGGCCACCTGCACAGTACAGGAGTCTCTATGATAGTTTGACACATGATAGTAGTTTTGTCATTTATATTGATGTTTGTTGCTTTTTGAAATACTAATTGGGTGATTTTACAAAACCACAATTCCTACTATCCTCCTAAAATACCTTAAACACACAACAAAAACCGAAAAAGACGCTTGCGGAGGAGAAAGCTGGGTGCCGAGCCAGACCTTCTGAGGGGATAAACACCGCAGTCACATTAGATTCTGATCTCATCCAGAGAAGTTTACCGACAGGACGACAACTCAGAGATGAAGTGAATTTATCTTCACTACTGTTTATCCGCCTGAACTCAGCAGATCGACCTCCATTGTCGGGTGCTTATGTCTGTAATGTTGACTGCTGACTGGAGCTGGAGGGGATATGTACTCTACTTCCTGAACATAACGTTACAGAGGGGAGAGGGGAAGAAGAAGAAGAGGGAGAACTGGAGTCTCTGGAGTTGACCTGCATTCAAACACACAGACACACACCCTCGGTGCGCACCGTCACTCACCTGATTACAGTAAAGTAATGTGGCTGTATATGGTGATCATAGATGATCCTACTCGCTCGATGGTGGTGAACAGATCTTCAAACAACCACCATGCTGATGAAAATCTCTCTGACATGGCCAAGGCACAAATGTTCTACGAAATGTCTTACACTTTTATTCACATTACAAACTTGTGGATGTCTCTAGGTTTGGACATTTGGCACAAGTATCTAATTTAACAAATATATAACAGAGGTGACACTTGAAACCCAAAAAGGTTCCATCTGCTTCTGAACAGGTCTTTACTGATGTCATTTAAACAATCTTTATGGTAAATGAGCTAGAAAATAATAATACAAAAAAAAAACCTCCAGCATGTTCTTTTCACTCACACTTTATCACTTATGATAATTTGTTGAAAGAGGTGTGATTTTGGCACAACTGAGCAGAAACGTTCTGCTGGTATCACACAGGAAGAAGAGAGGCAGAGGAAGCAGAGGACGAGCGTGGAGCCACCTGCTGATCCAGCTACAATGATATCACTTCCCCTGAGAGCAACAGTAGGGATTACATCATTTCCTTTCAGTTTGCCTGCCTCGTATCGACATCTGCCTCCGTCTCTCAATACTAGGAAGGGAGCTTAATACAGAGAAAGAGCGGGAGGTAGTGACAGACTGTATGCTCCGTGCTGCTCTTATTTGACTCTGCTAGACTACACTGAGCCGCGCTGTGCTCTGAATACCTCATACTACTGTAACCTGCTGCTGACCTACATCGCTGTATATTTTGAGTCACTGCCTCAGTGTGTTTTCCTTTGTCTTCTAACTCCCACAGCTGACAGCCGGGTACAACTAAACCTGCTGAATTAACACACACAGCGATAGGGTCAACCACACACACACACACACACACACACACACACACACACACACACACACACACACACACACACACACACACACACACACACACACACACACACACACACACACACACACACACACACACAGTGCACTAGGGTATGGCCACAAAGGACATTATTACCAGCTGCTTATAATATTCTACATGTTATTACTTTGGGCGACATCATATGAAGTTTGTTCCTGTCTGTAACTCTTTCTCATTTTTCATCTTTTTCACATACACATGCTTAGGCACGAGCACTTTTCTGAGAAAAAAGATACACACACATATGTATGTGTATCTGCATGCATGTGAGTTGGCCCAAATCACGCCCCATTGCGTGTGTGTGTATTCCATTGGACCAAGCAGATCCCAGGGGTCCTCAGCTGCCGCTGTGTAACATGATACATGAACATGATCCAACACACAGACACACAGACACACACACACACACACACACACACACACACACACACACACAGACACACACACACACACACACTCACACACAGTGGTGTGTTCCACATTTAGAGACAGAACAAATGAGTTCTATTTTTGCTTCAAAAGAAACAAACAAGAGGCAGCAGGAAGTTGATTCTACTGTAGCTGAATGGATTTACCATGAGTGTATTAAAGTTGGATATGATGCGGGAGAGTCGCCCTTGCTGCCAATTTGCTCCTGTTGCCTGAAACATTTCCCTCGTACACTCGAGGCTGGAAGTTGACACTACTTGAGTGGCAGAACTTTACAAGCCGCCCCATATGTAATAGATGGAAAGGGGAGGCACAACTCTGCTATTCTGAGGTCCTTACAGTAACACCACTGGGGACAAAGACGTAAGAGCTGTCCTGAGGGTGGTGTCAGAGGATGGATAAAGCTCACTGGAGAATCAAAAGGTATCACTATTTGGTAAGCGATAAATGTTTGGAGATTTACATGAGATACATCCTCATGAAGGGCCATGATCAGTGGATTCTCTCAGGACTGAAGTTAATCGGCCGCACCACTGACGATTGCCAAACTGTCTTCCTGACTGTGCTGACCTGTGATGGAAGAGAGAACTGGAGAGTCCAAAATGGAGAAAGCTTTGTAGCTTTTTGACTGCATGATACCATCCACCATTATTTAGCCTCATCTGTCAGAATATAAACTGCTTCACACAGAAGAGGAATTGGTTGTCAGCTGTGATATAGGAATCGACTGTACATGACAATGCCTTCAGGGTAGTGCGAGAGGAACTGTAAAAGACCGACCAAATTGCAATTGGACCCCTCCTCTAAGAAGCAGAGGTCCCTCTATTGCATTACAACAGTGACATTATATCAGCAGAAAACACTAGGCTATTCTTAACCCTCGGGATGATGGCTGTACCAAATTTCATGGCAATCCACCCAAGAAGTTGTTGAAATACTTCAAGCTGGACTGACGCTGCCAACAATGGAGCACCTGCGTTACTATAGCATGGCTAAAAAACATGTATGTGCACTGCTGCTAATATCCTCAACGTCACTCAGACAGTTTTACCATGGTCGGACATGACTCAATATATTTTTACCTTCCTATATGTTGCCAAACCCATGCAGCTTCTTATAATAAACGTGGAAACACCAGCCACTCCTTCACAAATGCCCACAACCACACGCTGCGTATATATAGTGTGTGTATTTATACGTATACACGCATCACTTTGATATGATCATCAGTACAGCACACGCGGTCAAGTATCTGCAGCTGTGTGTGAGCAGCTAAACACACTTCAAAACTGAATGATAACAGGGCAGCATCCCACAACCTCCCCACACCCGCCCCCCCACACACACAGAAAAAAAACAACATTCCCAACTAAATGTTGCAAAACCATTGTCAAGCCAAAACAAAAGTCAATTTTTGTTTGGCATAAATGTTCATTCACAATCTTGGGAGTAGTAGTAAGAAAGCTTTCTGTCTTATGTTTAATTATTCACGTCAGGGTTCATGCTGTAGGGCAGTACCAGAATCAGAATTTCCCAAGTCCACTCTGAGTTCTCCCTTTGGGCAGAATAACACTCGACTGCTGTATTTGATTTGATTTTGAATTGAATTCACTTTGGGTTCCTATACAGTACCTTTTGTAATCCTTATGCTCTGAACACACAGTAGACTGTCCATACAGTGTACACAATTAGTAATAATACTGATATTTTCCTCAATATACCTTATTAACAAATATAACAAATCATTATTGACATGGTTCCGCCCAGTTACACTGGACTTCAGTGCACCTGCAGAGCAACAGCCCCGCACCAAACTCCTATAATGGACCAGCTGACGTGTCAAGGTAAATATATATGTAATTATATGTTATGTGTGGGGCTATCACATGTAGTGTATAACTCAGGTTCATCTTTACTGTGATAATAACTAGGTACAACGAGACTTTGTTTGGCTTCTCTCTGTTTAAACTAATGATAACAATAATAATAATAACAATAACAATAACAATAATCATCATCATCATCATCATCAATTTGTCAATTTGCAGTTGTACTAATAAGCCTTTTAAAGAAATCTGATCGTGAATTCAACCTGACAGCTTTAACGAGAGTTGTTTTATACAAGTATGTGCAGGTTGTGTAGAAGGAAACAGGTTGCAGAAAAATCCACAAGACTGCTTTATATTAATTATATTTAATTTATATTAAATTATTATTAATTTATTGTAATTCAAAGCAGTAGGTCTATTTCTGCCACCATCTGACTTTGAAAAAAAAACTCTGGACCATGGGACTGTTTCAGTGGCATTGTTTAAGGGTGCTTCGCCAGCCACCAATTGTTAGCCGCCGTTATTTGTTCTAAACAGTTTGATCGGTGGTCTCTGTAAAGACCAATCCGAAGAGCCAATCATGTGAAGGCAAAAGACTCTATCTCTGTGCGTCGCTAAAATGCCATATCATACTGCCGGGCTCGAGACAAACGTAAAGCACATCTCCGAGCACTCACTACACTATGCAATAGTAGAGGTAGCTGGCTGTTAGCAGCAGAGACCTGCAGTGTGTTTGGCTAGAGGAGCTAACAGCTAACAGAGCTAACAGCTTACAGCAGGACAGAGTTTCTCTTTAGAGTAAAGGCCTTTGCACACCGGGTCTGTTTTTTTCATCAGAAACTGCTGCACATTTAAAAATAAATACGATCTCATGTTGTGTCAATCATGTTTATACGCTGACTCAGACTTCGGTCAGTCAACGTGTGGTTCCAGTACAGCTCGCAGGGTATCAAATCCAACCACTGACATCCTGAAATGCACCAGGAAGTGATCAGGAAATTTCACAACTCATTTATCAGTAGGTGAAACTCTCCTTGCTCATGTCTTGTTTACGGCATCAGACGGATGTAGTAGATCTCGATTGACTTTTCTTTTCTCATCAAATGAGGACCACAAAATTATCTTTACTGCTTGACGACTCTATCGTGTCTCGTATTGTGAATTTAGAGTAATATGTGCATCTGCGGGGGACTCAGCGTGAAAGGTTTCTGTGTGAAACGTTTTTTGTCGCCTGACGGATTCAAAAAATGCATTCGAAAAAAACGGACTGGTTTGCAAAAGCCTTGACATCAAGTGTTAGACAGTGCGACACCTCATGTGACAAGGGAACAACTTTACACTGAATAGACATACTTAAGTACTTCAGCTGAGTACAGTTTAGGGTCCAAGTACTAGAACTTGGTGTTACAGACATTTCACATCATTTCACCATACTGCTGTCAGTGATGAAAGTAACCAGATGCAAGCTGTCAGCAGGTGGTGGAGTCGTGGCTTCAGGGCACACAGACCTCAGTACAACTGAGACTGACACACAGATTGTTTCCCTTTATTACTGTTAAGAATTCTGTGTCCTATTATGTTTTCCTGATTCCTTTTTTTTAAAAAATGTTTTTTTTACAGTTTAATATTTTAGTATTAAACCTATTTCTTCAAATCAAACACAAATACAGGCTAAATGTGTATTGCCTCTAACTGAGAAGCATGAAATTATAAAACCTAATGTTCACAGTGAGCTGTTTTTGGTGTCAGGACAAGATAGACTCTACTGTCAGTAAGACAAACTCAAATTCCAACACACAAAGGGTATCATGTGACTTTCCACCATTTATACCAGAACCCTGTAGGCTGTGACTTAAAATGACATGACTTCTGTCTTATGTATCCAGGAATTAGTTTGCACCGACCACAGATTTATAATTCTGGCATTCAAGAGTTGGCTGTGGATGAGTGTTGGAGCCTCTCACCACAGAGACACTCGGTTTTCAACAGAGCTCAGTGGGGATGAAACATAAGTATAAAGACTACAGGAGCCCACAAGAGGCTCGGAGTGATTCATAGTCAAATTCACTCGAAGAGCATTTATTTTGGAAACCTCTACGTAGCTTTCTAACCATCTGGCCTGATTGTTTTTTTACGACTGGTTTGATTTTTACGCACTGAAACAGAAGAGGTGACGTGCAGGCCGTTGATAGGAATATATCGTATGCTGTACTTTGGGTTTGCCTCAACTACGAACCTGGTGGGATAATAACATATATTACAGAGTGTGTGTGAATCAGATGTCAGCAAAAACCTTTCCAGGCACCAAAGGCCAGTTTAAATAATATTACAGCCAAGACATTATATCCATATTTGACATTATTGTTGAATATCTCCTTTCCAAAATGTGGACATTAATCTCCTGCTATAAGAGCCTTCAAAGGTTCCAGGCTTTCCACATGGTTCTGGAAGCTGGCTGCAGGAATATGTTCATATTCAGCAACCAGAACATTAGCAAGGTCACTCAACTGCATTCCAGTTCATCTCCAACTTGCTGGACTGGGCTCGGCACAGGGCAGTGCAGTTCCTCCAATTGAAACTGGGAAAACCATTTCTTTATGGACCAGGCTTTTTGCACAAGGTTAGCGTCATGCTGATACAGGAGAGTGGGTTCCCCAAACTGACAAATTACCGTCTAAAATATAATTCTGTATTGTATCGTTTAAATTTCCATGAAACCGTAAGTGGAGTGCTATATGATGGCATACTAACGTGCTTCATCTAAAAACAGGCAGCTAACGGGGAATTGTGGACTATGATTTGCGTCTCCAGTAGCCAGTAGTTTGAAATGTGTGTTACACCACCCATCATGGAGCTAGCAGTCCAGGTTGTGACAAGACAGCCTCCGAGAAGACGGGGGCCAGTTTAACACCAGGGAATACAGGACCGAGGTGGTTTTTCTTGCCAGGTTTGGCATTTGGCACCCCAGGTTAGGGTTAGGGCCACAAAAGTGCTTTGTCGCAGTTAGTGATCTCTTTAGCAACAAAAATAATTGGAAAAGTCAATCAGAAACCTCCATAAATCGCCTTGGTACTCTAACTGGTCAGCAGTACATATCAGTTAATTTAGCACAAGCATAACAAGTAAAACTATCTATCCTGAGCTGAGGCAGAGCGGCTGGAGAACATCAGAAAATACTTTCTCCATTAAATTACGATCCAATTTCACCCAAATAAGTGAATAAAGTTCTAAATTTGTTTTTATATGTAATCGGAGAGGCCTGGCTCCCAGAAACACAGGGAAATAGTGCAGGATGCGAGTTAGGATTAGCTTGTTATTCTTTCTGTTTTTCAGGAAGGACTTTTTTTGCCTGATATTGTGCGCAGGTGAGATACAGAGCAACACATATGTGATAAAACACTTGGACATTGATTTTGACTTCTTGGGAACTTGAAGATTGATTTAAGCCCAACCCAAACCAACCCAGCAAGCCGCAGACAAAAAATACTGGTACTATCCACCACATTTAATGGGCATATAGTGCAACAGAAAAGCTGTTAGGACATGTACAGAGCACACGTCTACACGGGTCTGTAAAGTGAATACTATCAAAGAATCCAGCACGGACCAGCACACATAAACACAGAGCAGAACTTTCCACGTGACACTGAGATATGAAATGATAATGCTGTTTACCTTTGGTCTGCTAACACTGCTCAGTCCAGTTCCAACACAGCACAGAGTGGATGAATTTGATCACCCTGCAGAGACACAGAGAGGGAAAATGTTTCATTATACATGCTCAGATTTCCTTTGGAGGGACATAGAAGCATACACATATTCTTCCTTCCTGCCGACAGCAACGGAGGAAAACCACACTGGGCCTCAAACTATTGGCTTTGGCCAGATTGATACCAAAATATCGGGGATTGAAAGTAATCATAGTTTTTAAAGGAATGCTCCGTCATTTTGGGAAACGCGTATTTGGTGTTTCACTCTGAGATCTCTCTGTTGCCTAGCTTATTTTAGCTTAGCACTAATGCTGGAAGAAGGGGGGTAGTGTTAGCCCAGCTCCATTAAAGGTAAAAAAGTGCAACTTACAACAACTCCAAACACACACACACACACACACACACACACACACACACACACACACACACACACACACACACACACACACACACACACACCTAGCAGCTGTCTACGCTAAATGTACTGTCAGCAGGTGGCACTAGTGTTTGTGTGGGTTTCTATCATGCTGAGCAGGCTGGATGTGTGTGACCTAAAAATAACTGACAGGCAACAACATTTAAATACACTGCTGTAGTCTCTCTCTCTCTTTCCCAATATGTCTCAGTCTCTCTCGACCCATTGCCCCCCTTCACAGTAACTCTGCGCCCTTTCGCTCCATTTTCATTTTCTTCACTCATTCTCCTTCAGTGAGTCTCTCTTGGTCTGGATTTGCTGATATCAGCAAAGTTATTATCATAAATCCATCCAGTCAAATTCAGTCATGCTGAAACCCGATCTGACCTTTCTTGGGAATTCATAAACACAACGAGTGAAGACAGAGCGTATGCAAATGACTAATATGTGTGTGTCTGATATTTTTATTTTATTTTAGTGTGTATGATCTCATCCATCACATGGATGTGTTTGTGGGTAGATTGATAAACCATGTGCAAAAACACAAAAATGTTAATACATCACATGCACAGAAGAAAATGACTGTGGTTAAACCACACACACTCCAATCCTGGCTTGCATAAGATCATTAGCAGCTCTCATATGATCAGTAGCTGATGGCTGAAACAACAAGAACAGTGTTGTTGGGACAAACACACAGCTGTCTGCCCTTTACCAGTGTACTGCTCATGGGTACATCAGTACACCAGTGTTACTCATTGACCTTACATCACAGACTATCTAAACCAGTACCTGTCCAGTGACACGCAACATCCCAAACCCAGACAGCTGACTGCAACATGCAATGCTGGAGTTATTTAACTATTTGTTATTGTCAACAAATCTTATAAAAAGACTTGATGTAGCTTTTGTCCTTGTGCCATAGCCCTTCATTGTTAACCAGAAACTATTACATAACAAAAGTATCCAATGTTAAGCCTGAAGGGCTTCACTAAGTAATAAAAAGATCAGACATGGATTCAAAGAATGGCTCTTCTGCTCATAATACCTCTAAGTGCACAGCTATGCAAGCCAAACACAGTTCCACTGAAGTTTGAAGATGGGTTGGCCGTTCAAGGTTTCGCTTGAACCAATGATGAAAACAGTACTGAATAAAATGCATGACAATGACTAAAACAATGACAACAAATAAGAGTAGGAAAAAGCAAAGCAACAAAAAAACTAGTTTCACAAAAGGATAGGCTGACACATCACCACTGGGAGTTCAATGCATTAAATTTAGTACACGTATAACATTCATATTGCACAGCATTACAGTAAAACACATAACTTAACAGTTAGACCAGGAGTAAACTGAATGTTACCAAAAATATTGTAATGATAAGATGAGCCCCACACTGCTAATATGATTAGATTACTTTGCACAAAACTGAACACACACACACACACACACACACACACACACACACACACACACACACACACACACACACACACACACACACACACACACACACAAACCTTATTTACTCTGTTCTGTAAATGTGACAACCACTGCATGTCTGTCAACCTTTGGAGAGGGATCCTCCTCTGAGGCTCTTCCTGATGTTTCTTCCATCTTTTTTCCACCTGTTAAAAGTTTTTTTTTTTCAATATGGCTAGTATATCCTGGCTCGAATCAAGGGTTTAAGGACAGAGGATGTAATTCACTGTACGGATTGTAAAGACCACTGACACTGATTGTGCTTTTGGGCTGTATAAATAAAATGTATTTGATTAAATTAGGAGTGCCAAGCTCAGGCCACTTCAAGTGGACCTCATGGGACCTTGTTTACGAGTCAAGAAAGTCACAGTTTCTCATTAATTAAGTAAGACATCATCTAATTTTTTGGTAAACCACACAATGAACTACATGTTTGTGCATCAAACAGGATTGACAAATTATTTGTCACTCTTCATTCACTACCATACATTTATTTTCTGAAATAAGGTCCAGGGGAAGGGAAACCGGAAGGGGCGAAAATGGCCCTCCATAAAAGAAGGAAGGGTGATTACATCACTGGTACCAGACCTGTTTGCTCTGGGCACAGTTACTATAGAGGTGAATGGGCAGACCACTAATTATTCTCTCTCTTCTCAGTTTCACACGTTATCAGTCTGGGTGATGGCGTTTTGTTGTGTCGTCATTTAGCTAATATTTCATGTGTTTTAGGGGAACTATTAGATTAATGGCCTGAACTTCTCAGTTTAAGTTTTTCTACAAGTTTCTAATATTGTTTATCTTTGTTGTTTGACAGCTAGACAGCTAGTTTATAACACAATTAATAATCAAAGGAGGTTTGTGAATGTTTCATTTGAATATGTAATATCCCATTACATTAATCATTCTTGGTATTTTGTTATTAGTAGTTATTACTGTAGCCCTGTCAATCATCATGAAGTAGCCTTGGATTCAGTCTGCTTCTCCATGCATCTCCCCTCAATAGAGCTGCCATCAAAATCATATAATGTGATGCTCCTTCTTTCTTTTAAAGGTCCATTTTAGTATTGCGGGACCTGTGTCATTGGGGGTTACTATAGCAACAGAATATTGAAATAGAGGCAACTTACTGTGCCAGAACATTTTGAACCCTCCATGATCTGTCGTACTTGATGTGTCCTTTCTTGATGTGGTGAAGTTCAGTTGGACTGATGTGGTTGTGACACACAGCTTCACATTTCCTTCTCATTCCAGGAATTAAAAAATGATTTAAAGTAGTTCCTCATCCCGCTGTGTTGCAACCGATTACTTCACAGGGAAGTGTTAGGACGAATTAGCCAACAGCAGTGTTTCCAAACAGCCTGTGGTTGACCATCTGCCCTCTGTAAATAACACTGAGGGGATTGGTGTGCTTAATGTCTTTGATTGTGGGTTAATCACAATCTTTTACTTCTATAAATATCACTCTTTCGCGGTTGGTCCCTCCTAATGAATATCATTGACTTAGGGTTTCCCCAGTAACTTTGTGAATCATCTTTTCTGCAAATATTTATTTGGTGGCTTGTTAGTTTGGGCTTGTTTATTGACTTTGTCATCCAGGATTTAGAGTTAAAAGATAATTGTACCACTCTGTTGGGTTTAACTAACTCCAAAGTACACTGGCACTCATTTAAAGAATAGGAACAATTGGCAATTCAAGACCCCATTTTGTGTTGACCTTGTTCTCTTCATAAATTCAAAAATTGTATTCAAATCCAGACACAACTACCCTGCCACAAACAGATGTCACTTCAGCATTTTTCCGGTTTTATAAAGCAACACTAATTTCCACAAAGTGTAGTTATTACCTAAGTTTTAATGTCTGATATCAGCTGAGAAATGGCTCGCAATTCCGTTTCTTTAACTATTTACCAGCTGACACTGACAGCATTGCTAGGGACTCAAGTCTACCTTAGTTTCAAACCTTCACAGTCCAGACAGGAGTTTATAATTGGACTTAATGGGCTGGCTTAATTTAACACGGATAGTGGTAATGTTTGTACTACTAACGTGATGCTGTCTTTTAGTTCTGCTTCGTGGTGAACCAAGAAATAGATTTTTCAAAGATTCTGTTTTGGTCCACACTGCAGGATCACTTGATTTTCTGTGGAACAGGGCAAACAACTACAGTTACAATATTCTCAGTAGAAAGGTGTGGGATCAGCTGATAGAATAATAAATTGCCTTTACATGTATTTACTGAACCTCAAAAAGGTCAAATGGAAAGTGAATTGGGAACTTTAAGAAACTTAAGCATTGTTAGTTCAACAGCTTGTATGGAGGTTCATTTTTAGATGGAGCTCCTGGTAAATATTGCTGCTCATCTGTTTTTCAGAAATTGATAACTTGGTTGGTAAAAATTATGAACTTGCCAAACTTAGATTTTAAAAGTGTGCATGGGTGATTTTTTTACTTAGTCTTCTAATCAAACTTTTTTTTTATAGGCCTGTGACTTTTGTTGTCACTGTTTATTAATCTGCCAAGTATTATATTTAAGATTAATCAAACATCGTTTGGTCTAAATACCAGGAAAGAGTGAAAACATTTTCCTTTATTTAAAAAATACACAAATAGAAAATCCTCACATTGAAGATGGTGGAACCAGAGAACATTTGGCATTTTTATCTATAAATGATGTAAACAACTGTAACAACAATCGCTCATTCTTGTATTAACAATTAACAACTTATTGTTGCAGCTCTACTCTCTTTACTTCTGAGCTAACCAACCTCTCATGGTACATATGTATATATTTCAATTTTTGAGATAATCTGCTCCTTGCGAATAATGTGTTTGTAATATGTTGGCTGAGGCTTTATGATGCTGAAGCTTTGCTTCTCCTTCCCAGCAGATTTATGACTCCTCTGTTGCCCAACAGGCCGCATTAAAGGATATTATGAAACAACATGGCCAGCCAAAACAGAGGCTTTAAAATCCCGGACTGAAAACAACAGCTTTACCTCTCCGTTATTTCACTCATAATGAAACTTGGAACCCTGATTTAAGAGGGCTGTACACTTAATATCGTGTCTTGATTGTCATGATTACTTTTTCCACAATCAATTGTTAGAATAAGTGGCAAACTGGCAAACTTATAATTAAAACAATACAGACATTGCTGCCTGCATTTTGCTTCAACATTCAACATCCAGAGAACTAGTCAGAACAGTGTGTCAGTAAGAAGTTGACTAAGTTTCAGACTTAAGTCTGAAACTCACTGTAAAAATATTTTGGGTTGTATCCATGTAGCGGGGAGGTTTGGGGGTAAGTGAAGGTAAATTCCAGTATGGTCATTGTGACTCCAAATCTCTTCATTGTGTTGCAGCCCACGCCATGATTCAGAGGGAGAGAGAGAGAGAGAGAGAGAGAGAGAGAGAGAGAGAGAGAGAGAGAGAGAGAGAGAGAGAGAGAGAGAGAGAGAGAGAGAGAGAGAGAGAGAGAGAGAGAGAGAGAGAGAGAGAGAGAGAGAGAGAGAGAGAGAGAGAGAGAGACGAAGAAGCTTGAGTAATATGGGCAGTACGTTCACCACTAACACACCTATTCAGACCAGCCTGTCTCTGGAGTCTGCAGCAGCTGAGGGCTGCAGACATACAGAGACAGGTTAACATTCTAAATCTGGAGCCACCTTCTGCACTGACACACACAGACCCTAGAGTTAAATCTGAAGCCTGATTTGTTTTATTCAAATGGTGCACAAGCTGCCAGCACCGGAGGGCCGGCGAATAGAAGAGAACAGGCAGAAGAAACTATGAAATGAATGTAAAATGAGACTTTGTGCTAAGTGAGCAAAACGTAAAATGACACCACAGTTTCACAATATTGATTTTGTAACTGTTGGGTGTAAAACATCTCCAAAACATAAACTTTTCAGGAAGTGAGTAGGGGTTAAAGCTGAAAGCCATTAGTTAATGTGCCATGGCATTTCCTCCGTGTCCAAGCAGGCATAGCAGCTTCAGGGAACTTCTGCTGACACAGTCTATATGCAAAATGTTCATCTCTCTATAGACTGACAAGTAAGCAGAAAATATAGATCTGATTCAGTTTAGTTCAACCTGGCTCAGCCGATGTTTGTATGTATATATATATAAATATAAACATATATATAAATATATATCTATATATATCTATCTATATATATATATATATATATATATATATATATATATATATATCTATCTATATATATAATATATATATATATATAAATATAAATATATATATATATATATAAATATATATATATATATATATATATATACATATATATATATAAATTAATCTAATTAATTCTGAGTGGCAATTCAATGCGCGAGCATTTTAAATTTGGCCCATTGAATGACCTGTAGGCTACTTGGCAGTGGCACGTCACTGTAGCACTAGCACCGAGGAACATCTGGACGTGTTCGTCACTTCCCACCTGCATCGCTAGTAGGGCTGTAACGATACATGTATCGAAGCTGAAATGGCGACACTCGGATCCACAATCCTGTCTCGCGCTGTGAGGAGGCAGAATCGCGACACAACTTCCAGTCCAGATCAGCCCTATGAGCTGTAAGTAACACCACAGCGGTCGTTCACCAACTCTCCGCCGTTGTTCATTCACACAGAGTGAAACATCACCCTAATGACGAACCACTGCGTAATTCACACAGAAAGCCCGCGCTGCGGCTCCTAAAGAGATGTGACGGTACACGTCATGAGGATGACGTGTGTGTGTTTAAAGCCTGGTTTATGCTTCTGCGTCGCGGCGACGGCGTAGCTACGTCGTCGACCCTACGCCGTCATTGAGCATTCGAAGTTCTGCATCGAGGGAACGCGTTGTTCTGCAATTCACCGCCAATTCTCCGGTGTGGCTGTGTCTTTGTTTGGTTTCGGGGGGGTCATATTGGATTCCTTGGTTTTCTTTCGGTCAGACAGTAAACCATGGCAACTGAGATGGAGCGGGTGTTTTTGGAGATGGAGCTCGTTGATACTGAACAACAAATGCTGTTATCACAAATGTTGAAGCACAGGCGACGCAGAAGACATTTGCGGAGGTGGTCTGTCCGACCAATCACAGTCCTTGCCGTTCGCGTCTTGACGCGTCGACGTGACGCGTATTCAGGATTTTTTGGAGGCGCACGTCAGGCTACGGCGTAGGGTTCGCGTAGGGGTCTGCGTCGACGACGTAGCTACGCCGTCGCCGCGACACAGAAGCATAAATCAGGCTTGAGGGGTTACCCCGGTGTCTCCACTGTTATCAAAACCGACGGAGACTGTCTTCCGGGGTAAAGTTCACTGAAGTCTCGGTCCAGAGGGCTGACCGTCGCGGAGATTTTCTTTCATCAGAAACACTCGGTGAGGTAAAGTTTTCTTGCCATTGACAGACGCATGGCAGAAATGTGAGGAGGAGTCTGTAGAACGGGCGGGAGGAAGGACGCTTCTCCACGTACAGCTGCGGTATTTTTTAACTTGTTCCCAAAGACAGTTACAGTTACTACGTTACCTTAGTTTGGTTCTGTACCGTTGTTTTGTGGGACATTTATCTGTATTAAGTTGAGTGAGGGACCTGTGCAGTTAACAGACCATCAGATAGACACGCCCTCCGCAAGACAAATATCATATACAGTAATTTAAATGTTATAAATAAAAATAATCAACTATAGATAACAGTTTGTGAAAGCTCCTATTGTCGATCTCTACATCTTACTCTGTATATTGAGGATTTATTTTGGAAACTGCAAAAAGTTAAAATTTGCTGCTTTTCCTTGTCTTCTATGGTGGAAAATGACATATCTTCATGTGTTGTACTGCTGATCAGACAAAACAAGCAATTGGTATATTAAATTAATGGAATCTGACAGTATGATCACCATTGTTCACTTTTTTATGACATTTTATAGACAAAACGATAATCGAGAATATAGTGCAACCCTGTGAATTGGCAGCTGAAATGATTATAATTGTAGTTCTCATATTAGCACAGCCTGAGTAAGGGCAAGGAACTTAAACCTTTGTCCCTGGCAACGCCGTAATATCAAGGATTAGCATGGCGACCCCCTGCTGTGATGACGGTGACATACTTAAATGTGATGGGTGACTGCTGATTGAGTCTTGCAGTGAGAACACAGCAAAACTACCTGGTTTCAGAATAGCCTGCATTACTTTGAGCCCACATGAAATCCTTCAAAACCAAGGCTGTTGTTAAAAGGTTTCCCTCTTAATCACTATTACGACAACAGCAAAATGAATGGAAGGCAACACACACTCTCTTTCTCTCTCTGACACATAAACACACACACACACAGGTCTACTGCTGCTGCAGCAGAGTCGGTCGCACTGCAGAACTGTCAGGACCGATCGCAGCACTATGCTTTGCTGCCTTGACATGCGCACGTGCACGCACACGCGCGCGCACACACACACACACGGCCTCATACATTCTATGATTCTATACAAGGTCAATGAGCTACTGGGTTAAACTGATATGAAGAAGAGGAAGGGGAAGGAGAGCAAGGAAGAGAAGATAGTAAGACTGACTAGGTTGACTGCATCTGTGACCGTATCCAGGACACACAGCATAAATGATAGCAAAATGTAAAGATGGACCCTGCATAATATGAACCAATCAAATACAGCAAGCCCCATTCCACATGATTGTGATTAGATTCAGAAATACTCTCAGTCGCTGTTCGACTGAGCTTTTATTGTGAAGAATCCAATCTGATCTTCTCCTGACTTACAGAAAAACATATCGCTGTTTGCTGTAATGGCAATCTGTTTAGTGACAACATGGACTACACACTCAAAATCAACATTACAAATACCTGAAGAGCAAATAGGAGTAGAGTGTGTCGATTCCTGTTGGGATAGTGGGGTAGGGTGAAGTGTTAAGGCTACATGGACCTCCAACAAGAGGTGGAAGACACACTTCACACCAAGGTTATGAGAAGTGTTTTACTGTATATTATGCTCCTTTATAACAAGGATAAAACAATCACTGCAAGCATGCTAAAGTCTCAGTAATTAACTACCTAGCTAGCTAATGTTACATTTTTATTACTGAAGTATTTCATTTAATTTTGCATTCCCTGTTTTCGTGGCATATGATGCCTGAAATTTAAGTTCAGACGCAAGGTGGCTGGACTTGGTCAAACATGGAATGCTAATGGTAGCTAATGTTAGCTTGACTAATATTCAGGTAATGAAGCAATATTCTTTTTTAATTGATGACTTGTAAACAAACTGTAAGTGTCCATGCTATTCTATCTCCATCAGATAAATGGCAAATAGCATTGTGATAATACCAGTTTTGCCACAATAACGCTGAAGAGAAATCACCACAGCTGAAAAAGGCATACTGAAAATGTAACATCTTAATGCCATCAAAAGATTCTGATGACGTATTAAGTTATTGAACAGTGTCCCATTTCATAGGGGCTAGGGATGCACATGGTTAACCGTTTAACCGTTAACCGATAACAGGAACTTTGACCGATAAATACTATCGGTTAAATTTTTTTTTAGCTACTTGTCAATCAACTCATGGGAGCGTGTCGACACGTGCAACGCGTGCCACACGTGCCTTTACGTGCTTTCCGCCACAGCCCACTTCACAGCAAAAATGAAGCGAGCAAAAAGGAGTTCTGTTCATTATGTATAGAACGGCGGTCATGATCCGTCCAGACCCTTCCGCTTCGCGTCGGGGTCCGGTTCGTCCTGTCGGGACTTATTTTCCCGATAATGACCACCGTTCTATATATTATCCCACTTATTACACGGCTACTTGCCAACACGAAAAAAAAACGTCACACAGTATGTCTTTTTACAATTAATTTGTTGCCGTTCAGGCCACAGTGTTTTTCAGCAGAGAAATAGTTCGCCAAACCGACGTCGTTTCGCTTCTCCCTCTTCGCTGCTTTCCTCTTCGTCTTTTCTTGACCTTTGACGACAACTCAGCCTTTTACCAAGACTCGAAATCACCGTATTTACCAAAAATATTAAAGTTAATGTGAAACTCATCCATACTAGTGGCAGATGAGTAGTTTTTTCCCATATGAAGTAGACTACAGATCAGCTGACGTCGCTTAGCAACCGAAGACGCTGCGGTGATAAGTGACTGGGACTACTTGTGGAGCAAAGATTTTAGAGCGCGGAGTGATACGAAATACGCCACTCCATTCAAGTGAGTGGAGCTTTATGCAGCATTAAGAAGAGCCGTGTAATAACGGTTATTAATCGGTTAATGAGCATCGGTTATCGGCCATAAAAAAAATTAAAAATGTGCATCCCTAATAGGGGCAGATTTCAACCACGACCACTACCCCACTACCCTATGTAACTCTGTTCTGAGGGGCCCTTGAGAAATGAAGGTTAAGGGTCAAAATTGGAAATGGGATTGAGCCCAAGCACCAGCAGTTTGTTTCAAACACCCACTACACTGCCGACATTAAACAACCCCACCAAAAACCTCCAATAACAGACCAATTTTAGCTCTTATTACATGACCATGGTTGAAGAGTAGAATATTCCTTCCACACACACAAACACACACGCACACACACACACACACACATACACAGTGACACCCAAACTAAATTCCTCACAGTATGAAAATGTAAAACTTTCCACTTCTCTCTTTTCGTCTGTCCTCACTTGAAACGGTCGTTGCCAGAAACAACATCTGCAGTAGGAACCAATGACAATCTTCTCAACACAAGAGAGAAACAGGACAAGGGTGAACAAATAATGACAGAAAGTGTTCTGTGGGTAATTTGTATACTTTTTTTTTTAACAAATCTGAATTTGTGTATGAGCCTGACTTTTTGTCATTTAGAAGCAACACAGCAGGACACACACACATACACTGCAATGTTCAGTTCATGATCTCTGAGCACTGCTTGTACAGCAGGAAAGGGAGAAATAGATGAATAATAAGTCTAAAAACCTGCTCAGACACATAAACCCATTCACAGAAATGACACACACTTGTACAGAGTTATGGAGCTAATCGTATAATGACAGTGCAGAGAATGAGCAACTGAGCCTGACTCAGCTAAAAACCATCAGAGCAGCTCCAGTTCTAACAAGTCCATAGCTTAGACCGTCGCAGGCTGGCTTCACCTACCTGTCATAAAGAATTAAAGTACCCAAACCCACTTACCTCAGCCTCGTATGCCTTCTACACACCAACAGCATCAGTTGGTCTGGCCGATGGACGATGCCATCATTAATTGCCGATGACTGACATTCACAAACGACGAAGTCCTGTTCCATCCACTGTGATTAAACAGGCCCGCACAAACAAGCAGAAAGAAGGAAAATAAGCTTGTTGCTGCTTAATGCATCAACTTTGCATTAAGTTTCCATTCCCGTTTATTATTTTCTTATCAAACCAGCCGAGGTGAACGCTAGACACAACTATCACATTGTTGGCATCTGTATTTCTTTTCTGTGAGTGGCTGTGAGTGTGTTTCGCTCAATGTTGGCCATGTTATTTAAGTTTCCTTCGCTTAGCTTCCTCAGTATAGCTAGTCAGCTGACTTTGTTTCTAGCTTCAGAGCATGAGACAAAGCTAGCCTGCTAAGTTACGAACATGTGGTGTGGAGACGAAGACCCGGCACAGGGATGTGTGTCTGCATATGACGCCAGTCATATTACATCACATTACATCTGGACACAATGTTGGAGGAATGCTGCTCAGTGGCGTTTTGAAGCTAAAAAAGCTTGACTTCCCATGTTGTGCAGCCTATACAGCATGCACACTAAAGACTTCCAATGACCAAGCTAACTTCCTGTTTATAACTTAAATAGGGATAAAATAATTTAATTGTGCAGCTCTTCTAGACCTTATAAATGTTATTGGATCGAATGGCTTTAACTATGACAGTGAAATCAGTCATTCACACTGGTTGTTTTACAGACGCTTCTTTCACAATGTCACCTTATGGGAAAAAGTCTTTTTGGGCAGCAGTGCGTCACATGACGATGTAATTACACGATTTGGCCACTAAAAAACTGCCTTCAAGGCCTGGTGCTCTTACCTGGGGGCTTGAGTGTCAGTGTTGATCAAAATCAGTAACATAAAGTAACCCCCATCTGCCAACAATGATGTCATCATCAGTTACAATGTTTCACTGTGGACCTTGTCATATGCCAGTTCAGTAGACATCATCCAAACCTGGTCCAGCCTGCAGATTTCCCTCAGCCTTCGAATAGTTGTGATGTTATACTCATTTACAATGGTCGTCTTAGTTAGAAACCACCCAAACTAGGACTGGGTGATATGTATCATGATATTAGATGGGGATATGATACCATTTATCGTCTTGGACTCCTTTATGTAATGATAAGTCATAATTGTCGTATTTTTCTGGTTCTAAAGGCTGCACAACATTAGAGTGATGTCATTTTTCTGAGTTAACCAGACTGATCTACCTGTTCTGCCTGTTCTACCTGTTCTCATACTTGCATTTACCCACTTAGTCATTATATCCACATTACTGATGATTACTAATCAGACATATCATTGCATTCATATATTGTGAAAGTGACTACAGTCATCCCTACAATATTCATTCATTCAACATTCAAGGTATTTGGTCAAAAATCCAAGTCCAAGAATTAAGGAAGTGCTTTTGATGAGGTTTAAAAAATATCAAGATCCATATATATATATATATATATATACTACAAATATTGAAATAATATTTGAGGCCAACTTGAACTTTATAGGTAGACACAAACAATTCAGTGTAATGATCACACTGAACAGCCACCTGCTTCATTCAGCTACCAATACACATCAGCTGAACTGTCATACAGATATCAAACCAAGAGAAAAGTATGACACTATGTAGCCGCTGGATAAATCTGGATATGGAGCCACATGGTCACCTCTACAGGCCTATACTTGGCTGCTTTACCACATGAGGAGGAAACATAAGCTGAACTGCTGAACAGGGTCTGAATGCAGTGCAACTGTCTTCTCACAGAGTTGACGAGTTTTTGGGCTGACTTGCTGACAGACACCTACACAGTAATTGCTGAGGTAGGTGAGCATATTCCTTATTCACTTTCCATCCCCACATTTTTCCAAAACGGCCAGAGGATTTGAGCTGGCAACCCTCCAGTCACAAGCCAACCACACACACACACACTCGACTCTACTGCAATTTCCCCAACTAACAAGACAATTATGTAGATTAATTTCTGTATCTCTGTGGGCGACAGTACAGATACTGCCATGAGTGGTGTCACAGCCTATCCCGTCTCACAGCTCAGCGGCACTCCGCTCCATACGGAGAGCACAGAGAGCCTCGCAGAATAAATCCACAGCCATACTGTTTTGATTCACACTGGGACAAAAGTCAGCAGACAGAAAGAAGGCTCACATACTTTCCATCTCCACTGGAGAGCTGTCTGGATATAGAAGGTATCTGTGGTTTGGTCTGGACTAAGTTCACGTGTGAGTGTGTGTGTGTTTTCATGTATGAAAGAGCCAGCAGAGAAAAACAGTAGCTGTTCCAGGCGTACTCCAAGCCATAACATTAACACACATCCAACCACATCCACACACACACACACACACACACACAGGTTCAATGCCTGTACTTTTCTCTCTTAGTATGAGCAATGGAAAACAGACAGGCTTACAGTATCAACAGCTTCTTCAAGCCAATGCGCACCCACCCACACACACACACATACACGCACACACACACCCACACACACACACACACACTCACAACTTACTGTGTCAACAGTTACTTCAAACCAGGCTGACCAACCAACCGACAAACCCCAAACACACTCTCACTTTGTTTCGCCCTCTCGCACACATAAACACACCACCACACACACACACTTTATAATAACATAATTTCCTTCAAACGTCACAGACACACACATTGAAGGTTATGTGGCAGCGCTCAAGACATAATCTGCTCTTCTGTGACTTGTTTTATTTCTTTGTACTATAATGTCCTTATAACATCTGTTTTGTCTTTTTCCGAACCACATTTTTGAGGCAGATATGAGGCTGATATCAACTATTTGAGACTTATAAACTTGGACAATGTTATATCCCTATTATTTGATTTAAAAAAATAACAAATACACAACACACACAACATAAGCAAAGTACAGAATCAATTAATACAAAATAATCCACCAACAGCATGAAAAAGCACAGCTGGCATGGCGACTGCTAACATGCTAGCTAAACGAGAACATGCTCCTAATGTCACATTAGCTCTCTCGGCTAGCTAGCAAACTACCTTTTAGTTGGCAGCAAGCTGGTGAGGGCAGTTCAAAAAAAGTGTTTCTACAATTAACTCCTCTATCATTACTGTCTACAAGCATGCTTCTTTTGTGCAGTTTATATACTCCAGGAGGTTCAATAAAACAGAGCTAATAAGCTACAAGGGCTTCCTTCATTTTGGACTGTCTGTTCAAAAGTAGAGACTGTCAAACTACAATCCATTACATTCTTCTTCTTCCTCTTATACAGTTGTACAATTTGCTGTTGAAAATTAAAAATGTCAGTGCCCTCTGGTGGACTGTGCCATATTTTGTGCTTCAATTTCTCGTTACTAATTGGCCATTGTATGTGTCAGTGCCAATATTACTATTGTAAGTTAATAACAGTTGACAGAAACAGTCTATAAATTGACTACACTCCAACCAGGTACATTAAGATTTGTCTTACACATTTGTAATATTAGCGAAATGCAGCAATTCTGCATTACACTTTGTCCTTACATTTTTTGTATAACAAAAGTACAATTTTGAATACAGAAACTAATAAACTTTTTTTTAGATTTTCGTTTTAGTTTGTGGCATTTTACCTTTCACTAACTTCACCGTTTGTTTTTCTTCAATTTGGATCTCAAGTAAAGGATCTTCCTCAACTGCTGTGGCAGAATATTCATGGACGGTATACAGAGGGGAACACAGTCAGCCTCCATTCAACACAGTCAAAATGACAGTCCTGATCCCCAGCTGCACAGCCTGCTCCTGGATCTCCATGAGGGCCGAGGTACACAGACACAGAAAGACAAAGACAGAGAGAGGGAAGGAGCGAAAAAGTGCCTTGGCCAGAGTTATGCAGCTGAGGAAAAACACGAAAGGAAAAAATAAAAGAATAGAAAAAAAAAACAGAAAAGAAGAAATGAGATTAAATTTTCCAAGGACGAGGGCTGTGTCGTACCACAGCAACGGCAGCCAGAGTGACTCTACATCTGTCTGGAATTAAAGAGAGACAGAGACAGACAGTGCTGCTGCTGCTGCTGGTTGAAAACTCTGTTTGAACTTCGCTGTGTTCTTCAAAATGATGATGAAGGGGGTCTGTACAGAATCCTGTCCAAAGCTTCCTGCCACAACAGATCCACACTAAGTCACCGAAGGGAAGTTTAAAAATCAAAGTAAAGCCTTGATGCTGTTATATTCAGAAGATATATTTTCTCAATGCACAACTGTCAAATTAACCTTTTTAAAAGGGATCAATAGAATTAATTTAATTTAGATCATTAAATGACACAGACGTGAGGAAACACAACATCCTTACTACCAAACGTTCAAACGCTGGCTGGGTATCAAACCTCAATTTTTGGGGGGGTAAGAACTGAAAGTCCTGTCACAGATTATCGGCTGACATTGGCCCATCACAGATCGATGTTTGTGTATATGTTGTACAGTATTTCCAATATAGAGAGTATACACAATACAATACATGTCACATGTGTTACAACCACATCAGAAATATGTGTTTATGTATATCGTGTGTATACAAGAATATTGGACGTTATATCAGTATCAGAATTTTTTAAATCCCTAATACTGAGTTCAGCACCAGCCCCAAAAATCATTTGAGTTCTTATTTGCACGCTCTGTGATCCAATCCAAAACTTCTAGTACATCAGTTAGAACATCTTCTTTGTTAAATACCAAAGAAGAAAAGAATGCAGTACTGTTTGAGTATCTAGAACTCTTTTTTTTTTGTATTTTGATCTGTTTGCCTGTGTTTTTGCTGGCTGTATGATAAGCTGACTGGATCTTTCATAGTGACGACTGCACCCACCAGTGAAACATCCAGTTCTTTTAGTTTGTTTTCCCAGATTTCCTTGTTCTTAACAACGTCACTGAGACTATTACAGGAATGTTCTTCAGACCAGCACCAGCTTTCTAAATGGCATCCCTGACCTCTGGACCCTGATGGGATTCTGAGGGTTTCCCTGGTGCACATACCACAATAATAGTATCACAGAACCAGTGAAATCCTATCACCTCGTCAGAGTTTGTAAAAAATGTACAAACATTTTAAGATACTATGTAGTGAACACACCACCAGGCTCTTATATTGTTCCACTGTTTATTCCTGGTGTTTAGTTTACAGAGCAGTTAACTACGGGGAGACAGAGGAAACTTGAGTACTGTTACCTCATCTGGATACTCCATTAATAGTGTGCCTGTCTCACACACACACACACACACACTCACACTCACACACACACACACACACACACACACACACACACACACACACACACACACACACAGGCTGAGTCATTGCATTCAGCTGCCAGCTGCCTGTTTCAACAACAAACAGCAGAAAAAGCATTCATTGTTATCAGTGCGCACACACACAGACACACATGCAGATCAACATTAATATGAGACAGAGAGGATACAAGATACAGATGCTAATCACACACTCAAACACAAAGCTCATCTCAGTCAGGTTAAGTCTGCACAAAAAGCACAGTGTTTGAAATAACAGTGTGACCTTAACATGTCCTGAAATGTCTTTAAACAATAATAATCACTTATTTATGTACTGCTTTCTGACCTTCCTGTGCATTGTATGAGGACAGTTTTTTAATAACAAGTTAACTTTAATGCATTTGTTACTGCACAGCCAAGCTTTACACCTTTCATTGGTCCTGATTGATGCTGTCGTTGATCAGATTTTACCTGTGTTGGATTTCAACTTTATTTTAAAAAATTAAACAGCGTCTTCATTCAGCTTCTACTTCAGCTTTCATTTCATATTTAATCCAATATCTGATCTCAACCCGACTGAAACTAGGCCATTTTTATAATGCATGTGAATATGGCTGTTAATCTACCTAGGGTAGACAGCTGGTTCAGGCTCATGAGACTCCATCAAGGTGATTTAGTTATCTGTGTCACCCGCACTGATGGCTCTGAAACACTGAGCCAGAACCAAAAGTTCTAAGCAGCCAGAATGTCTGATTTCAACATTTTCATTTTTTTTTTTATTGGTTTGCAGAAATACAAATGGTACAAGTTAGTAGACACATGGGCAACAGAAGGTGTGATGGATAATCGCAAAAAACCCTCAGAATGCTTGGTCTGGGCATTCTCCAGTGCAAAGGCTGCTGTAGTCCATTAAAATAAGAGAACAACTGGTTGGCAGTTTAGGAAAAATCTGTACGGGGAACATGACCAACGATTAACACTTTATTAACACCACTAAAGGTCCTACACTCCCAACTGCTTCAGTGAGTATAGAATAACATAGAATAGAATAGAATTACTTTAATGATCCCAGACTGAGTCTACTCTCGATGGGCATATCAAAATAAATATCAGAAACACCTCTAAATGCTAAATGCTTAAAAAGCTAAATTAAAAAATACCACAAACAGCCACCAAAATGAGCATAAAGCTGAATGAAGTCCTCTCTAAAATAATTTCAACATATACTGACCATTCAAACCTTCACAATGGGAGCAGTCAATGCTGTTGTATTTAGCTAAATTCGTTTTAACGAGGCACACCTAATAAACTGGTAACTGAGTGTATTAAAATTAGTTGAAATTATAAGACAGACAACATGCAATCAAATTCACCAAGACAGATATTCCCAATGAATATTAACGTAATGACGGGCAATAATGGCAATCATTGAATCAACCAGTATGTAGCATTTGAGTGAGCCCATCAGTGTGACTGAGCCACCTTGCATTAGGCTGGTCAGCCAAGAAGCCTCGAGGCCCTGACACTCAACTAACAGTACGGCGTCGGCCAATGTCAGGACCGTCGGTGAGCATGGGGTCCTGGCTGTTGCTGTGTGCCCCACATCATCAGAACTAGCCAGCTCTTGTCTGCAGCTTTTAAATCAGTGCATGAGAAGAGAATCTGAAGAAAGGCACAGCTCATTGAGCCTGGCGCTACAGAATCCATGATTTCACCTATTTAGTACAGTTTCTCCTAATTTTTCTTTGTCGCCTCTTTGCTAGTGCTATTTACAACTTTTTTCCCCGACATTTCCTTGATTAGAGGTGGCTATATTACAGGAGTGGTGTAAAAAATGCAAACACTGCTCCATTAAACCACAATCTGTACATCCGCAGTCCTGAGTCTTCCAGTTTCCCGTTAGGAATGACGAATATAGACGACAGTCACCTGGTGGTTTACAGAGTTAATCCCTCTTATGCAGCTGTAGTCTTTGCGGTGTGATCAAGTGCAGCTATTCCTCGAGACACAAGGTGATGTGAAGCGAACGCAACAGTCAGCCTTCATCGCAGCTACATCTTTGATGTAGGTTTGCCATGTCTGGGCCCTTGAATTAATCTGCCCAGAATGTCTTGCAACCCTTACTATTGCATTGAAATGAGCAGATAAGCACTCTACATCGCTGCCAACCAGACAAACTGGTCACAGTCCAACAGACGTAGCCATGAATGACGAACACAATCCACACACACAGACACACACACACACAGACACACAGACACACACACACACACACACACACACACACACACACACACACCTATTTCATGCTCCAATGTTTAATGTGTGAGTGTCTCTGCAGGCTTAGCACTGACGCGGCAAAACAGACTGCACTATAGACTACTACACAGTAGTGCTGCATTACACTATAGTGTACTCAACAGCTTAAAACACTGCACTAAAGGTTACAGCTATGTACATATATGTGCTAACTTCACAGGGAGACACGTGTTTTCTATCTCATTTAAGACAACAATCATGTGAATTTCACACATGCTGTCATACAGCGATGACTGTTTTGTGCATTAAACTTATGGCTTTGTAGAGGCCAAATGTTAAATCTCAAGTGTCTGAGAGCCTTCTTGAATGGACTGAGGATGAAAAGTGTCATCACAGTCCCTTTTGACAACCGTTTTAACATGCTCAGAGAGTGCAACCAAATAAAAGATGTTGAAGATGAATAAGAAAGCGAGGCCTGGAGTGTCCCTCTGAAGCAGAGCTGCTCTGTTGCTCCTTCACACCCTCTCCGTCTGTCTCACCCTTGGGACTAGAAGGAATTTCCTGAGAGAAGGAGGGATGACTTTTCCATACACTGGGCGAAAAGAGACACACAAAGAGAGACAGAGAGGGAGAAGAAAACAACATCAGATGGTGACCTGGGTTGACCTCTCGCAGCCACCAGTGAGAATCTTCTGACGAACTGCACCAGAGCAGCCGATACAGATGTAACCAGCACAGTGAGTCTGATGTTTACAAGATGGCTGCAGAGCTGCCAGAGGAAGAACACAAGACCCACATGGTCTGTTCATGCTCGCAGGCCAGCCTGGAAATGCAGATGTACAATTCCCACAGCAGTCATGTATTTAAGTATCTGAGCATGGTTGGGGATTATCCAAACTGAATATTCATATTACCTTGACTGTGACTGTAATATATTGTTAATATCTTGATCTGTGGCTCAATCTATAGGCGAGGTCAGGCATTTAAATCGTCCTCTAGGAAGCATGAATGTGCTTATTCATTTCATGTCAACAACTCAGACATTTTGATGATATTCTCAGTGTATTAGTGGACGTAAAAGGCCAGAAGGGGACAGACAACAGTAAATAAAGGTTCATTAGACTATTTTGTGTCCTAATTCTATACTGCATACTTACTCTTAGTAGGTGGTAGTGTTATGTTGGAAAGGTTGACAAAACATGATGCTCCAAAATATCAGTATTCATATTAATAAACACTTTTCATATTTTCCCACATACAAACAGGAAATGGAGGAGCTGTAGGAGAATCTTGGAAACAGAAAAAAACTTTAGTTTGTTTAGAGAACTGTCTCTGACATTCCAAAGTCACACTTTGATTGACGTCGGCTCATGACATTTCCTGTTTGTGCAAAACAATGATTTTGTTTTACCCTGTACTAGAAAAAAAACTGTTTACTATAAAATCATAGTACACACTACATATAATTAGTATGTGGTAAGGAAGTTGGCCACAGCAGATGAATATCTACTGCAATGCTGCAGTCAAATTCAAATGAGGTCAATTTTAGTGTTCACTGGAAGAGTCCGTATGAGTCTATATTGTGGTTTTCATGACTTTGTCTGTTGAATTTTTCTGAAAGCTCTGAGTTCACAACTTGTGACGAGTTTGATCATGTGATGATGTTCTGAGAAATGGCAGAGGCCATTACTATACTAACAGCCAATTGTAAATCAGTCTGTCTAGTTGCCATGATATCTTGAAGCACAGTGGATGGAATAGCATTGCCATCTTTAGGACCACATGTAACCAGATATCTCTATAAACCTGTCAAATGACAATATTACTACATCATAATGGATCATTAGCATCTTCAGTAGTCGGCTTCAAATTCCATTAGGACTTCTCTGATCATTCACTTTCTTATTAGTGATAACCAGCTGCTTAAAAAACATCAATGTGAAGAAAAGAACACCTTTGACAACACAATCAACAGAAAACCCAAAAGGTAATGCCCCACTGCTAGATCAGCATGAGATGGGTCATTGGGAGGAGGAACACCATGGGGTGAGCAGTGAAGGACACTGGATTGCTAAACCAGGACCCTGCTGGTCTCAGATGTGAGGCTCAGACTAACTGGCTGGTTGGATACAGTCGGAGCAGCCTTCAGCTGAAGTAGGGCAGCAGGGATTTTTATACTCCAGTTAACCCTCAGCACTACTGCGAGATAGTGCCCCACTTTGCTGCACGCAAGTGTGTTATAGAGGTGGTACGTCTCAAGACTGTCCGAATGATTACTGTTGGCCTCTGATGGGTCTGGTTGCAGATAACAGTGTTGAGATAGGATGTCTCATCACCAGTGATTATAAGTAGATGATGTTCACACACAGTAATAAACGCTGGAAGAAACAATATTCTGCTTTGTTCAAAATCACACTTGAAGTCACAATGCAGTTCTATGGGATAGATAAAAATGTGATTATTTGCTGTGCTCTTGTATACAGGGATATGTGTTAATGCACGGAAAGATTTATTTATCGTGCCGTCTTCCCCTTTTAAAAAGGCCACAGAGAGGTCAAAGACTATTCCAGTTTGCTTTGGACAAAAGGCAGAGAAATACGTTCAAGGGCCACTTTCAATGGAAAGAGCGAACACTCTCACATACAACCTCTAAAATTAAATTCATTTCCATTAGGGGGGGTCAGGACTGGGTGTACAAAATCTCCAGATTTCTTTGGTGCTGACCTAAATGTGTCTGTTCTACATTAAAGAACTGTCAGGTACTGAAAGCTGCCTTCAAATCTCTGGTTACTAATTTACTCATCAGATAATTCCTGAGCTACTTTTTTGCAATGTAGCATTTCAGAACTCTGGTCCTTTAGGGAAATGAAGGAAATTGGCCAAAAATTACATATTTAAACATCCAAGTAAGATTTTTTTAATTACCACTAAAAGTTTTCATTTGAAAGAAATTAGAGACAGAAAGAGGTAGATCAAAACCTATAGCGGGCACTATGACCGCAATCTGCTGCTCACTATACCTGACTTGCTGCTCTTTGGTGTAGCTATCTTTAGCTGTAGCAACTACCTGCCATCAGTCAGTGGCTTTGTTAGCCTTAAAGCTAATTGGGTTTATTACCCAACTGGAGTCTGCCCGCTCAATGGGGCTCAGCTGGCTTCCAGTGAACACGAGCGGACACCAGGCTGGGACTGAACACAGCCTCTGAGGCAAAAATCCAGCTCATCTCAGTTCGCTAACAGAGAGAAAACTTCAGTTCAGCTGGCAGACAGTTGTATTTTTTTCTGTTTAGCAAAGAAAATATATGTAAAAATGTTTCCTTTCTTGACATTTTACTTATTAGAAAAAGTAGTAAACTCGCCACTTTTACATCTACCAGCTGAAACTACAGGGTCTGCCAGACTGTCACCTCCTGAGGTACAAAGTGGTATTCGGAGACGGAACTGGCCGGGGCTAGCTGGTTAGCATGCTAACTTCAGTAGACATCTCTGTAAAACAGAACATCGACGCCTTGGACATAATGTCGACACTGTTGTCTCTTCACACTCCGTTGATAATGTTAGACCTTTTATTATGTTTTAATCTAAAAGTCTGGCCTTGTCTTAAAAAATGCTCATTTAAATAAGAGGGATCGACATTTCCCCAGTGTGGAAGGCTTTGAAGCAATACCAAACCCTGCAGAGGGTTCTGTTGCATCCAGACTGATCCAGTATCCATCATGTAGCCAGTCCAAGACTGTTATCCCAACATAACAAAGTGATCACATATAGCCTAATGCTCAGTGTGGCAGAATAATCACAATATTTCCCTGTTGGAATTCATCATTTGCACACAGAGACAGGTCTGCCAGCAGGAAGACAGACGGGCTAACCTCCTAGAAGTGAGACAGTGTTGAAGCAGTGTACAGTACACTGTAGCTGGAGGACAAGAGGGTGAGACAGGCTGACCAGCAGGAAGACAGACAGACAGACAGACAGACAGATGGCAGGCCTGCATGTCTGATGATGCTGAATTCTAAATGATCCTTAAATGAGGCTTGAGGCAGAACCGTGGCCTGGCTGCTCATTCAATACAATAAAATGAAAGATACCGACGCCACACCGACGATGACGTCACGTATGCAGGCTCACGTCAGCGCAATTAACGACTGATTAGCGAATAAGACATTTTGTAAGTCAGTCAGTAGTGTGGCAGCTGCGGGGAACACGCCCATGGCTGTGTAATGCTATATGAATGCCACGCCTTGCTTGTGTCAGCTCAGCACGCCCGGCCTCCGAGCTGCAGCGCTCCACGCCGATGTTCCGGCAGGAGAGGCGCTGTCAGCCGGCTGCAGCTCCCCGGCCGACCTGCGCATCCAGGCCGGGAGTCTGTGCCCTGCAGGCCCCGCGGCGATTAATGCAGCGCCGCAAAACACACACACACACATGCACAATGAGAAGCGGCCACGGACCGAGCCTGCGTGTGCACATGCAGCAGCCGCCGCTGGAGAGAATTCAGTGAATCAGAGCCGCTTTTCTGTGGAGCTGGTGGTTTTCTCCGTCACCCCCACCCCTCTCCTCTCCTCTCCTCTCCTCTCCCCTCCTTTCTCTGCGTACACATGCAGCCGCTGACGGGATTAATTGGCTTTTATTCTAGCGGATGTTAATTAACGGCTCCGCTCTCCGTAATTCACAACATAAGGGTTCGATGTCGGGGTTTTTAACCTCGACCAGTTTCATCCCAGACATTAAAAGAGAGAGAGAGAGGGGAAAAAAAAGCAGCGAGAGGACGAGAAAGCGGGGTGAATGCGGAGGGATAGAGATGCGTTTAGGTGAAGGGGAATCGGGCTACTTACCGTGCGGATCCAGGGAGATTTCTTGGAGGAAAAAACCGCAGCGAGCAGCGGGAAGACAGAGGAGAGGTGTCCGGCGGGGAGCCCCGCGGTGCGACGGTCAAGGCTTCGTCGGATTATCTGCCGGTTTATTCCCGGTTTTCACCGACTCCGCTTTCCCAGATATCCCAGATTTCCCTGATTTCCCCTGCTGCCACACTGAATCCCAACACACTGGTGTCAAGCTAGAGGCAGGCAAGATGGAGGACTTCCGGGCAAGACTTTCACAATAAACCATCGCCACTGCTGTATGAAACTAGCAACTGTTATTCAAGTAAAGAAAATAAAATAATTTATTTTATATAAACATATAAAAATACAAGGAAAAGAATACAAGAACTCTTCAAATTAACGCTATTTTCATTTATTTATGTGTATTTTTATTGTAAGCCTACATTTTAATTATACAACCACTAAATTATAATACTTTGAGCATCATGGTGCATCAAGCTCAGATGTGTCTTCTGTACCACAGTGTACCATTTCATAGCTCCCTTCATTTGTCTCTGTGCAACACATTCTTCTATTTTAATTGTCACTACAGTAATTCCCTTCAGGTGCTTTTCTTAATTGATTGATTGAAAGCCTCATTGGTTCCTCAAATCCTTACTGCACCCTGCATTGTCATCTGCATTTCCAGATGAATGGACCTCAATGGAGCCAGGTGATAGAAGGTGATTTTTTTCTGCTTTCCCATACCAATTATAATATCCCATTCCTCCATATGTATGGCGAGGTCAAACCAACATGTTGAGACATTAAAAGCCAAAAGGCGTATTATTGAAATGACAAACCCTTTTCCAGGGACGAGGTGAGCTAGTTGATGGTGTCAAATTCTTTGTTTATTGTGAAACTTAAATTGTCCTACTTCCGGTCTTCTGACACAGACTTGACACAACTCCAGACACACACACACACACACACACACACACACACACACACCACACACCACACCGCACACACACACACACACACACACACACTCTCTCTCTCTCTCTCTCTCTCTCTCTCTCTCTCTCTCTCTCTCTCTCTACACCGGATCCCAAAATCTCTGTCGGGAACGCGCAGAGCATGGATACGCGTTCCCGGTGCCATGTTTCCTGTCCTGCCCAACCCAGAAATCAGCCTCAACCAATCAGACTGATGAGGTCATTCTCTTCTCTTCTCTTCTCTTCTCTTCTCTTCTCTTCTCTTCTCTTCTCTTCTCTTCTCTTTTATTCTATTCTATATAGTAGCATATCGTTTTATTAGAGGCTATTATATAGGTCTAGTATGTTTTCATATTTAGGTTAGATGAGCTCTCTCTATATATATCTTTCTGTCTCCCTCCCTCACTCCGTCTCTCTTACTCTGTGTGTGTGTGTGTGTGTGTGTGTGTGTGTGTGTGCCTCTCTCTCTCTCTCTCTCTTGTTCTGTCGCTCTCCCTCTCCCTCTCTCTCTCTCTGTGTGTTTGTCTGTTGGTCAGCACCTTGTTCAGTGTAGAAGCTGCTTTTTACACCAGTCTGACCTCTAGTGGTGTGAGGCTGCATGTGAAGGTAACAGCAGCAGTGGCCAGCCCTCTGTCCCCAGCCTCCCTCATAGAGAATGCATTTGATTTGCTGTCCATAAAGAGAGTTTTGAAATTTTTTATGTCATATGATCAAATTAGGAATGAGTTTGGCCTACCAGCACATCATTCATGCTGTTATTCAGTCATTTATTCAGTTTATCTGAAGTCAGTTTACTCAGTTTCCCTCTTTACAGCTTTTGAAAAATGTTCCCTGAGGTTCTTTGTGACACAAAACAAGCTCCTGCTGGAATTTTCATAAATGTTGGTCATGTCACAAACTAATAGCAACCTGGTCCTTTATATTGAAAGTTTATTTAGACATTGTATGTTGGACAATTGAACCGTGCCCTTTCCTTGGACTATCAATGTACCGTCATAAGATTTTAACCTGATAAACCACTGCCGTTTTGGCTGGCCTCTCATTCTTTCATGAATTTTCTCAAAACAGAAAAAAATACATACATAAAATGCTGTCTTGTGGATGCCTTTCATTTCCCCTTCTTTTTAAATTTCTCTTCTCAAAGACACGTAGCACAAGTGAATATACTGAGCACATATTAAAGAGCTTCAGGGTCATGTTAGCTATCATATGTTGTGTTTGTATGAATGTGTATCGTGTGTGTGTGTGTGTGTGTGTGTGTGTGTGTGTGTGTGTATGTGTGTGTTCTCAGCAGTCTATGGAGTAGATTGATTGCCATTTTGTTTGTTTTTTTATTTTGTTTAATATTTTCTCTGTTTTTTTGTCGTATGTGTGAGTCATCTCTGATGTTTATCTAAACTGTATATGTATGAAAAACTGACCAAAACCAATTAGCATGCCCTTGAAATGTAGAACGGTATATAGCAAAATGCAATGTCCTGAGGTATCCTGAGTATCATATCAATATTTTAAACTCAAATTATTCTTTGGTGCATACATTCATTTGGCATCAATTTTATATTAATATCTGATTGTTTTCATTTCCCCCCAAAAAAGGTATTATCTCTAAATCAATATGCATCTATAGATATTATCAATCAATACTAATAATCCTAATTATATGTTTTTCATATAATAATGCTAACAGCACGTCATTTGTGCGGGAGGTGTTGCTTTTCCACATTACACTTGTACCTAAGGTGTTTATAGGTGTGTTATACCGCGATGACAAGTAATGACGTCGTGAAACCCTGCTCATACACACATCTTGGACTGAGATTGAAGGAGCACAGAGAAACTTTCCACCTTCAGCAGGTGGAAGTCAAACAGCTTTTTGATGTCAAACTCTTCACAGACATTATTCTCTCCCCACATTGAAGCTCAAACCAAACCACATTTTTGAGGGGAGGGGGACTTTAATCACAGTGCAACAAACTCAGCTGTAACACAGTCGTGTCATTTTTTCCAACTGCTTTCTCAGTTGTTGGCACCTGGCATCAATCATTGCACAGTTATTAAATTTAATCCATTAAATTTGAACATAACATAATACTGTGATATTGATGTACTGGTATAGAGAGTGGTGGAGGGATGAGATATTTTTGTTGGCTTACCCAGGACTGAGCATCACCCTGGTTCCCTTCACAAAAAAGCTTATGGGATTTCTGAATTGGATTTTTGAATATCATCGAAAATAATCTCTGCGACAAACAACAACTGCGACAAGTTCATGATCTGACACATTTTGTTCATCAATATAATCTTCAAAGATGAACACCACTTTGTGATTTTGGAAGCTCAACTTAAGTCAGCAGCATTAAAAAGCTAATGTTAGCCTGTAAACAGACGACATCACGTGACGTAAACGTCACCTCCACTAAGCGTCTTACTACACAATTACTATACACATTTTCTGTAAACTGACCAAGTTGTTAAGTTAGGGTTAGAATAGTTTGTTACTAAAGTCAGCCTGTAAAGACGGACTAGTGAGTAGATAAGTCTCTGTGTTGACGTTTCATGTTCCAGACAACTTCTGTAGTCTCATTTAGACACTTATTGGCAACCACAGTTTTTAAGACACGGAAAAGATTTATCATTCAATAGTGGGACATTTAATGATGTGTTTAATGTTGGAGAACAAAACTTTTAAATATCTTTAGCCTGTGGTAACCGACCTTATTTCAGGCATTTCACTGAAAACCAAGTAAACAAACTCACAGACTTTGACTAGATAGAACCGGAAGTGCTCAAATGTTAACTGGTTTCCGGGTTTTAGGACTACACTCTATATAGACTGTATTTGATTTCCTCTGTCAATGCCATCAATGTACTAATAGTACACTTGTAGCTGTTGAGGTATCCTACAGCAGAACAAAGCAGACAGCAGAGAGGAAGGAAGAGGAGGTGATACAAGCTGCACCCAGAAACCACAGATGAACAAACCATGTGTGTGTGCATGTGCAAATTTGCTTTGCTTTGCATTGAGGAGGTGGGGATAATAGTCATTGTTGCCATAACCTCATTGGTGTTGACCTTTTCCCTGGAAATTTATATGAAAGTTATTCAAATCAAAACATTCAACCACCTGTGAAGCTCAGTACAGCTTAAAATCACCTTGATGTTTCAGTGCAAAGAGACGGTGTGTCAAACAAAAACTTAATTTTTCCATCATTTCAAAACCCAACCCTGAGTGTGAGGAGCCGCAGGTTATACAAGCAGACAGACACAGAGGTGGGCGGACACAAATCTGGAGGCGCAGTAAATTGAAGCGGGACGCTCCCTGTGGCTTACAAATAACTGAAGGGTGAAGGAATTAAAATTGTTCCACCCGGTTGTCTTCTGTAGAACAGAAAGCCTTTAAATCAGAAAAAATATCAGCATGACGTATCGCATGACGTTAGCCGAGTATTACTATTTTTTTGTTGCCTTAATTGGTTTGAAAAAAAAAAAAGGACAAAGGAGTCGTACTTCTTACGGAAACTGAAGTTGCTATTGAAAGCATCCTTCCTGGAAACATCACAAACTGACACGGTTCATCACGGCCCAGGACAGGAAGGCTCTACAGCAGCTGATTGAAACCACCAGAACATCACTGTTACCATCTACAGAGCATCAGTGACATCAGTGAAGTGAGATGTCTGCACAGAGCCCAAAGATACTAAAAGACAACACCCACCCAGCTACAGTCTGTTCACCCTGCTGCCACCTGACAACATCTACAGAAGTATCTGCTGCTGTACCACAAGACTACAGAGCAACTTCTTTCCTCGGACTGTGACACTCCTGAACTAAACACTCCACTATTTAAAATGTATTTAATTTTCATTTTTTGCATAAAAGGACTACGATTACATTTTTGGTATAGAATGCTTTGTTGTAGAATGACAAATCAATGAGCCTTGAGCTCATTTGAGCCACCATTTGAAAGGATAGGCCACAGTGCCAGAACATGGAGAAGAGAGAGGGGATGAATGCAGCAAAGGGGGCCCTTTGGAACTGTTGGAACTGAACTCATGCCACTGTGGCATTGACACAGTCAACATGGAGCACATACTCTACCAGGTGAGCTGCTGAGGGCACCCTGTCGGCCAGCTGATTTTGTCACCAGCAGGCCTAGCTCCATATGGCCCGCACACTAAACCCCTTCTCATTGGAAATATATGTAAAATGATCCTGAAACGCCTATCCCAGTCTATCCCAATGTAAATTCAAAGCTGTTGTTGAACCATTTGGAGTACAGATATGGTTTTGGCATTAAAGTATAGGTGTTTGGACATACTGAATTATTTGGGTGAAACTGTACATAACCTGTAACTGCCCCTATTAGCTGGAAAACACAGTGGGTCCACATCATATAGTCTTTTATGGTCCAAGTTCAAATTAACTTACAATATAATTAAAATGGATGTTTATCATGTACAAATATCCAGGCGCCTGAGTTAAAAATGCCATTTTATGATATATTCATTATATTATTTAATTATAGTTCTTTATTTTGTTATTTACACTAACTTTGTGCAAATAAAACTGTCAAAAACAAGAGCTTCTATGGAAAAACAGTCGATTCCAAGAGCAAAACGTATAAAACGACACAAACTTGCATAACTTCCAAGTTAAGCGCTTTAAAAACTGATATAAACTATATATTACTGGATTTAAAACCTCATTGGGTACATGATGCATTTATCATTTGAAGGCTAGAGTGTAAGTGACTGTAAGTGGTAAGGAGGGAAAAGACAGAGGACAGAGTTGGGTTACATTTCTACGGATTTAGACTCCAGGGCCAGGATAGAAGCTCATATATGCTCAAATGAGCTGCGAATGAAACAGATGCCATCTCAGGTTCTCGTGTGTTGTGGACTAAATGTGTTACTTAAATTGATCTACTGGGCATTTGTGAATAAGAGAAGACAGTTTTTGTTTGAGTTTGACGCACTTCTGAAACACCAAGACAAGCCTATGCATTTACATCTTGAAATGGTTTTCCCTGATAGAATCATGAGAATCTAAGCGTTCTAACAATGTATGGCATGACTATACCCTTAAACCAGCTATGTTTGTAAAGTATGGCGAACGAGATGGACGGCCTGCCCATAGTAACTGGTATAACAGAGATGAAAATCGTATCTCTTATGTATCATGTAAAGAGCTACTTTACAGTTAACTTGTAGGGAAATAATTGCCACAATGACCTTATGTAATAATTTCCCAGTCTGGGATCATTAAAGTAATTCTATGCTATGTAGTTACAAGGTTCAAGTCGGTTGCACTTTTGGGCACAGCCACTGACGTGACGCAACACAAGTTTCTTCAAAGTGGTGCAGAGCTGCAGAGGGTGTGGACAGTGATTGCATCAACCAATAGATGGCAGCAGAGCAGGATTTTTACATTTGATCCCTGAAAATGTAAGGATTTGGCTGAAGAATAAGACTCACAAATCACAAATCTTTTGAGAGAAATGCATTCATTTTCAGTTAGTGTTGTAAGTATTGTCAATGCTAATGTTGTGGAGTTACTCTTCTTTGGCTCAGATCCAGCATGCATCTGCAAAGAAACTAATTTAAGTTATGCAATAAATGTGATATAGTAAAAATTACAATATTTGCCTCCAATATGTGGTGGAGTGGATGTATAAAGTAGCAGAAAATGGAAATATTTAAAGAAAGTGCAGTTCCTTAAAATTGTTACGTACCGTACTTAAAGTGAAACTCTCGCCAAAAAGCAACCAAGGCTTTATTTGTGATTGAATATGAGTCAAACCTTCGTGTAAAAGCATAATTACGACGAAAGAGGCACTTTTAAGATTTACCGTGGTTTCGTTTTCGGGCAAGCTAATTTTCAATGGAGTGCAGGGGCACTCTTATGCTAGCATCAAAATCGCTATTTTTAAAACACTAAGAAGGCTCGACACAACATGAAACTTTGCTCGTAGTATCACCAGGGTCTCTACACATGAACACGAGCATTGAGACCATTGTTTGTGTTTGCAGGAGCAGTCCACCATTACTCTCCTGCCTGTTAGGTCGCACTCTGGGATTGACACTTTTTGTCTGCCATGACGGCGACGCGCCTGAGATTCAGCTCCTACAGTGAGTCGTTCAAAAACCTTCTTTTTAGTAAACTCTGTGTACACAATGTTCTCAATGCTCGTGTTCATGTGTAGAGACCCTGGTGATACTACGAGCAAAGTTTCATGTTGTGTCGAGCCTTCTTACTGTTTTAAAAATAGTGATTTTGATGCTAGCATAAGAGTGCCCCCTGCACTCCATTGAAAACTAGCTTGCCCGAAAACGAAACTACAGTAAATCTTAAAAGTGCCTCTTTCATCGTAATTATGCTTTTACACGAAGATTTGACTCATATTCAATCGCAAATAAAGCCTAGGTTGCTTTTTGGCGAAAGTCTCACTTTAAGTGAATTCGCTTAGTTACATTCCATCACTGGCGGTATACATACAATTGGGGCATACTCCTGGGTCATAACATTACACCTTGTCTGTGTTGCAAAATGTATCCCTTTGTTTAAACCCTTGTTTAAAAAATGACAATAAATGTAGCTTGTACCTTGATGTGTGTGCAGTGCTGTCTGCAACATAATCCTTCACTTGCCAAAATTGGACAAGGTGCTTTGGAGTATTGTTTTTACTTTCTTACACACTGCAAATTATTTGGTTCTTGCCAAGAAAAAAAAACTTAGAAGTGTTAGATAATTTGTCTTGTTTTAAGAGTTAATTTCTTATTTTAAGAGTTCAACTTTACACTATAATTTTATATCAAGCAAACCTTTCTTTCTTTCTTTTTTGTCTCAAATAGGCAGGAAATCTTAAAATAAGGTAAATAGCTGTTAAAATAAGATATATTACATCTCTCCCCCAAAGTCTCATCAAAATAAATCTTGTTTTAAGATTCAGTGACAAACTCAACTTGCTTGATTCAAGAGATGATGACCAATGTTTGTTCACAAAACTGGCACAGGAAACACAAAACAGGAAGCAGGCAAACTGGGTCACCCAATACATGATACACCAAACTAACACTGGCCAAAAACTCCGTTGCTGACACTGTTGATGATGATAGCAGGCCAGGTGTGGCTAACGTGAGCTCCACTAACAGCTTCACAAAAACTCGTGACACAGACGGAACTGAATACAATGATAGACAGGTATGTTGTTGAGAACATGCTCCTGTTATCAACAGTTGACTCAGACTCCTTCAGAGCCTCATTGGCAAAATATCGGGGAGAGCAGGTGACGGTCCGCCATGTAGAAATACATTTTCTAAATACATATGTAGATGCCGAGTACGCTAAAATGACTGCCGAGCTCAAAAGGGGGAAGAAATAAAAGTAACGCAATAGTTACTTTTCCTGGTAACTAATTACTTTTATAGTGGAGTAATTCTGTTACTAACTGTTAATTTTTGGGATAAGTAACTATAACTAATTATTTTTTAAAAGTAGCGTGCCAACACTGCTTATAAGTCATTCGGGTTGTGATTTCTGTAAGATGTATAAAAATAAGGACAGGCTTTAGGTTTTATGGTTCAGTTTTAAGATGAAGTTAAACTTGTTTCAAGATAAACCTGCTTGGATTAAGACAGAGCTTAGACATTCTTCGCTAACACTATAGTATTTTTCTCTAAATTTAATATTTTTCTCAACTAATCTTCAGTTTAATTTGCTAAAGGTAAGAAAAACTTTGTTTGTAATTGCTTATATTTAGTATATTTCACTTATTTTGAGGCTGTAAAAAGTTACTTTTTAAGTAATCTCATCTTAAAACCAGCATTTTATGCTTATTTTTATGCTTATACTTAGTATATTTCACTTAATTTAGCGTTGTAAAAAGTTAAATTTTAAGTAATCTCATCTTAAAACCAGCATGTTTGGCTTATTTTAAGCCTTCCAAATACCTCTGTAGACATTCTTATTTCTAGATTTAACAATCTTAATTTAAGAAATCTTGTCAAGTGAAATTATCTTGCTGCATGGACAGATAATTTCACTTGTTTTGAGTACCTTTTCCCTCAGATTTAGTGTTTTTATCTTGTTTTTAGACCCCCCTTTTTTGCAGTGCATCATTGTGTTTTATTTTCCTTTCTCTGGAAAGAATAAAAATAACAACACCCCCATTACAGAGAAAGAGTTGTGTCTCAAAGTTCATCCTCCTACCCAACACCTGTATCAAATGTGTTATTTTTTTAAGGCAACAGTTAAAAAAGAGTTAATGGTGTTTGCACAATGACTAATTTAAAGGAAAAAAAACACATCATCCGGCTCAGAATGCTTTTCTCGAAATATGGTGTGATGGTAAACGTTAAACGATATTGTGGTTTGTAACCCCCCTCACCCACTCTCTCCTTCTCCTTCTCTGTATGCATGTGTGTGTTTTCAACGTGAGACTGTATTTGTATGATTTGCATGCATATTTCTTATGTACATTAATATGTTGGCATGCATGCATGTTTGTTTGTACATGTATATAGACATGTAAATGCATTTCTTTGTCTTTGTGTGTGTGTGTGTGTGTGTGTGTGTGTGTGTGTGTGTGTGTGTGTGTGTGTGTGTGTTTGTTTGCAGGCTTACCTGTAACCAAGTGTGTGGGTGTGTGGGTGTGTGTGTTTGTGTTTGTGTTTGTGTGTGTGTGTGTGTGTGTGTGTGTGTGTGTGTGTGTGTGTGTGTGTGTGTGTTCAGGTTTCTGCCATGGTTTCACAGCTTCACACAGGAAGTACCCCTACCAGACTGACAGAAGTGACACTTTCATCTCACAGCTCCGTAATGTTGAACAGAGATGGGTTTTAGTTTGTCCGGCTACCTTTATACAGAGGGGACAGTTTCTACCTTATTGCACCTTTGCGAGAAAAGAAGAAAACCTCCCTCCGGGTAGACCACTGTCAAACACTGATAATCAATAGCAACCGAGCAGGAGGACAAGATGAGCGTGGGGGTCCTGGTGATGATGATGGCATGTTTGAGTGATGGACAGGTCACAGGATGTTCAGGTAAGATTGCATATCATTGGTGAAATTGCTTCTGAATTAAGACTCTGAAAAGTGAAACTGCTGAGACGAAGATTTTTAACTTCAAAACTTTCAGAATGACTACAAGGGCTGTCATGTGTCCCGCTCAGCAATCTGCAGTCACATCAACATACTGGGAAAAAGGAGCTGGTGAAATAAATCCCAGCGATTTAATCATTTCTCCGTTCGCTTCAGTAATACGGAGTGGATCCTTTCAAAGATCTGCAGTTCATAAACCTCAGAAACAGAGAATAATACAATTTAAAGTGATAATGCTTTTAATAGTTTAGGGAATTATTTAAAGCAATAATTTAATTCCTCCTCATTGCAAAAAAAGAAACACGGAACAAACTCTCTACACTCCACAGTTCATGATAATCGTGAAACTATACAGTAGAAAGCTGCGGCTGACTATAACCTCAACTACTTCCGAGCAGTATCAATAAATACTGCTCAGGCAGTTACAGAAAACTTACCACACACACCGAAGTAACACCTTTATTAGAAATCAGAGGCAGTTCCGTCAGCATGGCTTTCCTTTACAATGATAACATATTTTTGTGAATATCTCTCTCTCTATGTGGTGACAGCAAGCGAATTGGGGTGCTCAAGGAGACCTGCAGATCAGACTGTGTCTCCAGCCTCACTTCCCTGCTTTCAACTCAGCACAAAGAGCCATTTTGACTGACAAACATCACCACAGGAGCAGCATAGTTTCAGTTCTGCTCCCATACAAACGTCACGCAACCATGAGCTGCAGTCACTCTACTGTGCTACTTTGTATTATTTGGGGACCAAGAAAACTGGGTCCCCAATTGGAACTTAGGTGACAGTCTTATGAAGTGACGCCTCCTCTTCTCCCATTAGAATGACTTAGATTGGCAGGGCCGGTTAAGTAAACTCGACACACAACGATGACAAATGAGAAAATGAAAAATGCATGTTAGAAAAAACACTGTGGAAGTGTTTTTCTAACATGCTCCAACCACTTTGTTGAAATGTGCATCCCAATTGCACCCTTATGGTAGATAAAACATGATAAAGTGCTCTATATAGGGTGTCTAATTGACAGAATGTCATAAAGTGTCCTCTTGGATCTGGATTTTCTTCGCGCCTAGACCTTGTGCCCATTTTATTTTTTTTCGCCCTTTCCCCTAAAAAATCTTGAGTCTGCCGCTGCATTTCATCTTTAGCTCCAGATAAAGTGGTTTATATAATCTTGCTAAGTTCTTGCTTCGTTGGACTGTGTCTGCAATGTTTCCAGACATTAGAAAGTTACAAATCAGAATGGCAAAACTTGAAAATATGATGAAACTAGAATTCATATTTTAATGGGCAATTTGCAAAATATGGCCAGAATTTTGGTTAAAAAAGTGAACAAACACGAAAAACAGAATGTGAAGACACAACAGTGCTGGTGTTATGTCAAAGACGTCTCTGTATGCTGTAGCAATGTCTATTGACATTAGCGTGCTAACCAGCTAGCCCTGGTCTCGTAAAATAACTTTGTACTACAAGAGGTGAGAGTCTGATCCTTGACTTACTATTAACTCAAAATCAGTGACTATAGTACAGCTGAAGAACACGACATGTAGGAAATAGTTGTTGCAGTTGTTATATACAATGGACAGTGCTGAGCTTTTTGATTTCTTCAGTATATTTAAAATACATCTATGTGCTTCTTTTCTGTCTGTCAGTTGGGGATATTATCGTGGTGTCAAATCACAGTAAGGCATCCATCTCCTGTCCATCTATCAAGGCCAGCAGCTCAGAGATCAAGTACCTGCTGTCCTTCAATGACAGGAACATCAATAAAATACACCTGAATAAGGTCAGGCACTTAGTCAGTGTGTGTGTGTGTGTGTGTGTGTGTGTGTGTGTGTGCGTGTGTGCGTGTGTGTGTGCTGATACACGTCTGTATTCTGGACTTTTTATAACCTTTCACAGATCTTTTATTGTATCATTCCAGTTTCATGTATAATGTCCTCAGTTTTATGTGTCATGTCATGTTAATGGGGTTTCGGCAGATGTGAAACGGATCATCAGACTTTCTCAGCCACTGCTACTACTAACACATCACATTTTATTACTGTGCATTTTGGATAGATTGTCTGATAAATTTCTTTTACCAAAGCAAATTTAACTCAGCTTTAGTGACAACTTAAAAGACACGTGCTGAACCCTGACAAACAGAAGGAAGCCACATTATCTCACCTCTGCTCCAGGACTGCAATGCACTACCATTTTATGCGAGTTGGGGTTAGCTGTACAGATCGTAAATCCCCCTGAGGGCAAATCTGTGAACATCAAGTTGCATGGCCTACAGAAACTCTTGCAGGCACTTGAACGCACTGGTCCTCGTGAATTACGAGCTTTATCTCTGACTACGAGTTGCATTGTGGGTAACATAGGCTCCAGGTTTTAAAAGAGGAAGAAGAATGTGTGAAATGGAAAAAAAATTATTAATAATGACATAAAATCCCTGGCTCCTGCTTTATCGATTTTGACGTGGTTGTAAACAAGGTTAAAGACGAATTTGAATAATAGTATTATTTGTTTTCAAATCTTCTATAGATATCATGATAATATTGCCATCGTGAATATGTTTGGCCCTAATGATTACGGAGAGAAAAATCTGATAAAGTGAGAGCCTTTCCCACAATGCACCATAGCCACTGAGTGATATCACTGGCGCTAATTCGTCAGCTTACAAGCTGCTTTCTCTGGAGCCACTAAAGGCTTTATACTACTACCTTTTTCAGGTATGTAGTTAGAATTCCCCAACACCTTAAAGCACACTTTGATATGTAAAACCGGTGGAGTTACCCTTTAAAGTTAACACTGCAGCTTGCAAGCACACGATGCCAACAGTGGCAGTGTTTCTTATGAATAGTAACTGTGTTCATTTAAAACATTCTACAGCATCAGCCCTGAAGTCCCTATTCTTTGTCTCTGACCTTTTCATTCCACCCTTTCCCTTTGTTCTGTTCATGTGAATTTTCAATGCATATTCTGCTCTTTCTGTCTTGTTTATATTTGATTATTTCCTGCTTGACCTCTGATATTACATGCATAGACAGATCTGCTTTAACAGTGGACGGAGGTGACGATGGTCAGTACCACTTCCTGCACCTGCCTTACAACATACTTACAACTAACCCTAACCCTTACAACATACTGTAGGTAGGTAGCCTATTGACACAACCCTAACCCTAACCCCAAAAGGATGATCTCTGCAAAATCAAATGTGCTGCAGCTTACCTTGCAAGGCAGCTGAATTCGCAAAATCACGTGATCGTGTGAGGTTAACCCTTAACCCTGACAATTTTCCAGGTTTCATGCTCTGTGCTTGTTGCGCAACACACAGTGGTGGAAATAATCAGCATCCTTTGAAGAACTACTGGCAACTACAGGTGTGGTTTAGATGCGACGGCCAGCTTGAGAAGCTCATTTGAAAACAACAATGGAGGCTCCACAAGAGGTTAGCATAGCTGCTGTAGCATTAGTCATATCCGAACTGGAGAGTTTTTTTTCGGTTAAAGAGGAGCAAAGAACGACATTGTTTGACTCAAGGGAAAGGATTTTTTCATTTTTCTCTTGACTGACTTAAGCACTGGCAACTGGCTATAATGGTGGGTGCACTCCTACTGCTGATCTGATTGGTTGAAATTATCTGGTGAAAGACAGTGATGGTTTGCCCAATCACCTGCCAAGTGCCTGCCCTTTTCCAAACAGCCTAGGCCACAGACAGCACGTCAAATATTTTATTCCCCACACTTTCAGTGGGCTGGCCCATCCGCCATTTGCCAGAATTGCCAGAAGTGTCCGAAGTTTGCAGCAGGGATGAGGACATGTTCTCATGATGTGGTCAAAACACCCTGACCTCACACTTTGGTGTGGTTACAGGGATCAACAGATGCATCGAATCACAAATTGTGCACACGGTGTCTGCAATTAATGTCCCTCCATATAATTGACTCTCTTCCTCTCTCTCCTCCTTTACTTAGCAGTCGGCCTCTGCAGAGGATTTGTTCTCCGTTCAGTTTGAAGTCACAGTCCGCAATAGTGGCATGTACATCTGCGAGAGTCATATGATTTATCCTCCACCGTTCGCAGAGGAGTGTCTCTCCACTGAAGTCAGAGTGGCAGGTAAAATTCAAGACCAACAACTCACATAAACTCAGTTATTTTACATTCTGTGATATTGATCCATACAGTATGTGATTTATTAAAGTACAATGAATTGTGTTCTATTTAATTCATAGAACAGCCAACAATCACTGACAACATCCCTGTAGCCAATCAGAGCTGTCCAGTCAGGTCTCCATTCATCCCAGACATGGTGTTGTGGGCGGGATGTGGTGTTTTATTCATCTACAGCCTGTCAATCACCTGTGTTACCATTGTTTTGTGGGTAAGAAAAAAAAAACATGGATTGACTTCATGTATTCTCCTTTATTGCACAAATTATGTAAACTACCTGCAACTATAAGTGAAGCGTCATAGTCCTGAGTTTCATGGAGTTTTAAGGAATTTCCTGTTTTTTGTTTAAAGTCTCTCCCTATGAGTCATGTTTTACCTCTCACTTCCTGTCTTAACCTGTGTTTTATTTGCTGATTAGCCCCTGTAAGTCTGTGCTTTTCCTTCACTCTTGGTTCGTCTGCATTTCTGTATCTGTTCCCCAGTCTTCCTGTGTGCTCTGTGTTCCTGCACTGCAAATTATTTGGTTCTTACCAAGAAAAAAAAAACTTAGATTTAGAAGTCTTAGATAATTTGTCTTGTTTTAAGAGTTAATTTCTTATTATATATATATATATATATATATATATATATATATATATATATATATATATATATATATATATATATATATATATATACATATATGATGACAGATGATGACCAATGCTTGTTCACAAAACTGGCACAGGAAACACAAAACAGGAAACTGGCAAACCGGGTCACCCAATACATGATACACCCATACATACTTATTGCTCCTCCATATTAATGTCTGTGGGCAATAATGTCACAAAGACTATATTTTATTGGAACAAAGGTATTGTCTTTAAAACTAACTGGAAAACAGTAAATGCAGTCAATTAGTTCTTTTACAAATTCTGTAACATTGGGAACTGCCACCTCATATGCCAGCAACTATGGACTCAGATTCAATGTTTCATAACGCTGGTACTCAAAAACGACTAAAGAGGAATCTATCACAAAGATATCTTTTATCAGTCCGAAATGTTGAACGCTCTTATAAGTCATTTTGGTTGTGATTTCAGTAAGAAGTATATTCTAAAAATAAGGACAGGCTTTAGGTTTTAAGGTTTAGTTTTAAGATGAAGTAAGCCTTGTTTCAAGATAAACCTGCTTGGATTAAGACAGAGCTTAGACATTCTTCACTAATACTATAGTATTTTTCTCTAAATTTAATATTTTTCTTAACTAATCTTCAGTTTAATTTGCTAAAGGTAAGAAAGACTTTGTAATTGCTTATATTTAGTATATTTCACTTATTTTGAGGCTATAAAAATTTAAATTTCAAGTAATCTCATCTTAAAACCAGCATGTTTGGCTTATTTTAAGCCTTCCAAATACCTCTGCAGACATTCTTATTTCTAGATTTAACAATCTTAATTTAAGAAATCTTGTCAAGTGAAATTATCTTGCTGCATGGACAGATAATTTCACTTGTTTTGAGTACATTTTCCCTCAGATTTAGTGTTTTTATCTTGTTTTTAGACCCCCCTTTTTTGCAGTGTGCCTTGTTCCCCTGTGGCTTTCCTGTTTGTCCTTAGTTTTTGTAGTACTCTTTAGTTTTTATTGAATTGTCTTTTGCCTGCCTTTTTGGATATTTTGGATTTCGGGTATGTTATTAGAGCTCGCTGTTTGTTTTTTCTACCTGCTTACCTCTATGTCTTTGACGTTTGGATCCTATATTGATAAACTCCAACATAAAATGCTTTTCTCTTTCTCTCTTGTATTCCTCAGAGGAAGCTGAAGACAGATGAGGAGGATACATGTGTGTATGTTAACACCAGACCAGGAGAGATCAGGAAACCCTCCAAAGTTTAACAGCTTACAGCAATTATAAAGAAATATGACGGCTACTGATATTAAAAATGTGCTATGAATGTGGTCTATGAAAAACTGGTAGTTGGTACACTGCAAATTATTTGGTTCTTACCAAGAAAGAAAACTTAGATTTAGAAGTGTTAGATAATTTGTCTTGTTTTAAGAGTTAATTTCTTATTTTAAGTGTTCAACTTTACACTATAATTTTATATCAAGCAAACCTTATCTTTTTTGTCTCAAATAGGCAGGAAATCTTAAAACGAGGTAAATAACTGTTAAAATAAGATATATTACATCTCTCCCCCAAAGTCTCATCAAAATAAATCTTGTTTTAAGATTCAGTAACAAACTCAGCTTGCTTGATTCAAGAGTCACACAAAAAGCATCTGAAAAAGCAGAGTTTATTGCTCTGACTTCAAGCAGATGATGACCAATATTTGTTCACCAAACTGGCACAGGAAACAGGCAAGCTGGGTCACCCAATACATGATACACCAAAATAACATTGGCCAAAAACTCCGTTGCTGACGCTGTTGATGATGACAGCAGGCCAGGTGTGGCTAACGTGAGCTCCACTAACAGCTTCACAAAAACTTGTGACACAGACTGAACTGAATACAATGATAGACAGGTATGTTGTTGAGAACTTGCTCCCGTTATCAACAGTTGACTCAGACTCCTTCAGAGCCTCACTGGCAAAATATCGGGGAGAGCAGGTGACGGTCCACCATGTAGAAATACATTTTCTAAATACATATGTAGATGCCGAGTACGCTAAAATGACTGCCGAGCTCAAAAGGGGGAAGAAATAAAAGTAACGCAATAGTTACTTTTCCTGGTAACTATTATCATTTATAGTGGAGTAATTCTGTTACTAACTCAGATACTTTTGGGGATAAGTAACTATAACTAATTACTTTTTAAAAGTAATGTACCAACACTGCTTATAAGTCATTCTGGTTGTGATTTCTGTAAGATGTATAAAAAGACAGGCTTTAGGTTTTAAGGTTTAGTTTTAAGATGAAGTAAGCCTTGTTTCAAGATAAACCTGCTTGGATTAAGACAGAGCTTAGACAGTCTTCACTAATACTATAGTATTTTTCTCTAAATTTAATATTTTTCTTAACTAATCTTCAGTTTAATTTGCTAACGGTAAGAAAGACTTTGTTTGTAATTGCTTATATTTAGTATATTTCACTTATTTCGAGGCTGTGAAAAGTTCCTTTTTAATTAATCCCATCTTAAAACCAGCATTTTATGCTTATATTTAGTATATTTCACTTATTTTGAGGCTATAAAAAGTTAAATTTCAAGTAATCTCATCTTAAAACCAGCATGTCTGGCTTATTTTAAGCCTTCTTAATACCTGTAGACATTCTTATTTCTAGATTTAACAATCTTAATTTAAGAAATCTTGTCAAGTGAATTTATCTTGCTGCATGGACAGAAAATTTCACTTGTTTTGAGTGCATTTTCTCTCAGATTTAGTGTTTTTATCTTGTTTTTAGACCCCCCTTTTTTGTAGTGTAGTTGAAGAATAGTTAGAGAGCTTGTGATGATTGTAATAATTAATCATACTGGAACTAAATAGTTCCAGCGAAACTGTCTGATCGCTGTGGTAATTGTGCTGCAGTCTGTATGTAATTGAAATTTCTTATTCAAAGAGTAGTCTTTCAGAAAACAATAGGCCGGGAACGAAAGGGCAGGCAAAGTAGACTCCAAGAAAAACTAAAGAGGAATACAAAAACTGAAGACAAACCAATAAGCCACAGGGGAAGGCAGCAGGAACACACAGGAGGACAGGGGAACAGACACAAGACTGCTCATTCTCTGAACACCACAGGATGGCGCCTGCAGCACACAAGCTGCAGGAAGTAGCTGACACTGTCCCTCTGAACACAAGCATCATCTATCATCACATGAGTCAACTCTGTACTTCACACTGTGGCCAACAGCACACATGGAAGATCTTGATGCAGGGACAGTGACACGGTCAGCAGCCAGCTAGTCTTGTTCTTAAACATACCTTCAGATTAGGTTTACAGTGAGTGAGATGCATGAAGTGTTATTGACTTTGAAGCTTGCTGGCATAATGTTAGCTTTCTGGCTAGTAGCTGAGCCAAAGGGTACTATAAGCAGAGCAGACTAGTTTATCTCTTGTTGAAGTCGTAGCTAAGGGTCATCCTATTTAGTGGAGAAGTGAACAATGTTTCTATCACATTGTTCCAGGCACTAGCCACACCCTCAGGTGTTGCCAGGGAAGTTAGTGCTTGTGAAAAACTTTACTTTGAATGCAAAACATGTAAAAATATACATTAAAGGTATTTTGTTTTTTTTTCAATTCTAATTTTTTTCAATGGTGATAGGTGATATTTACTCCGTGTATGTTTTAATTTTACTTAGTTTTTAAATCAAAAAGTGATAAATACACAAAAAATATGCATCACAAATAGGGTTAAATAAGGAGGTACACTAAAAAGAAATCCTACTATAAGTCAGTATCATGTCAAGGAAAGGTAAGTATAGTCACTTAAACAGAATCTGTAATAACTGTGCAATACAATAGCAAAAAGTGATTTGTAAAGGGGTACTTCAAAAATCTACAAAGTGACCAGAATGGCTATATCTGTATATGTCGGATACAATTGCTAGACAATGCACCATTACCTATCACTGAAATTTATATGTAGATATGTAGCTGTTTATAATATTTGTGAGAAATACATTTTGTCAGTGTAAAAAGGAATTTTTGAAGTGTGTTTTGAAACAAAGCTATTGAGTTAGTGTTCTCTGGAATAGGGAAATGAACATCAATATCAATCCTTCCTTTTTTTTTTTTTTTTTTACACCTGCTCATTCTGTTTGGGTCGCATTCAGCTAGAGCCAGTCACAGCTCAGTTGCCCTGAACATAGTGTGTCAAAGGGCTGACAAACGTAGGTAAACATCAGTTTACACATCAGTTTAAAACAAAATCTGATCAGTTGATGTTTGTGCTTTCAGTGAGCTGAAGTGTGTTTTTCCAGAGCTACTTGACCTTTATTTAACGCTGAAATTAATCAGACAAAATTACTAGCAATAATGATGATGTGCTGCCTTATTAAGGTATTTGAATTATCACAATTTTTAACTGAAGATGCAGCTTTTATATTGTGTGTATGCTGTATTATAATTGAAGAATACAAATATAAACATGTTAATCTTAGTATCTTGCTCTCTTTAGTGATGCCAAGCTGTTCTCATTCTTAGGTGACTAAATACTGACATTTTGTCACGACCCGCCACAACAGGCTTACAACTTCAGTGCTAACCCATCTGTGGCAATATTAGGCGCTCAGTGCAAGTCAGGTGATGTATGAAGAGCTATACGGTTCATGTAGGAAGAAGTTGGAGGTAGGTGATGGCTCAAACACAAGACTCTCTGTTTTGCTGTCCATGTCTTTGGCTTACTAGCTAATCTCACAGCACTGCTGCATATTATGAGCTCTGTCAACAGAAAACAGTGTTTTAAAAGAAATACAACCACATTATATTACCTAACTTAAGCTCCATCCTTCAAAATAATATATAGAATATTATCTATTCATATATATATGCAAGCAGTGCTGTGTAATTGATCAGACTGATGTGTCTAATTAGTACAAAGATGTACTTATCCTAGCAACAGATGCAGAAGGTGAGCAAATCAACTCTGAACTATATTAATAATTTGGCTTCTGTAGAACAGAGGCTATGCGTCTGAAAATTGATTCCCTCATCCCCTGCACATCACTTACTGTATGCAACATAACTTTGGGCGGCTGTGGCTTAGCGGGTAGAGCCAGCATCTTGTTATGGGAAGGTTGCTGGTTTGATCCCCCTGGCCTGCATGTTGAAGTGTCCTTGGGCAAGATACTGAACCCTAAACTGCTCCTGATGTGCTCGTCGGCACCTTGCATGGCAGTCACCACCATCAGTATATGAATTATGTATGAATTACTGTAAGTCGCTTTGGACAAAAGCATCTGATAAATGTAAATGCAACTTGATGATGATGAACTAATGTACTAATTTTAACCCAAACCAATATGTTTTCCTTGACCTAACCAGGTAGTTTTATGGCTTAAACCTAACCAAACTGTGAAAGTTTCACAACAACGTGACAGAACGTCAGTATGGAAACAGATTAAAACAGCTTTGCTAACTGTAAAGCATTCACTGTACCTTTCTAAGTTTAATCCTTTTAAGGATTCCATAAAAAACATCTTCATTCTTGAGTACTTGCAAAATGGATTTAATTATCTGGTTATCTGGTTACAGTGAGTCATGACTCATTTTCCTTCATGTTTAGTCAAATCACAACTTGAACAGTACAGACGTGTCATGCGGCACTTTACTTAGAAATGATTGTAAGACATTTTGTGGATGATGAAAATGCAGATTGGGTGCAATAATGTGCAAGTTATCACTGTTCAAGAGAACTCTTCTCATGCCTCTGCAGGAAAAGAACGGATGTCAAGCTTGACGCTCAGCACAGACAATAGTATGAATCCAATATTGAGGATCTCTCTTAATATGTTTACTAACTAGATGAGGAAAAGAGGCCAAATGGATCATAAGTAGGAGGAGTGTTTTATATTTCAACAATGCAATGAGACAGTGAAATGCTGGCTGGAAACAGCTCACTACACTTAGACATGTAAAGTACCAGCACATCATGCCAGTCACACGAATAAAATGTTGACATTATGTTTCTGCAAAGCAGGCATTCCATGTGTCATTGGTATGTTATCAATTTCTACAATACGTGTCATGTACATGTATACATGGTTGCAGCCTATGAAAATTGACAGTTTTCATACTGTGTACACTTGTTTATCAAAGGTTTTGAATTCTACTGAATTAGTGTTACTAAAAACATATATTTCAAGTATATATCAGGTGTCAAGTGTGTCAGGACAATTTTGGGACATTTCCCGGCCGTCTTTGTGGCGAAATATAACAGGCAAGTGTCTAAACCTAATCAGATCATAATCACAGTTTTCACAAAATAAAACTTAAAACTGAGCATAGAAAAATGTAGAGTTTCAACATATCTGTGGTTTGCACAAATGGTCCTTGTCAACGCTTATTTTGCCAATTAGGTAGAGCACCTGAACATTTTTCTAGCTGCTATTTAGCACTAAATGCATTTGCCCTCATCACAATTTCCAATTATGTATGGCTTCATGCTTCAAGACATTTTTTCCTGATATGTTTTATATTCAGTTAACAACAACCAAGCATTAACACAGAACAGTGACATGAGAAAAGCGTGTTTTGGCCGTTAGGTTCTTGGTTTTTTTTAATCTGATATTTTGTGGACTGCACTGAGATTAGCTTCATGATGAATTTTCCACATGTACAGATAGACTTACTGACAGCTTCTGATTAAATTTGTGCTTCATACAGAACCATACTGAAAGAATGACAGCAGCAAAAATAAACCACTGTTTTCCGGCTGAGTGAAGACTGTAGTGCTGACTGCAACTTCTGCAAGTCAGCTCTGTGAGAATGGGGCTTAACCCCACAGAGTGTTTCCAGGCAAAACACAGATGTGACGTCAGGATGGCACCAAATATCATAACATCAGCACTTCCACTCTGATCTATCTGAAAACACAGTGACTAGAATTAGCTATTTTCCACTGCATGCAAATGATCATTGTAAGTGTGACGGATGAAAGAGCAAGAATGATTGTAATATTCCAAAGACGATCAGTAATTTAATAACAGAAACTGTTTGATGTGCGGCTTGTGACATACCATCACATTCAAACATGTGAAATAAGTTTTGATTGCGTCACACACACTCAATCTCAACATACAACATATACATTAGAAATGACAGGATTTCTATTTAAAAGCTGTTTAAATGCTTAAAGGTGGTCTAAATGTAGAGAAATAATCCAGCCTGTTTTTGCTCTATCAATAACCTCTTAACGCCTATTGTCGCAAATTCGCCTCAAACCGCTTCTATTCAGAATGCAGCTGAGATAGTGCCTGTTGTTGCTAATTTGCATCATACCCAAATTTATAACTAGTCTATGTGCTACAGTCAAATTAATTATCTCCACTTAATTTAGTCTCTGCTTGAAAGCAAAAACACAAATAATTAATTTTTTAACATAATTGCATATAAATTCAGGCGTCAAGGGGATAAGTGACAGCTGATGTGAACTGACAAATGTGCAGGTAAAAGCTAATCAGCTAACTTCTCATGGCCCTCTCCCAGAGGCCGATGGTATTTTAAGGGGGATCCCAGATGTATCATGCAACATTATTATGGCGTGGTCCCTTTCCTTTCTTTAAAACAACATTAAGTTGCAATTTGCATTTTGTGCCACCACTTCTGGGTGCAACACATCTGTCGTAAATACAGTTCCAGGTTTTTGTGACAATCTGTCAGATGTAATGTAACATTATGTGCTTACCATAAACAAAACTTGACAAGTCATAAATGTGTTATGTCTCTAAAACAGATGTATTGAAGTAAACATGCAGTCAGAGCTTGTACAAGCGTTGCGTAGGCCTACAACTCAGAACAGTAACAGCATGCCAAACAAACATAACCTGAACCAGAGACATCAACACCTGGCTGTACCATGCTACCAGTCGAACCTCAACTTTGCTGACACAGCAAAACATCAAGCAAGTGTAACAACACAAGGCAGGAAACTTCCTAAAATTCTATAATGATCAAATATCCAGATTCATCAAAATCAGTAATAATTGCACTCTACTACAAGTCCCTGTACCATCAAAATGATTGTGAAGCTGTCATTTTCATGTTAAAAATACATAATGTTGTTCCAGGTTTTTATCTGTTTTTATAAATTGTGATTTCAAGTAATAGTTTCTTGCTTGTGACGAGCTGTTACTGACATTTCTCAGCCGGAGTAAGTGACTGTGGCATAGCGTAAGAGTTCTGCTGTACATCACACTCAAAGCATTTTGTAATCACTCTACTACTGTGCAGCTTCTCTCTGCTCATGCTGAGGAAGCATCTCATTCTGCTCCTTTGCACATCTGGTGAATGCTGCCCTTCAGTTGAATATTAGGTCACTGGATAAGACAAGCAGGGATTCATATTGATTCACATTTGCTCTGAGAAATACTGACTACAGCGAAGATGCATCCATCTGAAAGACTCCTGAACCCCCTTACGTACTCAAGAAGAGAGTTGTTTTATCATATATAGATTTATTTGTTCCGACCGCAATATGAAATCATCAGAAGATTACAGATGTGTTGTGGTATAATCACCACCACACTTTGGGAAGATGTGCATTCTCAAAGTTGAACACATGGCGACAAAATACGGGTATTGTATTCACTTACGTGTCTTCTTATATATGCATATTTTCCATTTCATCGCAATCTTGCAACTTTCACAGAGATTCAGTCAGGTGATCACTAACTAAGTATTAACACTGCAAAAGTTTCCACACAAACAAGTTGATATATTTCCTTCCACCTGGTTCCAGGTTGAATAGATTTTTTTTGGAGGTACGTTAATGAAGTAAGGTACATTTTTGCTCCATTCAGAGATAGTATTACAGCACGTGACAATGGATTGTGCTGCTGCAGACACATTCAGAATCAAGAGTGAAGATAAATCCACTTTTTAATCCCAAAAGAAAAAAAACAAACTCTTGTCTCAGCGTTAGGGCTCTGAGGCATCTAAATAGAGCAAGAGAAGAAAACAACACTCAGCACTTTGATTGAAAAACCTTTGTCCAGGTGGAAATGTTCTGGCCATTTTTTTTATTTATATATGTGACTTAATATTATTGATATTAATTTATCAATAAGACTTTATGACACACACATTATTTATAATATGCATTTTGTTTTAAGCTGCTTCTTCTTTTTTTTATAGACTAAACTGTTTTTTTTAAAGTTGCTGAAATTGGTCCTTCTCAGGTTTCCTGCAGAACTGCAGCCAGTTAAACTTGCCGTCTCTCTTTACCGGCAATCATCATCATTTCCTGTGATGGCACAGAGTTTCCATGACAGCTGGGAAACACACCACTATAAAGCTTAGTTCTACTGATTTTGCTGTATTTTGATGAAATTCGTTCTTTGTGAGGGTGTGCGCTCACCACATCTTCGTGAATTCTAAGTGTCTGTGGCTTTTTGTGTAACTGTGAGAGTGAGTATAGGATGTTCCTGGCTCACTGTATGATGGAGTGGACTGTGTTGACAATCCTCAGCCTCTGCCTGCCTGTGTGGTGTGGTGAGTATAAAATACAACTATTTTATACTATCAACTATCAAGTGACAAAAGGTGTACGGTCAACAAGCTATTATCAGATCATTTTGCTTGACAGCTGCAGGCTCATACAACTTAAATGGTGACCTTTGCCTGAAGTTAATCTATTCCAGAACCTCTCAAGCACTCGGTTTTAGATGAGCTGATTTAGATGAAAGCCAAAGCTTGATTCACTCTGAATGGAGTTCATTTCTATAAAAGCTTTCACAAATTATATGTAGAAACTGGGATAATTTTTCATATTAAGTGCTTATAAACTTTTCTGTCTCGTCAAACTGCTTTTCACCCAAACAGTATTGTTCAATCAGTTCAAGATGTCATATTAGAATTTACTGTTGGTCTTTTGGTGGGCATAGTTTTAAACTGTCCTACTATGAAACTGGAACCTGAAAGTACTGCAGTTCACTGCCTCAGAGTTGATACAGACCAGTGATTTAATGCTGTGCAGACTTTTTACTGTAACAAATCCCTAAACTGTCTGCACCTCCCCAGAATTATAACTGCACGTTGTAGCGACGCAGACCGCAATGGCCGCCTTTTGCAGGTTCTGGGAATGGGAGTTGTCACCTGTAGCCTCCCCAATAAACACACTGCACTGTTCGGCTGTTGCAGTCCCTTGTTACTGGTTGGCTGCTGCTCTGCTTAGATTAAACTTCTTCTCCAAAGCCTCTTTCACTGCCAGAGTGTCTCAGGGCAAAAGAGGGTGGACAAGCTGAATGTCTGAGGTGCAGTCTGCCCCCCAAGGAGTAGTGGAGAGGCTGCCCTCCCTGCAGACACTTTAACTGTCTGCTCTGGGAAAAGAGCTGCCTTATATCAGCCTTTAGCCTACATGAACTAATCACTTCATATATATATATATATATATATATATATATATATATATGGTAGCTTGGTAGCTGGTAGCTTTATCAGTTGTCTATATATATATATATATATATATATATATATATATATATATATATATATATATATATATATATATATATATATATAGACAACTGATAAAGCTACCAGGCTACCCAAGGAGTTCCCTCGTTTTGTAGCAAGTGTGTGTGAAACCTTAGATTCACTGTGAGAGCAGGACTTCTGCAGAGCTGCTGTGTGCATTCAAGCCACGTTGTTTCATTCTTATTGTCTATACGTATTAAACACAGAGGAAGTGACCTGTAGGTGTCGGGAGTTTTAGGGTTTCGAAAGTCACTTTTGACAGAGCGAAGAAGTTAAATGAATAACTTCTGCTGTTGAGTAATAAATACAGTATGTGACTACATTTTCAATGTGTAATATCCAATGATCGATTACAATTTTGAAGTAACTGTCAAAACACATTTTTCATTGTGCACCACTCTCTGTGAACTTAAAAGGTGGCTGTGATATCTGCTGCTATCTGGTCTGTTCAGTTGTGTTTGGAAAGGTAACTCTGACTGAGCTGATTCATGCAGTCTGAGGTCTTGTCTGTCTTGTCTTTTGGATTCATTGCATAAGTAGAATGGTGCTCAGAAGAGAGCATACCTCCGCCCAGGCCCAGCACTCCCCTTTTATAATCATTTATAGAAACCTAAATATGATTTTTTTTTTCATTAAAGAGGCACTATATAATTTTGGAGAAGGAATTCAAACTCAGATTTTTTTTTAACAATATTTATGAGGTAATAATACAAACTCAGAAACATTTATTTTTTCCATTAGTGAATAAACAAGCTGTTCACAGAGGAAAATAAGGTCCCAGAACACTGTTTGAAGCTAGAAAGGTAGCAGGGTCCACCACATATAGACAAAGTAGAACAAGGTCAGTTTGTTTATTCAGTCATGAAAACAAAGATAGTTTGAATGATTTCAATGAAAATCTTTCTCTGCTGTTTAAAATGTCCTCTTCAAAACTACAGAGTGCACCTTTAGGATCCATGTTTTATTCCCTGAGAAATCAACTTAATGTGTAAAAGTTAATGTGGTCTGTTCTGGGCTGAGACCCATCCTCCTGCGTAATCCTGCTGTGAAAACTAACCAACACACAGTTAATCAGTCCAATTCTAACTACTTCCACACAATTCTCCATTTCTTCTGCCAGCTGTGGAGGTGATCCAGCCCTATAGAGTGGTGAGCACTGATGGTACGGCTCAAGTCCAATGTTTCATCCAACCTAAACCATCTTACCAGAACTTCTATGACCAAAACCCTGACCCTGAGGTGCTCCGCGTGACTCTGCTCAGAGGTCTCCACAGCAACCAGGAGGTCTGCTCGTCCAACTTCACACAGCAGAGAGAGGGAGGTGTGGAGAGAGAGGGGAGGGTAAGTTCTTCTATTCAAAGTTTAACCAAAATAATGTTGTATAACATTAAAGACCTTTTAAACATATTTTATCAATCAGTGCACACACTCCTACATGAACACATTTCTTTTGTTAAAGTGAGAACAGTTTTCAACATTCTATTAGAGGTTGTCTCTATTTGTGTTTCTGAAGTTTACAGGGCTTGGATAACATCACTTACCATCCATCCATTGCACTCATCTGGATTTTGCAGAATTTAAATCAGAATCTGGTTAAAGTTGTGTGGTTGCTTTTCCAGCCAGACTCAATTTAATCTAATCAAGCAGTTCGACTGAGTTTTTGTGATTAAACTGTAAATCATGTGTTTTATTTGATCTGCTCAATAATATTACAATATGTAGCGCAATTACTTAATAATAGCAATAAAAACAATAACAACCATTATAATAATTAAAACAATGATAAAAACAACAGTAATGATATATTATATTATTATATTATATATGATATCGTAATAGTAATATTAATCATCATTATTGTAAGATATTTATGGGATTCGAAAGCATTTTCGCTGAAAATGTACGATGAACGAAGAAGTAAGCAAGAGATTTATAAGGATGATACATTTTTTTAATAAAATAATTGCAGAATGAGGATGGTCAAGTAGGGTCAACTTTGCCTCCATGCTGTCCATGAGAGTCCTAGCCAATCATCTGATCTGATATTCAGAATTTGATCAACTATCTGAATCAGTTTTTTGTGCCAATAAATTGATTTATTTTAAAAATGCTCTTCATTGGCAATGATTTTGGCATCATCTCTCTGTCTGTATTCAACACTACAATTACATAAACATGTGTCAGGACTTCAATTTATGACACCATTTTGAAACTAAATCAGGTTTAATCCGTTTTTTTTCATGTGTTTCAGTTGCAGTGCTCTGCTCAGGTGAGAGGGGGTGCTGTGGAGCTGACAGTGTCTGGACTGAAAGCCGAACACACAGATATGTATCGCTGTGAGATAGAGGTCTTCTACCCACCACCATACCTGCGTCTCACTGGCAACGGCACACTCATTCATGTCTTAGGTGAGCCCCCCCCACATGACATTAGGACGCTCTGCTGCATGTCTACACACTGAGCTCACAGTTCACTCATCTTCTGTCCTTCTGTCCTCATTCATTTCCTTTATCCACAGGAAGCTCCAACTGTCCTGTGCAGGGGGCTCACAGACAGACTGCACCCCAGGATGATGAAGAAGAGGATGAGGAGGACAAAGAGAAGATGGCAACATTTAGTGTTCCTGTGGGTGCACTGATGATATTGATCATCATCGTCCTCATCATCATCATCTCTTTCCAGGTCAGAGAATTATTATATTCTTTATTTATGCCATCAATATAGTGATGATTTATGTAGTGAATAATTGGTAGCAGTGAAGTCAAAAAGTCTGGTAATAAAGTAAAACATTTCATTACCATCTTTTTTTTTTTTTTTACTTGATGGAAACCTGTGTGTTTTCTATCTGCAGACTCTCCAGTGTCAAGGAAGGAAGAGGGAGATGGTCTTGCCTGGAGTACTTCATAAAGCGGATGCTGCTGCATTTTCATGCAATGAAAACATTGCATAAAAAGCAAACTGTTATCATGCCAAACAGTGTAATAGGCCCGCAGGTCCACTCATTCTCCTCGTCTACCCCTCAAAACAACACAGTCAGGCTAGCAATAACAAACATGCAATGTCTGGTTACACTTTCAAAATAAAGGCACCAAAAGTACTTAGTTAGATCATGGTTTTGCTTAAATAACTGCTTCCTCAAAACAGTCCCTTGAGACTTGGCTTCACACAGGACTCAAACCCTGGTTACCCAGTAGAAAGTCCAATTAATAAACCTACCAACCAATCAACCAACCCCTGACCTCCTGTTCATATCACATTCATCCTCTCCCCAATCATTAAGCCCCCTACTGATACCGCACCTTCAAACACACAGGTACTTTTCATGCCTCGGTGAGGAAAACTGTCATACTCACACTGTCCTCTAGTGGATCAGTTGGTCTATTACACACTTTGGCATGAGACTGGGCTGGAAACAAACTGTGCGTCTGTGCTTCCCAAATCTCTAATTAGTCACCTTGGGGCAAGCATATCCAAATCAGACTTGTATCTGCTTTGAAGCATTAGAACACCATTTATTTTAAATGGAGAGTTAGAGGCCTGCAGGTCAGTATTGGCTGTTTGTGATACATCACCTCTGTTATGATTGAGGTTCTTTTATGGAGAAACACCAAAATGATACTTGAGTGTCTGTGCATGTTTTACTTATTAAGTATAAATATAATGTTTACATTGTCGTAAACACAAATTCTATTAAAAGCTGAAGCTTTTGAATGGACTTGAGTTGTGGAGGCACCTATGAGCTCTCATCCTAACTGCAACTAGGAAGGCTTGTATGGCTAATACAATGTACAAAATAGTTGTTTGATTAAAGACTGAACAGTTAAATTTGGCTTCATGCTTCAGCTTTGAAAATGTAAATGCTTCATATCATTAGGCTGCATCATGGCAATAGAAGCAACTTGCCTGTGATCGTATTGATAGTTACCTTATTTGTATTTTTGTTGCCATTGCAATGTTGGGCAAATATTCATGTTGGATATTTTCTTGAATTAAAGTTTTGTTGACTTTAAATTGTATTTTTGTGTCGTCTGTTATTATTTGTTAAAACATAAATACCAATACCAAATATCAACTTGCCCAGGGATGAAGCACATAGATCTTAAATCCAATCCAGACTCTTGAAGAGACTCTTGCTGGAAGAGACTGCCTGTAACATAGTGAAGCAGACATCACAGACAACAACATGGCTGAATTTATGGGGTTTGACAACAACAACAACTGGTTTAATTTCAAGGGGCTCCCCTATCAGTTTGAGCCCGAATTCACAGAAGACAAGCAGAAGGAAATGGAGGAGAAAGGGGCAACAGAGAGCTGCTGGTGGAGCCACACGAATCTCGGTGCTCAGGGATTTGGTGGTGTGGCTGTGGGCACTGCCTGCTCATGGCCAGGGCTGGACTGAGACAAAAAATTGGCCCTGGCATTTTTGGCTCAGACCGGCCCCTCATAATTAGCAGAGCACATCCGACTAGTAATTTATGTATGTGTTCCCCGAAGGAATGTATTTTACTATTATCCCAAACCCAACTCTAATTATTGTGAGGTGTGCAAATGTTTACTGACTTGACTGGAAAAACGCTCACAAACCCTTTCAATCCTATAACTAGGTCTTTAGAAGTCTGTCAAATAACCATTGTGGAAAGCAAATAAGTACATTTACTCAACACATAGTTCTACCTCCTTAGGGTATATTCTACTTCAAGCATTATGTATCATCAGCATCCTAAATCTCAGACGTTTAGCATCTATTGTTAACTCCACCACTTTTGTCTGCTCTGTGTAGTTCAATTGATTTTTTTACCCTTTTTATTGAAATCATCTAGAATAAGTATTTTCTGAATTTCCCTGATATAGCAGCTCAATTCTAATTCTCCAGGTTAAAAGGTGCTCCGTCCTTTAAAAAGATAGTGTATAACATGCATTTGTATCAGGCTAAAAACAGGGCTGCTTTATGAACTCATGCAAAGCAACTTGTCTTAAAAGCATTTAACACTGCGTTACTCTTATTCAATTTGGGCATACCTTTTGCTAATAATACTTGTATACTTTTTTTTTAAACTTACTTTACTAATGCTTGAATTGCAAAGCATTTATTTATCATTTAGCAGTTTTAAAATCTGTTTTTTAAAACATGTTTAACCACAGCATAGAGGGTTGCTACAAATTCAAACTACTATGCAGCCTTTCAACACACCTTTAACCTAAATATCTAAAATGCCATGATGGAGCCTAAAATGGACACTTGCTGTTCATCCAACACTTCTCAGCCTTGACCGTCTGCTATTTTATCAGAATAAGGTGGCGTGGCTGCCAGATTTTGTGAAGCATGCAATACCAATTAATATTGATACTAATCAATCGTCATTGCTCATCATTCTCATGTAAGTAGAGTTTTCAAGGGGCCTGAAAATTACAACCCGACCCGCGGGTCCGGTCGGGTTGTCGGGCCGGCCCGACCCGTTGAGAACTCTACATGTAATAGAGCTAACGTTACCTCCATCACCTCACAGTCCCTGTATTATCCTAACGTTACTACCTGCTTACCGGCTGTACTACACTGTCCCTGTCAGTCAGCCTGCATCTCTGGCTGCTTCTCTCCTGCCCGCTGCTGCTGCTGCTGTCTTCACCTTCCACCGGTCCTTGCTGGAGCACTGCTGTCACAGAGGACCAATGGGCCGTCCCCTCTAAATTGTGCTCCTCGAAAAGATTTATAAAAAAAAAAGAAAAAAAAAAGAGGAGAGCTGAGAGATTTCATTGGATTAGCTCAATGTCCTTCAAGAAAATTAACCAATGGACCGTCGCGTTCGATAAAAATGATTTATAACATACCTTTTTGATTAAATTATGACAGCCCGGCCCAAAAATGTGCGTCGGCCCACCGGGCATTGCCCGGTACGCCAGATGGCCAGTCCATGCCTGCTCATGGCCACTGAATCGGAATGTTTGTGTTGCCAGGAGTCTGATGTGTTTTGGCAGTGCCTGGACGCCATGGTGGATGCAGAAAGTCGCTGCATGACGGCCATAGAGGAGTTTCCACCTCTCATCCACCCTGCTGTAGTGGGGGCATTTTTCCACATCCCCAAAATAAATTGGAGGAGACGGCCAACTCCAGAGGGGCCAAATGGTCAGTTATCCACCGAGAAAGTAGACCATATTTTTTTATCATGGTTGAGATTTACTAACATTCACTGTGAGCTATGTACGTTACCGTTTATAATCGGTCACGTAAATTACTGAACCCTCTTGACTGCTTATTTCCCCCCCCAAGTCAGTGCAGGCTGGTGGCCTATCATGTCGTCTTGGAGTGGGGTTTGAAAGGAGAGCGCCTGGGAGGAAAGCAAAGGAGAGTGCTGCCTAGTTGTGTGGTGAATGCCGTAAGAGCCAAGTACCCATCCCGCAGAGGACATGTCACAGTTATTCTAACATTTTTTTTCATCACCTTATTTACATTCGTGTAAATATATCTGTAAATAATATAAATAAAAGTCATTTCTGTGGTACACCAAAAACTCTTTTATTGTCAAAACTGTCCACAAAGTTTACACTTGTTTGAATCTCGATTTCAACTATTTGACCAAGTCCAATTTATCAGGCCTTGTCACTGGGGCAACGTTGTGTAAAAGTTTTTTCCGACTAGGTGCAGGGCGGGGCCAGGCATCAATGTTGTGCTCATCCCTCGTCTCCAGAGCACTGTCCATCAGCCCAGAACGGAACTGCTGTGAAGTTTTTTCATAGATGGGTCTAGGCACCCACTGATGACTGGCCTTTGAGTACAGACATGAGTAGCGGGCTTGTCCTACAACAAACACAATATACCATAATTATACTCATTAGTCAGATATCTCCTCAAAGTGCAAAGGTGGGTTTTATGTTACTGATATGTTGCTGGCACTATACTGATCTTACAATACTACTAATTCATCAAGTTTTGGATGTAATATTGTAAATTCAGAGCCCCAGCACAGTTTTACACATTATATATATATATGTATATATATATACACACATATATACATATATATATATGTATATATATATATATATATACACACACATATATACATATATATATATATACACACACATATATACACATATATATATATATCTCATATGAGAAGTGTAGTCTCTTTTGTGTGTACTTCAGCATCACTGCATGGAAAACTTCAAGAGATCCTGTGGAGGTGTAATTATACCCCATACAATTATTGAAGAGATACACTAGAGCATCCCTGTAGATTCATGCATCTGTAGGATCTTACTTTCATTGTGGTATAGGAATAAATGAAATTTATAAATGAAACGACTGTAAAGGCATTTCAGTATGTTTGAAGAGGGCCATCTGACATAAGTCTTGCAGGAGTTTATTGTCCAGGACGACACTTTTCAGGGCAACATGGGCAGGAGAGTCAACCTTCATCCATTTTTTTTTCTTCCGTTGTTTGTCCTCTGTCAATGGTGCATGAAAACATGTGTATTCGACAACTGACTCTTCCCATCGATGAACACCACAAATGTGGTGGACCAGAGATGTCCACCAACGCACACAATCCTGCTTAGAAGGAAATAGATATAGAACACTAGTATATGTTTCAGAAACAGAATTGACACAGCACTTGCCTGGTTCTTTTCGTTTTGGCTTTGGCACAAATGACAAAATGACAGTGTAAGTTCATTCTTACCTCTCTATCACCACGACTGGAGCTACAGGCCCATAGAGGTGGTTACTTACTGACTTGAGCCATGGCAGTAGGTCCTGATTGCCCTTCTTGTTTGCAATGGCGAGATTTTTTTTCACACCTAGATAATACATAAAATGCTGAAAAAATAGTTGTTTGCCATCTGCAAAAATACACGTGATGTGAAATTTTGTGCTACTTATGTAACACGGACACGCGGAGTAGGAAGCGGGGCACACTGGAGATTTCTGCTGGAGCAAATGTCAAGGTGCTGTCCATCAGACTTTGCATTATTCATCAGGACTACATTAGCAAAGTTGGAGGCAGGTACCTAAACAAGAGGCTTGCGTCCTGTTTTTCGCTGACCTTCCGCGTTTGACAGCGTGGGAAAATCGCTGCCAGCTAACATCACTCAGTTACCGTATACCCAGTGGCCTCACCTAGCCCAACTTTGGGCCCGTGCGGCATGCCTCCACTTACCCCAGCGGAGTCTGAGCTGTCCATCCTGAGATCCGAACTACATTCAATCGAGAGCCTCCTTGATGATGTCCTCCAGCGGCAGGCCCTTCTCCTTTCCCGGGTTGACGCGCTGCAGCAGGGTACTCCCTGCAGCTCTGAGTGTCCACCGACTGCGGATATTCCTGGGCCATCTGAACATCACTCTCCCTCCTGGGCGTCCGTTGTTAGGAAGGGGAAACGGGTCTCTCTGCCTCTGTTTAGTCCAGAGGACGATGACCCCGACCCGGTCCCGCTGCACAACTTCTTCACCCCTCTTGAGAGGCTAACTGAGCTTGCGGCCACATGCTCACATCGACCCCCGGGGCATCAAGTCCCACACTGCAAATTATTTGGTTCTTACCAAGAAAAAAAAACTTAGATTTAGAAGTGTTAGATAATTTTTCTTGTTTTAAGAGTTAATTTCTTATTTTAAGTGGTCAACTTTACACCATAATTTTATATCAAGCAAACCTTATCTTTTTTGTCTCAAATAGGCAGGAAATCTTAAAATGAGGTAAATAACTGTTAAAATAAGATATATTACATCTCTCCCCCAAAGTAAATCTTGTTTTAAGATTCAGTAACAAACTCAACTTGCTTGATTCAAGAGTCACACAAAAAGCATCTGAAAAAACAAAGTTTATTGCTCTGACTTCAAGCAGGTGATGACCAATGTTTGTTCACAAAACTGGCACAGGAAACACAATACAGGAAAGAGGCAAACTGGGTCACCCAATACATGATACACCCATACATACTTATTGTTCCTCCATATTAATGTCTTTGGGCAATAATGTCACAAAGGCTATATTTTATTGGAACAAAGGTATTGTCTTTTAAACTAACTGGAAAATAGGAAATGCAGTCAATTCTTTTACAAATTCTGTAGCGTGGGCAACATTGGGAACTGCCGCCTCAAATGGCAACAACTCTGGACTCAGATTCAGTGTTTCATAACGCTGGTACTCAAAAGCAACTAAAGAGGAAAATATCACAAAGATATCTTTTATCTGTCCGAAATGTTGAACGCTCTTATAAGTCATTCTGGTTGTGATTTCTGTAAGATGTATAAAAATAAGGACAGGCTTTAGATTTTAAGGTTTAGTTTTAAGATGAAGTAAGCCTTGTTTCAAGATAAACCTGCTTGGATTAAGACAGAGCTTAGACATTGTACACTAATACTATAGTATTTTTCTCTAAATTTCATATTTTTACTAACTAATATTCAGTTTAATTTGCTAAAGGTAAAAAAGACTTTGTTTGTAATTGCCTATATTTAGTATATTTCACTTATTTCGAGGCTGTAAAAAGTTACTTTTTAAGTAATCCCATTTTAAAACCAGCATTTTATGCTTATATTTAGTATATTTCACTTATTTCGAGGCTGTAAAAAGTTACTTTTTAAGTAATCTCATCTTAAAACCAGCATGTTTGGCTTATTTTAAGCCTTCCAAATACCTCTGCAGACATCCTTATTTCTAGATTTAACAATCTTAATTTAAGAAATCTTGTCAAGTGAAATTATCTTGCTGCATGGACAGATAATTTCACTTGTTTTGAGTACCTTTTCCCTCAGATTTAATGTTTTTATCTTGTTTTTAGACCCCCCTTTTTTGCAGTGCAGTCCGCTCCCACAACAGGAAGCATCGTACTCCACCGATGAGGCTGTTGATTTCGGAAAGTAAACGTCCCAGGCGCCTTTCTCCTCCTCAGCTCTCCAGCTCTGGGCGCACTCATCTAACTGCGCAGCTGGACCCGCTGCAATCGTCTCTCCAGTCAGATGGACCGGTCACTCCAGAGGCCGGAGATGACGTCATCAGCACAGGTGACTCAAATCTAGCAAACGCCGATACATCTGCCATTATCCTGTCTTCCCTCTCATCTAAAATAACAGTCAATAACAAAGGCTGTAATGGTAGACCTCCGGAAATTCTAATAATTGGTGACTCTATCATTAGAAATGTTGAACTCCCAGGCGCCATTACCTACTGTCTTTCCGGTGGTAAAACTGCTGATTTTACTGAGTTGACACCTGTCCTCCTTGAGCTCTACCCCACTGTTCACTATGTATTTCTGCACACAGGAACTAATGATGTCATGTCTAGACAATCCACACAACTCTACTATGAACTTGAGTCCTTGGTCAATACAGTTGAGAGCCTTGGGAAATGTTGTATTCTGTCTGGCCCAATTCCTGCTTTGACCAAAAGCTCAGAGCGCTTTAATCGTCTTTTTAGCCTGCATACATGGATGCAGAACTTCACAACTGCCACTGGACTAGGCTTCATCAGCAACTTTGACTATTTCTGGACTGAACAGGACCTGTTTAAACTTGATGGGTTACACTTAAATAGGATGGGCACCAGCAGGTTGATTCACAATCTCATCAACTTCACTGCGTTCAGTCTAAAATGACACTTTGCCCAGCTAGCCCCTGCCCAGTGTCCTAACCTGGCATCCCATAACCCTGTCCCTGACAGTGCCGGTCAAGCTGGAGCTGGATCTGTCTCCTCCACTGACTCTCTCACCTACGTTGAATCCTCTGTCAGCCCTGGTGCAGGTGCTGGTGGTGATGGTTTTATCGAGTCACATATTCCTGTTAGGATCACTGAAAGGCAGTGTGCACTACCAACATCCCATGGCCGCGGGACGCGGGGGTGCTGGAGGTGCTGCAGCACCCCCTAGCGGCGAGAGAGAGATTTTTTTTAAAAATGTATTAAAAATATTTTGCACAATTTGTAAATTCATTATGAATATTTGGGTAAATGATTTTGACAACGGCTATTGGGTAGCGGTGTATTTTGGATTTTAATGTAATTATTTTTAGGCCTAATCAACACAGGTTCACGGAAGTGACGTTGTCAACGTCAGGCGGGCTAGAGGTTTCCCGCTCGCCCCATGCAGCACACATCCATGGCAGCAGCAGACTAGTTTTACATGACAGAAACAAGGAGGAAAGATGGCACAGAAACGCATTTTGGATTTTTTTGGAAAAACACCGCCAGTGAAGAAGAAGACTAGTACCGACACCACGACAAGGGAGAGCGATTGGAGTGAGGAGACTGTCCACCCGCCTCTGTCTCCAGTTGCACCGGCAGGCCCAGCCCCAGCACCTGCAACCCAAGCTAGCTTGATGGATTAGCCGAGCCCTTCCAGCAAACATCAAGTTTCAAATTTCCTGCACGGCGTTGTGGTAATGAAACGTTCTCACGTTCTGTGGCACCGGCTTGGTTTGCTTGATGGCAGTGGTTGCATTATGTGGAAGAAACTGATCATATTTTGTGTTTTGTTTGCCTGAAAGCAGTCGAAAAAAAGGTGTACCAAGAGACAAATTTAAGAAAGACAACCCCTTCGTGAATGCTGGCTTTTCAAATTGGCGTAAAGCCACTGAAAAATTTAGCGAGCATGAGAGATCAGAGTTACACAACGAGTCAGTACAAAAGTTGGCTGCTTTGGATGATGTCCCCATAGATGCTCGCTTATCCAGCGCTCATGTCAGAAAGCAGGCTACTGCCCGACACTGTTTGGAGCTTCTCTTCATGACCACCCGATTCCTTGGCAGCAAGGGAATTGCCTTCAGGGGCGACACAGCACGCGAGGGAATACTTGAATTGAATTGATACTGAATTGATGCTGGAGCGCACCTATGATCTCCCTGAAGAAACAAACTGGATAGAGGGAAGAGACAACTGGATGTCGGACACTATACAAAATGAAATCATTGAAAAGTTTGCTCATGCTATCCAGAGGGAAATTGTTGCCCGCTCATCTCACTGCCGATTTTATGGCCTCACCGCTGACAGTACAACTGACATCAGCACCACTGAGCAGTTCTCCTGCAGTCTGAAATATGTTGACAGCAGCTTTGAGCCTCACACTGCGTTTTTCGGATTTTATAACGCCCGGGACAGCTGTGGAGAAACTCTTTTCAGATGCATCAATGATGTTTTTTTAAGACTAAACATCCCCATTGAACGCATCGCAGGATTTTGTTTTGATGGAGCAGCTAAAATGTCAGGGTGTTTTTCAGGCGTGCAAGCTCGGCTTAAAGAGTTAAACCCGCACTCACTTCATGTGCATTGCAGCCACCACTCACTGGATTTGATTCTACAAGAAGCCGTGCGTGAAGTGAGTCTTGTGGCTGATACTTTGAACTTTGTTCAGGGTGTCTCATCTGTGATAAGAGAGTCATCAAAGCGAAAACAGCTCTTCCAATCTTTTTTCGGCTGTGATGAGGTTGCTGTCAACATCTTAGGCCTTTGCCCGACAAGGTGGTGTATCCGTGACATGTCCATTAAACGCGTCACTGCAGCTTACCCCACTCTCCTGGCTACACTGCACGAGCTGAAGGATGACAAGAGTGTCAGGGGGGACAGCAGAGCAAAGATCGGGGGACTCTACGATCAGGCTTTAAAAGGGAGAACATATTTTGGTCTTTTATGCTGCCATGCCCTGTTCGAGCCCTGTGAAGCAGTTGCCACAAGCCTGCAGAGTGCCACAGCAAGTGCGCAAGGTGCACTGAAATGCACAGGTGTGCTGAGAGAGCAAATAGCCACACTCCGGGATGATGCCGTTGTGGATGAGCTGATCCACAAGGTTGAAACCTGCGCATCACAAACCTCCCTGAAAATGCCAGACACCACCACCCCTAGAGTGAGCAAAACCACAGCTCGCTTTCGCCAATCTAGAGAGCCAGAGGCAGTGGCGCATGGCGCACAAACAGCGGATTGGCGACGTAGCTTTTTCGAGGCTATTGATCTGATGTCGGCGGAGCTGGACAGAAGATTTGATCAGGCCAGTGTGAAACTTGCCGCAAAACGAGAGAGGGCTGTTATCAAAGCAGCAGAGGGAAGGAGCGTCAATCTGGAGGCCCTTCAGCTCCCGGAGGAGCTTGACACAGACCGCCTTAAACACCAGCTCAAAATGCTTGGGCCAAGGATCGCCAAGCAGCTTGCTGATGTCACAAAAGACAGAGGGTCTAAGTTTGTCACAGTCCAAGATATATCATGATCATCATCATCATGTTTCACAAAGCTCCAGCCACAAACAAGAGCCATGTTTTCAGAGACAGAAAAACTGATTGAGTTGTTACTGTGCCTACCCATCTCTGTGGCCTCATCCGAGCGCACTTTCTCAGCCTCGCGTCTTTTGAAGACATGGGTACGCAGCACCATGACCCAGAAAAGACTGACACACCTTTCGCTGATGCATGCGCACGCAGACATTCTCAACTCCCTGGACATTCATCCCCTCATGAGAGACTTTATCTCCACGACCCCAGAGCGCACCTCGACATTTGGACACCTGTAACCAGGGCACCCGGCCTGCAGCTTAAAGTAAGAGCCTGATGCTGCTGCGCACTTTCATATCTATTCATATTCTGTTCAGTTTAACATCACAGTATAGTATTATTGAAATGTGATGGAAATGGAGAGTGTTATTTTGATTGTGTGTTCTGTGATGTGGGGAACTGTTAAATAACGTGTAAATAGTCGGAGATTATCTCCTTGTGTTTTGAGGTTGGAGATGGAGAGAGAGTGTTATTTTGTGCGTGTGTTCTTTGCGAAATGGATGTGGAGAGTTGTTCAATAACGCGCTTAGATTGTTATAGCTTTATAATTAAGTTTAATATATATATATATATATTATTATTGTATTTTTTATCATAGTGTAGTGATCGGAGGAGTGCCGTTTGCAGACGGTGAGCGCTGATGGCGCAAAGACTCATGGGAGTAATTCTCAAGTGTTTATGAGACTGTTGTTGTTGTGCCCTGTTGTGTTTTGAGGATGTTTGATGTTGAATTGACATAGATGTTGATTTTGCAGTGTGCACCATGATCGAGGATGATAAGGCGGGTCATGATATTCATCAAATGTTCATGTATAATGCTATAATTCACTTCTGTCAAAAATGTAGCGAACTCAAGCGGAAGAAAGTTTCATGGTTCATGAACGACAATTTATTCACACATTTGGCACCAACGTCAGAACGAGCGGATCCATAAGGTTGAAACTTGTGCGTCACAAACCTCCCTGAAAATGCAAAGCACAACCATCTGTAGAGTGAGCAAATCCCCAGCTCGCTTTTCTTTTTTTTCCCCCCCACAATTTCTTTATTGATTTATGCAGTTTAACAGATTAAAGTACCCCAGCTAGCTTTCGCTAAACTAGAGAGGCAGTGACGCATGGCGCACAAACAGCAGATTATATTGTTTCTCTTTGTTTTTTATATGTATTTCTGGTTTCAATGTTTTCATTATGTTAGTTGCTGCCTAACAATGTGTACATGCCAACAGAGTAGCTTTTAAAAATAGTAGTTATATATAGTAGTATTTGTATAGGAGCTAGTGTGGACAGTATTATTTACATGGAGGTTGTGCTTGTTACTTCTGTCAGAATAAATAGAGATCGCCTCCAAAGAGGTCTTGGTGTCACAGCATCATTCAAACCAACACAATGCAGAAGCACAGCGGTTACATATATGACAATAAAGTAGTGAATCTCAATAGCTCCTGGAGAAGGTGACACAGATCACCTTGAACTCCATCTTTAAAAGCTTGGGCCAAGCATCGTGACAATAATACAAAAGACAGAAGGTCCAGAGGGGTGTTTTGCGAAGCCAGTTTAGTGGGTTAGCGAGGTATGTTGAGTGTAAAGCCAGGCTTCCCTGTACTACGAAGGTGGCTCTCTTTTAACCCGGCTAGATCACCATGGTAACTTATGCTTAGCTCATAACCTGGTCCCGACCAGGTTATGTTCAGAGTTTCAGCTTAAAAGCGCCACTGGTTCACTGTTTAACTCATTCGGAGATGGCGTCACCATTCATTAAAACCTGGTGGACCTGGGAGCAAGAATAATTCTGGCAGCACTACGATGTGAGCGGCTTCTTTGAGATCGCGCTGATCCGCTGGCATTTCCTGATGAATTTCTCTATGAGCGATATAGATTTTCAGCCGAGGGAAGACGGTACAGGATGCCACTGAAGAAGCTGTGCGCTCACTGTCGGGCAAACTACTTACATTCAGTTGGTGATGCAGAAAATCTGAGCAAGGACACTGCGTGTTGCGCCATCCGCAAAGTGGTTCTCGCTCTTACTGAGAATCTGCAATCTTAAGATAGTGATGATATTAAAATAAAATGGGATACAGTATATTATCCACACACCTGCTGCCATGTCCGACTGCTGCTTCCACATCTTAATAAAATGCTATATAAAATATTAATTAGGCCAACCTAGTATTTATTTGTCACAGATAATGAGTAAAGTTAATTATTTCTTTGATGTGGCCATGAATAAACTGATGAACTGATCCATGTTTCACCCGCTGTAGGGCAGTGTAGCCCAAACACAAATCTTACAGGCTTGAGCTATTTTCACTGTCAAAATGGTCTATTGTTATTGTACAGGGACAGTAGCTACATTTGCTTGTTCATCCCGACACATTAATATAAAAAAAACACTGAACATTTATAGCCTACGCACACTCGGCCTCGCTTTCAATAAAACACACACGCAATCTATAACTGAGGTCAGTAAATGTGAAAACAATAAAGACATCATTCAAAACTGAAAAAGATAGTTGTTGCTTCAGTTTATTTATTTCTTAAATGGATGAGGGTTAATATGTAAAAGTTGCACAATGCTGAGATTTCAGAAATTAAAACACTAAGGGCTTAATATAATATTGATCATAACATTAATCATTGTTAACTTACGCATTTACACGGTCAGCAGTTTCCTCCCTCGCTCTATTGGCGGGGACAGTGTTACTTTTTGCCGTGATGGTTTCTTTGAATTCTTCATAGCTTTGCATAATAAGAATCTGCTCATCTTGAGTAAAATATGTGGCCCGGGATCGATCCATTTTCGCACGGAAGTAGAATAATATGACGTCAAACGCCCCCTTTTATGTGAACGCGTGCAGAGCACAAAGCAGAGAGCTGGACTTGACAAATTAAGTTGATAACCACCGTCACAGAACCGTTTAACTCTGTTTGGGGACTTTGGGCTTTGTTGAGCTGCATCATGGGCACAAAGCCTGGCTATGTTGAGCCCCCTTCACAGAACAGGCCCCTGGTGTGTCACAGTCCAAGATGTAGCTCCATGTTTGGCAAAGCAGATGCACAACATGTAGAGGCTACATCTACTATTAACATTTATTACAAACATTTGATGAATATCATCACCCGCCTTATCATCCTCGATCACAGTACACACTGCAAAATCAACAGCTATGTCAATTCAACATCAAACATCCTCAAAACACAACAAAGGCACAACAACAACAGTCAGAACATGTACACGAAGCATCAAATCGAAACACATCACAACAACAACAGTCTCATAAACACTTGAGAATTACTCCCATGAGTCTTTGCACATCAGCATTCACCATCTGCAAACAGTACTCCTCCGATGAATGTGCCCCTCTCATTGAGTCTTCCCCCCCAGATTATCTATTTTTCCACCAGCCTAGATTGACAGGCCGAGGGGGGGGGCTTGCAGTAATACACAGAAATGATTTTAACTGTTCTCAGGTCCCGCTTGGCTGCTTCTCTACCTTTGAGTGTCTTAGCTGTATTTTAAAGATTACATTACCTATTCTATGTGTTTTAATTTACAGACCCCCTAAACTAATTTCCGGTTTTATTCAGGAATCTTCAGACCTGTTATCAGTCATCATGCTACAATATGACAGAGTTCTTATTCTTGGTGATTTTAATATCCATGTCTGTTGCCCTTCTTCCTCCTCGTTTACCTCGGATTTTATGAAACTTTTAGATTCTTTTAGTTTGACCCAATATGTGAAGCAGCCCAGCCATGACAAAGGGCACACACTTGACCTTGTGCTCACCCATGGTTTCTGTGTGGATGAAGTGAATTTGGTTGATTTTGTTGTCTCCGATCACAAGGCAGTGCTTTTCCAGGTTCCGCTCCTCTCTCCTGACCCCAAACCCCCCACACTGATTCACTCCCGCCCCCTAAATTCACTGTCTGTTCCTCGTTTCAGCCAAGCCTTTTTGTTCTCAAGCACGATTCTTAATGCAGGTGAACTACACAGCCTTACAATAGATGATCTTGTAAATGGTTTTAACAGCTCTTGCACAAATATTTTAGACTCTATTGCTCCAGTCAGACTCAAAAAGCTGAAACCAAATTCTCTGCCTTGGCTGAACGAAGGACTAAGAATTTTAAAGAGACGATGCAGGGTGGCGGAGAGAAAATGGAAAAAGGACAAACTCAGTGTCTCTCTTGCTTCTCTCAAAGAGCTATTGTCCACGTATCAGTGTACAATTAGAGAAGCAAGAAACAACTATTTTTCTGAGTTGATTGCCAAGCAGGGTCATAATCTCAGAATTCTTTTTACAACTGTTAATTCTGTGGTTGGTCCCCCACCCAGCCAGCCAGTTGAATCCTCCCCAGATAAATGTGAAGAATTTCTTAATCACTTTGTTAACAAAATAGTGTAGATTCGGCAGAATTTTAACACCGACTTCAGAGAGATGGTAGTTGACTCCTGCCCACTCTCAACCTTAACCCACTTAAGTGAAATCTCTCTGTCAACCCTAGAACGTACTATTGCACTTTCAAAATCATCCACCTGCCTTTCAGACTACAGTCCTACTTGGTTTTAAAAAGCTGTTTTCCAGACGGTTGGTCCAGACATCTTAGCCATTATCAACTGCTCTTTCTCTACTGGTACTTTCCCCTCCTATTTTAAACATGCCACTGTTTACAATCTTTTAAAGAAACCATCTCTAGATCCTCCTCTTTTATGTAATTTTAGACCAATCTCAAAGCTGCATTTTTTATCCAAGATTTTAGAAAAAAATAGTCTCCACTCAACTGATTTCTCTTATGAATGACAATCATATTTTTGAAAAATTTCAATCTGGTTTCCGCACCCTTCATAGTACTGAGACTGCTCTGGTCAAGGTCGCCAATGACTTATTGCTTGCTGCCGACTCAGGCCTCTATTCAATATTAATTCTCCTTGACCTCAGCTCAGCTTTTGACAGAGTGGACCAAAATGTCTTTATCAGCTGTCTGAAAAATTATGTTGGTATCAGTAATGTGGCTCTGGATTGGTTCATCTCCTATCTGTCCAACAGGTCATTCTCTGTAAGGTTTGGAGAAGCCTCTACTTCTTGTGCCCCTCTCTTCTGTGGGGTCCCTCAGGGGTCTATTTTGGGTCCCCTCCTATTGACTGTTTACATGCTACCCCTGGGGCAAATCATGCGCAGACACAATATTGTTTTCCACTGCTATGCAGATGATACACAGCTGTATGTCCCACTGCAGCCTGGTAAAAGTGATGTTTCTCATATTTTCTCCTGCCTTGCTGAGATAAAAAATTGAAAGTCCGAAAAATTTCTGTAGTTGAATGACTCCAAATCAGAAATTGTTATAATGAGTTCCTCTGGCCCCAGCACTAGTAACATTACCAATCTCTCCTCTAGTCTGGGCGCCTTATCTAACAATGTTCAAAAAGAGGCCCGCAATCTCGGTGTCATCTTTGACTCAGAATTATCTTTTGATACTCAGGTGACTAAAGTGGTGCAGTCATGCTTTGCCCAAATGAGACAGCTAATGAAGATCAGGTCATTTCTGTCCTCTGCAGACTTAGAAAAGGTCATCCATGCTTTTATCTCCTCCAGACTTGACTACTGTAACGCACTTTACTCTGGTATCAGGAGGCGAAACATTCAAAGACTGCAGCTGACACAAAATGCTGCTGCTAGGTTTTTAACACGTACTAAGAGATGTGACCACATTACTCCAATCCTTGCTGCTCTTCACTGGTTACCTGTGAGTTTTAGAATTGATTTAAGATTTTACTGCTTGTTTTTAAAGCCCTGAATGGTCAGGCTCCTGCTTATATTTGTCATCTGCTGACTCCTTATGAGCCTGATCGCCGCCTGAGATCCTCCAGCAGGGCCCTCCTAATGGTTCCAAAATCTCGACTTGTCACTAAAGGTGACCGGGCCTTTGCTGTTCGTGCCACTCGGCTAAGGAACTCCCTGCCTGGAGATCTCAGGCAGGCTAACTCAGTATTCTCTTTTAAATCCCTTCTTAAAACTCACTTTTATCTTATGGCTTTTTCTTAACTGTTGGTATTGTTATAACTATTTAAATTATTTTATATGTTTTATCTTTGTTTGGATTTTTTAACTCATGTTATCTTTTTTATTGTAAAGCACTTTGTAACTCGTTTTTGAAAAGTGCTATATAAATAAAGTTATTATTATTATTATTACTTACTCTTGTTGACATGCCATGGATCGAACTCATGGCAGATGCTGCCATAGTTCTCCCTCAGAATTTTTCTTATTGATGGAGCTCTATCGGTGGTCATCACATCAACATCCACACCCATGTACAGAAGATGATTCAGGCCTCTTTCAAAGCCCATGGCCTCCATTGCAACTGAGCTGGAAGCTTCTGTAACCTATGGAATAACAATGTCTTAGTTGAAAATGCACAAATGTTCCCAAGCAAAACAGCTGCCTAGATTGTGTTCTGGCAATTCATTTCGTATGATGTGTGCTGATTTACCTGAACTAACTCAAAATGCATAATCTCCTTGGAGGCATTGTCCTGAAAGGAGTATGTGGAATATTTTGCACTGAAGCCTGAAAGAGAAATAGACACAAAATACATTTTGGTGTAATTTATAATGTTTAGAATTCTGCCCATGTAAAAGTAATAACCATGCTTACCTGGGCTATCACAACTGGCATCACCACCCAAGGCAACTTTTTGTCCTGAAGAACTGAGTTTTTTGACTCACTCAATGATCTTGTCCTGCTGACTCTTGTATGTGTGTTCGATGACTGGAATAAGGTATTTAGACCGTAAATTAGGGATGCACATTTTTAATTTTTTTTATGACCGATAACCGATGCTCATTAACCGATTAATAACCGTTATTACACGGCTCTTCTTAATGCTGCATAAAGCTCCATTCACTTGAATGGAGTGGCCTTTTGCCTCTGATTCGCGTATTTCGTATCACTCCGTGCTCTAAAATCTTTGCTCCGCAAGTAGTCCCGGTCACTTATCACCGCAGCGTCTTCGGTTGCTAAGCGACGTCAGCTGATCTGTAGTCTACTTCATGTAGGAAAAAAATACTCCTATGCCACTTCTATGGATGAGTTTCACATTAACTTTAATATTTTTGGTAAATACGATGATTTCGAGTCTTGGTAAAAGGCTGAGTTGTCGTCAAAGGTCAAGAAAAGACGAAGAGGAAAGCAGCAAAGAGGGAGAAGCGAAATAGCCTCGGTTTGGCGAACTACATCTCTGCTGAAAAACACTGTGAACGCCAGAACGGTAACAAATTAAATGTAAAAAGACACACTGTGTGACGTTTTTTTTTCGTGTTGGCAAGTAGCCGTGTAATAAGTGGGATAATATATAGAGCGGCGGTCATTATCGGGAAAATAAGTCCAAACAGGAGGAACCGAACCCCGACGCGAAGCGGAGGTGTCTGGACGGATAATGACCGCCGTTCTATACATAATGACCGCCGTTCTATACATAATGACAGCCGTTCTATACATCATCCCTTACTTAACCGATAAGATTTAAATGCTCTTTTGAGTGTCTGTGACCCATTCAAAAGTACCGTGTGTGATCTCCTCAGACCGCCGCGCGTCGCATCTTCTCCCTGCCATCATGGAGGGCAAAGTTTGCTGTGATGGTCCTCCATCATCTGATCCTGGATGTTTGCTTCGCAAGTGGTACTGCATTGTACTGCTTGAATATTTCAGTGCTGTGGCGCATAGTTTGCAAATAACCTCTTCTCCTTTTCGGTCGGAATTGTCCCACACAGAACTCCTTTTTGCTCGCTTCATTTTTGCTGTGAAATGGGCTGTGGTGGAAAGCACGTGTTGCACGTGTGGCACGCGTCGACACGCTCCAATGAGTTGATTGACAAGTAGCTAAAAAATTTTTAACCGATAGTATTAATCGGTAAAAGTTCCTGTTATCGGTTAACGGTTAAACGGTTAACCATGTGCATCCCTACTGTAAATCATAATATTTTGTTTTATGGGGGATTTTGAGATTTACAAGTGTGGCCCAGTCTTCAATGTTGGTGTAGGTGGCTCTAGTAAATAAGACAGCAGCACAGGTGAGAATATTGTTTCTGGCCATTTTTCTCTGGTCTGGGCAGGACTCCCGTTGCCCAGTGTGCCCTTGCCGGCATGTCCACTGGATTTTGATTTTGCTACCATGACTACTTTTTTTCTTCTCATCTATTGCTGCTCCACACTGGGAGCAGGTTTTGAACAGCTCCTGGAGTTTTGTTTCATCCACCAACCACTTCCTCTCTGCCCATCCACTCTCTGTGCCAAGGTTTGATGTAGAGCCTGAGCTTGATGTGGAGCTTCTACTCAGTGGCTTGAAGCTTTCATCAGCTGGATCCTCCAAATCCATCTCAGTGAAACTTGTGCTTATTTCATGTTCAAGTTTTTGATTTGAAGAGAAATGCAATGTTTTATTTCTGAGTTTAACTATGTTGCCGAGAAAAGAAATATCAAAGTAATGCACTCACCAGTGCATCAAGTCCAGCTGCAGCATGAGGGGGGGGCAAAGACAGTTTGCCTCAAAGCCCTTAGAGACAAACTGTTCATAAAAATGGGCTATACAAATAAAATTGCCTTGCCTTGCCCATAGTGTCTTCCTGAGGGTAGTTTTATGAATTCATCAGCCATGGGATGCCTGGGATCAGCGAAGATTTCTGTTTGACTTTCAAATTATAAAAACATCCCACTTGTCTGTGCTCTTCCCCTATGATTTTACTGGCCATATTTGTTATTATTGCCATTTTGTTTTTTTTTGTTTTTTTTTACCCCGAAGTGACCATAGTATGTGCATATATCATAAGTCAAGACACTTTCAACAAGACTGTTATAAAATGTTTCTATAAATAACAGTGTCAACTCAATGGTCCTTAAACCAGACTGGCAAATCATGTGTAATGCAATGCTAATATAATATAATATAAAAAGCATAATAGAATGAGTTGCAATATTGCACACAATTCAACAATAACGTTTGCTTTATATCATTCATAATGACATTTTATAATTATATAACCTACTTACCTACAGGAATAAGAGCAAAATGATACACCTTAGACAAGACTACATTTCTGAATCTTAAAGAGTATTTTACCATTTAATTGAATACAACTTAAATATGCTTACGACAGCATTTTGTTTACTACAGAACGTTTTTCTTTTTCACCGTCAGACTGTCCACGCCTGTGCATTTTGACATATATGTGTAACCGGATGGTTGATATTGTCTATGTATTTTAGTTTTCTAGTGTACCTCAGTCTGTTTATTTTGCAGCATGTAAAGCGATCGAGGTAGGTGAGTGACATGCCCCTTACCGGCAACTGTAGTGCAGCCGCGTCCTCACCCGCTAATGCGGGGCGGTTCATATACCCCCCCCCCCCCCCGGTCGTTTAGTCTTTCTCTTTCCTCTCCCATAGCGAGTGCAGCCGGCTCGCGGCTCCGCCATGCCATAGTGTCCAGGCGTGTATGTGCCGTGTGCGTTCTGCATGTATGTAGCATAGTCTCGTGAAGTGAAGATGTGATGCGATGCTGTGCTGACGGTCCTCTGTTGTAGGTTGGCGTGTTGGGACGAGGTGGTGTGTATGTCCCCGTCTGGTTAGCTGTTGCTGCCGCCGTAGCCGCTAGCAGCTACAAGCTCCAATCAGGGTTTCCGCGGAGTCTTAAAAAGTCTTAAAAAGTCTTACATTTGACAATCTCAATTTTAGGCCTTAAAAAGTCTTAAATGCGTCCATATTTTGCATATAGGTCTTAAATTACATGTAGTCAGGTCTTAAATATGTACGTTCATTTACCACTTCCGTCATCGCCTTTTTTTTTTGTTTGGAGGAAATGTGTTGGTGAGATTCACGGTCAGCTCCGTCTATTCTTCTGTCTGAAGTATCCAGGAACGTACGTTTTATTTTGCCAACAACGCGGTCGGAATTTATCGGCGCACACTTCGCCAGTTCCGGAATCTGCCAGAGGACCCTCAAATTGGGCACACTCGGTGTGAAAGCGCTGGTGTCACACACAAAATCGTAAAAATAACACCAGTTAGCTAGCGAAGTCGCGCTATCACACACTTCTGTACGCCTTTGTCACCAGTTCCCGGTACAATTTCATCTAGTTCTGCTCGACCTGAACTCTGCGCCACCTCTGCCGCCAGCCTCAAGTGACATTCAAACCATCTTTGGCCCAACTCCGACGTTGAAAGCGGAGGTGCTTTCGATTTTGAACACCGTGTGTGTGTGCGCGCGCACCAGGGATATTATAATTAACTAAAATTAAATTCCTAGATAAAAACTATACTTCAACTACTTAGATCACGTGTTAAACTAATTAAAACTAAACTAAAATGAAAACACAAACTGAAAAACTAAATTAAAATAAAAAAAAAAAATAAAACTATAATAGCCCTGACACACACTCATCCACTCCATTCTTCATTGTTTGAGCTGCTCTGTGAATGGCAATGAATGTGTTTTGTTTGTTTTTTTAAAGTAATTCTGGGACCGCATTTTTCCTTACTTTTTTGTACGTCGTGTAGGTCTTAAATTTAGTTCAAAATGGTCTTAAAAAGGTCTTAAATTTGACTTGTTCAAACCGGCAGAAACCCTGTCCAATGTGTGTGTGTGACACAGGTAACTAATGCAATAAGCTAAATGCTATTGTGTCTGCTAGTGTGGTTAGGTGTTGTCACTAACAGTTGACTTGCCTTGCCTTGCTAGTTAGCTAACCAATAATTAGCCGCTCTGCTTTTCCTCGTATCGATGCCCCTTTAAGATGTGTAGTTGAGTTCAAGTGTGCTCCGCCCCAATCAGACCGTGAGACGTTAGTGGGGGTGGGAGATTACTGCAGCAGTTATAGTGGAGGACCTGCCAAATTTATACCTCTTGTATGGTTTGTCTTCTTCTGTTTTGAGTTTGCAGTGATTTGTAAATATTTTGTTTTGTTTCTTTTTTTTATGAATTATTTGAGTGCAGTGACCTCTGCCAGAGCTTGCCGTGGTGGTCTGCCTTTCGCTTCCTAACTGAACCACTGTATTGGTGTAGGTGGAACATCACTTGTTTTATAGATGAAAGAAAAATAACTATATAAATGTTTTAGAGACATAACTTGATAAGTAAAATTGTTTTATTGTGAGTAATAATAAAGATTGTTAAATTATTTTACATCGTGCCTGTATTCATTTGTGTACGAACCTGTGTATGGGTGGTTTTTGGGAAACCCTCAGAGAAATTAAAGTTAAAGGAGTACACTCTTTAGGTGCAAGTCCTAAGGTGGCGTTGTTGGTGTTATATCGATTCTCTAGATCTGCCACTCGCAGTTCAACTGGTAATCACCACATCTTGGCAGGATTTTCACAATCAGGCACGTCTGTAATTTTATTGTTGGAACTGTAATTTAGCAAAGCAGAGCTGGTGTATTGCGGGGCAAGGCTTTTTCTTTTTTCTTTTGGAGGCAAGGCAGTGGCTCGAGCTACGGATTGCCCTCTTCTGGCTACCCACTGAGACGACAGTGGAGGGGCCCCAGGATGACGCAGGAGCCACAGGACCTCCAGGCTCAGGTGGAGCAGCTTCAGGCTGAAAATGATCGCCTACGACGGGATCGGGATGCAGCCCAGGCGGGATCAAGTTCAAGAGGACTGTCTGTGAACTCTGCCACCACAGAGCGTGTTGTGTATCTCCCACGTGAGAGACGATGTCCTGTTTTCAGGGGCAATCATGGTATTGGTATTGATGAGTGGATTGAAGAAGTTCAATTCAGCATGAGGGCCAGACATTTGGGACTCAGTGACCAAGCATGTTTTATATATGACCATTTAGAGAGTGAGGCTCGAGACGAAATAAAATACCGGCCCCGTGCCCAACGAGAAGATCCTGAATGTGTGTTTGCTATCTTGAAAGAATTGTATGGGTGCCCTAAATCCTATATTTCATTACAACAAGACTTTTTCTCTAGGAAACAGTTGGCAGGTGAATCACTCCAAGAATTCTTTCATGCATTGCAATGTTTAATGGCAAAAGTTGTTGCAAGCTCTCCAACTAGAGTTTCTAATTCTGACCTTTTGTTACGTGACCACTTTGTAGAACATGTCAATAATTCTGACCTTCGTAGAGAGTTGAAGCGGTTCGTAATGACCCTGACCAAACCTTGCTCGACATTAGGTCAGAAGCTATTAGGTGGGAACGGGAGGGAGGGCCAGTTAGTAAGGGTAATGGTCACACTATGTCTGCTTTTTGTGCTACACAGAGCACCAGCCTGCAGCCTAGAGTTGACTGTTAGCAGGTTAGCTCCACTTCTTCACAACTGGCAGCTTTGACAGCTTTAGTACACCAACAGCAGGAGCAGCTAAACCAGATCACTCAGACACTAGCAGCCATGCAGAAACCCCCAGCATCCCAGCCCAGTCGCCCACACAGTGTTATCTGCAGACGATGTCTGCGTCCAGGCCATTATGCTGGGGACTGCGAGAATGAGTGTGTTCACCCTCGTCCCTCTTCCACCATCAGTGCCTCTCAGGTAGAATCCAGTAGCTCACCACAGACGGAAAAATAGCTCCCCCTAATGTGCAGAGCCAGACATTAGGTGGGGACATGCAAGGCTCAGACCGTGGTGTAATTGATGCTGCAGTAAAAGAACGCCTGATAGCTCCCTCTCCCCAGGTAGTCATTAAGTTGGCAGGTGTGAATGTTAAATGTATTCTTGATACAGGGTCCATGGTTTCCACCATCTCAGAGAGCTTTTTCCGACAGAATTTTCAGGATAAGTTAAAGTCCTGTCACTGGCTAGAGCTGAGATCTGCCAATGGGTTGGAAATTCTATATCTGGGTTATTTGGAACCAGATGTTGAGGTGCTTGGCTGTTTAATCCCTAGGCGTGGTGTTTTGGTGGTTAAAGATCCACCTGCACAAGTAACCCCCCCGAAGTGCCAGGCATCTTGGGCATGAACATTATAAAAACATTATGCGGTGGTGGAGCCATCCGGGCCCTGGCTACCAGCTTTTCAGTTCTGTCAGCAAGCAGAGGTTCAGTCTTCTCCTTCACGCTCCTGTTTAGCCAGGTTGAGAGGTAGAAAGCGGGTTTGTATACCTGCGGGCTCCACTAGGATTGTATCTGCTACCTGTTCTGCTGTGTTTGGTGCCCCCTGTCCATTTTGGTTGAGCCATTGAGCCCTGACTATTGTCTGCCTGCTGGCCTATTGGTGTCTTCTGCCCTGGTACGTGTTGTTCGAGGCACTGCCTACATATCAGTAGTTAATGTGGGAGTGACTGCAGTTAGCCTTAAGCCCCGCTGTCCCATAGGCCTGTTGGCGTCAGCACAGGTGGTAAGTCTTCCTCCAGGGCTGAGTGAAGTACAGGGTGAGGAAGGGTGTGTTACTGCAACCATTATGTCTTAGACTGCAGGGGTGAGCTCAGTCCAGAAGGAGATCAGGGACCTTGACCTATCTGTACTCCCTGAGGCAGAGCAGTGCAGGGTTAGAGCATTGTTATTAAAACATGAACCAGTGTTTTCTGCATTTGAAGGTGACCTTGGTTGTACCACTTTAATCTCACATGACATTCCTCTTTTAGACCACACACCTGTGCGGCAGCGATACAGACGTATCCCTCCTGAGTATGAGGTGGTAAAGGCACACATGCATCAGCTTCTAGAAACCCAGGTAATTAGGGAGAGCAGTAGCCCCTATGCCTCACCCATCGTTTTGGTGAAGAAGAAAGATGGCAGCCTGCGGCTATGTGTTGATTATCGCCTGCTTAACAAGAAGACAAGAAAGGATGCTTTCCTCCTTCCCCGCATGGAGGAATCTTTGGATGCACTGTCTGGAGCCAGGTGGTTTTCCACAATGGATCTTGCTAGTGGTTATAACCAGGTACCTGTGACAGAAAAAGACAAGTTAAAGACTGCATTTTGCACACCATTCGGTTTGTTTGAGTTAAATCGTATGCCTTTTGGATTATGTAATGCCCCTGGGACATTCCAACGTCTCATGGAGCGAATGTTTGGGGCACAGCACTGTCAGACTCTCCTGTTGTATTTGGACGATATAATTGTCTTCTCTTCTTCTGTAGAGGAGCACCTGAGCCGAATGGATGTTGTGCTGAGCCGTCTGGGCCAGGAAGGGCTCAAAGTGAAACTGGAGAAATGTAGGTTCTTCAAGAAGGAGGTGCAGTACCTGGGCCACCTCATCTCTCGAGAGGGAGTGTCTACAGAACCCAGTAAGGTCTCTGCTGTGGCTGACTGGCCACGTCCCACCACTGTCACTGAGCTGAGGTCGTTCATTGGCTTTGCAAGTTATTATCGACGATTCATTGAAGGTTTTGCTAAGCTGGCTGCCCTGCTGCACAGACTGGTTGCTGAGTTGGCTGGGAGTAAGCCACGAAGAGGACGGAGCCCGCTGTGTGGAGAGGCATGGTCGGCGGACTGTGAGAGGAGCTTTACAGAATTAAAGGCGCGCCTAGTAAGGGCACCCACCTTGGGATTTGTGAACTTCTCCCTGCCTTTTATTTTAGAAGTCGACGCCAGTCACATTGGATTGGGAGCTGTCCTGTCACAGGAGCAGGAAGGACGAGTGAGGCCAGTTGCCTACGCCAGCCGCAGCCTGCACCCAGCTGAGAAGAACCATAGCTCCATGAAACTGGAGTTACTCGCCATGAGATGGGCGATGGTGGAGAAGTTCAAGGAGTATCTGTGCGGTCACAAATGTGTTGTGTGGACTGATAATAACCCCCTGAGCCCTCTAGAGACAGCTAAGCTAGGCGCTACGGAGCAGCGTTGGGTGGCCGAGCTATCGGCATTCGACTACAGTGTCCGGTACCGACCAGGCCGCACCAACAAGAACGCCGACGCCCTCTCCAGGCAGCCAGCCACTAGGGTCCAGATCCTGGAACAAATGCTGCCTGGCACCGCTGTACCACCAGATATCCAGGGGGCTGCTGGAGAGCATCAGCATACAGGTGGGCAAGCAGCGGTCGTTGCCCTTCCATCACGGTCTCCAGCTGATCTCCAGGCACTCCAAGCGGGCGATGCAGCTATTGGGGCCTTCCACCATTCCTGGCGTGAGAAGCGGGTGCCGAGTCGCGCCGAAAAAGAACATCTAAGCCCTTAGGTATGTGGTCTGGTACGGCAGTGGGACCGTATTGTGCAGAGAGATGGCTTGCTGTATCGCCGGCTCTTCCGTCCTGACGGTGGGGAAGAGACCCTCCAACTTCTTCTTCCTGAGTGTCTGAAAGAAGAGATTCTCCACCAGCTCCATCAAAATCATGGGCACCAGGGGATTGAGCGGACATCACAGCTGGTGAGGCAGCGGTGTTACTGGCAGAGGATGGATCAAGACATCAGGAACTGGTGTCAACAGTGTGAGCGCTGTGTCCTGGCGAAGTGCACACAGCCCCAGGCCCGGGCTCCCATGGGTCATCTATTAGCCGCAGAGCCCAACCAGGTCCTTGCCATTGACTTCACTCTGCTGGAACCGGCCCAGGATGGACGGGAACTCATTATAGTGATGACCGATGTATTTTCAAAGTTCACCCAAGCTGTGCCAACCCGAGACCAGAAGGCTACTACTGTGGCTAAGGTACTGGTGAGAGAGTGGTTCCATCGCTGTGGAGTTCCAGCGCGCCTCCACTCTGACCAGGGGAGGAGCTTTGAAAGTGTTTTGGTTCAACAGCTGTGTGAACTGTATGGAATACAGAAGACCCGGACCACCCCATACCATCCCCAGGGCAACGGACAGTGTGAGAGATTTAATCGGACACTGCATTACCTACTGCGCACCTTCCCATCTGACTAGAAACGCCACTGGCCCAACCATCTTCCCCATTTGGTGTTTCATTACAACAGCACCCCTCATCAGTCAACGGGTGAGTTCCCCCATTTTCTTATGTTCGGGCAAGAACCTCATTTACCTGTCGATTTCCTGCTGGGCCATCTCCTTGAGCTGACAGCAGGGAAGGTGTGTGACTGGGTGGCAGAGCATCAACGTCGGCTCCACCTGGCCTTCGACTGTGCCAGGGGACGGCTGGAAACTGCCGCCAGACGGAGGAAAGAGCGGCATGATCAACGAGAACTGAGTGAGCCACTGGAATTTGGTCAGAGAGTCTACCTGCAGGACCATGGTGTTAGAGGGCGCCGTAAGATCCAGGATGTGTGGAGCTCGACAACCTATCAAGTGGTGAGAGCGCCAGAGCCAGGTGGGGTAGTCTATTCCATTGCTCCAGTGCATGATTTGACGAGGGTGCAATGTGTATCGGACGATGTTGAAGCCGGCCTTGACCCGGCCTCCTGAGTGTCCTGAGGAGGGGCTGCAGGATTTCTCCGAAAGTGCGTCGGAGATCAGTGAGGATGAAGGACTGTGGGTGGTTCTGATGGGGCCAGGCCAGCATCCACTAACTTCAGTGCAGCCGAGCTCCCCACCAAGAGAGCACGCAATTTCACCTCTGGTGGCAAGAGAGGCCTTTGTCCCTTCCCCTGTGCCAACAGGAGCATCCAGCGGCAGCTCAGCTGCTCTCAGGAAGTCTTCCCGGACCACTGCAGGCCAACACTCAAACCTCCACCGCCTTCCAGGGCCTGTAAGGGGTGAGGCAGACAGGGCTACTGCTTCTCAGGTAGTGGGTTCTAGTAGTATGGCTGCAGCCATTTTTAGACCGTGGTCTTGATCCGAGTAGTTTCGGTGTGTAGTTTATCAGTGGGTCACTGATACAACAAAGGGGGGGAGGAATGTAACCAGATGGTTTATATTGTCTATGCATTTCAGTTTTCTGGTGTCCCTCAGTCCGTTTTGCAGCAGGTATGGCGATCGCGGTAGGTGGGTGACACACCACTTACCGGCACCTGTAGTGCAGCCACGTCCTCGCACGCTAATGCAGGGCGGTTCATGTACCCCCCCCTGGTCGTTTAGTCTTTCTCTTTCCTCTCCCAAAGCGAGTGCGGCCGGCTCGCAGCTCCGCCACACCATAGTGTCCAGGCGTGTATGTGCCGTGTGCGTTCTGCATGTATGTAGCATAGTCTCGTGATGTGAAGATGTAATACAATGCTGTGCTGACGGTCCTCTGTTGTAGGTTGGCATGTTGGGACGAGGTGGTGTGTATGTGTGTCCCCGTCTGGTTAGCTGTTGCTGCCGCCGTAGCCGCTAGCAGCTAGCAGCTAGCAGCTAGCAGCTACAAGCTCCAATGTGTGTGGATAAGCTGAATGCTATAAGCTAGGCCTGGGCGATAAACCGAAAATTTACCGATGCCGAAATTTACGACAATAACCGACGTCATTTTGCCCATGTCGGTATATTCGGTGTTAAAAAAAAAAAAAAAGTTATTTTTGTCTTGTTTGGCTGTGTGTGTAGGTAGGCGTGTAGGTAGGCTACCGGTATGTTCATGTCCCTTTAAGACACTCGGCTGTACTACTACAGCGTGTGTGGTCACGTGACTCCACACCAGAAGGGAAAGAGACGGTGAGACGGATAAAATGGAGCACGTCGGTTCAAAAGATGAAGCGGCAGCTGCTGCGGCTGCTGTGGCAGTCGAAGTAGATCTGGTCGAGGAGGAAGAGCACCTCGTTCCTAAAAAAAATGCCTTATCAATCGTTTGGCAACATTTTGGGTTCAGCAAGGATGACGTCGAACAAAAAAATGTGAAATGTAAACTGTGCCAAAAGACTGTTGCGGCTAGTCAAGGTAACACAACCAACCTCTTTCACCACCTGCAGTACAACCACCCGATTCAATTCCAAGATATAAAAAAAGCTCAAAGCGAGAAGCGATCAGGACCAGCTAAAAGTGCTTCCACCACCAGGCAGCCGTCAATAACGGAAGCATTTGCTAGTACTCAACAATATGAGTGAACGTCAAAAAGATGGATGGAAATCACCAATGCAATAGGCTACCACATAGCAAAAGACATGGCTCCCATTGCTACGGTGGAGCGCAAGGGCTTCATACATCTCATGAAAACTGTCGACAAGAGATACGGCCTGCCATCGCGAAAATATATTTCAAAAACCGTGATTCCCAGCATGTACAGAACAGAGAGAGAAAAGGTCGCTGCTGAGTTGAGACATGTCAAGCACGTTGCAGCCACATCCGATCTCTGGTCCAGTCGCACCATGGACCCGTATATCAGTCTGACAGTACATTACATCGACGACAAATGGAAACTGCGCACCAGAGTGCTCGAGACAGCGTATTTTCCATCTGATCACACGGGAGAGATGGTCGGACAGGGCTTGAGAACGATGCTGTCTGCATGGGACATCAGGGAAGAGGACCTCGTCGCCATAACAACTGACAACGGCGCCAATATAGTGAAAGCCGCCGAGCTCAATAAATGGACGCGGGTGCAATGTTTTGGACACAGGCTGCACCTGGCAATCGGTAAGTGTGCACATCTTAATGGGGATATCTTTGGGTGGTGACTGGCTGTTATGATCTGTGTTTGTGCGTGTTCAACATCACTAAATGATGTCTTATGGCCACATAATAGAGCTACAGCAGTAACGTTATAGCTATAAAATTACATTTAAATGGCTACAGCTATTTTTCTTTTTCTTAATGTGTGTGTGTGTGTGCGTGTGTGTGTTTCAGAAAACGCCCTGAAAAAACAAGCCCCTGTTGAACGGGCAATGAAGGTCTGCAAAAAGATCGTCAGTGCCTTTTCTTACAGTTGGAAAAAGAAGAAGGCATTACGGAGGGTACAACAAGAGATGAACCTGCCAACGCACAAGCTCAAAACGGCATGTCCAACCAGATGGGGATCCATGCAGATGATGACGGCAAGGATCCTGGAGCAGAAGAATGCCATCGCACAGGTAGGCTACATGATACCTGGTACTCTATTTTATTGTGTGTCTTTTTTAGTGGCTGGGCTAAGGTAATGATTTAAGCCTTTATTGTAGTTGCTCTGATCTGCCATTTAAGATGAAAAAATAAATAAATAAAATGTTAATTATTGTTAATTATTATTATTATTATCATTATTATTATTATTATTATTATTATTATTATTATAACTACAGGTCCTTGCTGATGACAGAGCATCAAGGCATCTTGTTACAAAATGGTCAGACCTGGATGTCCTGGAGGCCGTCAACAAAGCTCTCGCTCCATTGGTGGAGTTCACCAACGCCCTGTCAGGGGAAGAGTATGTCACCATCTCATCTGTGAAGCCTGTCCTACACATCCTCCATTCACGAGTGCTGGCTGAGGAAGAAGATGACGTAGCGCTGACCAAAGCCATCAAATCTGACATCCTTGTGTACCTTGATGACAAGTTCTCAGATCCCCCCACTGTAGAGCTTTTGGACACAGCCAGTTTTGTTGACCACAGATTCAAAGCAGCATACATTTTCGCAGACTGTGTCACCACCATTCAGGAGAAAGTGAAAACAGAGATGAAGTCAGCAGCTGCAGTCCACACAGGAAGTACTGCAGAGGACACCGAGCCTCAGCCTTCTACATCATCAGAAGCAAAGAAGCCAAAGAGATCACTGGGAAGCTTTTTCAAAGGAAGTGAGGCTATCCCTTCAACTGCACCCACTGTGTCACCTGAGCAAGCAGTAGAAGCAGAGCTGAGCAGCTACTTAGTGTCTCCTGTGCCGGATAGTGAGGGAAATCCACTAGATTGGTGGAGAGAGCATCAGGTACACTTTCCCACTCTAAGTAAAGTGGCAAAAAAGTACCTTTGCATACCAGCCACTAGCTCCCCATCCGAGCGGGTTTTCAGTTCTGGAGGAAACATTGTTACATGCCTCAGATCCTGCCTGAAACCTGAAATGGTAAACATGCTAGTGTTTCTTAGCAAGAACCTGGAGTAAACACTAGTGTGTACATTAGAGTGATCACATGCAGCCATGAGTCAGATTCACATTTACAACACTAGTCTGAGTAAACAGGTCAGGATACCAAGTCTGCTGTTCCTTTTTGAAGTGCCCTGTTCAAGCTCCTCTTATTCTTAATCATCAGTGTTCTATTGACATTTTTGCACATGGCATTATTTAACGTATTGGTTTAAAAGAATTTAAAGTTGTCACCTGTCACATGGCAGTGTTATTTGCAATAGTTTTTTCAGTGTTTTATTGACATTTTTGTTCATAACATTATTTATCATTTGTTTACAAGTGACACTACCTCCAAGGCCTTTACACATGATAATGGCATTATTTAGCCTAGAATTGTTTACAAGAGACAGCCTCCAAGGCCTTTACAGACAGGCCTTTGCACATGATGGCATTACCTTTGCACAAGTCATTGTTTACTTTTCCAGTGGCAAATGTGAAATTCATTTTGCTTACAAGGGATGCAACTTGTTTCTCCTGTTTTAGAGAACCTGATTACTTGACAACTCTAATGTGACCATTTTCAAGTGATGCAAGCTCTTTGTAATATCCCTATTTAGAATTTGTTTATAAGAGACTGTATTTTTATTACTTTGTGTTTGAAATTTAAGTTATCTTATACCTTTAAACTTGTTCAGTTGTTGTCAACTACTAAATAAATAATATAAATTGTAACTACAGTGTAGTTTTGCAGTCCTTTTAAAGTGGCATTTCTGTAAATACACAGGTTTTTTTTGTCTTGTTTCTTAGGCACGCATGGGGGGGGGGTGCATTTATCGTTCATTTATCGTTATCGAGGTGAGTTGCTCAATATATCGTGATATTGATTTGAGGCCATATCGCCCAGCCCTACTATAAGCTAAATGCTATTGTGTCTGGTAGTGTGGTTAGGTGTTGTCACTAACAGTTGACTGGCGTGAGGTGTGAGGCTGCTGTTTGCCCTGCCTTGCCTCTAACCTCTTTTCTTTCTTTTTTTGCCTTGCCTTGCTAGTTAGCTAACCAATAATTAGCCGCTCTGCTTTTCCTCGTATCGATGCCCCTTTAAGATGTGTAGTTGAGTTCAAGTGTGCTCCGCCCCAATCAGACCGTGAGACGTTAGTGGGGGTGGGAGATTACTGCAGCAGTTATAGTGGAGGACCTGCCAAATTTATACCTCTTGTATGGTTTCTCTTCTTCTGTTTTGAGTTTGCAGTGATTTGTAAATAAATATTTTGTTTTGTTTCTTTTTTTTATGAATTATTTGAGTGCAGTGACCTCTGCCAGAGCTAGCCGTGGTGGTCTGCCTTTCGCTTCCTAACTGAACCACTGTATTGGTATAGGTGTAGGTATAGGTATAACATCACTTGTGTTAGAGATTAAAGAAAATAACTATATAAATGTTTTAGAGACATAACTTGATAAGTGAAATTGTTTTATTGTGAGTAATAATAAAGATTGTTAAATTATTTTACGTCGTGCCTGTATTCATTTGTGTACGAACCTGTGTATGGGTGGTTTTTGGGAAACCCTCAGAGAAATTAAAGTTAAAGGAGTATACTCTTTAGGTGCAAGTCCTAAGGTGGCGTTGTTGGTGTTATATCGATTCTCTAGATCTGCCACTCGCAGTTCAACTGGTAATCGCCACATATGCAATCAAAACGCCAGTTCATTTTCTCATGTAGCTTCTGTCACATTCAGCTGTAACTAAGCTAGCTGTAGCAGTAACACTAAAAGTCTGAGTTCTTCAGACTTCACATTATCAAGAGCCATTTTCTGTCCCACTGGACATCCAACACCTCACCTAATATGTGTGAGAGACTGTAGCCTACATTCTGTGAATCCTACTGAATGACAATCCTAAAGATGGTCGTGGGTTTATTATGCATTGCAAATGTTTGCTAAATGCCTGGCTAAAGACTATTAACCTCACGCTACACAGTAATAAATGGTCTGAAGCAAGAGGAATTGTTAGCCTTCCTTGTGCACTGACTGCTAACTATTACTTAGAAACTATTGACCACCGTCACGTCAAACTAAACCATAAGCTACTGCTCAATATCTAAAGTAAAGTGACAGCTAGCTGGTGTCAGTTTCTCGTAAAATGCATAGCTAATGCTTAACAGTAAAATCTCAATTTAGCTTGCACCTAAGTTATCATATATTTGAGTTTGCTAACATTAGCAATAACGTCAGCTAGTTGGAGGTGTATGCTGGGCTAACCATCACATTAGCAGCACATTTCCCATATTTAAGGATGATTAAACATGGACTTACCTGCAAGTGATGCATGGGCATCATCTCGCAGTTTCTTCTTTTGTTTTTTCTTATCTCTGCTCCTGACTCCTGCTGTCTCTTCAAGGCCATTTCCAATAAAGTTGACAGCCTGCTGTCAAACTTCGTCAGGCGCAATCCAACAGACCACTGAGATAGGGAGGGGCACCAATGGAGAGCTTGGGAAGTTGTGTCTGTGTTTTGGGGGGAGGGCACCATCGAGCAATTAAATATATCTGTTTTTCTGCCTGTTTTGTGATATACATGCCTGAAAAGAGCCTAATATTGCTATACTGAAATAATACCGGCATTCTAATTATTATCACTATGATGATTTTACATATTGATATTTTTGGTGCCCTACGCACACGCAGCGCGTGATGCGTGTGGTGGGAGCGGCGGCGCTGGACGGCATTCTTCTTCAGGTATGTTTTTAATTGGTTCTTGCATAACACAAAGTCCTCTTTGTTGAAATGTGCACTGCAGGCGCGGCAGCTCTTCTGCCTTAGCGTCTCGGTCGGCGTGTTGATGTCTATGTTCAATACAACAAGCCACTGGTTCACTATAGTCCGGCTGTATCTCAATGGCAATCTGTGAAATGAGTTATACCTTTTTTGCTTCTTTCCACAACAAGGATAGTTACAGATATTGACCATTGTGTCCTTCTTTGCCTCAGGTATTCCGTTGTGACTGATTTGTCTTCACCTTCTTGCAGTCTCCTCACTCTTCATGAGATAAACAAGTAAACAAATGCGAGACGTTAGACGTGACGTCAAGTCTTGCGTTTCAGAACGCTGTTCTGAGAATTATTTGTGGTTATGAGTGGCTTTTTGATGGCAGTTTCAACTTGGAGGCATAGACTGCAATGTATTGTTATCGTGTGGTCTTTTCTGAGGTTGCGAAAACTACGTAAGCTAGCGATTGGCAAACTTGATCTTTCAGGGGGTGTTTCTCGGTCTCACGGTGTGTTAGACCATGGATTAAATTTACGCCGGAATCCCTTTAAGGTCGACATAGGAGAAGACTGAAGGCCGACCAATTCAGGAAAAACACTCCTGGACACTGTCCACATGACGTTTTTTGACAACAAGGTTTCTGTACATAGACCTTTAATGAAAAGTTTGGACCTTACAATGTTTATTATCACACTTACTCTTAAAGTGACAGTTGGGGTCTTTTGATGTGGGGTTGTATGAGGTACTTTTCCTTGGTCAGTGTATGACCAGCAGTAGATGACCATCAGTAGGGCATTGTAGTGCTAAACGGCACCAACAGGAAGATATATTTTAGCCATCTAAAAGAAGGCACACTTATAATATATAGAAAGACATTTCCCTTGGGACTACACTCTCAAGCATACAATGTCTGTATCCCTATGCACAAGAGCAGCTGTGCCTGCTACACACTGTATTATGCAGCAGATCAGCTCTTTGGGTTGGACTTTCAGCAGCTTTAAATATACAAAATCTTAATACATAATCTTTAAAACACAAAGTGAAGAGGTGTCACCATTTATGATCTGACTGAGTTATTCAAATAAGGAAAAGTTTCCTTGAAAAAAAGTAGAAATTCTCTCTGTGGACCACAGCCAGCCCACCTCCACCACAGAACGATGACATGTTTCATTGAGTGCAACTCAGTCGAGTTTAACAAGGGCTCAGTAAACATAAAGAAATCTGACTGATTTGAGAAAATGAAATCAGGACAGGACTGTGAAAGGAGGCATGATGTAAGGTAAACTTGACCCTAATCTATTTCCACTTGTTCAAAAGAATTTGAAGTGCATATCCGCATACCTTAAAAGAATGACTCGTTTTGATCAAAATGACCATACAAACTTTCCTTAACGCTGCCATGAGTAAAATATGTTTGGCTTTCCAAGTAGCCTCTGTGTGAAGGATGCTGCGTTAGCCTGCCATTTCCTGTCATTTGTGTGGCTTATCAAGCAAACAGCACGACACTAATCTGTAACCCGTTTGAGATAAAAGTATGAGCCACTTCCTCTGAATCAGCTTGAGACGTGAGTTATTCAACCTCTGCTATGTTTTTTTCAGCTGATTAAAGTTTCCCTGGTTATGTTACTGACGTGACTTTCAGATTATTGACCTGCGGCTGTTTACCAGCCACAGTGACTCTTGTGTGAATGAATTTCCTGTCTTTGGGTTTTAGGCCATACCAAAAGTATGTCAGTCTTGTATTGAATTAGAACTGGTACATGCTGTCCGACATTAGAAATCAAAAGTGTCTATGGCCACACTTGAAGGTAGAGTAAAAAGAGGAGTTGTGGTATAGTTAGAATAAGGACATTACTACACATTTTGAGACCCTGAGAGAAGACATTCATAGTCTCAGTTTGTCACATCAAAAAGTGACAGAAAGAGTTACAGTGTTCAAACCCTGGCCACTCTCTCACCTCCAGGCCGAAGATACTTGACCATCAGCAAGCACTGAAGAAACACAGGTCAACTCTTGATTTCCAGTCATGAAAATCATCAGTACAGTTTACCAGCTTCATTCTCGGAATAAGATCATCGAAGGAGACTGAATTGAAACATGAATCGATAGGAGAGGAGTTTTCCTTTTAATACTGTTAATAGTTTTAAAATTAAAGATGATGATAGAAGCTTATATATTCTTTGAATTGAACACGTTCAGTGAACTGTTACTGTGGTTATGTCGAGGATATCATTATAAATATTTTGTTTTTAAAGATTTTTCTGGCATAGGCACCTTTATTAAGCAGTAGACAGATAGGAAACACAGGAGAGAGAGGAGGATGTGACATGCGGCAAAGGACCTCTGGCCGGGATTTCGAACCGAGGTCGGCTGTGTATATGGCATGCGCTCTAACCACTCGACCACCTGCGCACTGATAATTATAAAAATTATAAATATTTACGTTGGAAATATTTGATTTAGACTCATGCAAAGACCTTGGACTCACGATCTGGGACATTGAACAATCTTTGTACCAAGTCTGCCAGGCAGACTGTCAATGTCTCCCTCTTGTTTCACAAGAGCCCGGCCATAGATGATGATGTATGCTGCAACAACAATGCAGCTCAAATCAACACCATGACGAGCACACTGGCAGCTGCTGTTCTGTTTGTCATCACCTTTGACTATTAAGACTTAATGCAAGCCAAAGCCTTGCCAAGTGCAACACCTGCGTCATCAAAATAAAGGTTGCTGGTTATTAGCATCTTTGGATGGTTAGCAAAGATGTTTAGCTCAGCATAATAAGCTAATCTAACGGTTAGCATGCTTATAAAGATTGACATTCAGGTGCTGAATACTTTGAAAAGATGAGTGTTTGCTTGCCACACTTGGTGCTGGCTTTGTCATGACTGTAATAATGGTTAGGTCATTTAATAGTCCACATTCTGCTGCAACCATCTGCTTGCTAAGTAACTAAATAGGACCTCAATAGTTGCTCTGTATTGTAGCTGTATGTTCATGTTAGAAGACAAAATAAAAAAAATAATAAAATAAAATAAAAGTTATGAACTCAAAAGGAAACCATTGTGTATCTCTGTTTAGCATGTTCAATTTCTAACAGTTCTAACAAGCTACCATGCTGGTCAGACCTTTAGGGACACAGAGTTTGATTTCTTGCGCAAGATACATTGACTTAAGGACTGAGGGCCCAGGCATACAGATGGCTTAGTTCGAAGTTACAAATGGCTCTGGCAAAGGGGCAGAGGTGAAAAATATGGAGAAACTGCACTGAATGGGTGAAATCGTGGATACTATGAAAGGCTGAGGGTGCTATTCATTTCTTGTTCTGAGTCCCTGCTCATGCACTGATTGAATGAATCTGAACATAGTGAAACACAACAAATACTTGAGCCACAAATGCTCACTGCCGGCCTTGGCACGAGTGGGTAAGGGCCATAACTCGACAACCCTGTGATTAGTGGATGTCATCGAGGCCATTGCGCTAATCATCAGTGGCTATGTCCCCCCAGCATTGAATCTGCTTCATTGACTTGCCTAACAATGGAAAATTGACAGATAAAAATAACCCAATGATGGACAATGATGCTCGGAGAAGAAGCAGGCTCCTAAACTGATTGTGTCTGTGGTTTTGCTTGTCTTTGACTCTCACGAACAAAGACTTCACAGAAGCACAAACACTGAAAAACAGGATGTTAACACTGCTGACTCTGGTTACCCCAGATCATATCAAAGAGTTCATTTTTAAGACATTTTTTGCTGATACAGACAGTAGACACATACAGATGCCACAGATAGCAGTGACAAACAAACTTAAATCAAGACTTTTTCTGAATACAGTCCGTTTCCTTAAAGGAAATCTAAAGTGCAGACAAACAAAAACTGTAATTTCCTTTTTATCCCACTTAATAATTAATCTCTAATTATATAACCTGCATACTTGCAATCCACAAGTGAAGGTTGAACATATATATATATATATATATATATATATATATATATATATATATATATATATATATATATATATATTCTTATGTACATTTATTTTAAAGTAAAAATGACTAGTTATTTTCAGCCTGAGATTTTAAACGGCTATAATAAGCATATACACATATATATGCATTGGTGTGCAGTACATTTATAGATAATTTATGAAATAGTAATGATTTCTTCCAGACATGTTTTAAGATATATAAGTACACTATGCTTTGGATAATTTCTTTTATCAAAGAAGTTTAATTACCTTTTTTCTAAATTCTTAAAGGTCCACATTGCAAGAAAGTTGACTTTTTAATCTCGTTCCCAACTGGTCAAATACTGACGCTTTGATATTGTAAGTAGGATTGGCTGCAATCCCCAAAGAGTTAGTGCTTGGAATTCTAGCAAATTGGACCAAATGATATCTACTCATTGTTAGTCATTGAAAATTCTAGAATATATGAATGAATATTTGTCATTTCAGAAGATTAACTGTGGGAAAAAAAACATGTCCTCTAGATCACTGAAAAGTTCATTGCAGAGTATGTGCACTGGAGGTTTCAAGTTTCCACATCGAGTTTCCACATTCCACATACTGTAAGTTCCATAATGGACAACTGGCCTCCAAAGTACTTGTGATGTCACAACACATTCTGCTTGTAAGTACATGCTTTAAAGTGACACTTATGGTGAGCACAGAGAAACTTTCCTCCATCAGCAGATACAGAAGAAAGCAGCCTTCTAGTGTCAAACTCTGCACATACATCATTCTGCTCAGTGAAGCTCAAACATCCAAGTGGGACAACAAGCACACTAATGTTTTTACATTTTTTTCAAAATAAAGCTGACAGGACCCATTCAGCCTGTGTAGTAAGTACTTTACTTTTCCTACCTCCAGTACACTTCTGTCCATGTAGGAGAGATATTTTATATTGGAGTACATTTAATTAAATGGCAATTACAGTATTTCAAACCTGGGCCTTACATTTACATGTTTTGGTGTGTAACAGGTTATGCTGTACTCTGGTACCGTACTCCAGTAGACCACCTCAGCTGACAGTCACAACACTGCTGCAATGGCTGCAATGTAATTCTTTGCGGGCAACTCCGACCATCAAAGTTAAATCCTCCAAAAGTGCTTGTTTTTGTCACTGACAGGCGGAGGTTGTTGTTCAGAAGTAGAATCGTTTTTATGTCCTAGTAAGTTTTCACATACAAGGAATTTGCTGTGGTCTGTAGGTGGTGTGGCCCGCATTGATCTAAGTGTCTGACGACTTCACAGAAATAATTCCCAGATCAACCTTTTGGTTAAATATTAAAACCTTTTTTGTAACTAGAAACACAATTCTTGCTCACAGAGAAGCCTTGCTATGAAAGATAAGTTTTGTTTCGGTTGTCCTCGAGGTAAACTCCATACTCCTCTCTCCAACTCTGACTTGCATTTTTCCACCAGTGACTTCCTGAGACAGCACAACTCTAACAAAACAGATTATTATCAAACAAAAAGGTCTGTCTCCGAATTGTTTCTATAATGTTGTTACACACTTAGAAAACACTTGGATCTTAAATCACTTGTTTAGTTTAAACTACATAACAAAACATTACATTTACAGTAATGTAAAACGGAGAGAAGAAGAAGAAAGCAAAGAGTCACATTTTAGAACCAGGACTTTGAAATATTTAGCATGTTTGCTTCAGGATCTACGTGATGACGACGATGACGACGACCCAATACTGAAGTAGCTTCAAATTCACTTTCTGTTGATAGACTAATCAATTGACTGGCTAATCATTTCAACTCTAGATCTGACAGTGCTTTCCTTTTTTTTCTTTTTTGGTTTGTGGATATTCTAAAATATCCCCTGTAGTGGCAACCTTTTTGACAGACCATTTTATAAAATCAGGATTAATGGAAATTGATATTCCTGGGCATATACGTATATCATATACATTCAGGGTTTAAATGACAAAGAGGTAAATATAGGCATTATACCATTTATCTTAAAGTCCCGCATAAGTACTCACAAAAGTCATACACCAAATGTGAACCTGAGATTTCTTAAAAAAAAAAAAAAAAAAAAAAGAAGCTTTTACATGTAGCATTGTTGATACAGTGGTAGATGCAGGTGCAACCAATAATAGCTGATAGTAGTTATGTATAATAATAATAATAATAATAATAATAATAAGAAGAAGAAGAAGAATAAGAATAATAATAAGAATAAATGGTATGTATGATCATCATACATACCATTTATTATTATTATTACTATCATACTATGATGTGATTATATGAATAATACATACATACATGCATACATACATACAAGTAATTTTGGGGCCCAGGGAATAATAGCCAGATTTGAAAACAATCTGAAAAAGGGATGTTAACTTTTAAATGAAAATATTTACCCAATGTTCAACATATAAAGAAAGTGAAGGAAATGAATGTGGGCACTGACATCCTGCTGAGAATCGTTTCTTGTCTGTGTGTGGTGACTGAGGTTTACTGGACAGCTGTGGTTTGGGTGTACTTTCCACTTTGCTGGGGACCTGCAGGTTCTGCTTTTGGTTTTACATGCAGGCTTCATCGACAACATGAAATTGTGACTGCGTTAACAATGCTATTTTAGCCAGGAGACAGAAAGAAAAGGAAAGATGTACCTTTTTCAAAGAGTGATACAAATCATAATCATAATCTTAGTGTTCATAATAACTGTAAATAAAACAAAGTTTTGGACAATGGGAAAAAAAGTGAATAATAAAGCAAGTAAATATTAACAAATCAACCAACTGATCCAACTGAACACTGAGAGAATCTAGGCCCTTCTGCTATGGGAGAGTGTTACAGTGCATTGTGGTTTATTATTTTCTGTTCTATTTTGTAGTTATATCCAGGTAGTGCTCACTGTTCTGTTTCCCTCCTGTGGTCCTTTGCTCCTCCCCAGCCTCCTCCCCGTGAGATCTGCATAAGAGCTCTAATTCTCTGAATATGTGATTGTGGTGATGCCTCTAAGTTGCAGGAAATCTGACACTCCCCGCAGGAAATTGTGTGATTTACGCTTCCTTCTGCTCTTAAAAAAAGAAAGAAAATGAGAAGCCATTGCATGACGAAAGTTAGCAACAGGAAACAGTGCCACCCACAGAAACTACAAAAACAAGCTGAGTTCCAGTTGATGACTGTAGAGTGAGAGGTATGACAGCAATTAAGAACAGCTACCATAGAAGCATAGACTGTGGTGAGATCAGCATTTATTCCAACCTCAAACGTTCCTTTTTCCTGTTTAATAATGAGTTCAGCATCAGAATGAGCTGTTTGTGACTAATGTTGGTTACCACTGATGTCTGTGATCCAGTTTTGAACACACCACGAGAGGAACAGAAAGGCTAAGATGTCAGGCTACAGCGTCAACATCTTCATCATCTTCACAATTCATCTGAGCTTCATCCTCCAGCCAAGCCATGGTAGGATTATTCATTTCACCATCTGCCAATAGGAATTCACATAGTTCTTTTCTCTTCTTTATGTATTAATAGGACCAGTAATAATTAATCTAAAGATTGAATGTGACTTCCCGGATCAACACATATTACATCTACATTTTCTTTATACAAGCTTTGTTCTAAATTAATTTGTAGTCATTTCTGACACACAGCAGCCACAGTCAGTACATTAACATACATTGACGAAGGTTCTCAGTTATCCAGTTCATGGTAATTCTAAGTGCTACGTTGCAGACAAGTGGACTTGTTTCAGTTTGCTGAAGATGTTTCACCTCTCATCTTGCTGAAGAAGCCTCTTGGATGAGAAGTGAAACGTCTTCAAGAAACTGAAACAAGTCCACTTGTCTGCAACGTAGCACTTAGAATTACACTAACATAGTGAATACAGTATAAGTCTTGACTCTGCTCAGTCAGACACTGCTCTTCGATTTCAGGCTGATTTAACTTCTTAAATGAAATCTGAAACTGTTCTCTGATGAAAATTAGGAAACAAAAGAAAAGTTAGCTAGATATGAATGTTTTGATGAAATGAATCATTTTCATTCAGCAGGCTTTGAGGTGATTCAGCCACACAATCAGACTGTAAACTCAGACCGGTTAGCCTCCATCAGCTGTGAACACACCGCAAACGTCACTTCTGTGGAAGATATTCGACTCAATGGAATACCACTGTATGTATCCTGGTATAATTCAATTGATAGTATTCATGTAATGGTTATGAAATACAATTAAAGGAACAGTTCACCCAAAAGTAAAACATTCAGTCTTATCTCCTCATCCCGATTCCAATGTCATATCGTTTCTGTGTCCACAAAACAGTTCTGGAGCCTCACGGCAAAACAGCATGCTCCTAAACAACTGAAGTAGATGGGGACTTGTTTCAAAATGTAGGATAATGACTGAGTTTTTATTTTTGGATGAACTTATCCTTAAAAGTTAATGAATGCTTTTCCACATTGAAGTGCATATACTGTTTTTTATTGTGTTTTATTGTATTTATGTCCTTTTGAAAGTCCACGTTTTCCAAGATTGATACCACTGTCATGTCTGCACCCAGCTAAAGCTGTTGGCTTAGCTTAGCACAAAGACTGGAAAGTTCATCGTTTTATGGGGGTTATATGTGAGATTATTTCTTGATGGTGGACGAGCTTAAGCCTTAGATCATATACACACTGTTCATTGGGGTCAACTAGTACAACTAGTTTTCAGTTCTTAACAAACTTCTAACTGGAAGTCTTTTGATTTAAAATGATCAGTTGGATGAATATACTATCAGCAAAATGTACTTGAAGTATGAAAATAATGGACTAAACCGTGGCTACATTCAGATCAGGCTTTTTTATGCAATGGGAATGTGTAGCCGTGTCAGTTGACTCTGCAGTAGACACAGGTTTTTATCACCTTGGCTCCACTTTGATCTAAACATAAGACCTGGACCTGGATGAACACGTTCATTTCTGCTGCACGAAGTGATGACACATTGTCAACATCCAGTGATGGTGTGTAAATAAGGAATGAATTTGGGATGTGGTTTATTGTTGTTTTCTCTTTGCCTTACCTGCGAAAGTAGGAATGGGGTCATACATTTAATGGAGTAGAAGTATAAAGTAGCATAGAATAGAAATACTCAAGTAAGAGTATTTCAGAAATCCACATGTACAGCACTTGAGTAAATGTGCTTAGTTATGTTTCACCACTAAACATCAGTCTTCTCATCAAAATCTTGGCAAGTGTATTTCCAAAAATATTGAATTATTCCTTTAAATCATCTTCTAATCCAATCATAGATCGAAGACTTGGCCCTTCTGGTAGATGAAATCTGTCTAATAAGTCTTTATTTACTTTCAGGACAGGCAATCCAAAAAAGATGCTCTGCCAGAAGGGAAAGGATGACTGTGAGAACATTATCATGCTTCTAGAGAATCCCAACAAGTGTCTTTTCATCATATTCAACATCGGGCCAGAGGCAATGAACATGAAATACCAGTGTGAGTTCACAGTGAAGGAAAATGATCTAGATCTTACCCAAACTGGGACACCAACCACACTACTGCCAGGTATGTTTAACCCTTTGGAAGATTTGCAGTATCTCTATAATATAAATCAATCAGACAATAACGTGAAATACAATAGTTTCCTGGGGGTTAAATATTTAATTGTATTTTATTTTAAATATGTTCTTCCTGGATATTAAGTCCTGATTAAAAAATCCTCTGTGAGTTCACTGTTGTAGTTTTTAAATGTTACTAGAACTGTTTTTGAGATTGTGCTAGAAGTAAATGATGCATCTGTCAAACACATTGACATTGCATTCGTGTAAAGAAGTAAAGCAGTAAAACAGGAAATCACCTGACTTTGTTTTTGTTAGGTGACAAGAAAGCGGTCCCTGCACCTCCTCCTCCTCCTCCTCCTCCTCCTCCTTCTCCTCCTCCTCAGTCTGATCACCTGAGGTGGATTCTGATTGGTCTGCTGGCTCTGATACTCCTGTACAGCTGTATCATCACCTCCTTCTACATCAGACTGAGGGTGACTATCTGTCCCTCTAGCTTATTGTCTGTAACCATTGTTTCTATTTTTTTCTTTTTTACTTTATGGCCAGTGATATGTTGTTGGTTCTTTCTTGTGACAAATGTACTTATTGTAAGTCACTTTGGACAAAAGCGTCTGCTAAATGCCCTAAATGTAAATCTAAATGTAAATCTAAATGTAAATGGAATCAGCGGGGGAACATAACTCAGTACTTTAAATCAAATATTATACTTATAGTACTTCAATTTTAAGCAACTTGATACTTCTACTGCACTACATATGTAAATACTACTAAATAATACTACTACTACTTGTTATAGGTTCAATATATGACAATCACTTCGACTAGGTAACCATCAACACCTCAGACCAAAATAAAATTGGAAAAAAAGAAAATAGCATCTGATATGGAAGCGAATTTGGACCATAATTCAAATTAAAATGCATTAACAGAAATGCTTTTTTAAAAAAGCACACGGTGGTGATTTCCCCACTGTTTCTGAAAACATGTACCACAGTCTATGCTACCAACATAGCCTTCACACTCTGCTGTTGTCTCTTCCCTTGCTCCAGCGTCGAATATGCACACCGCCGCCCCCTAACGTAGATGCGTAGCACGGTCGGTCAGACTGGGGGCTGACTGAAAAGAGAGGCCACTGACGTCACTGTCCTGCGCCGCTTGGGATTGCGAATTCAAATTTAACTTTGGACTTTTTTTGCAGGGGGTGCGGGCATGAAAACGAAAAAGCAGTTTCCTTTTTAGTCATGTGACAAAATGTGCAGACTTGAAGAAGAAAATGAAAATGCAATTTGGATGATTTATTACTCACTTTATTTATGAGTCGAAAAATGCAGTTATGACCTTGAAATGAAAAAGCATTTCTGCTAATGCATTTTCATTTTCAAATTTGACATTTCAAATTGAATTTTTGAGAATTAAATCTTAAATGTAATATTCTTTATCATTTTAATTAAGTTAGAAAATGAGCAGTCTTGAAGAAGAAAATGAAAATGCAATTTGGATGATTTATTACTCATTTTATTTATGAGTCAAATAATGCAGCGATGACCTTGAAATGAAAAAGCAATTCTGTTAATGCATAAACACAGATCAATCTTTCAAACTATATAGTACGTATAAATCATGATTCAGAAACATATTTTAGTTTACGCTTCAGCTGTTATATATGAAACTTTGTGACCCAGCTGCCACGTTGTACAAGGACATGCACTAACATCAGGGCTGGACTGAGACAAAAAATCGGCCCTGGCATTTTTGGCTCAGACCGGCCCCTCATAATTAGCGGAGCACATCCGACTAGTAATTTATGTATGTGTTCCCCGAAGGAATGTATTTTACTATTATCCCAAACCCAACTCTAATTATTGTGAGGTGTGCATATGTTTACTGACTTGACTGGAAAAACGCTCACAAACCCTTTCAATCCTATAACTATGTCTTTAGAAGTCTGTCAAATAACCATTGTGGAAAGCAAATAAGTACATTTACTCAACACATAGTTCTACTCCTTAGGTATATTCTACTTCAAGCATAATGTATCATCAGCATCCTAAATCTCAGACGTTTAGCATCTATTGTTAACTCCACCACTTTTGTCTGCTCTGTGTAGTTCAATTGATTTTTTTACCCTTTTTATTGAAATCATCTAGAATAAGTATTTTCTTAATTTCCCTGATATAGCAGCTCAATTCTAATTCTCCAGGTTAAAAGGTGCTCCGTCCTTTAAAAAGATAGGGTATAACATGCATTTGTATCAGGCTAAAAACAGGGCTGCTTTATGAACTCATGCAAAGCAACTTGTCTTAAAAGCATTTAACACTGTGTTACTCTTATTCAATTTGGGCATACCTTTTGCTAATAATACTTTTATACTTTTTTTTTAAACTTACTTTACTAATGCTTAAATTGCAAAGCATTTATTTATCATTTAGCAGTTTTAAAATCTGTTTTTTAAAACATGTTTAACCACAGCATAGAGGGTTGCTACAAATTCAAACTACTATGCAGCCTTTCAACACACCTTTAACCTAAATATCTAAAATGCCATGATGGAGCCTAAAATGGACACTTGCTGCTCATCCAACACTTCTCAGCCTTGACCGTTTGCTATTTTATCAGAATAAGGTGGCGTGGCTGCCAGATTTTGTGAAGTATGCAATACCAATTAATATTGATACTAATCAATCGTCATTGCTCATCATTCTCATGTAAGTAGAGTTTTCAAGGGGCCTGAAAATTACAACCCGACCCGCGGGTCCGGTCGGGTTGTCGGGCCGGCCCGACCCGTTGAGAACTCTACATGTAATAGAGCTAACGTTACCTCCATCACCTCACAGTCCCTGTATTATCCTAACGTTACTACCTGCTTACCGGCTGTACTACACTGTCCCTGTCAGTCAGCCTGCATCTCTGGCTGCTTCTCTCCTGCCCGCTGCTGCTGCTGCTGTCTTCACCTTCCACCGGTCCTTGCTGGAGCACTGCTGTCACAGAGGACCAATGGGCCGTCCCCTCTAAATTGTGCTCCTCGAAAAGATTTATAAAAAAAAAGAAAAAAAAAAAGAGGAGAGCTGAGAGATTTCATTGGATTAGCTCAATGTCCTTCAAGAAAATTAACCAATGGACCGTCGCGTTCGATAAAAATGATTTATAACATACCTTTTTGATTAAATTATGACAGCCCGGCCCAAAAATGTGCGTCGGCCCACCGGGCATTGCCCGGTACGCCAGATGGCCAGTCCATGCCTGACTAACATGCCTGGACAGCCAGACACAACCCAACTGGTGATTCATCTTGACAATGTCAGTTCTGCAATGGAACTTGTGACTATGCTTATAGTCTGGTTAGGTGTAGGCACAAAAATTCACTGGTTAGTGTCAGTGGTGGAGCTTGTGTATGGGGGCTATGGAGCCAGATCAAAGCCAAAAGGTTGGTTATTTTGAAAAAAAAAAAATATAATGTGATTGAAAAATTCAAATTTGAAGCTGAAAATTCAAGTTTTGATCTTGAATAAAAAAAAAATCTAAAACATCTTAAAAATAAAAATATTTGTAGTAAAAGGTTCATTTCAATTCAAATATAATTAAGATTTAATTCTGATTAATTTGAATAACTTATTCATCGTGCAATTTTTACCGATATATTTTATGTTTTCAGATTCAAACTTTTTTTTTCACATTCAGATCTAATTTATTTCAGTTCCAGATTTTTTTCACTTTCACTTTCAGATCCCATTTTCTTTAAGTTTCAGAGTTGTGGCCCATAATAAAGAAGGCTAAGGCCCTTCTCCAATTATGTTGCACTCAGGAAATGTGGGTACTTTGAGAAACATGACTCAGCACTTTCTCTCCACTGTATTCACATGATTAGCAGTGACTTAAATGATGCTCAGGACAAAGTTACATTATACAAGCTGTTTTAGACCACTTTTGGCAATTGTCAATATACAAGTGTAGTAGAATATGCCAGACTGTGAAGTTTAACAGCCATGCTTTAAAAGTGATATTTCTCAAAGTCCCCACATTTCCTGAATGCAACATAATAAAGAGGGGCCCTCTTTATTATGTATGCCAGATCAGTGCCCACACTCTGAAACCTCTGAAAGTGAAAAAATATGAAAACATAAAATCTCCAACTGAAAAAAAGACCTTAAATATGAAATTATACATAATTGAAAATTAAGAATAAATAATTTCAATTAAATCAAAATTATATTTAAATTGAAAGGAACCTTTTCCTAGACAAATTTTGATTTGGAAAGTGTTTTTTGTGTTTTTTATAATTTAAAATCTTGAACTTTGAGTTCCAAATGATTATTTTTTAAATCAAATTTTATTTTCGAATTAACAAACCTTTTGGCCTTGACCTGACTCCATACAGGGGTAGGGGCGATAAAAAGGAGTACCATCGTGCAAACTACATTTGTAGTGAACTGGAGGGCCAGCCTATGGGGCACATTGTCAAGCTATTTTTGGCTGGAAGGGCACTTCACCACCTTTTGTCCACTTCAAGGGCACTTTATCACACTTTTCCCACTGAAGGTTAGCCTAGAGGGCACTTTATGTCATTTTGGTTCCCTGGAAGGCCACCAAAGAGGGTACTACATCATATTTTACCAATCAAAGTGGCTTCCAAGAGCGCACTTTTGCAATGTCTATTCGAACATGGGGCCACCAGTATCTAAGGTTAAGAAAATGCCATATTGGGCTTAAAATATCTGCTTTGGTCACCACAAACATAGCTGGAGGCTTCAGCCCCTTTATATGACAGTGTTCTGAAGAGGCTTTTACTATGCACATTACTCAGGGACACAGGGAGCGGAACACATATGTCAAATTGCACATTGCGCATATTAGCCTACATGTTTTACATTTAATCTACAAAAAATAAACGTTTTTAATAGTGTCAGCCCAATAACATAGATGAGCACTAAAAGAGAGGCACTCCAGAAGCCAAAACACATCAGTTTACCGTTTTATCTGTTAGGTTTTTGCTGTTCAGTTATCAAGCTTTCACTGACTTTCACTTTCAACTACAAGTAGTACCTTGTATATCTAGTGACTCAGTAATCCTCCATGACTCTATCAAAGGAACAGGAACAGCATTGGTTGCCTGTAACATTGCACTGAGAATTATCTTTTCAGCAGGATTAGAGGCTTGTTTTTTACTCTTTGACCTATGATTAAGAAAAGAAAACCATAATTTGTATCTTTTCTGTCTCTTACTTACAGTTAAGCAATGGAGGCCCAGAGAACTCCACCTATGTAGTTATGAGGAAAGCTCCTCTGCCAAGGAATCCAGCTTTCGACGTTTATTGTGGTTAGCAGTGTCATCTTTCATCACCTGCCTCATGCTGGATGTAATGAGATGGAAAACATGGACATCTCAGGAGGAAATGTGGAACCATTATGAGACTGCTTGTCTCACACGGCTGGTATTCTAGTTCCCGACTTTGCTCTATTTGGCTTTGCATCTCAACTCTTCGTTTACATGAGTTTAAACACTTGTACTACTGAAGATTAACAGCAGGGTGAGACAAAGACTATCTGAAGAGACTGTGCTGTCTGCTACTGTTATCTCAGCGTTTACAGTTGAATGCAAATGCCACTATGGAATCATCCATGATATATTTTCTTTATAGATATGTACAATAAATTGTTAATATTAACCTTTTCAAACAATGTTTCCAACGTCCATCTTAATGGAAACGACTGTATATAATGCTTACACTCTATGATGTGTATCTCTATTTATCTGCTAACTGCTACTGCCACCATTTTTTTCTGATTCAGATTTTTTGTACTACAATTTACTCCTTAATTATAATAATGTGCATTGCTCTTTGTGTTTACACACTTGCACATTAAAGTTTAATAACTATAACTAACATTTTCATTATTATCATGCAGCTTTGCTGGTCACTGGTTGGTCTCTGTCCAATCTCTAGCAGCAAGTTATGGCTTTATTGGTATGGAAAGCATGGTGGGAGAGGTTCTAACCCGGTCCTGAAAAACAAGGCAATTTTTGACAAATTTCTGCTTTTACTAATCATCAGTGGATGATCCTCCTTCTGATAGGTAGTGACTCAAGGTGGAGAGACCTGCAACAGGCCAGCCTATTACTCTTCTGGGTGTCGATCAGTGTGATGTGTCACTTAACATAGTATAGCATTAAGTGGAGGAAGTCAATAAATGCTAAGATAACACGTCACAATTAAGTTGGACTGTCCTCCCTATATGATGCTGTAATTGTATTCACTATCAAATGTATCAACTATTCCTTCTTTTTTGTCTCGATGTCTGAATGTTCTGTTGTCTTTATGTCTGTTCTCAGTATCCATTATGTCACCTTCAATTATGTCACATTACATTTTAACAATAAAAAAAGTTCACACAACCTTTTTCTTAAATTACCCTTTAAAAGCTTAACAATAAATGGAGACAAACTACAAGACAGTTGCTAAGCTAAAATGATACATATTTGTTGCCTACAACATGCATGCAGCAAATGCATGTTTGGCAACATTTCAAGTCCACATGTCTATTAAAAGGCAGGTAAAAGTATCATCTACTAGGGAAATGATCTAGATCATACCAAGACTCTTGTATGTAAAATAAGATTCCCGGGGCTTAAATATTCAATTGTATTTCATTGTAAATATTTACTTCCTGGTTATTCAATGGAATAAAAAAAATCCTCTCTGATTTCACTCTTGTAGTTCTAAATGTAACTACAAATAGATTTGAGATTGTGCTAAACATTGAAATGTGTACCAAGGTGGGAGGGCAGCAGCAGGTTGCATTTTAGATGTAACATCAACAATGGACAACAGAGGGAGACACTGTGTCACAGATGTGTGTCTACACCCACAGTACATCACATACTGTAAAGACACAAGACAACATCAGCTGCCAATTCAGGATTTTTAACTTTTCAAAGCTTTTATACAAATCTGTTGGAAAAAATATCACCATGTTATGCACAAACTCAGATTTTAGTCACATCTTCAGCTTTTTCACAGAGATCACAGGCATTCTTAAAAAAAATTAAAAATGTCAGACCGTCTAGGTCAAGTATAGATAAAAGAATACATCATAGATTTAAGCAGAAAGTAGGGACACCACTGAAAGTACTACTATAAACTGCAATGAACTGATGGAATTATTCCATATGTTATGCACAAATATGCCAATCTAACATATAACAGGTGTACTCCTTATTCTACTTTTGCATGCTCATCTTTTTAAATCGTCATGAAAAATACTTAAAACTACATGCACACTGCACTTGATAATGGCCTTCATGGCAAAATTCATGCAAGGTTTGCAATGGATCTGACACTTGCTCCTGTAGCTGTCCTCAATCATATTTTATTTTGAGGGGATTATATCAGTTTAGCTTGCATTATACTTTAATCCATGGAGTTTGTAGCGTCTGCAGTTTGTAGGTCCAAACTTTGCCTGGTTCAAATGGAAGTGTTACCTAACTAGTGTCTTTTTAAGTGGGTTGCACCACACAAACGACTTCTCACAAGATTAGTTGTCAAACACCAAATATTTACATCCAGTAATCAGTGGGTGTAGCTGGTGTGTAGCTGAATGAGCCAAGTGAGTACATTTACACTTATTACCATCTAAATGGTAAATGGACTTGCATTTATATAGCACTTTTCCAGTCTGCTCACCGTCAGATTCACCCATTCAGACACAGATTCATACACTGATGGCGGAGGCTGCCATGCAAGGTGCCCACTTCACATCAGGAGCAATTTGGGGTTCAGTATCTTTCTCAAGGACACTTCAACATGCAGCCAGGGGGAGCCAGGATTCGATCCAGCAACCTTCTGATTACTAATCGACCCGCTCCACCTCCTGAGCTACAGCCGCCTTTGTTTCATTGTTTTATTTATTTAGTCACTGTTGTTACTCTTTTATTTTATAATTTTTGTTAACCATGTATTATTATCTTATCGAGTTTTTAGGGGGAAGACGTTATATTGTTCTTGCTTATTTGAAAACTTTAAAATAAAGTATAAGTATAGTATAAGTAAATGATGAATTTTAGTTCATACACAAGCCTCCTGGGTCAAACTCCTAACTTTGTTTGATCAATCCATCAATCCCAAGCTCAACCCTACTCAGATTTTCTTTGTCTTTACACGACATCACCGAACATTTTTTTTTGCAAAGTATTTCAACACATCTGTTCTTCTTCTGGGAATTAATCACCTGACAATAAAACTTGAGTTTGGCAAAGTGCTGGACCCCTAACTGTCAATCATTGTGATTCTATACTTACCAGAATTGTAACTACATAAAACAATATTTAATTCATATGTAGTCAGTGCTGTTTCCATTTGTCGGTCCCATCGGCTGAGGTTGCATCATGTGTTGATGTGTGGATTTCACATCGTATGTTTACTCCGGAACATGGATGTTTTCCTTCACACCTCTAATTGGAATGATCCTTCTGAGACTAGAGCTTGCAATCATTTTACATTAATACAGGAAGGTGTGAATCTTTGATGAATGACAGTCATTAAAGAGCATCCACATGTAGTTTGTCTTGTTAAGCGCTTGACACAAAACCAGTCTCAGGGGCATGGGTCAGTCAGGCAGAAGATGAACAGAGTTCAAGCTACATAGGAGTCAATGGGGGCTGAGCTCTCATAAGGTCGGTCTGAGCTCCCATGAAAACAGTAAAAATAATTCATCACTAATACATTACCAACAACCATTTTTTAATCACAAATAATACAACAGGCTAAAAGAAAAACAATTTCCAGAGGAACTACGGACCATAACTGGGCCCCTGTGTGTGTGTGTGTGTGTGTGTGTGTGTCTGTGTGTATGTGTGTGTGTGTCTGTGTGAGAAAGGTTGAAAAAACACTACATTTTGAGAAACAATCTAAACTTTGTGAAACACTGTCTGCAACACATTCGGAAATATCTGGGCAAACATTTTATACATGAAGATTTTTCACCTCTGTTTTCATAAGTCACTCATTAGATTCCCATGGACAACAGCTAATATTGGTCTTGAACCACAATTAGCATTACAGTTCATGGTAATGTTAATAATAATATTAACAGTATTACAGGAATTCATTCCAAAATATCAATGCACATCTTGCAACAATTTATTCAAGCCTGAAAGTGAAATGCAGAGGATATAATCAAACAGTAATACAAATGTTAGTTAATGGGTTATCAAATTTATTATTTTACCTTGAAATATGGCCAAATAATCATCTTCTTAGTTACTGATCAATCTGAAAGCTGGGAATTTGTTATGATTTGTCACATTCTCTGTTATTTGACTTTCAACTTGCATAATATTATCCCTGCATTTGAGTTTCCCACCCTGAACATTCTGTGAATACAGTCTATGGGGAGTTTGCAAGCTAAGTTGATTGTTGATTTTCCAGCCACAGCTGGACAATAAATTTGTAAAGTTAGGTTGCAATGTTGCTCTCTTGTTTTGAATTGTGAAACACTCAGCTAACATTTCTTATACTAGGAGATTTTTCATGGAAGGCAAAGATCAGCAGCAAGTGATTAGAACAAAAGCACCCATTATTTTGAAGGTATTTTAGCCCAGCTAACCAGCCAAGAACTGAGTAACCTGATACAAAAAAAAGTGCTAAAAATGCATCTATTCTCGGAAATGAGTGAAGTGTGCAAGTGCTCAGAATTAATAATACTAATAGTGTCAGACTAGCCTCCTGCAAACACCAATGACTGACACTGATTTCATGTTTGGAAACTTACATTTTTGGGGGGAAATTAGAAAAAGAACTACATTTTCAACAGACCATGGTGGTACTGTAATGACCGTAATTGAGTTATTGATACAAAGTGCTTTTTAAGAATGGGGCCCTTAATGAATATAATACATATTTAAATGTCCATTATAGTGGGTTGTCCTTGCAAAAATGGCAAAGCTCAGAGGTATGAAGGGAAATTTCCCAGACTGTGAAACAGAGATGTGTGAGGCCAGGAAAAAAGGTTTTCTGTGAGAGTTACAGCCCTGGCCTCAAAAACAAAACCATGACAGAGGTGAAAAGGAAGTGGTCAGACCTCAAAGGCACTGCCAAAGAGCGGATGTGCCGATACAGGCAGATCATACCTGCGACTGGTGTGGGTTCAGTGACTGTGGGCCTCTTTCCCACAGATGAGCAAATTGCTCAATTGTCTGAGAAGTTTTTAGACTTTATGGCCTATTTTGCTTGCATGTCGTCTTTCAGACTAGTGGAAAGAAAGTGATTCCTGTCTTCATGGATGCTGTCAATATTATCCTTTTGTATTTTAATCCTTAATTCTAGGCCATAGGAGTTTTTTATGGATGTGAAAAGAAAATTGCACGTGCACATACATACATGTTTTATGTATAGTAGAACTGGCCATGGCTAAATACAGTATAAGTCCTGGACTATTATTTATTCCTCAAAAACACAATGTATGTTTTAAATTGATCTGACTTAAGGGATCTACCATGCATAGTATCATCAAGAAGGAATAGGACCCTGTCAAAAGTGCAAAGCATACACATGCAATTACAGAAAGTAGGCTTTTTTAATAGGTGCCAGTTGTCCTCTGTGTTGTAAGAAACAACCTAGATAGCACACATATGTTTTGCAGATGTTGCCACGATTAATAGATTACACACTAAGTGTGCTACTGGAGAAGGGGTTCCTCCCCATCAGTATCATTTTATACAACGGCCAGAACCATAGTTAAACTAAATTATCTTCAAACTGCCACCATACTCTTTGCTCGTGCTTACTCTCCTCTCTCTGGAATGTACTTGTGGCAAACACACAGTTTGGTCTGAGTAACATGCATTAGGGCGTATAGTTACTATGATTGTTATCTCACCGTAACCGTAGTAGTAGTGATAAATGTAGTAATAAAAATGAACACAGCTGGTTGTCTGATAGAGACATGACACATGATGGTTGTAAATATAAGCATAAGAGAACAACACTTTTTTATCAGGACATGACACCTTTTTACTTGATTTCAGTGACTTGTTAAAAACAGTGAAATTCCATATTCCATACTCCATATATTTGGGTTACTCACCAGTTCTATAGTAGTCTAGCATCACAGGAGTCATGCTGCAGTATCTTAAGTGTTACCGTGAGTTTAATAGATTTTCTAAACCAGGGGTAAAATAAGGCATATATCACAGGGTTCACACAGGAGTTAAAATACAACAGCCACACTATAATGGGTGAAGATGAACTACTGTCTTCAATATCCTGGCCTACAAGGGATGGGGAGTAATATGGACAGAAACATATTAGAAACACAATCACTAAAACACCAAGAGTCTTGGCTGCTTTCATCTCAGATTTCTTGGCAGTTACACACACTGAACTCTGCAGTGTGACAGCTGCGATGTGGGACCTCATAGTTTGAGCCTGAGACACAGCCACCACAAATACTCTCATATACAGAATTATGATGACAGTAATGGGGGCGACAAAGGTAAAGACAAAGTCAACAGCTCCTGTAATCTGGTTGAGGACCACTACGCATTCTCCATAGCAGGAATTGTGGGAATCAGGATGTCTCAGAAAGTCCTTTAAAATGACACTGTTATAGAGAATAGAGCAGATCCAACACAGACAAACACACACTTTTGTTCTATCCAGAGTAACTCTGGTGGTATAACGTAGAGGGTCACAAATAGCAAAATAACGATCAATTGAGATGAGCACCATATTTCCAACTGAAGAAGAGGTAATGATAAAATCTGCAACATAATACAGAGCACACATGATGTCACCCAGGAACCAGCAAGTGTCTGTCAAGAGGATCTCAACCGGCATCAGCAGGAGGCCCACTAGGAAGTCTGAGACAGCCAGGGAGAGGATGAGAAGGTTGGTGGGGGTGTGGAGCTGCCTGGGGAGGAAAAATCATTGTTAAATCATATTATCATCTGGGATAACTTGTTAGTTAATCCAGTAGCAGGAAGGGTGTTTGTATGGATATGGATCTATTTTGGAGTGCAAGCTAAAATGATTTAGTAACAACATTACATTCAAAGATATATTTCTTTGTAAGAAACACAAATGGAACATCAACATTAAAAAAGGCATGCACTTATTTTCATTCTGAAAATAAATAATCCAATGTTGAGCGTTTATATGTGCCTGAAGTGGGAGATCGAGAAGATGACAAGCAGGTTGAGAGTTGCAGTGAGCAGAGAGATGAAGGACAGTAGAATGTAAGTCAGCATGGCCTCAGACTGAGATGGTGTGGGTTTCCTGCAGGAATTGTTGAGGAGTTCTGGAAAGCAAAGTTCAGCTCCTTTTGTAGTCTCCATCTTCAGAAAGAGAAGGTGCTGATTTCTAACAGCTTTTTGACTGCAGCTCTTTGTTATACAGCTGATTTATTTATCCCTCCCCATCTCTCTGACTTGCTCTTGCTTTTTTTTCCTCCAGCAGAGACTGAAGTCCCTCCCTTTATTTCTGAAGCCCCTCCCTTTCTTTCTATGATCTTTTTCATTGTCCTCTGCAAGGACGATTTTAGCTTTCTATAATATCATCATTGTTGGGTAACTTGGTATGTTACTGCTTTATCTACTGAAGGTCGAGGTAAAGGGTCTACTGAGTACTTTAGAATTACCAAAAATTACAGTAAAACCCTGTTGTGACTCATTGCAAATGTCTGTTATATTGTCGAGACAGCGTGTAGCCAACAGTACATGTACCTTTCAATGGACTGACTCTACCATAATTTACACACCCAACAGCAGTTCAGAGTACCCTGCCTCCTCTAGTCAGTCATCCAGGTGCTTTCCAAAGTATTTATAGTAGTGAACCAACTCAACATGCTCACCCAATACAGGGATCAGAGGAGTAGTAGTCCTGCAGAAGTCCACAATTTGCGCCTTCGTCATGCTAATGTCCAGCTGAAGGTGAGTCTGAACCACACAAAACTGTATCCAGCCATAGCCACCAAAACACTGCTATACTCTCAGGCACTTGGTCAGCCCAGCATAGGACCCCTTGCATTTTGCTGGGTGAGATTTTCTTTTTTGGTTACTCTCATTTTCTCTTCTTAGCTTCCTCTGTCAGTAGCCCCATTCACATTGCTGTTTGGATGCAGGGATCCTGCACCGGTTCTCTGCCTCTGCCTCTGTGTGAATGTCTCTGAAGTGGCAAGATTCTCTACCGCCTCTGGAGGTAGTTTCAGAGGCACCGTATTGGCGAACCGAACAAGTGTGAATAGATAAGACGGCTGCGCATATCGAGGGCGTGTTGATCGGACAGTCTGATAACTACACAGGTCCTTCACTCAACTAAATAAAGAGAAGCAGCGTTACATGACCAAAAAAAAATGTAACGCAGTAACTGTAACTGTCTTTGGCAACTTACGTATATGAGGAATACCGCAGATATACATGGAGAAGCAATTGTCCTCCCGCCTGTCCTACCGGCTTTTCGTCACATTCCTGCCTGAAAAACAGCATCTGTCACCAGCAAAAAACTTATAATTCACCATGTGTTTGTGCTGAAAAAAAATGACGGCAACAGTCAGCCCTCCAGACCGAGACTTGAGTGAACTTTCCCCCAGAAAACAGCCTCCCTCCCCATGAGTGAGAGAGTCAGACAGTGTCTAGTTTATTGATGGCAATTATTTAATTATGTAATTTAGAGCAAAAAACATAACTTTGTCACTTTCCAGGATGTTTGGTGGGTCAGGATCTCAATCACAACACATTATAACAGTATCCATATGATTATAAACCATCAGCAGGTTTAGATTAACAGGGGGACACTGGGGGAAACACCTTGAAAAAACACAAACGTCATCATCATCATGACAAGTACTGTCACACCTCTTTAGGAGCCGCAGTGCTGGCTTTCTGTGTGAATAACAGCCGCTGTGGCGATAATGCGACGTCTCTGAGTGAAAAGGGCTAGGGTCCTTTAGTTTCTTAGCCCCCATTATGATTGTTGAGGTAAACTGCAGGCCAACCCCATCTCTGATTGAGTGTATCAGGTTGGGGCACGCCTCTAAGCCTGGAGGCAGCTGATTGAGGGCACCAAGTGGAGATGATCTGCTAATCAGGAGGTTTGAAGACACTCACTCACAGGACAATGGGAGGGCAGTGTGTGAGGAATGGTTGCAGAGTTTGGACTTTGGAAAAGGAGACTGCAGGAATAAGGCTTGGTTCAGAGGAAGGAGGAGCCGGTGAGCTTTTATTTATGTGTCTGTGCTGCCTGCATTGTGGACTAATTATGTGATGGAATACAGGTTAAAATGTAACGTGTTGAATAAGTTATGTGATTAAAATGCAAGTTAAAATGTTATATTTAATGTCAAGTGGGTTGAAACGCATTTAATAACGTGTATTTTTAAAAAGAATATTCAAGCTAAAATTTGATAAAAATGATGTGTATTTATGGAAGTTAAAAGCTGACAAAATTTGTAAGGTTAAAATCATCAGATACTGCTTAAAATATAGTTAATTCATTTTGGGTGTCTAAATATGGGTAATTTCCACTTATTTTCAAGATTTATAGCACTGTAAAAATTAAGTATTTGGTTTTGGGTTATGTTGATTATGGTTTTTTGGGTTATATTTTTCCTGACCTGTGTTTGTGTTTAAGGTTTTTCACCTGGTATTGGCCTCGGCAACTTTTCAAATAAAAAGAAAGGAAAGAAAGCTGAATCTTGGTCATTGAGTGAAGTCCAGTCCAATCTTCTGAATCAAGCTGTCTTTTCAAGTGGGGGCAGCTGCAGTTTAAACCTCATAAGTGTGAGGGCCACTTGACTTGTGGACTAATTATGTGATGGAATACAGGTTAAAATGTAACTTGTTGAATAAGTTATGCGATTAAAATGCAAGTTAAAATGTTATATATTTAATGTCAAGTGGCCCTCACACTTATGAGGTTTAAACTGCAGCTGCCCCCAATTGAAAAGACAGCTTGATTCAGAAGATTGGACTGGACTTCACTCAATGACCAAGATTCAGCTTTCTTTCCTTTCTTTTTATTTGAAAAGTTGCCGAGGCCAATACCAGGTGAAAAACCTTAAACACAAACACAGATAGAAGGTCAGGAAAAATATAACCCAAAAAACCATAATCAACATAACCCAAAACTTAATTTTTACAGTACTATAAATTAATCTTGAAAATAAGTGGAAATTACCCATATTTAGACACCCAAAATGAATTAACTATATTTTAAGCAGTATCTGATGATGACTTTAACCTTACAAATTTTGTCAGCTTTTAACTTCCATAAATACACACATCATTTTTATCAAATTACTTTTAGCTTGAATATTCTTTTTAAAAATACACCACGTTATTAAATGCATTTCAACCCACTTGACATTAAATATATAACATTTTAACTTTCATTTTAATCTCATAACTTATTCAACACGTTGCATATTAACCTGTATTCCATCACATAATTAGTCCACAATGCAAGCAGCACAGACACATAACTAAAAGCTCACCGGCTCCTTCTTCCTTTGAACCAAGCCTTATTCCTGCAGTCTCCTTTTCCAAAGTCCAAACTCTGCAACCATTCCTCAAACACTGCTCTCCCATTGTCCTGTGAGTGAGTGTCTTCAAACCTCCTGATTAGCAGATCGTTTCCACCTGGTGCCCTCAATCAGCTGCCTCCAGGCTTAGAGGCGTGCCCCAACCTGATACACTCAGGCAGAGATGGGGTTGGCCTGCAGTTTACCTCAACAATGATGTTGGTAGAGGCTGCTGTCTGCTTGCAATTCAATTTCAAGGCAATGCATTCAATAGCTGTCAGACATTTAAACCAGAAACACAAATCTTGGCCTGATGTTGGAGCTTGAGGAAAACTCTTGTGAGCACCAGATTCATTCGGATAACTTGTATGGAAACCATGTCTATATAACATTTTGTGCCAATCTATCCAGTAGAAGTTTATATGGGGTATTTTAGTGACTAGCCACCATGCCATCACGTCCATTATTCCCTACTCTCCATAAGTAGCTCTGGCCAGACACCACTGAACCCACACAAAGACTGTAGCTGCCATTGCCATCCTTTGGGAGAAAGTTGATCTTCAAGCTCTTCCAGCTCTTCATGGCCACCACCACTCCAAACAGCTTGTCACTTCCGGGGTTCCTCCCCAGCACCATACGCAGCACACTGATGGCATCACCACACAACCTACTACAGCTGAGCAGCAAACTCCTCCAGCCCTCACTGAGGCCCAGGTCATATCTCCCGATGTGCCTTCTCCCCACGTCTCTTATTTGTGTAACTAGTGCAGTGCCCGTAGGAAATATACATTCCTATAGAAAAGTGGGAGGTTAAGAAGCTTTTTCATGGATGGCCAAATGAGGCTGTGTTTGAAGGTGGGACATCAGGGATATTTAGGTTTGTTGTGAAATCCGATATTCCAGGGTATAATTGGTCGTTTTTGACTATTTTTGATTTTGCTATTATATTTCACCTTAAAAACTATTTACTTGGTGTGATTATTTTCAGCACAACCTCACATGTGTGACTGTACAGTTATTTTTTCATTTTGACCTACTGTATTAACACAATGGACCTAAAATCACAAAAAAAACATAAAATCCGAGTAGAAAAAGTTAAGATTTTTTTTACTGTGAAAACCACAAATATGTTTAACAAACCATTTTTTATTACTTATAATGCAAATATAAATTGTTTGCTAAATGTGTGCATACATTTTAAAAAATTACAAAGTTTTATGTAAGCATTTACATTTAAATGCAGTTGAATGAAGAGCTGCACTGCCTGCTCCACATTCAGCTTCTCCTGTTTTGACTCATTAAACAAAAAACTGACTCCACTACACACTAAACCAAACACTACATAACACACTAACTATACACTCCAAACACACTAAATGTCACAAATCTCTCAACTCTCAATATCGTTGTCAGTACACCGACCGTCGTTGCCTGTCACTCATCTGCCAAAGTCCCTCCCACAACTTCCTGTTGCTCTACAACCAAACTTGCTGCTTGAACACTTTCGTGGCAAAAGCCCCTTTTTAACGTTTCTTCTGCACCAGACACAAAACAAATGTGACAGCAATGTTTGCGAAAAAGCATGGTGGACATTATTTACCCTAAGTCCGGTTTTGGACATGCCGGTGGGTCCGGTCCGTCGACTCGGGAGGTGGGCCGTGTAGGTTGGCTAGCGGCTAGCAGCTAGCCGCCAGCTACACATGAACATCCACAGATTCCGATTCCACTTTGTTGTCGGCAGATGTTGTCTCCGGATCTCCTCAGACCCGAACAGACTCGGTCTGGACTCGTTTAGTCTCATTAATCCACAACAGTCAGTTTAGATCATGCACAGAACAGAACGGGACCGAACCGCCGGCAAAATCCCGGTCCAGCTCGCGCCGCTGCAGGTATAAATCCGCTCTCCTCAGAACCGAACAGACTCGGTCTGGACTCCTTTAGTCTCATTAATCCACAACAGTCAGTTTAGATGCAAAGTCGCACACCATTGAACCAAACGGCAGCCATGTTGAAACTCTCAGGTCACTCTGATCCTGATCCGCAGAGATATTAGAGGCACACACACACACACACACATACACACTCAGACAGACAGAGATTCCTTGCTTTTATAGAGAGATGTGTTTTCTCTTTTCTGTCAATCCTGTGTCCACAGGCTGCAAAGTGGACCCTTGTACATAAAGCCTTCCATCCCAGCATCCTTTCTTCTACACTTCCTCAAGTGGCTGACATAGCTCTGTTAGCACACTTCTGCAGCTAATCCTGCTTTCTCTCAAGCAGTGAGTGCCACTCCCCACTGCTGTTCATATTGCCACAGCCACGATGAGACAAGAGGACCTTTTCTGTCCTTGCTCCCCTTCCTCACTAACCCCTCCCCACCTGCACGCACTCCTGTGTATTCCAGGCTTGGACCTCATCATCTCACAGTACGATTTTGTGACACAACATAGACGAGCCTCATCTCTGACTATGCTGGTATATTAAAATGCCCATTGGCATCAACACATGGAAGTGGACTTTGAAAACCCTTCCTGACCAGTGTTTTGGATTAACACATGACTATGTTAACTGTCAACCTTCAGCCGAATGCGTCTGTGGATGGCATTTCATATGAGTCAATGACTTCGACCTTCGCTGGACCAGTTGAAGGTCCCTTTAAATTCTGCGCAAACAACATCTAAATTATTTTCCATATACTTGCATATCAAGGAGGAAAAATCTGAAACTACACACAAAACTTATCTCACTCACCAATCCAACTCCCGTAATTTCTTTTTTCTTTTGCGTTTAAGAGGGTTACATAGTTCCTCTATATGATGCATGTTTACTCAGACAGAAAGTAAAGTCAAGTAATAGCATTTAATAATGGTTTATAAGAGATACACATTCACAGGAAGAGCAACTCTCCCTTTTCCTGTTTTTTCTTCTGTAACAGCCAGCAACGTTGAAACAGCGACTCAGGGTTTGACACATTTCCTCAAACAGGAGCCCAACCATGGACCAGGTATCATTTGCACAGAGAAAACCTGAACAAGAGGCATATCCGAGGACAGCTGTATTCTATTCTTGTTTTCACCTTTTGTTGTAGCTATGACAATCTTTGGCTGAAAGTTGCCAGTTAACATAGGCCCGTGGTCATCCGAAACACTGGTAGATAGTCCACTTCCACAATGATTGTATCACTTTTGGGTCCTACCCAGACATTGAGGTCATCACAAAATCTTCATTCACTTGTCACAATCTCCAGTCCACAAATGCTGAGCCGATACAGTAGACAGACTGCATGTCAAAGCCGATGACGGCTTACAGGTTGGACATACGGAATGCATGTGCAGTGCAGCTGCGTAGCGTTAACTCCTGCATTGACGCTGGATGCCTGAGATGTGTGTGGCTGCTGCGTCTTTTTTTACAGTGACACGCATGCTGTTCTTGACAAAGATCACTATGAAACGTCCTAGATCGTCATATGGACATCATACCATCATTTTACCACAGTTTTGATGTCTAACTGTGTAGAATATGTCACAGAAATAAAAATAATTCTCGCCCTCACTCCCTCTTGTTCCCCCTCGAGCTTTCTCGCTCTTTCAGGGCGGTTAGGGAAAATCACGTAATTGTATTAATCATGCTGCAGCAGCTGCCACACAACCTATGTGAACACAAACACACGAGTGAGAAGCAGCAGCTCGGTAATGCAGCTGCCACACAGTATACAGGAATCCAGTGTGCCCAGCCTGTTAATAAAAGGGCCCATTCTTTGGCCCTCCATATCCAAGCTACCATTGGCACTGCTAAAAGGATATTTTCTAGCAAGAAGAGACTCATAATAGACCTCTCTTCTCCCCTGGTATTCCCAACATCAACAGCCTTAATCCCAGTCTGGATTTTCCTATGCCATCAACCTCATCCATCTCGCCTCAACAGTCACCAATTTCCACATGTCATTCATCTTCTGGTTGACTTTCTCCTGTATCTCCTTACACATTACAAATGTCCTCCTTACCTGCCAATGCACTGAGCATCAGCTTCTCTCCCTGCTTGCACACCTAAATTTCACCATCATCACTCAGTAGGGATGTTAAAGGCCGGGTGTGTTATCTGAAAAGCTGATCCTTTAATTCTGTGAACAGGCTTGAGGTGTGTTGATTTAAATGTTGCTGCTGCAAGGAATTGTGGGTCAGAAAAATCTCTTTTCCTTTTATAAAGAATAGTCCAGTGTTTGCTATGCTAAATGACATCTGTACTGAGCATTGATCACCTTTTCTCAGAATTTATAAAATTGGAAGAGTTCTTTTTGTGGTTGCCATTACGTCTGAGTCATTTCACTCAGTTAGTAACCTTCTTAAGCAAAAAGGACCAAACGACAGCAGCACACGACTCCAAAAAATGCAAGACATCCATTCTCATAGTAACCAAGACATTTTACTAAAAGCCACAAATGTCAACCTAGTGGTGGCATTTAAGGTGGAGTTAGGGGATCTGCAGTCAATACACTTCATCCTCTGGGGACCGTAAATCCAATCCAAACTTTCATGGCAATCAATCTGTAGTTGTTGAGATATCTCATTCTGAAGTCAAGCCACTTGCATGGCTTAGGAGGCAACATAATGAAAAACAAAAATTACCAACAATATATCACAGTGCTCACATTATTTCGTGTTGCATTTAAAGGCTGTATGGGGCACACATTTTAATTAAGCTATTATTAAGAAGAGTAAGTTGTAAGTGACTGAACTGTAGACTTAGGGTTATTTTTATAGCATTACTTAGTACATTTTTTGTTATTTAAAAAGTAAAAAAAAAAATAATAATAATTAATGAATAGACCAAAATTCAAAAGTTGTTTCAAGTTGGCTGGTATGCTCCAGGTTGGTTGTTTGTTTTTGTTTTGTTTTTTGTACTTCTTCAGGTTCTGGGCTCACTGTAATTTGCTGGCCCTTAGCTTTATTTGTGTTTGTAGGTGTTCACATACCAAATGGCTGCAATGTCTGGCCTTAATCACCAGCGAAAATACAATACCTGCTCAATTCTGTGGGCCACGGACTTCAGTCAAGTATAAAACAGTGTACAAGTTTAAATATTTTCTTCAGATGTGGATAATAACATCTAAAAAAAAACACTAGTAGAAGTTGGGAATGGAAATTCAGTTTTTATCACCCCATTGTGCGAACCACACAGCCACCAGCACAAAAAAGGTGACAGTCCTGATAATTAAGAGATGCTGTTTTGAAAGAAAAAAATGGAAAAATTAACAAACCCGTAGTTGCCTCTCTGTTCTTGACTCAGTCTTTCTTAGAGAGTATATTGTAGCATAGGCAATGTAAAGACACACATGTCTCATTTCAGGCCCCATACAGAGTGTCTCTACAGTATGTTCAACTCACTGGAGTCAGGCTGCAGTATCTTAAATGTGACTATGAGCTTAATTGATTTTCTTAACCAGGGATAACAAAAGGCATAAACCACAGGATTTAGACAGGAGTTAAAATAATACCACCATAAAACAAAGGCAGCAGATGCAGCATTGAGCAAGTTATCTTGGCCTGTAAGAGCCACACAATAATATGGACAGAGACATATTAAAAACAAAACTACAACAACACCAAGAGTCCTGGCTGCTTTCATTTCAGATTTCTTTGCTGCCTGGAGAGAAAGACTAGCATGAATTTATCATATTAATCATCATTCAGATAACAGCAAATCGAGCATGTGACTGAAATATGATCAGATTACTATTTCTCACAGTTTATATGCCAATACTTTTTACTACAATTCATTAGTTTAATAAATTAATGAATGTCTACTTGAAGCGGGAGACAGAGATGATGACTAGCAGGTTAAGAGCTGCAGTGAGCAGAGCGATGAGGGACAGCAGAATGTAAATCAGCATGGTTTCAAAGTGAGGACGTATTGGCTTCCTGCAGGAGCTGTTGAGGAGTTGTGGAAAGCAGAGTTCCGTGTCCTCCAAGGTCTCCATCACCAGAGAGAGGAGAACCTTCTGAGCTCTGGCAGCTTCTTGACCAAAGGTTTCCGTCATACAACTCATTTATCACTATCCTTCCAGCCCAGCCCTCCTCCCTCCTCACCTCTGCTGCTTTGTTCCTCTCCATAGAGATTGAAGTAGTGTGCCTAGTTTGTTCATCCTCCTCAGTGTTGGTGACTCTGGTTTAAGTTTATTAAGATGATTTTGTGCTGGTTTGGAAGAACCTGAATTACCGCTTAAATTTGTTAATACAAAATGAGCCTACATGCCGAAGTATCCTTGAGCAAGATACTGAACCCCAGAATCGCTCCTGATGTGCAGTTGGCAACCCTGTGGGGCAGCCACTGCCATCAGTAAGGGTCCTGCAATGAGCTGGCGACTCATTCAGGGTGAACCCTGGCCTACGCCCATGAGTATAACTGGATTTGGCCCCAGTAAGCCCCGCAACCCCTCAGGGGGATAAAAAGCGGCAACATCCCGCAACCCTCACGGAAAAAGCGGAAAAGAAAACGAACGAACGAACGAACGAACGAACGAACGAACGAACGAACAAAATGAGCCTGAAGATGACCTGTAACGGCCTCTGTCAGCTGGAAGACACAATGGGCCCTATATAGACAGCCTATGGCGGCAGTCTAAAGTGCAGCCAGCTAGTGCTTTTAGGGCGTGTCCATGTCCATTTTACTATATGGAGGATAATCTGCAGGCATGGCGCACAGCAGCACAAAACTAGTATGTGTATCCCTACATTAACAAGCGCAATTGTGCACAAGAAACAGCTGATAAACTTCACTGTGTTAAGGCCTACTGAGAGTTGGACCCCGAAGCAGAGACAGGCAGGTATGTAGGTGCGAAAATGTTTTTACAAGTGAAAAAAAGCAACAAGCGCTCGCAAGGCAGGCAGGGAAACTCGGCGACAAGAAAACACTCAGGCACGGGGCAAAATCAGGAACTCAGTTTTAAGGAGGTAGTAATGAGTGAATGGCTGCAGTTGTGCTTCGTCAAACCCGTCGGCCAAGCCCTGCAGAGGGGGAGGAACAAGGAGGCGGTAAAAACAGGCAGGGCAAAAACAAACCAAACACAGAACCCTCACAGTACCCCCCCTCAAGGGACGCCACCTGGCAGCCTGCCAGGCTTCTCAGGGTACTGAGAATAAAAGTCTCTTAACAGACTAGGGTCCAGGATGAGGTAACGCTTGATCCAGGAACGTTCCTCTGGCCCATACCCCTCCCCAATCTACCAGGTATTGAAAACCCTGGCCCCGCCTCTGCATCCAGCAGACGCCGGACAGTGAAGGCAGGGTGGTCATTGATGATCTCGGGGGGTGGAGGTGGTTCGGCCGGAGGGGACACAAGGCTGGTGGAAATTGGCTTCAGGAGGGAAACATGAAAGGACGGGTGTACTTAAGGGCAGGTGGAAGCCTCAGCCTCACCACAGTGGGATTTATCACCCGGTCAATTTTGTAAGGGCCGATGTATCGAGGTGCCAGTTTCCGGGGATCAGTCTGTAGGGGGAGGTCCCAAGAGGACAACCAAACCTCTGCCTGGTCTGGTAGTCGGGTGCAGGGGTCCAGTGTAGGTCTGCCAACTTCTTGTTCTGAGCCGCCGCATGAGTGAGGGCTGAGTGAGTCTGCCTCCTGTGAGGGAAAAAGTGGGACCTGGAAACCATTAGAAGCCATGAAGGGGGACATACCTGCGGTGGAGCAAACCAGGGAGTTGTGGGTATACTCTACCCAGGGAAGGTGGGTGGACCACGAGGCGGGGTGGCGAGCGGTGACGCAACGGAGAGCTGTCTCTTAGTCCTGGTCGGCCCACTCCTTCTGGCCGCAAAAGGCTCACCAAACCTCTGAAGAAAACTGGGGGCCTCAGTCCAAAACAATGTCCTGAGGGATGTCATGCAGCCGGAACACATGTTGGACAGGTGAATGAGGTGCACAGCCTTGGAGAATCGGTCAACAATAGTCAGAATAGTGGTGTTGCCTTCTGATGGAGGCCGGCTTGTAACAAAGTCCACAGCGATATGGGACCATGGCCGGTGAGGAACGGGAAGGGGGCGAAGGAAGCCAGCAGGAGGACGGTGAGAGGCCTTGCTGTACGAGCAGACGGAGCAGGCGGAGACGGCGGAGATGTACTCCCTGACGTCAGAAGACATAGTGGGCCACCATAATTGGTGCTGCAAAAGGGCTAGGGTGCGGTGGAAACCAGGGTGGCAAGCAACCTTGGAGGCGTGTCCCCACTGGAGTACTGGAGACCTGGCAGGCGGAAGCACAAACGGCTGGTCGGGTGGACAGCCTTCAGGATACAGATGATCCTCTCGGGCCTCCTGGGCCAAACTTTTAATCTCCCACCTGGCAGCTCCAACCACACATGATGAAGGCAAACGGAAGGGCAAACTGGTGAGACAAGGCATCTTGCTTGGTGTTCTTGGAGTGGGGCCGGTAGGTTAGGCTGAAGTTGAAACGGCCAAGGAACAAAGCCCACCGGGCCTGGCGAGAATTCAACCAGCGGGCAGAATGGAGGTAGGAGAGGTTTTTATGGTCAGTCGAGACAATAAAATGAAAGGTGGAAACCTCCAGCCAATACCTCCACTCTTGGAGAGCCAGCACGTCCGCTTACGGTTCCCAACATCATAATTTTTCTCTGCCAGCGTGAGTCGACGTGAGAAAAAGGTACAGGGATGTAGCTTCTGGTCAGAGGTGGAATGCTGAGAGAGAACAGCTCCCATGCCAGTGTCCGAGGCGTCGACCTCCATCACAAACTGAACAGCGGGATCTGGGTAAGAAAGCACAGGGGCGGAGGAAAACAGGCACTTCAGTTTACTAAAAGCAGCGCCTGCTGCAGGGGACCTTAAAAAGGCAGTCTTTACAGAGGTTAGCTTGGTTAGTGGGGAAACGACACTACTGTAGGCCCTGATGACCCTACGGTAAACATTTGCGAAACCCAGAAACTTCTGTAGTTGCTTACTGTTTGTAGGAGTGGGCCAGTTGGCTGCTGCCTGAACTTTGGCAGGGTCGGTCCTGATCTGCCCCTTCTCCAACACACAGCCAAGAAACTGCACAGAGGACAGGTGAAATTTACATTTCTCAGCCTTAACATATAGGCTATTCTCCAAGAGCCTCTGTAGAACCAGTCTGACCTGCTGGACATGTTCCTCAAAAGACCGAGAAAATATAAGAATGTCATCTAGGTAGACAAATACAAACTTATTTAACATGTCACACAGGACATCGTTAACAAGGGCCTGGAAAACAGCAGGTGCATTAGTTTTTCCAAAAGGCATGACACAGTACTCAAAATGTCCAAGAGGAGTATTAAAAGCAGTCTTCCACTCATCCCCCTAATATGTACCAGATGGTATGCATTTCTAAAGGTCCAACTTCGTGAAGATGGTGGCTTTGTGAAGGGAGCCAAAGGCAGAGTCAATGAGGGGTAAAGGGTACTTATTACGTATTGTAATGTCATTTAAACCCCTGTAGTAAATACAGCGGTGAAGAGTCTTGTACTTCTTGTCCACAAAGAAGAAACCCACCCCGACAGGAGAGGAGGAGGGACGAATAAGTCCGGCTGCAAGGGAGTCTCTGATGCAAGTCTCCATGGCCTCCCTTTCTGGTTTGGAGTGGTTATAAAGTTTGATAGATGGTAGGGGGGCGCCAGGGAGCAAATCTATCCTGCAGTCATAGGGTCTATGGGGTGGCAAGGACTGGGCTCGATCCTTATTGAAAACCTCCTGGAGGTCGTGATATTGTACAGGGACAAAAGTGAGGTCAACTGGCCTGGGTGGAGGTGGTGTAGAGGAGACTGTGGTAGGAACAGCAGAGTGAAGGCAGTGTGAGTGACAAAAAAGGCTCCAGTTAGTGATGGCAGAGGTGGACCAGTCAATGTGGGGATTGTGCAGTTTTAACCAAGGGAGAGCTAGCACGAGAGGGGTAGTCGGTGAGGAAATTATAAAAAGAGAAATGGATTCATGGTGGTTACCGGAGAATAGCTTCCTGTCGAGAGCAACCACATCCTTTGCCGAAGGTAAGGGCTCTGAGGGAAGGTTAAACTGGGTGACAAGGCAAGAGTCAATAAAATTGTCATCAGCACCAGAGTCCACGAGTACTTCCACGGGAAAAGAAACTTGAGACCAAGACACAGTACCTTTAAGCTGGAGGTGTTGAGGGGGGAAGAAGGGACGGAATTATGGCTCACCAGTGCCCCTCCTGCGGCTGGTGAGCCTGCTGTTTTGGCAGGACTGGACACTGGGCGAGAAGGTGGCCAGCCTGACCACAGTAAATGCAGAGCCCAAGGTGTCTTCTTCATTAGCATTCAACATGTCCTACCCAGCTGCATAGGTTCCTCGGTGCTGGGGAGCGATGAGGCCGCCGACGGAGAGCCACTGGAGACAGGTGGACGAGAAGGTAAAGGAGAAGGTGCAGGTGGCTGTGCAGACCATTGTAGCAGTATGAAGTTGTGTATGTTGGGTTTCAGCTGTGTGGCTCTTTCCAGCCAATCGCTGGGGGAGAGCACCTTATAAAGCCAGGCAGAAGGCACCTAGTTGTCCTTTTGCTTGACGGATTCTGGGTCACATCACTTCCTGGCGCCCTCCACTTCCTCTTTCACTCGGTGGCAGGGGTTTGCTTGGACGCAGCTGCTGGCTCTACGCTGCTCACCGCTCGCTGCTCACCGCTCGCTGCTCACCGTTCGCTGTGTGCCATTCGTTGTCCGTTGCTGGTTGCCCTTGTGTAGCCGATCACTTCGCTCCATGCCGTGCTAACCAGGATTGCCTGACCAGGTAAAGACACCTGTGTAGTGGCACAGCTACCGCTAACCTGTCTGCAGGAAGTCACTGCTGCTTTGCCTTGCCGCTTTACAGTTATTTTGATCCTTGTGGGTTGCAGATACATTGCATTTGTGACTATGTAGATTGTGTTAGTTCTATTTGATTTGCTATTGTGTTAAGTATTAGAGATTCCATATATTACATTTCTTGATTTCTTGTGTGTGTTGTGATTAGTTGTATCTAATTTCGTTTGTTTCTCATTTGCTGTCCTCTGACACCCCCCATTCAGGTGCTGAGCCTAGGGTGGCGGATTGGTGTCCCGGTGGCGATGTCCCTCTTTGTGTTTGCACTTATTTTTGGGTTGATCTAGTTTCACTTTCATTTGCTTCATGGGTGGTGTTCCTGGGATCCCATTTGTTTTGGACCCATCTGCCCAGCAAGTCTCAACCATGTTTGGCTCCCCTTTTTGCCCCCAGTAAGTGACTTCTTAATGTTGGAATTTTAAAGATCTTAAAATGTAACTAATAAATAATATTTTTGTAACCAGAAATGCTGTCTCTGCCTCACTTGTAAAACAGACCTGAGTGCCTCCTTTGGTTGAGAAATAGTTGTTTAAAAAAAAAAAAGGCTGGCTGAAACCCCAAGGGTGGCGTTATTTGGCATGAAATTCATTCTTAATCAAGTGCTGCCAAGAGCACACTCCTCGGCTCGCCACACCAGAAACGAAAGGGGGGGAAGGGGGACTAAGCCTAGCTGCTCTCTCCCTGCGTGTCTCATGGAGACAGTTATCTAGGCAAGTTGCCAGGGAGATTAGCTCAAATAGAGAAGATGTTTCATCCCTAGCCACTAGCGTATCCTTGAGCTCCTCACTCAAACCTTTGACAAATGCCCCCTGTGGAGCCCTCTCATCCCACCCACACTCAGAATATGAAAGTCTGCAGAGTACTAGGACACTGTGCTGGATCCCTGTTGTAAAGACAGAAGCTGGCTACTTGCCTCCCTGCCCTGTAAAGGGTGGTCGAAAATCTTCCTCATCTCAGGTGTAAACAAAAGAAATGAACTACATAAGGGAGAATTGCTGTCAGACACAGCCAACGCCCAGGTAGATGCCTTATCTGACAGCAAACTCATAATAAAAACAATCTTAGACCCATATGTGGAGTAGATTAAAGGCTGTTGATCAAAAACTAAAGAACACCGGTGGAGGCTACAGGTCCCTAAAACTCCTGAGAACCTGGCAAATGTGGGGATAAATTGGCTCATGGGGAGGGTTGGGTGGAGGAACAAGAGCGGAGTCGGAAGCGGAGTCTGGAGCTGGAGCTGGAGCTGGAGCAGGAGCTGGAGCGGGAAGGGTGAGGAGGTGTGTGGACACCTGGTCCAAACAGCCTTTGAGTTGAGTAACTGAAGAAGGGTGCTTAAGCGTGTCCATGATTTGCTTAAGAGCCTCCTCATGTTGCCCCATAAGGACTCCCTGACTCACTAGAGCCTGTCGGAGTGCAGAGGTCTCTGCGGGTCCATATTGGCCAGATAATTCTTTCAAGGCCTACTGAGAGTTGGACCCCGAAGCAGAGACAGTAAAGCATGTAGGTGCGAAAATGTTTATTTTAATAAAAAGCTCCACAAGTAAAAAAAAAAAAAAAGCAACAAGCGTCCGGCAAGGCAGGTGGGGAAACTCAGCAGCAAGAAAACACTCAGGCACGGGGCAAAATCAGGAACTCAGGCACCGTGAGGCAGTGAGGTACACAGAACTAAAAAAAAAACACACAAGGAAAGAACACGTCAACTCTTGCTGGCAAAATACAAGGCAGCAAAAAACTCAAGGGGAGGCAGGGTAGTAAGGTGAAGACCAGAGGTTTTAAGGAGTTAGTAATGAGTGAATGGCTGCAGGTGTGCCTCGTCAGCACCATCGACCAAGCCCTGCAGAGGGGGAGGAATAAAGAGGCGCGGAAAACAGACAGGGCAAAAACACACCAAACTCAGAACCCTCACACACTGATTATTTAAAACTCTTCACTTGTTTCCTTTGGAGAGTTTATAACTACAGCTTTTAGCTTTGCTATGATATATTATACAGTACATGACTGTGTTCATGGAATTGTTTAAAATAACTGAAAGCAGCCACTCAAATCATAAAATCAGAGTACATTAAACCTTCTGTGTAGGTGCTTTTTGTTTGTCCATGGCACAGTCACTTTCTACTGCCTCAAGATAGCAATGTGCCATAGGTGCGCCTGACCACACCTCAAGGGGCACCCAGGTGGGCGCAGGAACATCTACTTTTTACACAATGTGGGTGCTGGGCATGAAAATGACAGCTGCGTCAGTCTGAAGCTAGCATTTACTGCTTTGCGCTAAGAATATGATAGACTGGGTCCACATCATGTAGTCTAATAATAAAAAAAAAGTGCTTATTAAAAGAAAAATATGAATAGATCTATATGAACTTGATGTTTAAATGTATAGCTTTAGAAAACACAAATTAATTATATATTCCTGGATTTGAAAACTCATTGGTTTCATAATGCATATCATTCAGAGGCTAGTGTGTAAGTGGCTCAGGAAAGAGGAACACTCATTGGTTATTGTAGGCTCTAGGTCAGGCATAGAAGCTCATATCTGATAGCTCCATCTCAGGTGTGAATCCACATCATGAAGCGAGTGGAAGAACCCTCTTCTCTCCGTGGTTCTTGTTTATATACTCTTTTTTAATTGGCCCCCTTTCACATCTCTTAAACTAAGAGCACATCATACTAAGGGATTTATGTGCGCAGTGGGCAGGACAGTGGCTTTGTTTATTTCCTTATTAGGACATCTTAGCTCATCTCTCTGTTCACTGAGTGATGGTCTAGTGATATCTTTGCACTTTCATCGTGATACTTCAACTTTCACAAGCTCAGCTTAGTACAAGTCTTTTTGACTGATTCATTTCTTCATTTTGATCTTAAGTGTTTATTATTTACTTTTATTGTAATCATGACAACACATTACATGCTCTTTCAATGTAATCATGAAAAGTCATTTAATGTTCCTTCATTGTAATGGCCCACATTGTAATTGTCAGACTGCTCTTGCTCCATCCCTCTGAGGTCCAACTGAGCGAGGATGATCAATCGAGGCAGGCTCTCCACTCGGCATATTCCATAGATGTAGGCATCCTTGACTTTCACTGGCCTGTAGTTTATCCTTTTCAACTCTCCTCTGGCCCTGTTGGGCTGAGTAAGTTTCACATGACCTGGTCTTTCCATTGGACTGTCAATGTATTATTGATCATTTCATCAAGATGGCACCATGCCAGTGGCAACCTATCATAGCAGTTCCTGGTAATTCATAGTTTTTATTGAGTTTCTATTGTGTTTTTAGCTTGCTTTTCTTTTGTAATTGTACACAATCCACACATCAAGATGCATTTTCACTGTTTTGGATATCTCCTTGTTGCTTTTTTTGTACTTGGGTCTCTCCTGAGGCCCCCAACCTTCTTAGCCATGGAGAGACCGACAGTACTGGAGGAACTAAGGAGGCGATGGCGAAGCTGCAGAGTGAGGTTAAATGGAGAAGGAAGAGTAGGAAATTTAAACCCTGCTTCCCTGCAATTATTACAGGAAATGTAAGGTCCCTGGCAGATAAGATGAATGAACTGGAAATGCTCGCTAGGACTGCAGCTAGTACAGGGCGTACAGAAAGTCCAGTATTATGTGTTTCACAGAAATGTGGCTACACAAGCTGATAATGGACTCCAACGCTACCATCCCCAGCTTCCACACGGTCTAAGCTGACAGAGACACCACCGCGAGCGGCAAGAAAAAAGGAGGAGGGCTTGCTGTGCTCGTGTACAACGATGGCGTCGCCATCGGACCTCATCCGTATTATTTGCCACGGGAGTTTACAAGTGTCATCGCCATTACTTTTACATTCCGCCTGGGGATGAGGAAGCTGCATGTGGCGTCATCCACACTATGACATACATATAAATGTGTCACATTTATATGTATACTTACGCCGCAGTAATACAGGGAAAAAAAACTTAATTTGATTATATAAATATTAGGGATGTCCCAATCAGGTTTTTTTTACCCGGACCCCGATCCCGATAATATTTAGTATCTACCGATACCGAGTCCTGATTCGATACTTAGCCTGACCTAATATTGTCCTGGATAATACAGCTGCATTAAGAAAAAAGGCACCTGCATCCAAGCTGTTCCTTTATAGTTTTTTTTATTTTGTTGAAACTAAGTAAATACTTTCATATGGCTCTTTGTTATTCTGCATATGCTATTCCACCTTGCTTGTATTAGCAGGTGAGTCTGTGACGCTGCACTGTGACAGCTGCTCGTGTACAGCAGCTAAAGTGTGAGAGACACAGCCCACGCTTGGTGCCTCCATACCATCCACTGCTTTTTACATATTCCTTACATTGTCACATAAAATGACGTGGACGCGTTGCTTGTCTATTTCACAGCGTTCAGCATCTCCCCCATTGCCTGTTTTACACACTCTCCTGGAGACCCACGAAACTAGTGCGCGTACCGGCACGCTGTAACTCGAAAGTGGAGTCAATGCAATGTAATGCAGATGTAACCCCAGTCTCATGTAGCTAGTAGATATTAATTGACAAACAATTAGGGTATTGTAGTACAATGGGACGGGGCCTGAGTTCGTCTGAATATGGCGCCATGTACCTGTGATAACTGTGATGGTGATGAAAATAACTTGGAGGTGCCTCCATTAACTATTAAGAAGTAAACACAAAATGTGGTACTTCCCCTTTAAATCAACAGTTCACTTAAACCCTTTTTACCACTTATTTACCAAAAAGTATCACCTTTACAATTACAACACAGAATTTAGTAGAATCAACAGAGACTTCTTTATTACAAAGTCACAAATGGGTTAGATGGATATTAGTTAACTGGTTCACTGTTGACCTTTAAGTATGCACTGATAACAGTGTTCAAAAGTCTCACACCCTGCTTTAGCAGGTTTACAAATGACCTGTGATGAACCACAGAGAAAAAGGTAGAATCAAAATGACCAGCAAACTCAAATGTCCACAGCCCACACTCACACACATTCACACCGGGCTATTAAAAGTAAATAAAAGAAAACGTTGCAGGCCCGGTCGAAGCTTGTGCGTTGAGGCAGGAAACAAATGGCCAGTTCACTGGTTTTAACCAGCTTAAACAAAAAGCACGTGCACAGTGTTAGAAGAGTACTTACAAGTCCACAACAGTCAGAGATGAAGATTGGGGAATGGGGGAAGGGCAAAGGCAAGTTGCAGTTTCAGCGGCAAGGGAATGTGGGGTGCAGCACATGCTGCGGTGAACCAACGATCAAGTACAGCAGCTACAGTCTCTCTCCAACGGTCCAGGGCTCTCCCGGTCCTCGCTCTCTCCCTTTTATGGCAAATGTCCGGTCCTGAATCATATAATTCCTCTTAGTAATAAAGCTACAGGCTAATTCATGGCGAAAAACCCACAGTATCTAACAAATGCTCAATTGCTAGCTGCAATGCGGAAGTAACAGTATGCACGCAAAGCTAAAGGCTAGCAGCGGTTAGCAGTTCGGCTCGTCTTTTACACATTACAATCAAACAACAGCACCAAGTACGTTAAAACACATGTATTTACCTCTAGCAGCTTCTTAGAGTTCACACACATCAACCACAGGACGACTCTCCGTCAGTCTTGGAAGTTAGGAGTCTTGTTACTTTACTTTTACCGTTTACAGCTATCCTGCTCGGATGCCACTAAGGCCCCGTCCACATGGGCGAAAATGATCTTTTTTTCTCCGTCTTCCTCGTCATCGTTTTAAGAATATTTGTGTCCACACGGCTCCACTGACAACGACCGAAAACGCTGTAGTTCATATTCCAGGCCTATAGGTGGTGGTTGACATTCACCAAAAACAGAGAAGAAGACAAGGAGCATGCGCATTAAGCTTGTGTGCTGTAAACAGACAGTAGACGGAGAAACCAAACACAGCAAGAAGATGAAAATGGCTAGTGCAAGGAAACCAGAATCGTTTGTGTGGACCGGTAATGAGGTCGAACTGCTGCTGTGACTCACACTCAACTACAAGACATGTAAGTTGCAAGAAAGGCTCAATATCTTCTGCGGCACGAACACGAGCATGTAGTCCGCCATTGTTGTTGTTGTTGTTATGAGATGTCCCAGGGTGGGGCGATGGCGTCATCGTTTTGGAAAGTATGCGGATTCGCCGTCCACATGAAAACGGGAGGGCTGCGTTTTCGGATTTCTCCACCCTGAGACCTGTTTTCAAAAAAGTGCGTTTTCAGGCGCTGCGTTTACAGGAGCCGTATGGACGGTCGGCCAAAACGATGCAAAACGTGTGCGTTTTTCGCAAAACGGCGTTGTCGTCTGGATGGGGCCTAAGGCCGCTGCTGCTGTCGCTAACCTTGCAGCAGCAACTAGGTGACGCTAAGCCCCTCCTCCTTGGACAAGGAGAGGACAGGATTGGCTAAGGACTACAGACATACCAACAGAGATGAGAGAATAAAAGATGCTTCACTGCCCCACAAACAAAAGTGGTCTTTGGGGTATTTGTGCGGACAACCAACTATGAATGATTTTTAACTACTAACTACTATTTTTAACTAACACCACTCTTCTCTTCTCTCTGACTTTGAACTGTATATAGAATTAATGTTTTAACATATTATAATCTGACACATTTTAAACATATTTACACCTCATGAACTGTTATTTATTAACAACATAAACATTTTAATGTCTGCATATAAATGAATGAAAATAAGGGCCACAGGGCTACACAGAGGTGATAGGGCATACCGGGGATTCAAAAACTCCAGACGACGAAGAAAACGCTGATCCTCTACCACAGAGATGAGCTGGTTATCCAGAGAGATTAATTTAATAACCTTCTCTGTAATATTTGTGGCCATGTCGCCGTCTCGAGGATATTTCTCTTTCCTTTTGAAAGTAGCCTATCCGCGAGTGTTTGTTGCTTCGGTGTCCTTGCCTGTATATGGAGAGAATTTTGTTCCTTTACTATTCAATCAAATAGAATAGATTTGAAACCATAAAAGAGATTTGAGAGCAAAAAAGAGTAAGTGGCAATCAAACTTTTTGTTTTTGAGATCGAAACAGGACAGGTTGCAATTAAAAAAAAATTTTGAGAAAACATATTTCTTCAACTTCAATCAAAACTAATGTTTGTAAGTAAAAACATATGACCATTTTGCTTATAAATCAGTCCTCTTTGCTTGCGAGTTATATAGTTTTGCTTGCAAATCAGTCCCCTTTGCTTGCAAATTCTAAAGTTTTGCTTGCGAATTCAACTGCACTTGATGGGCGGGGCCTACGCTGGTGGATGAGAAAAGAGTTTCTATTGGTTTGTTTGACCTGGCTCCAGCACCAGCTACATCTTCTGCATTCCCCTGTGCTGTGCTGCTTGGAGGCAAGCCTGTCACTCTTGAAACATTTCCCATAAGTAATGAATTGTGCTATATAGCGTTGGCTACAGCCTGCCGTACCAATAGAAACTCTTCTCTCATCCACCAGCGTAGGCCCCGCCCATCAAGTGCAGTTGAATTCGCAAGCAAAACTTTAGAATTTGCAAGCAAAGAGGACTGATTTATGAGCAAAATGGTCATATATTTTTACTTACAAACATTAGTTTTGATTGAAGTTGAAGAAATATGTTCTCTCAAATTTTTTTTTCAATTGCAACCTGTTCTGTTTCGATCTCAAAGATAAAAATTTTGATTGCCACTTACTCTTTTTTGCTCTCAAATCTCTTTGCTGGTTTCAAATCTATTCTATTTGATTGAATAACAAAGGAACAAAATTCTCTCCATACCTGTACTGCTCGAGTGAACACATTGTATTCTTTGAGTGTTAGTTTTTTATATGCCGTATCAAATGAGTAGTATTAAGTGCAGCTCCGCAAATTGCAGATGTTACATGTCGCCGTTGGACTGCTTTCACTTTCTAATTTAGGTTATTTCCACACTGCAGACATTTTATCCACAAGTTTGTCAGAGTAACGCTACGCGCGCGTCTGAGTTCCGCCACAAATTGTGCTCTGACGTTTAAAAAAAAAAAAAAAAATCGGGCTTGGGTCCACTTTCAAAATTGCCGATTCCGATCAGCAGAAAAATTCCCAGATCGGCCCGATCCCGATCCTACAGATCGGATCGGCACATCCCTAATAAATATCATGTATTAATTTGTTTATTTACATATGGGTCATTCTCATTGTAATTATGATGCATACTGACAACCATATTCACAGAAGACCATAAAAGCAAGGTTAACAACTCAGACTTCACTGTGTAATCATAGTGAAGGTTTCTTTGAAACACACTCACTTTTCATATCTTTTTGCCAACTCACAATATCACTGTAATCAGACTGAAAAGATTGTGTGCATGTCTCAGCGCCTGCGAGACTGCATTTTTCGTGTGAACACATGGGTTATACATTTGGCCACTGGTTTTAAGCTAAATCGGTCATAACTTGCTGTTAAAGTCCAACCGCATAGTTACACTGGTTGCATCACCTAGGTGTGGCGTTACCAGTTGAACTGCGAGTGGCCAACAATGCCACCTTAGGACTTAGCACTTAAAGAGTATACTACTGTAACCCATATGGTTACGAAGCCCATATATGTCATTTAAATGTAGTTCCAGTGCCCCACCACTAGGTGGTGAATCAGCCTTGCATTCATTTTTATTGTTGTTGAGCACGCTCTGCTCACGCCTAAACTCAGAGCTACACTCACTGCCCATACACCGATCCCAGAGCAACACACCTGCTGAGTGAGCTGACAGACCTAGGAGAAAGTCTGTGAATGTTGTGAAAGAGAGAGAGGAGCCGCTACGACCGTGTTAAGCCTTTGTTGAGGGTGAGAGCCTTTGCTCTACACCCTCTCTGCACTCTCTGCCCACATTCTCCACCAGCTCTCCACTTGCGAGTTTCAAACTGCCCACTGGCTCCGAAATAACCAGACTAATCTTCAAATCCAAATCATCTACCTGCCAGTTAGACCCCCTGCCCACCTACCTGGTAAAAAGCTGCATGCCAGCCTTGTCCTCTCTCATAACTGACATCATTCATTCTTCATTGACTTCTGGTGTTCCATCATCACTAAAGACTGCTGCAATTACTCCAACTATCAAGAAACCTGGTGCAGACCCAAATGATTTGAACAACTTCCGTCCCATCTCAAACCTACCATTTATGTCAAAAATACTCGAAAGAACTGTTGCAGCTCAACTAAACACTCATCTGTCTCACTACAACCTCTTCGAACAATTCCAGTCCGGCTTTCGTGCCCATCATAGCACTGAGACAACCCTCGTGAAAATCACAAATGACCTCTTGATGGCATCTGACTCTGGCTTACTCTCCATCCTGGTTCTCCTTGACCTCAGCGCAGCCTTCGACACTGTCTCACATGACATCCTCCTGGGCAGACTGGCCTCCATTGGAATCACTGACATCCCTCTGGCCTGGCTGAAATCGTATCTCACTGGTCGCACACAATTTGTCCAACTCAAGAACCTAAGATCTTCCTCCTCTCCAGTCTCCAGCGGTGTTCCCCAGGGCTCTGTCCTTGGCCCCCTCCTGTTCACTATTTACCTTCTGCTCCTTGGACACATTCTCAGGAAATTCCATATTCAATTCCACTGCTATGCTGACGATACACAGCTTTATATCTCCACCCAGCCTACCTCCACTCTACCACCCACAGCTCTATCTAACTGCCTACTGGAAATTAAATCATGGTTCTCAATCAACTTCCTTAAACTGAACAGTGACAAAACTGAGGTCCTCCTCGTTGGCACCAGATCCACCCTGGCAAAGCACAACCCCTTCTCCATGTCCATCCACAATTCCACTGTCTCACCATCACCCTAGGTAAGGAGCCTGGGTGTCATCCTGGACGGCACCTTAACCTTTGAAGCCCACATCAATAATGTTACCCGGTCTGCATACTTCCATCTACGCAACATCAACCGCCTCCGCCCCTCACTCACACCAGCCAGTACTGCTATCCTCGTAAACACCCTGGTTACATCTCATCTGGACTACTGCAATTCTCTCCTCCATGGTCTTCCTCGGAAATCACTCCATAAACTCCAACTGGTCCAGAACACAGCTGCGCGTATCATCACCAGAACTCCCTTTGCTGAAGGGAGCCTCTGGAACTCCCTCCCACCAGACATTCGCACTTCTGACACTGTTTCCACCTTTAAATCTCGCCTGAAAACACACCTATTCCGCGTGGCCTACTCTGTATCAGCCTAATCATATAATCACACTCTTGCCTATTCTCCATTCCACTCTATAGCACTATTCCCGGCCTGGAAGCTCAACCCTGCCTAACCCGGCCCGGTTGACTTTCTATATGGTGAGGACTGCAGAGCCTGAACCCTGCACACCCTCTTTTCCATTCTCTACCCTACTCTACTGCACAATTCTCACCCCAGAAGCTCAGCCCTGCCTAACCCGGCCCGGTTGACTTCCTGTATGGCGAGGACGGCAGAGTCTGAACCCTGCACACACTCTCTCATTCTCTATTGCACTATTCCCACCCCGGAAGCTCAGCCCTGCCAAACCCGGCCCGGTTGACTTCCTGTATAGTGAGGACTACGGAATCTGAATCCTGCACACACCCTTCCCTATTCCTATCTATTGCACTACTCTCACCCTGGAAGCTCAGCCCTGCCTAAACCGGCCCGGTTGACTTCCTATATGATGAGGACTGCAGAGTCTGAACTCTGTGCCGAGATGGCACCGTGTAACTGCATCCTCTTACTGATTTTATCTGCACTAAATTGTCCTGTACTTGTACTGTCTTTTGTTGTACTGTTGTTGTTATGTGCGGTGTCCTTGAGTGCTTTGAAAGGCGCCTTCAAATAAAATGCTTTATTATTATTATTATTATTGTTCGGACTCCAGTAAGCTAAGAGCTACATGCTAAGATGCTAAAATACTAGGCTTTGGTATTAGCCGTTGATATTAGCTCACGTGAAGATATTGCTTACTGAAACACTTTAATAAAACCAGTCGGAGTTATTATCCAATGTTTATATCCACTTTGGTATTGTTCTATCATCGTGTTATGTGAGAAAAACAACTTTAAAAAGATTGCTAATGCTAATCGCGGTTAGCTCCGCTATGCTAGCTCAAGTAGCCTGCCATGTGGGCAGTATAGATTCTAATGGTGTAACCGGCCAAGCTAGTGGGCCACCACCATGTTAAATGAGAGACAGAAATGGGATATGATGATAAGTTGCAGGAATGTTATCCTACTGTACTGTTTGTGTACAAAATGTGATTTATTTCATTGTGGTTATTTAATTACTCATGATGATTAAAAAGAGTGAATTAATAAAACTCATTTATGTTTAAAAGGTTAAAAAAAGATAAATACATTGAAGTTAAAAGATAAATATTCATTTAAAAAGCTGTTTAAAAATGTAAATACTGCTTGAAAAGACAATTAAGTCTATGTTAAAAATATGGGTTCATAAGGAATAGTTGCGTTAAAATAACTCTACTATGAGTGTGTACACTATCATTTATAATGATTTAAACTGTGTATGTACTGAATTTGATTATAAATATTCAGAGAATCAGAGAAGAAGTAGTAGAAAGTCGATATGAATATGGTATTAATTGAATGTGTTTTCTACACCATGTGTGTAGACTGGTTTTTTATTTCTACCGGATCAGGTATTGATCAGCGAGAATTCTGAACCTTCCGGTTCAGTGGCGAGCTAGGCGATCGACAGAACGGAGAACGGGATCCACTCCAAAGACAGACTTCTACTCACTGCACTCTGATACAGATAAGATCTTTCACCACAAAATCTGCCCGGGTAGTAGAAGAACTGACAGACACCCACACACCAAACACAGAACTGAACTTTATTCTTCTGATACAGAAGAAAAAGGACAATTTATTTTGAACTTTGTTTTATTTTTTTTTTATATATTTTTTTTTTGAAAGAGCTCTATTTTGTTTTTTGGGGTTTTCTAATTCCATGCAAATAAATAATACTGTTGTGGATGCAATAAATGATCACTGTTCAACTTCCTCATCAAGTCCAACTTTCTGAACCTAGAGAATGTGGTTTTCTTCCTAACATTGAGGTTAAAGGTGCTACATAAAATTTGGCGAGAGCTAGCCAGGAGTTGGTTTAAATTCTTGGAAGTGAAGTTGAGCAGTGTGATATTTTGTTGCATTTTTTTCTGTGAACATTGATGCCACTTAATTTACATAAATTTACATTGTGGTACAAAACCAAACATGGATACAGTTACAAAGGAAAATGTTAAAGTGCCTAATTCACTGCTTGTAAGTGGTGTAACTGGTAGTGATGTAGATGATGAAGTAATCGATTACTTGAGACCGTATGGTAAGATTGAGAGGGTAATTAAAGTTACCAGCAGTGAAGCTAAGTTCCAAAACACAGCTATAGTGGAATACAGTTCAGGTGGAGCTATTGAGTACCTTAAAGATGCCTTACCTGTTGATAGACCTACCAGTAACCTGGACATTGTCCACCGCATCCAGCTCTTGTCTGAGCTGTTCACAGCAGACAGAGGTTCCACCTTAACTCAGACTTACCTAAGTAAACTGAAGGATGTCGCTCAGCTAAGCGGAGCAGATTTTGAAATGGTTTTGCTAGATGAACTAGCTAGGATTCAGGAATCCACCAAACCTAAGACAGCTGAACTAGATGCAACAGGGATCGGACATGAATCTCAGCATGTTAGCCCCACACACATAGTTGATACAACTCCTACCAACATAGTTGACAATCAGACCCACTCCTATGAACATGACTCACCCCCACTTGAAATAGGTGCAGCGATGTCTTTCCCACCTAGGAACTCAATCCAGTACTTACCTTCCGAGCATCTCTCCACTCCAGAGATACAAGAAGTAGTGGTTGAGCATGTCATCAAGAACAGCGATCTACCCCTTCACTATCATGGTAACACCCGACTCAGACCCTTCTCAGGTAGACTCCCCTGTCCCAGTTCAGAGTCTGATTACGACACGTGGCGCAGCAACATTGAGTTTCTCCTTGCAGACCCTGCCATGTCTGCCACACATACAGCCAGGAAAATGGTTGAGAACCTTTTCCCGCCTGCTGCCACCATTATCAAACATCTTGGGCCCAATGTTTCTCCCCATGAATATCTTTCCCTTCTTGACTCTGCTTATGGTATCATCGATGATGGCGATGAGCTTTTTGCAAAGTACTTAAACACGAACCAAGACCCTCGAGAAAAGCCGTCTGGCTATTTGCAGCGCTTGCAGACAATCTTGAGCAAGGTCATCAAAAGAGGTGGGCTAGCTGCTAGTGACTCTGACCGCCAGCTGCTTAAACAGTTCTGTAGAGGCTGCTGGAATAATGGTCTGCTTACCAGTCTTCAGCTCGAACAGAAGAAGAATAACCCTCCCCCTTTTCAGAGTTACTCCTTTCAGTGCGCTCTGAGGAGGACAGACAAGCTGCTAAATCCAGCAGAATGAAGCAGCATTTTGGAGCTAACAGAACAAAAGTCCAGTCAAACACACTCTCAGTGGAAGACTACGCTACTGATTACGACGGCGCCACAGCTGCCCCCTCTGACCCACGAAAGCTTGAAAAACAAATGGCGAAGCTACATGCCCAAATAGCTTCTCTTAAAGCATCCTTAAGCTCAAGCCAAGCGTCTGCTAAGCCAAGAAAGAAACAAAGGGCTAAACCTCAAGCTCCTCTTGGAGAAAACCCTCAGCTTCCTCCAGAACCAAAACTTATCAACAAGAAGCCCCGCCCATGGTACTGCTTCAGGTGTGGCGAGGATGGCCATCGCGCCTTCCTGCAACAATGAGGCAAATCCTGAGTTAGCTGAGAAGAAGAGCAGAGAGTTTAAGCAAAAACAAGAAGCGTGGGAACAGAAGTTAAACTGAATGCAGTTCCTGTTGAGGGACTACCAGGAACTGGAACTGAGACTCACAGTCCCAACCCAACCCCTATGACAAAAGCATCCATTCGATCACACAAAGTAGACCCTCAAGCTAAGCTCCCTCGAGGTCTTGTAGGGCAGAAATGCATAGCAGATGTTAGTGTGTCAGGAGTTAATACTAGGTGTCTCCTTGATTCAGGGTCCCAGGTGACCACAGTAACTGCTTCTTTTTCTAAAACTCACCTGCCAGAGCACCCCATCCAGCCCTTCCAAGCCCTGGATGTTGAGGGTGCTAATGGTCAAAATGTCCCCTATTTAGGCTATGTACCCATCACTCTCAAGTTCCCCAGAGAATTTGTTGAAGTTGAGCCCGAAATTTCAACCTTAGCCTCAGTGGTACCAGACCGCAGTAGTAATTGTGACTTACCTGTACTCATTGGTACAAATGCACTAGACATTTTATATGAAGAACATTGTATTGACAAAAACCCAGGTGACTTTTCCTCTGTTTATGGCTATAGGCAAATCATTCGTGTACTCAAGCTCAGAAACAAAGTTAACTCTACAGGGAGAATAGGGTTAGCAAAGCTTAAAGGTAAAGTGCAGCAGGTCCTACCTGCTCAAGAGAGAGCCTGTTTAGAAGGGTATGTGAAGGTTGACACCCCGAGTGACTGTGTTATGGTTGAGCAGCCGCAGTCCTCTGCCTTACCTGGTGGTGTGTTTATGGAGTGCTGCCTCGTCACCTTGCCCCGCCACCGTCCTCACAAACTATCTGTATGGATGAGAAATGAGAATGAGCATGATGTCACACTTCCCTCAAACTGTGTCATTGCTGAGCTTCACACACCCAAAGAGGTCCATGACAACTTACCTGACTCAAACAAACCCACTGACCCTGTGAAATGCTGTGCTGGCATTCCCAAACCAGCTAAAGAACCAGACCAGTCAAGCTTCACCATTGACTTTGGTGACTCACCCCTTTCAAAAGAGTGGAAGGACAGAGTAACATGCAGTTTATATGAGTATCGTGATGTTTTTGCCTGCAGTGAGACTGATTTATGGCATGCAACCAAAGTAAAACACCACATAAATCTGAAAGACAACACACCATTCAAACAAAGACCCCGACCAATCCATCCAAACGATTACGAAGCTGTGAGAAAGCATTTGCGTACACTGCTAGGCGCAGGAGTGATTCGTGAGTCCGAGTCCCCTTACGCTTCCCCAATTGTAGTAGTTCGTAAAAAAAAGGAGAGGTCCGTCTTTGCATTGATTATCGTAAACTAAATTCACTGACAATCAGAGACGCATACGCATTGCCCAATCTCGAGGAAGCCTTTTCAGTTCTCGCCAGATCTAAATGGTTTTCCGTAATGGATCTAAAATCCGGACATTACCAAATAGAGATGGAGGAATGTGATAAGCCTAAGACCGCTTTCGTGTGTCCGTTGGGGTTTTATGAATTCAACCGCATGCCCCAAGGCATTACAAACGCCCCCAGTACTTTCCAGCGATTGATGGAGAGGGTCATGGGTAGCATCAACCTGAAGGAAGTATTGGTGTTTTTAGATGACATTATTGTGTTTTCCAGCACGTTAGAGGAGCACGAAACCCGTCTTAAACATGTCCTCCAGCAGCTGAGAAAGAATGACCTGAAACTCTCACCAAAAAAATGCCATTTCTTTTAAAGCGCAGTGCGGTATCTAGGCCACATTGTTTCAAGCAGAGGGGTAGAGACTGACCCAGACAAGGTCAGTGCTCTCCGCACCTGGCCCAGACCCCAAACCCTTGCCGAGCTCAAGTCCTTCTTAGGCTTTGCAGGGTATTAATTCCGTTTTGTCCGAGGTTACTCTGAAATAGTCAAACCCTTGAATGATCTCACAGGCAGCTACCCACCTTATTGGAAAGGCCAAAAGACATCTGGCCTGGGAAGGTACTTCAACCCCAAAGAGCCCTTTAATGAACGGTGGACGTCTGAATGCCAAAAGGCATTTGACATGACCGTTGAAAAACTCACGTCTGCACCTGTCCTTGGTTTCGCAGACCCAAAACTGGCATACGTGCTCCACACCGACGCTATCACTTCCGGTCTAGGGGCCGCCCTGTACCAAGAACAGGAGGGCGAAATGTGAGTCATCGCTTATGCGAGCAGAGGTCTTTCATCCAGTGAAAAGCGATATCCCGCCCATAAGCTTGAATTCCTCGCTCTCAAGTGGTCGATCGTAGAGAAATTCCATGACTACTTCTATGGGAACGCTTTCACTGCTATAACGGACAATAATCCGTTGACTTATGTTTTGAAGTCCGCCAAACTAGATGCTGCCAGTTATCAGTGGCTAGCAGCTCTTTCGACCTTCGACTTCAACATAAAGTACCGTGCTGGGAAGAGCAACCAGGACGCTGACGGCCTCTCAAGACGGCCGCATGACAGTTTGGCTGACGATCCTGCATCTCTTGAGGAGAAAGAGCGGATCAAAAGATTCACTTCACACCATCTTTCCTCATCTTCTGACCAACAAGACTTACCTGTAGATGCAGTCACCGTCTTATGTCAACACCGCCTTCTAAGAGAAGCAGACAATAACCTACCTTCCATTACCTTGGTAGAATCCCTTGCCATCCATCCTGATGCGGTTCCAGACAGCTATGAAGATGATAATGTGTTAAATTTTTCTACCATACCTACCTACATTCCAGAGGAACTTAAGCAACATCAAAGGTCCGACCCAATCATTGGACAGGTTATCCAAGTCTTGGAGGACGGAGATGAGGCCAGCCTCGTTCCTGACTCTCCGGAGCTCAAGCTGATGCTCAAGGAAAGGAAAAGGTTGGAGATGAGAAATGGTCTTTTGTACAGAACACGTCAATCAGGAGATGATGTGACTTACTAGTTTGTTGCCCCTAAGTCTCTTCGAACTACCATTCTCAAGTCCTTACATGAGGATATGGGACATATGGGTCTGGAGAGGACCCTGGACTTGGTTAGAACAAGGTTTTATTGGCCGAAATTGGCTGCGGATGTGGAGAAAAAGATTAAGTCATGCGGACGTTGTGTCAGAAGGAAGACGCGACCTGAAAGATCAGCGCCTCTTGTGAACATCCATACAACTCGCCCTATGGAATTGGTGTGCATTGACTACTTGTCGCTAGAGCCCGACAGTCACAATACCAAAGACATATTGGTCATCACAGACCATTTTACCAAATATGCGGTCGCCATACCGACCAAGGACCAGAAGGCAACAGCGGTCGCCAAAAGTCTTTGGGAGCAGTTCTTCATGCACTACGGTTTTCCCGAGCGGCTGCTGAGTGATCAGGGCAGGGATTTCGAGTCCCAACTAATTAAAGAACTCTGCGCCTTAGCAGGCATCACTAAGGTGCGCACTTCGCCCTATCACCCTAGAGGAAACCCTGTAGAGAGGTTTAATCGAACCCTGTTAGGCATGTTGGGAACCTTAAAGGACAAAGAGAAAAGTCATTGGCGAGATTTTGTAAAACCACTTACCCATGCCTATAACTGCACCAAGAACGATGTCACAGGGTTCAGTCCGTACGAATTGATGTTTAGACGTCAACCTCGATTACCTGTTGACATTGCCTTCTCCTTACCTGTGAAAGATGGCTCTCCCAAATCCCATTCACAGTATGTCAAACACCTGAAAGCACGCCTCGAGGAGAGTTATCAGATTGCTACTCGGAACTCACAAAAAGTCGCTGATAGGAACAAGCGCCGCTTCAACAAGGCAGTACGAGAGTCGACACTAGAGGAAGGAGATCAAGTGTTGGTGAAAAACCTGAGGTTCCGGAGTAAACACAAGCTTGCAGACAAGTGGGAGTCCACCATGTACAAGGTTCTGGAAAAAATGGGAGACCTACCTGTGTATAAAGTACAGTCCGTCAGTGGAGACGGTCCCATCCGAACTCTACACAGGGACTTACTGCTTGCTTGTGGTGACCTCTCTGAAGAGGAGGAAATTGAACCAGTCAAACCTAAGGTTCGTAAGCCAAGAACTAGACAGCGTCAACCTCAACTCTCAGAGGAATCCTCAGAATCTGAGGATGACTTGTTCATCTATCCTGCCTCTTTTCCCCCTGAAGAAAGTTTCACTCAGGTGTGTGAAATTCCGAGGAGGAAACAACCCAATGAAAACCCAACAGACATAGGGTTGCCGGCTATGCCATCGGGTTCCTTGACCTCCCAGCGTCAGGATGGTCGTGATGACAGCAATCAACCTGCTGAACCTGTCGGAACACCCCCTGAGTTGGTAGCAGGGGAGGAGCCCATGGTCATGGTTGAGCAGTCCCCTGCTGAAGAGGACAATACACAAATGGATGTGACAAACAAACTGGATGGGACGAATGAAACGGATGTGGCAAATGAAAAAGAACCGGACATGACAAGTGAAACTGATGTGGAAAAGGATCCTGTGGAAGTTCTACAAGATGCTGAGCCAAACCACACTCAGGCATCTGAGACAACTGAAAAAGAAAATGAAAGTGAAACAGGAAGACACCCACCTGAATCACCACGCAGGTCAGAAAGGTCACGACAGTCCCCTGATCGTTTTCACTACATTCAGTTGGGGAAACCTTTAATGTCCTTTGCACAGAGTATTTTACACAGCTTTAACCAAGCACTAGACACTATTAGTAACTACGACAACCCCCATATGAACAAGAGACTAGCTCATGAAGGGACTCATGTCGATTCAAGAGGGGAGGGTGTAACCCATATGGTTACGAAGCCCATATATGTCATTTGAACGTAGTTCCCGTGCCCCACCACTAGGTGGCGAATCAGCCTCGCATTCATTTTTATTGTCATTGAGCACGCTCTGCTCACGCTCACACTCAGAGCTACACTCACTGCCCATACACCGATCCCAGAGCAACACACCTGCTGAGTGAGCTGACGGACCTAGGAGAAAGTCTGTGAATGTTGTGAAAGAGAGAGAGGAGCCCGTGTTAAGCCTTTGTTTGGACTCCGGTAAGCTAAGAGCTACATGCTAGGATGCTAAAATACTAGGCTTTGGTATTAGCCGTTGATATTAGCTCACGTGAAGATATTGCTTACTGAAACACTTTAATAAAACCAGTCGGAGTTATTATCCAATGTTTATATCCACTTTGGTATTGTTCTATCGTCGTGTTATGTGAGAAAAACAACTTTAAAAAGATCGCTAATGCTAATCGCGGTTAGCTCCGCTATGCTAGCTCAAGTAGCCTGCCATGTGGGCAGTATAGATGCTAATGGTGTAACCAGCCAAGCTAGTGGGCCACCACCATGTTGAATGAGAGACAGAAATGGGATATGATGATAAGTTGCAGGAATGTTATCCTGCTGTACTGTTTGTGTACAAAATGTGATTTATTTCATTGTGGTTATTTAATTACTCATGATGATTAAAAAGAGTGAATTAATAAAACTCATTTATAGTTTAAAAGGTTAAAAAAAGATAAATACATTGAAGTTAAAAGATAAATATTCATTTGAAAAGCTGTTTAAAAATATAAATACTGCTTGAAAAGACAATTAAGTCTATCTATGTTAAAAATATGAGTTCATAAGGAATAGTTGCGTTAAAATAACTCTACTATCAGTGTGTACACTATCATTTATAATGATTTAAACTGTATATACTGAATTTGATTATAAATATTCAGAGAATCAGAGAAGAAGTAGTAGAAAGTCAATATGAATATGGTATTAATGGAATGTGTTTTCTACTCCATGTGTGTAGACTGGTTTTTATTTCTACCGGATCAGGGATTGATCAGAATTTTGAACCTTCCGGTTCAGTGGCGAGCTAGGCAATCGACAGAACGGAGAACGGGATCCACTCCAAAGACAGACTTCTACTCACTGCACTCTGATACAGATAAGATCGTTCACCACAAAATCTGCCTGGGTAGTAGAAGAACTGATAGACAACCATACACCAAACACAGAACTGAACTTTATTCTTCTGATACAGAAGAAAAAGGACAATTTATTTTGAACTTTGTTTTATTTTTTTTTAAAGATAATTTAATTATTTATTTTTTGAAAGAGCTCTATTTTGTTTTTTGGGGTTTTCTAATTCCATGCAAATAAATAATTGTGTTGTGGATGCAATAAATGATCACTGTTCAACTTCCTCATCGAGTCCAACTTTCTGAACCTAGAGAATGTGGTTTTCTTCCTAACATTGAGGTTAAAGGTGCTACACTACTTTAACTTTAATTTCTCTCTAAGTTTCCACACCATACACAGGTTCGTACACAAATGAATACAGGTACGATGTAAGATAATTTAACCAACTTTATTACTCACAATAAAACAATTTTGTTTATCAAGTTATGTCTCTAAAACACACATTTATATAGTTATTTTCTTTAATCTCTAACCCATGTGATGTTCCACCTACACCAATACAGTGGTTCAGTTAGGCAGAGAAAGGCAGACTACCACAGCTAGCTCTGGCAGAGGTCACTGCACTCAAATAATCCCCAAAAGAAACAAAACAAAATATTTATTTACAAAGCAACTGCAAACTCAAAATGAAAGAAAAAGAGAAACCATACAACAGGTATACATTTGGCAGGTCCTCCACTATAACCGCTGCAGTAACCACTCCCACCCCCACTAACGTCTCACGGTCTGATTGGGGCGGACCACACTTGAACTCTACTACACTTTTTAAAAGAGCGTCTATGTGACGATAACAGAGCAACTGTTTACTGTAGGCTAACTAGCAAGGCAATGCAAAAAGAAAGAAAAGAGGCAAGGCAGGGCAAACAGCAGCCTAACGCCAGACAAGCTTTAAAAAGAAACAAAGTCAACTGTTAGTGACAACACCTAAACACACTAGAAGACACAATAGCATTTAGCTTATAGCACTGGTTACCTGTGTCCTGCACACATCTGTGCTTGTAACTGCTAGCGGCTACAGCGGCAGCAGCAGCTAACCGGACGGGGACACACATACATACGTGTACCTGCCGCAATATAAACAGACTGAGGGACACCAGAGAACTGAAATGCATAGACAATATAAACCATCTGGTTAGATAGGCTTAAGCCTTCTTTCACTACGACCTGTCTTAAATCTTGCATCTAGTCAGGAGCAGGTGTAAAGTCAAAATTGAGTCAGTGCAGTGTACTCATCTGTGCAGCTAATCAGCAGTTAACAAGGCAGATCATTTATCAAGTCACAGAGTAGCCAACACAATGGTACGAGGAGGAATACAAATCTTTTATTAGAGATGGCAGTTCATTTTATCAAGTTTCCCGCTGACTGAAAACTCACCATGATTTTATAATGGAGTCTGTCTGATCTTACCTTATATAACACGAGCAGGGAGATTGTAAACAATGTGTCAACATGGGAGATTTAGCCTACTTTGGTGTTGAGAAGCTGCAGCCTTAATCACTGATGGACTATTATCTACACTTAACATTTACTCTCAGTAAATGGCCTCAGACTTTGTATGTGATCATGCTGCATGAATGAGTGGCAAGAGGCATTCACTTACAAAGCAAAAGCAATAATGTAACTTACTGGTCAGGGACATTAGAGAGCCCACTCTGGCTCATCTCAGGCCATTAACTTAAGCTGCTCACTAGCACCCCTCAAAAATAAAAAATAAAAAAAAAACACCCCCTGTAAGGCTTCATCATTCAACCCAGCATCTGCAGCTCAGCTACACCCCTGCCAGAGCGAAAGGAGGCAAATTGCAGCTCAAACAAAAAACATTTTCTTTTATTCCCAAATGTCCAGTAAATCCATTTCGGTAACATATGTCCAAACACACAGTAATCCATGATTAAATGATAGTGGCAAAAAATTGCAACCATGGATGCTTATTCACGATTTTATCTGTCAAAAAACTCCTCGCAGACACCATTATCCCTCTACGCTGGAGATCCTGAGATGTAAACCATTTCACTGACAGCTCATTTGAGCAGATATGAGCTTCTATGCCCACCCTAGAGCCTACAATAACCAATGGGTGATCCTCTTTCCTGAGCCACATACACAGCAGCCTCCGAATGATTGATGCATCATGAAGCTAATAAGACTTGAAACCCAGTAATAGGTAATTCATTTTGGTTTATAAAGCTTTATTTTAGAAATTAAGTATATATAGTTCTATGCATAGTTCTATGCATGTTTTTCTTTTCATAGGCTTTAAGTACTTTTTTTTGACTATTTTATAAGATGGAGTAAATAAGGAAATACAGAACAACAATGCCATGGACGAACAAAAAGCTGGTCTAAAGTCAAAAGTGCAGTCTGTTTCCTGCTATTTAAAGAGCACATTGGATGCACCTACACAGATGGGTTCATACACTCTGATTTTATGATTTGAGAGGCTGCCTTCAGTTATTTTAAACATTTCCATGAACACAGTCATGTACTGTATCATTTATCATGGCAAACTAAAGCTGAAGTTATAAACTCGAAAACGAGTTAGGAGATTTAAATAATCAGTGAAGTTAATCAGCTGTTTCTTGTGCGCAAATGCACTTGTTAATGTAGGGATAAACCTATAGTTTCTGCTGCTGTGCACTGTGCTCATGGATTATCGATTGTTCGACTACTAAAATGGACTTGGACACACTCTAATTAGACAGCCGCCATAGGGCGTCTAAATATGGCCCGTTGTCTCTTCCAGCTGACAGAGGCCATTACAGGTCATCTTCAGGCTTATTTTGTATTTAGCAGTAAATCAGGTTCTTCTAACCTAGCACAAAATCATCTTAATAACCTTTCAAAAGAGCCCCAAACCATGTCTGTACTCCAAATGGTTCACCAACAGCTTTTATTTGGTTTGGGCCAGACTGGGATAGGTGTTTTTTTGATCATTTTACATATATTTCCAGGAATAAGAACAAGTTCATCGGCTTTCTGCCAGATGGGATAATATCAAGTGCAAAAAGGTTAGCTCAAGAATGTACTCTCACAAAGAGCAACATTTAACACTTGAGCTCAGCCAACTTTAACCTGTGACATCTGGCAGATAGCCAAAGGTGGGGATAATCATAAACCACAGTCATCAACATTGAGGAGGATGAACAAAGAAGGCATAATACCTCAATCTCTATGGAGAGGACTAAAGCAGCAGAGGTGAGGAGGAAGGAGGGCTGGGCTGGAAGGATAGTGATAAATGAGTTGTTTGACAGAAAGCTTTGGTCAAAAAGCTGCCAGATCTCAGAAGGTTCTCCTCTCTCTGGTGATGGAAACCTTAGAGGGAACTGACCTCTGCTTTCCACAACTCCTCAATAGCTCCTGCAGGAAGCCAATACGTCCTCACTTTGAGACTATGCTGATTTACATTCTGCTGACCTTCATCGCTCTGCTCACTGCAGCTCTTAACCTGCTGGTCATCATCTCTATCTCCCACTTCAAGTAGACATTCAATATTTTTTTGAACTAATGAATTGTAGTAAAACGTATTGACACATTTTCCACTGAATACTGGGTGGTTTTGACAACTGTGAGAAATAGTAATCTGATTGTATTTCAGTCATGTGCTCAATCTGCTGTTCTTTGAATGATGATTGATATGATACATTTATGGTGGTTTTTCTCCAGGCAGCTCCACACCCCCACCAACCTCCTCCTCCTCTCTCTGGCTGTCTCAGATTTCTTCGTCGGCCTCCTCATGTTCTTTCAGATTATGCTCATAGATGGCTGCTGGTTCCTCGGTGACCTAATGTGTACTCTGTATCAGTACCTAGCATATGTTATTGCCTCAGCTTCAGTAGGAACTATGGTTCTCATATCTGTTGACCGCTATGTGGCTATTTGTCATCCTCTGCATTACTCCAGTGAAATCACACAAAAAAGAGTTCAGGTGTGTGTTTGTCTTTGTTGGATATGCTCTGTAATTTTTCAAAGTCTGATCCTAAAGGATATATTGAAACAACCAGGCAGGTATCACTCCTGCATTGGGGAGTGTATATTTTTCATTAACTACATTGCTGGACTTGCAGATCTCACTTTTTCCTTCATTGTTCCCATTACTGTTATTGTTGTTTTGTACATGAGAATATTTGTGGTGGCTGTGTCTCAGGCTCGTGCCATGCGGTCTCATATTACAGCTGTCACACAATCAGGGAAAGTAACTGCAAAGAAATCTGAAATGAAAGCAGCCAGGACTCTTGGTGTTGTTGTAGTTTTGTTTCTAATATGTCTCTGCCCATATTATTGTGTTGCTCTTACAGGCCAAGATAACTTGCTCAATGCTTCATCTGCTGCCTTTGTATTATGTTTGTATTATTCTAACTCCTGTCTAAATCCTGTAGTTTATGCCTTTTGTTATCCCTGGTTAAGAAAATCAATTAAGCTCATAGTTACATTTAAGATACTGCAGCCTGACTCCAGTGAGTTGAACATACTGTAGAGACACTCTGTATGGGGCCTGAAATGAGACCCTGAGCATGAATAGACAAATGTACATGTCACAGTGAAGAGTAATTAAAAGTTGCGAATCACATGTGTGTCTTTGCATTGCTTATGCTACAATTAAGAATGACTGAGTCGAAAAAACAGAGAAGCAACTTCAGGTTTGTTAATTTTCCATTTTTTCTTTCGAAACAGCATCTCTTGGGTTTACTGTGTGGTCTGTAACCTTTTTTTTAAGTGGTGGCTGTGTGTTAAAGGGATAGTCCGGCGTAAATTTAATCCATGGTCTAACACACCGTGACACAGAGTAAGACCCACCTCGAGAGATTTTCCGACCGCTAGCTTATGTAGTTTCAGCAATCTCAGAAAAGACCACATTATAACAATACACAATGGAGTGAAGAGAACTGAGTTTCCATTCCCAACCTCTAGAAGTGTTTTTACAGATGTTATTATCCACATCTGAAGGAAAATATTTGAATTTGTACTCCGTTTTATACTTGACTGAAGTCTGTGAGCCACAGAATTGAGCAGGTACTGTTTCTTCACTGGTGATTAAGGCCAGACCTTCAATGTGGCTTCAATAAACTATTTAACAAGTTAGACAAAAGAGTACATTTTAAAAAAGAAAAAAATACATCCCATCTCTGAGGGATTGTTTCTCAGCTTCATTACTTTTTAAATAACAAAACGTTTACTAAGTTATTTTATAAAAACAACACTCAATCCTTAAAAATATGCAATTAATTTAAGCTGACTCTTTTAAATCCTAGTCTCTTCCTGGATCCATCTGTCTGGGGGACCCATTCATAGGGTTTTTCCTCTGTCGGGTCCGCTTTTTGTGGTTTCTTGCTGGAAGGCAACATTATGGCCGACTTTTTGCAACCTTTCCAGGTTGTCATGGTCTGTAGCTGACCATGCCCAGGTCTTAATTGGCTCACCATCCTAACTAGCTCCTTTCATTTTGAGACAGACATATAGTAGTTTGAAATACATCTGGTAGCTGAGGACGCGTTATCGCTAATAGCTGCATAGTCAGGGTTCCAGACTGCATTTTGCGACCAAAATTTGAGACAGTGCGACAAAATTTGACTGTGGTTTTCTTTTACACTGGTACATGTGTAGTCGGGGCAACTGTAAGCCCCTGAGAGCAAATGCGACAACGCCACTCACGGAGCAGAGATGGAGTCCCAGTTCAAACACTTTTCTACCTTTATTCAGACATCAGATCAATTTTAAGACTCAAGATGGAGGCGCGCACAGACGCAGTGGTTCAGAGCTCTCTCTTCTGGTGCAAGTTTTTGATGTTTTAGCTTGCATGGTGTGTGTGTGTTTGTTCACATTAAAGTGAAACTCTCACCAAAAAGCAACCGAGGCTTTATTTGCGATTGAATATGAGTCAAACCTTCGTGTAAAAGCATAATTACGACGAAAGAGGCACTTTTAAGATTTACTGTAGTTTCATTTTCGGGCAAGCTAATTTTCAATGGAGTGCAGGGGCACTCTTATGCTAGCATCAAAATCGCTAGTTTTAAAACACTAAGAAGGCTCGACACAACATGAAATTTTGCTCGTAGTATCACCAGGGTCTCTACACATGAACACGAGCATTGAGAACATTGTTTGTGTACACGGAGTTTACTAAAAAGAAGGTTTTTGAACAACTCACCGTAGGAGCTGAATCTCCGGTGCGTCGCCGAGTGCGACCTGACAGGCAGGAGAGTAATAGTGGACCGCTCCTCAAGCCCATAGACATATATACATGTATATATGTCTATGTATACATATATACATGTATATATGTATATATGTCTATGCTCAAGCCTGCCTGTAAGGTCGCACTCGGGGATCGACACTTTTGTTTGCCATAAAGGCGACGCGCCGGAGATTCAGCTCCTATGGTAAGTAGTTCAAAAACCTTCTTTTTAGTAGACTCTGCATATACAAACAATGTTCTCAATGCTCCTAAATTCCACCAGCACATTAAATGTGCAACTAGGGGAAAAACACTCTGGCCTACTCTACTCTAATATCAAGAGTAGTTACAGGGCTAAGCCACTACCACACCTGGGCCAGTCTGACCACCTGTCCCTGCTGTTAATCCCATCATACACCCCCCTCAGGAAAAGTGCTCCCCCCACAACTAAGACTGTTAAAATCTGGCCTGAGGACACCTCTCAACAGTTCCAGGATTGCTTTGAGAGAACAAACTGGGGCATCTTTGAACAGCAGGACCTGGAGGACTACACTTCATCCGTACTGAGCTATATCAAGTTCTGCACGGATATTGTTACCACCGAGAAGCGCATCCGGGTCTATCCAAATCAAAAGCCCTGGATGACTGAAGAGGTCAGGACCCTGCTGAAGGAGAGAAACAAAGCTTTCAAGTGTAGTGATGGGGCACAGTACAGTGCTGCCAGAGCCAGTCTGAGGCAGTGGCGGTTTTAGGCCATTTTTGGGGGGGCTTCAGCCAAATTCAATCCTGTGTGTTGTGACATGACACTGACAGCCAAAGATAATTTATTTACATCAAGATGGTTACTCTGTTGCCATTTACGATCACTATACTATCGGGAAATTACCCGTAAATCCTAATAAATAATGCGTAAATTACCATTTATGCATTTTATGCAAGTTGAGACCACTAAATGGACCTGAGATAAAGGAAAACCTCTGTTTACTGCAGAAAATACACACAATTTTCTGTGAACCTCATGTAAATGTCAGGGCTGTACTGTGGCTCTCTTCCTCACTACAGACTTTTCATGCCAGACATACCAGGTGAATGGGCCATTTTTGCAAATTTTGCAAATAATGCAAATAATATTTCATGGTTAGAGCCTTGATTATTTCCCCCCTAATCGCCAAGACCTAAAGTTACAGCTATAACATTTAAAAACAGTTTTCTGTGTTTACCATGTGTGAAATTAATTTCCGTTTTTTTTATTTTCCCCTCGATATTTGGTCATATCAATTTTTCCATATGGCATACACACAGCATGCATATTCTTATGCTCAGGTTGTTTTAGAAAAAAATATGTAAAATATTTGATTGTACCTCACAGGGTTGAGGATTTATAATAAAATAAAAAAGAAGAAAATAGAAGAATATTCAATGTGGGCGGGGACAGACAGCTAGGAGTGCAACGTGATTGGTTGGCTGTGATAACTGAGTGACAGCTGAGCTAACAAATAGAGAACTGCTAACCAAAATAAGGGATTATATGAGGTAGATTGGACTTTTTAACAGGGATGTTTGTTTCTTGTATGTGACTGAAAAGGTAGTATGTGAAATGTATAAAATACATTCTTGTAAAAATGGGTTTTTTTTGTTTATCACATGACTCATTGTCACTAAACTCAACACGTAGACATGCATCTGCCTTGAAATTCTCAAATTAAAGTTAGAATCCATGTATTTTGTTACTCAGCTTTCTTGATTGTTGCAGGTAGCCATACCAACTACTCAGGAGTTTTCTGACATTTGTCACTGCAGCACAATGTTATTTGTAAACATGTTATTTGGATATCACAGCGTGTTTAACTTCCACATTGTGTGTACTGTTTCTGTTTATCCAAAGGATTTGTCACATATGTCACATACGTCACTCACACACACACACACACACACACACACACACACACACACACACGTTGGATTTCTGCCGACGTGCAGGTCACAACCCCAAGAGGAACTATTGCCACTGTTATTAAGAATATGGCTTGCATTGTGTTCAGTTAAGCAAGCATAAATAGGTCTTTGTGGCTCAGCAATAAAGAAGATTTTGTCAACTGTATGTCTTGCTAGTCATAAGAACTTAAAATCCTGATGTTCCAGCAGCATGGCCATGGCTCCTGCCTCTCTGATGGTGATATACGCGACTTGGGTGACTTTGACCCCAATAGTATTGGGTCAAAGTGCACCCCCAAAGTACACCAGATTGATGCATTTAAATTCACAATACCCAAAATTTTCTTCTGGGGGAGCATGCCCCCAGACCCCCCTAGAGTTACGACAGCCTCTGGGGGCTGAGCCCCCCCAAAGGTCTGATCCTAGAACCGCCCCTGGCCTGAGGAGAGGTATCAGAGAGGCCAAGACAGCATACCAGAGAAGGATAGAGGAACATCTCAGCAGCAACAAAACAAGGCAGGTGTGGCAGGGGGTGCAGCACATCACCGGCTACAAATCCAACATCCTTGCAGTGGCTGACGGAGACGCCTCGCTGGCAGAGGAACTGAACATCTTCTTTGCTCGCTTCAAGGCGGAGCAGCCGAATGCAGCAACATCTCACCCCTCAACCTGTAACAACATCCTCATGTTGGAGGAACATGAGGTGCGGCGGACACTAAGGAGGGTGAACCCGAGGAAAGCTGCTGGACCAGATGGCGTACCTAGACGTGTACTAGAGACCTGTGCAGACCAACTGGCTGTTGTCTTTACCAGGATCTACAACCAGTCCTCATCCCAGTACAACGTCCCACCCTGTCTGAAGTCCACTGTTATTGTTTCACTGCCAAAAAAAACAGCAGTCAGCAGCTTAAAGCAGCTCCCCCACAGACTGGTGCCCAAACTGACGGGGCTGGAACTGTCTTCCTCCACCTGCCACTGGATTCTGGACTTCCTGACAAATCGCTCTCAGAGGGTGAGAGTAGGCTCCCACCTCTCAGCATCCATCAGCATCAGCACCGGCTCCCCCCAGGGCTGTGTGCTGAGCCCCCTACTCTACACTCTCTACACTCATGACTACACCCCTGCCCACTCCAGCAACACCACTATTAAATTTGCAGACGACACCACAGTAGTGGGACTCATTTCTGAGGGGGATGAGTCTGCCTATAGGAATGAAGTGGTGCAGGGAAAAGCACATGGTCGTTGTGAATTCCCCGGTGGGAGGAGTACACGTCACAGCAAGCTGCTTCATGCAGAGACTGACAGACTGTTTGCGCATGCGCAGTGGGTTCGATAAAGCTTTCTGTGCAGTTAACTAGTTGAGTTAATCTTCCACCGATCGTCAGCGCTCTTCCGTATTCCTTTGTACAACAGTGAGTGTCGGTGATGATGTAAGTTACGTGATGAGTGGATATTGTTAATATTTCGTATGTGACGAGAGCTATTAATATTACCAGGGTAATAAGCTCGGTTTGCTTTGTTAGCTTACCATTTAGCATGTCTTACTGACCCCCATGAAACATGGATGGCCCGACAATTACAATACATTTTATTTCATTCTGTGACTGTTTATGTTTATTTAGCGGTGTAGCTGTCGTTCATTGAAGCTGCTATCATATTGATGCTAGCATGTCAAATTGACCAGACCGGTAGCTGACGGGGCTGTCTCAGTTTAGCTTGATCACGTGACCTGCCTTTTGCGCCAAGCCATGGTGTTGTTTAATGATCCTACACTGACCCCTATTGGTGATTTGCAGTATGACACGTTATTCCTGTCTATTGTGATTCATGTTATTCTATTATTATTGCCATTGTATAGTAGGTTAATTATTATTAATATTGTTTTATTATTGTTGTCCTCTGCAGACATCACAAACCACACACATACTACAGTGTACTACAGTGTCCTGTTCATTTGGATAGAGGTCAATAATGTCATCTAAAGGGGAGAAGTTGTTGCGTCTTCTCTGACCGGAGGATAAGGCCAGTATATATACAGCCAGCGTATCATCACCGAAGCTGTTCTGTTACAATGGTCCTTAACACCATCAAGACGAAGGAGCTGATCGTGGACTTCCGGAGGAAGAAAACAGAAAACATCCAACCCCTGTGCATCAGCGGGGACTATGTGGATATCTGACTTCAGGTTCCTGGGCATCCAGATCGAGGAGGACCTGTTGTGGAGTGCGAACACCTTAGTGACCATCAAAAAGGCACAGTAGAGACTTTACTTTCTGAGACTCAGAAAGAACCACTGCCAAGAAGATCACTGACTGCTCTCCCCTCCCTAGATGAACCGTGCAGTGCAATGTGCCTTAAAAAAGCTCAAAACATCATCAGGGACCCATCACACCCCCGACATAAACTCTTTGAGCTGCTGCCCTCTGGCAGGAGATACGGGACAGTAAAATGCCAGACAAACAGGTTCAAGAACAGTTTTTACCCGAGAGCAATAGTGTCGCTGAATACAATCAAGGCATAAAAGAATGTGTGTCTGACTGTGCAATAATCTCATGACTGTGCAATAATTTCATGACTACAATGAGTATGACATGGTGTATGTGAGTTGTGTGTGTGGTATTTATGTTTTTTATTTATTTTATCCTAGTATCAATGTTCTTATGTTTTTTATGTTTTTATCTAAAATTTACACTAATAAGGAGTTGTTTCTCAATTTCGTTGTACAATGTACAATGACAATAAAGATCTATTCTATTCTATTTGTGGCTCAAATGAATAAAGATTAAAAGATACGATGTTAAAAGTAAATTGCTTAATTACAAAATATACTTAAAACCCTAAGTGCTGAAATGGTTAGTAGTGCAGGAGAGTAGGTGTCAGAGAAACCCACAGGAGGGAGTGAGTGAAGGGAAGGGGGTAGTCACCACCACCAGGCACGGGAAGGAACGAGCCGCTCACACTGGTTACTCAAGCAATTATAATACACATTTACACATTTAAAATTCACTTCTATGTATAAAGTGACACGGTAAAGTTAGCATGCAATAGACCCAGAGGGGGGAACCCTCCACCCAGTGACCCCCACCTGTACGCCTATGACACTCCGCCTGCACTGGCACTAAAACAACCCTCATGTGGTGTTCTCCGTCATATTCCTGTTCCTAGTATGAAAGCCATGTATATTAATCCTGTTCAAGGGGGCACATAATATGCAATGTTTCCACAGCTATTGTCTATTACCCCAAACCGAACATTTAAATAAAATTAAGAAACTGCATACCTGGGAGTTGCACCAAAAAACTTATGTGCATGGTCTGGCACTAAATCCACCACACTCCTCTCACTAGTACCACACTGTATGGGGGAAGGGGGGGACGGCACCAATACCTTGGTTTAGCTCTCGTGTTACCGCAAACACACCTGCAGACACCAGGGAGGTACCTCATAAAGAAAAGAGCCGACAATATGTATGTGACAGACAGGAAAAAACTACATACCTTAGTTAACCATTAGCATCCCTAAAGCAATGTGTTGTCAGGACAGAGCAAGGCAAGCCTGCTGCTGGCTGCTTGCAGCTGCCTTTGAACAAGGAACTGAATGATTTGGTGTCACCTGACGCTAATCACTGATTGCAAGGTGTGGCTGAAACAGGAAGGGGGAGGGGGGAACTGTACCTGTCCCACATGGAAAGAGCGAGTCTGGAATCTGGAATTGCAGGTGGCAGGCCAATGTATGTGAGAAGGGGAGGGAATGGGGAATAGAAAGTGAGTGGCTAATGTGTGGAGGGGACGGGTCTTAAAGTCATTCCGAAAGCAGAAGGAAAAGGTTTTACATTCAGCGAACAATGCCGAAACAAACTCTTGACACTTATTTTCTCCCTGATAAGCCTAGTGGTGTGCCAGAGTCATAGCCTAACTCAGAGGATGAGTCTGAGTCTGAAGACACAACTGTGAAAAAGGGCAGAAAATATTGTTTTCGTGAAGGATGGCTTGTGCAAATTTGACTCGTTAAGGTATCTCAGAGAGGCGAATTCCATGAACTGCAAATTTGGCAGATAATGCTGGCACTACACAGTTAAAACATAACACACTGGTCAAACACAGTGCTAGTCTAAGGCATAAAATATGCTGTGACCTGTACTCCAATAAAAATGCAACTCCACTGTCAGTTGCATTTAGAAGGCAAGAGGCTGTTAATCAGTGCGCTGAGGAGGCCAAATTATTATTCAAGTTTAACCCGGCCTTTTTCATTGCCAAGGAAGAACTGCCCTTTGCAAAATATAAAGGCCAACTCGAACTGTAAAGAAAGAATGGCGTGAAACTGAACTCAGCATATATTTGACTGTATTTTTGTTAATATTGTACTGTAATGAGAGTAATGGTACTGTCTGTAAAACCTTATTTCTCTTTTGTGGCTTCTTTAAAAGTTCACAATAAAATGTGACAGAGAATTTAAAATAAAACATTGTAATTTCTGCATTTATTATCAAAGTATTTAGTAAACATGTACAGTAATATGGTCAAAATGAGAGGAAATGTGAATATTTGCATGTTGATTTGTGCACCCCTAAATTTTGTGATTGTGCTGCTAAAATATTCGGTTAGGGGCCACTGTGTTCCTAGTAAAAAAAGTTAGTCTGGAGTCCTGATAGTCCTAAGTATTTTGTTGGTCATTTTCTGAGGTAGCTGGACTGATTTGCTTCACCTTCTCCCAGTGATCTTCTGAAAGTTCCAAGTCCGTGGAGACCTGGAATCTCAAGTAGTTCTCTTAGAATTGTCCAAATTCAAAATGTTTTAAGGTTGAGCTTCAGTCCTACTGCAGTAATCACTTTTGCAGCCTGACCGGATGTTCTTCCTCAGTATCGCATCAATACATGTATTGCCGATGTAGATAGCTGTTCCCAGGTCACCTAAGATGTCCTTCACTGCTGATTGAAAGATATTATGCAAGTTTTCATATCCCTTTGGCAACCTTTGCCACACATACGTCTTGCCTTTGTGGATGAAAGCCATCTTTTCTTGCAATTGCTTGGATAGAGTCCGGGAAAAAGTTCCATTTGCCAGATTAAAGTTTTTCACTTGCAGTGTTTTCAGAGCACCCTGAAGATTAATCAGGCTTGCTCTGCTGGCAGGAGTCCATCGGTTGAGGCCCTTGAAAATAATCACAGGCCTCCAAACCTCTCCTGCTGCCTCAGGTTTTTTTACTGCCTGGATCTCTCTCTCTCTCTCTCTCTGAGAAGGGTTTATTGTCATTCCAGCCATACACACAGTACACAGTGCAATGAAATAATGTTTCCCAAGAAACAAACAGTGCAAACAAACAACAACAACATAGAACAACAACAACAATACCAAATGCTACATTTAAATGCTCTCCAGTGCAAAAATACTTTATAAAGTGACTGTATGATATGTATTATTATTATTATTATTATTATTATTATTATTATTATTATATACATGAGGTGCAATAATGAACCAGACAAATACAAAACAGCGACTTAGGACAGCATCAACAGGGCAACAGAGGTGATCAGATTTGTCCCTGAGCGTTGAGGAGTCGTATGCTACAGTACCTTCTGCTAGATGGAAGGGGGGAGAAAAGTCTATGTGAGGGGTGGGTGGGGTCTTCCACAATGCTGGTTGCCTTACGGATACAGCGTGTGGTGTAAATGTCTGAGATGGAGGGGAGAGTGACTCCGATGACCTTCTCAGCCGTCCGAACCAGGCAGTGATGCAGCTAAGTAGTGAGAATGGGGGGGTGGGAGGTGGGCTCTCCTCAGACTTCTCAGGAAAAGGAGATGCTGCTGGGCCTTCTTCACGGTGAAGCCGGTGTTTAGAGACCAGATTAAGTTCTCCGCCAGGTGAAAACTAAGGAATTTGATATTCTTCACAATCTCCACCAGGGAGCCGTGGATGTTCAGTGGCTCATGGTCCCTCGGTGTTCTCCGGAAGTCAACAACCATCTCTTTGGTTTTGTCTATATTCAGGGACAGGTTGTTGACTTTGCACCAGGTTATCAGTTGTTCTACCTCCTCTCTGTATAATGATTTGTCGTTCTTGTCAATTAGACCCACCACGGTCGTATCGTCGGCGAACTTGATGATGTGGTTCGAGTCGTGTAGTGCTGTGCAGTCATGGGTCAGGAGTGTGAACAGCAGTGGACTGAGCACACAATCTTGAGGTGCCCCTGTGCTCAGTGTGGTGGTGCTGGAGGTGTTATTCCTGATCTGGACTGTCTGAGGTCTCCCCATCAGAAAGTCCAAGATCCCGTTGCAAAGGGATGTGTTCAGGCCCAGCAAGCTCAGCTTCCTAGTCAGGTGCTGTGGGATGTCTTTAATGCTGCTTTAAGTGTCCTTTTTATCCAGATGGGTGAGTGCTAGGTGGAGGGTGGTGGTGATGGCGTCATCCGTGGAGCGGTTGGCTCAATACGCAAACTGCAGGGGGTCTACTGTGGGAGGCAGAAGGTTCTTTATATGCCTCAGGATCAGCGTCTCAAAGCACTTCATGATGGTAGGGATGAGTGCGATGGGGCGGTGGTCGTTGATGTCCGACACAGGTGACTTTTTGGGTACCTGGACAATGGTGGTTGTTTTAAAGCAGGACAGGACGGTGGCACTGCTTAGGGAGATGTTGAAGATGTCTGTGAGAACATCTGCCAGTTAGTCTACACATCCTTTGAGCACACTCCCGGGAATGTTGTCTGGGCCAGCAGCCTTACGCGGGTTGACTCTGCACAGAGTCTTTCCTTACCTCAGCCATGGTCAGATGTAGCACTTGTTTGCCGGGAGGGGGGGCGTTCTTCCTCGCCACCACATCGTTTTCTGCTTCAAACTGGGCGTAGAACACATTCAGTGCATCTGGCAGGGAGGCATCACTGTCACAGGCCAGTGTTGTTGTACTGTAGTTGGTGATGGCTTGGATGCCCTGCCATAGCTGCTGTGTGTCTCCACTGTCTCCGCTGTGAATTTCCTGGGCATGCGCTCTTTTAGCATCCCTGATAGCCTGGGCCAGTGTTATTAATAATAACAATAATAATAATAATAATAATAATAATAATAATAATAACAACTTTATTTCTATGGCACGTTTAATAACTTTTAATAACGTTTACAAAGTGCTTTGACAGAACAAAGCAAGAATACAATTTACAATTACAAAGGACGATAAAATAGATTGCATGAAATAGTTGAAATAACAGAGGTAATGATACAAATTATTAAAGTAGGTGAAATAATAGGGATGAAATAAATAAAGTCGGCAAAATATAAGAAATTGAATATATAAAATAAATAAGTAGAACAGAACTCCAGATTTTTCCAGTTTTCTAATTAAACAATGAAATGCTAGTAGAGTTACAGATATTTCAGTAATTGTAGGTTTTATTTTTAAAATTACAGTTAATTAACCATGATGTAAGATTACATTAATATTATGTTTTTTAACGACAATTTATTGTATTTGTACATCTTTTTCAATCTTTTTCTTCATTTTCAATAAGACAATAACTGTAGATTAAAAGATTTACCCTTAAAATTACAAATAATTAACCATAATACAAGATCACATTATAATTATATTTTTAAAGGCAATTTAACATGTTTTTTTTTCCTATTCAATGTACATTACAGAAATCAGCATTCAAAGTGTTTCCTTAAAATTGCTGGTAACTAATCATATGTTTAAAGTGTTTTTTTGAAAAGGGTTGTTAATGGTATCATACATAAAACATACATGCACCATACATAAAAGTAATTCACTGAAAACTACTGTAAAAAAAAAATATTTTACAGAAAGTATTAGATTATTTTTTAAGATTTTTCTGTGAAGTACAGTGGGATCATGTGTGATGTTTTCCCCACCATTACTGGTGAAAATCTTCAGATTTGACGAGATGTATCAGTTTCCTTCTTTTTTATATATAAATCTGGACTTGTTGCTGGAAAATACATGGACAACCCTCTTGGTCTTGGATTGTTTGATTCTATGGTGTCTTGTGAGCCCATGGGGACTGGGCAGGACACCATAATAAAGATTTAATTAATTAATTAATTAATTAGTTAATTAATTAATTAATTCAGTCTGACATCAGTGTTGCCAACTTAGCAGGCCTGCTATCAAGCCTATGGCTAAAACTATCTGGACTGCCTTTCAAGGGCCCTCACTGTAGCTTATTTCAGGAAGACTTCACTGGATTCCACTCATCACACTCTTTGCTCTTTTTCTTAAACAAATGTATTCATAAACAATTTTATTGAAGGAATGTGAGTATAGTACAGATTATGTTTACATATACCTCCATCCCATTTTTTTCTTTTTCCCCTGTTCACCAACCCACCCCAAACCCACCATGACAGCTCATGTTGACACCTTGACAGCTCATAGCTCATATGTTAATACAAATGCATATATCCACAGTTATTCCTCCACACATGGATCTACATGATCTATTGGGTTACACCCCGCCTTTCCGAAACCCCGCTGTTCCGAACATAGACTTCAATTCGTCGTAATAGCGGGGTTTCCCTTTTTTTCAAAGACCCCGCTATTCCGAAAAGGCTATTGGGGAAACCCCTCCGTTTGGAAACCCCCCCACTCCGAACTAACCCTAACCTTAACCCACTTCAGAACTGTGCGAGTGCGGCTGGAAGTGGACATCAGCACCACGGATAGCGGTGTTTAATTTCGGAACAGCAGTGTTTTGGGGGAGCGTTGGAACAGCGGTGTTTCGGAGTGGGGGTGTTTCGGAATGGAGGGGTTTCGCAATGGAGGGTTGTCGGAATGGGTGGCTGTCCCCGATCTATTGGATAGTTCGAAACACATTTATTTTATCAACATCCTGTCAGGAATTTAATGTAAATATATATGTACCTAAAGACTTTACATCTCTTTCACCTGCATACATACAAGATGATCACTCTGGTTAAGCTCCAGAGATCCTGTATATATGTGAAACAAAATGTGAAGAAAGTGAAGGAGATTGAATACTTTCTGAACCCACTGTTTGTGTGTGTAAATAAATAAATAAATAAATAAATAAATAAATAAATAAAGAAATAGATAAAAAGATATATAATATATATATATCTTTTTCAATATATCTTTTTATTTATTCATTATTTATATATTTCATTGTTTACTTCATTATTTATTTCATTATTTACTTCATTCACTTCTGCAATCAGACTAGGCAGATTCAAATTTCAAAGTTCGCGCCTATTTCCAGTTTGCTTCGTCCCGCCCGTAACGACCAACCTGCAGGCTGAAAAACCAATAACTGTCCAGATGTTTGACAAGTTTGAAGAATGACAAAAGGTTGGGATTAGTGTCTGTCCAATCAGGTTCGTAGTGGGCGTGTCATGAGTCCTGATTGTGAAGATGTTCCCTCACGGACGCATGATTTCCAAGGATGTATAACGTTGATACTGCAGCTGGTTACAGTCACAGCGGACATGTCAGCCAAACGCCGTTTGAGGTAAGTGTCCCAGATAATGCATGTGAATGATATTTTCAATGTGTCATACCTGAGTGGACAGCCTTGAAGCTAACGTTAGCATCCCTCTGATAAATTGCTACGGTCACATTAGCTATTATTAGCAGATCGTTTTGTATGGTTTTGTGACTAACCCAGCGGCACCTTGAGGTCAATTTGACATTGAAAATTAGTCAAAATTTTGACTATCCTCATAAATAGCCTACAGGAGCTTTGACATCCTTATGGTTGTAAAGAGGTTCAACAATGGGATCAATCCCACATTGGGTTACTGCGTTATATATTGTCAAAATATCTGACATCAAACCAACGTTGCTGCTCAATATCTGACATCATATTGGCGTTGATTTGATATCTAGAAACATGGCGTTGAATAGATGTCAAATTGATGTCCCAATAAAAATGCTCTGAACTTGGGTGTGGGTTTTTTTTATGCTTTAGGGATGACAGACAAAAGACTGTCAGTCTGCAACTACTAAACTTTCAATCTAAATATTCAATGGACAAAATATGTCTAAACTGACATAAGCTGAAGTCATGCAAATTTCGGCGATCCCGGGGACAGGAAAAGAAATAAATGGGTGTCAATTTTCTGGTCCCAGTCATTATGTTGTTTGTGGATTTATTGATTTTTTTCTTTGCATGAAAAAGTTGCATTTAAATTCACAAACAATCATCGATATAATGAGATTTATTGAATTTCTCAGTTTGATTCAGAGTATTTGACTCATTCTCACTGTAACATCTCTTCATGCTCCATCAGCTGAAACAAAACAAACTGAAACGGCTTACATTTGTGTAGAAAAACACTTTTATTAATCTTATTAATAATATTAATTAATTCATAATAACATTTTGATTAATGTATTATATTATAATCCATTAATAAAATAGATAAATAATTATAAATATAAAATACAAATAATATATTAATATAAGAAAAAAATAAACAAAGCATATATTGTTTTATGTTATCTATTTAATAATATATAATATAATAGTTCAATATTAATCAGTTGATGTTATTATTAATTAAGTGTTCTGATTAACATTATTTTTCAAAAATGTATTATTCTAATAGCTTACATTCATAAAAAAAATATATAAATGATGAAATGCAGCTGGTATGATCGTCCGGAATCGAATGTGCGAACAGCGCATACGTGTCTGTGTCAAGTGCCCGGTGCACAGATATCAGCCATCTCATTTGACAAATCACTTCAGATACAGATGACGGGCACACAGGAGGACTCTGATTGGACAGTTGTGTGTGCATCTATTTTTGTCCTTGATATAAACCACTGGTCCGACCCGGCTCTGCTCTGCTGCTCGTGCTCAATGCCCTTTGACCTCATCGACATCGCAGGTAAGTGCGTATCACATCTTACATTAGCATACTGAAATCGTTAATAAAAGTGGATTTTATTGAAGCTAGGTATTACTATCTCTCGCATGATCACCATTACTCGGAAAAATAAATGTAATTGTTTATGGTCGGTCTGTTTTAGCAATATTAATCCGGAGGTACTTGGCTGCAGATTACCGGGTAGCCATAACTGCTAACGGATGGTCGATCTGTTTCTATATAAGAACACTGAGCTTTTTGGCCTTTGTTCTGTCGCGGCGCGAATGGTAGCCATTTTGTCTTCCGGTGCGAGCTAACGGCGATACTCGGCTCTGGTAACTGTTACATAAAACATTAGGCCGCGCTCTAAGCTATCAGCAGTGACTTTGCCTTTTGGCATTTGTTCTGTCGCAGCGCGAATGGTAGCCATTTTGCCTCCCGGTGCGAGCCAACGGCGCTACTTGGCTCTGGTATATAAAACATTAGGCCGTGCTCGAGGCTAACAGTGGTGATTTTTCTTTTTGGCCTTTGTTCTGTCGCGGCGCGAACGGTAGCCATTTTCTCCCCGGTGCGAGCTAATGGCGTTACTCGGCTCTGGTAACTGTTATAAAACATTAGCTGCGCTCCAAGCTAACAGCAGTGACTTTGCTTTTTGGCCTTTGTTCTGTTGCGGCGCGAATGATAGCCATTTTGTCTCCCGGTGCGAGCCAACGGCGCTACTCGGCTCTGGTATAGGCCGTGCTCTAGACAGCAACGACATTGCTTTTTAGCCTTTGTTCTGTCGCGAATGGTAGCCATTTTGTCTTTCGGTGCAAGCTAACGGCGCTACTCGGCTCCGGTATATAAAACATTAGGCCGCGCTCTAAGCTATCAGCGGTGACTTTGCTTTTTTGGCCTTTTGTTCTGTCGCGGCGCGAACGGTAGCCATTTTGTCTCCCGGTGCGAACTGTACTGTCATGCATAGATCCTTTACAAAGGTCAGATTTTCAATAAGAGACATTACACTCACGATTTTGGGATTTAAAAAAAAAACTTTTTTTTTTCTTTTTCTGTTTTTATACAAGTACATTAACACAAGCTGAAAGCTTAATTTCTTATCTATCTACTTGATCAGTTTGTGACTAGTATTTAAAACTCCCTTCTGTCCGCCATATAAACACGTTTCTCCTTGTTTTGTTTTATTGTCTGTGATGAAATGTGATTACATGTTTTTTTTATGTTATGTAGTTAGAAAAATATCATACTTTTATGATGCATGTTTACAACCTGCCTTGATTAAATGGAAAAGGAAGCATTTTCATACATGACATTTTTTGCTTTTGGTAATGTGCATTCAGATGTTAAGATCCTGTACATTTGATGAAGTTAATGTCATTTTACTTGTGTGGTATATTTATTGTCATAGTATGCTATTATTTAGTTTGTCAGAATATTGATTTTTAGTGTTGTAAGATGTGAAAAACTGAAATTTCCTACACATACCTGCAAACTTTTCTGCAACAAACGCTGTTTTCTTGGTCAATTGGGTCATTCATGTGGATCGTGTAGAACCATAGAGTTTTTTTGGGGGGGTCCAGTGTTGTCAACTTTGCAACTTTCTCGCTAGATTTAGCGACTTTTCAGACCCTCTTAGCGACTCTATTTCTAAAAAGCGACTAGCGACAAATTTAGCGACTTATGCAGATCATCAAGGGAAAGGCGAGAAATATATTGTAATTCTCAAGCTGCTCAGAGTCATCACAGTCCGCGGCTCCTCTGCAGCAGCGCCGGGGTCTCTCCTGTCCCCTCTCACGCAGCTGTGCAGGCGGCAGGCCAGTGTGTGTGGGCTGGCTGGGGCAGGCAGGAGCGTACACACGGCCGCTCACTCTGTGGATTTGAGACTGGATAGTTACCGTTTATTCTGTTTTGATCTGTTAATTCTCTGACTTCATAGTCTTAGTCTAGTCACGGTTCCACTGGTACTTCACCAGTGATAACCTGAAGCTGCTGAGTCTAGATCTTCTCTCTCACTCTTTCTCTCCAGATTGGGATGTTCCTCTTTCTTGTGAAAGTGCACATAGTTCGTTTGATCTTCTACCTCCCTTTACTGTTTTTACTTCTGTAGTTTCTGGGCTCTCTTCCTCAAAGGTGTCGGCATGTAGTTTGATGATAAAAGGATTCTGCGGAGGCAAGGCTGGGTGGAATGATAGAGCAATCTTTATTCAAACAGTTTTTCAAGCCAGCGTCAGAATTCAGAGTGCAGGCACCCTCTGGAGTTCTCAAATCTATGGCCAAGTTAATGCTGAACGGCTTTGCCCTCTGCTCTAGTCCTATTGAACCCTCGATCTCAGGAGATCTACCAAAATGCCACCCCCTTCTCTACTTGTGTGATCCCTTTTAAAGTCCCTTGGGCTGTACTTGCCTACTTCTAATTGGTGACTGTGGTGGGTTGAGGGTCTGTCTGTCCAATCAACCAAAAAAGGAGTTGGCCTATCCAGGGTATCCACACTCACAGATAACTCCTCATCTCTGCTGACACTCACAGAGGCGTACATTTGTTTCTCCATCGTCCTGATCATTTTGCAGGACATTCTCTCTTGGCGTGCCCGTTTGCTGATAACTCATTCCCACATGTTTATCTCAGGCTCCTCGCTAGCCTTCCTTCTCCCTCCAGCAGGCAGCCTGGTCCTGTTGCTGTCCTCCTTGGACAGCTCCATTTTAATTTATCGCCAATCTCTCACTCTCTTGGGGTCAACAGAGAAACGTGTAGCGGCTGCATCTCCCAACTTTTCCTCTGCACATTTTACGGCAGAAAGTTTGAATTTCAAGCCGTACTTTTTTATTTTTTTTGCTCCAGCTCTGACAGTTACTATGTTGCCATGGAGATGGATACACTATGGCCACAGACTTGGTGGAGTAATATTTTGAGTAATGAGTCAGGCGTGCTGTTATGCTGATTTGAGCACGGTCTAAATGTCTTGTTGAACAATCAGATCGCTTGATCGGAACTACTTGCATCTCCATGGAAACATAGTAACCGTTTAAAAAAAGTGTGTATGTATGTACACACTGGTATAAATAACCCTGGTGGTGTGTGTGTGTGTACATAATAAATATATCTATCGATCTATAGATCTGGATGGATGTATAGAGTGTTATCGTTAACTGAATACAATTCCATATAATTCGCCAAAATGCAACCTAGGCTTGTTTTTGTGAATGTATCAAACCTTCGTGTAAAAGCATAATAACGACAAAGAGGCACGTTTAAGATTTACTGTATTTTCGTTCTCATTCTCATCATCTCCCATTTTCTATGGGAGTGCATGGGGCACTTTTATGCTAGCATCAAAATTGCTATTTTTAAAACACTAAGAAGGCTCGACACAACATGAAACTTTGCTCGTAGTGTCACCAGGGTCTCTACACATGAACACGAGCCTTGAGAACATTGTTTGTGTACACAGAGTTTACTAAAAATAGAGTTTTGGAACAACTCACTTCAGCAGTAGCTTGTTCCGCTCGCAGTCATCATGGCAGCCCTGACGTACTCGGGGATCAACACGTCTGGGCTGCCATGACAACGGCTAGAGGAACAAGCTACTGCTAAGGTGAGCAAAGTTTCATGTTGTGTCGAGCCTTCTTAGTTTTTAAAAATAGCGACTTGCTCTGTGAATGGCAATGAAATTAGTGTTTTTTTTTTTTAAGTAATTCAGGGACTTTATTTTTCCTTACTTTATTGTACTTCATGTAGGTCTTCAATTTTGTTTAAAGTGGTCTTAAAAAGTCTTAAATTTGACTTGTTCAAACCTGCGGATACCCTGCTATCTCTCTGCTCATCTCCCATAAATGACTAAGTCTGTTACTGTCACTCCAAAATTACCTAAACGACCCCTCTATCCTTTTCTGGAGATGTACGTGTTTAGATATCTTCCTCCATCTGACATAGGAGTCAGGCTCCGTTTTAGTCCCTATAGTGGCCTTGTCTCCTGCCAACCTTTGACCCACACACAGCTGAATGCTGACTCCAAGGTCCCTGAGCTGTGAGCCCCGTATTGCCTGCATTCCCTAACTCACACAAGGACGAACAGGTTACATTTAAACTGAGTTGAATTAAAGGCCAGAATGTGTTGCCGTCCAGAAACCTCACTTCAAATATATTTGTCTCTGTAGTGAGTTTGTGATTATTTGGTAAAGTATAAAGTATGCTGATTTTTGTTAAGTCCCACTCAGAAATCTCCTGCTGTGGCATACATTCACCTAGAAACACCATTCGAACTTTTAAAATGAAGGCAAAAGTCCTGTGTTGACCCTATAAAGCTGACCCTTTAAAGTGAATGAGAACAGGTGAAAAGATCGAAAAAAAGATTTCAAAAATCGAAATGGAAATGGGTCATAGGTGCTGCACAAGACATTATGAGCTTGTAGATCTGCTATTTTCAAAACAATTTTTAAACTGTTCAATTTTGATTTTTATATCTCCTGCAGCTCTTGGTCTGGCCACCAGCCCATTACAGTCAAGTACCACAACATTGTGAGAGCGATCTGCCTTGAACGAAATGTTGGAAATACTGAGGCGTCAAGGACATCGCCTACCCAAGGATGCCCGAACGCTGCTGAATACGCCAAAAAAATGGCAACAGTTGAAAAATGTGGTGGACACTATTAGGGATGCACCGATCCGATATTAAGATCGGATATCGGCTCCGATATTGACAAAACGGCTGGATTGGGGATCGGTAAAATGAAACAGATCCACCAGCCGATCCAATTATTTTTTTTCGCTGTCGCAGCACATCCTACGTCATTCGTCAGCGTCAGTTTGTCGCATGCTGGAAGAGCGCAAGTTGTTGTTTGACCAACTCTTTATTAGTTTATTCTCAGGTTCAGCTGCTATGTTTTATTTTGTATTCCTGTTTGCAGGACGTTACATGTACTCACGTCACATTTCTCCGCTGATTAGCTAGTAGCCCCGCCATCAGCTGTTAGCCTCACCGGTCAGCTGTTAGCCTAGCAACGCTAACTTTCAAACCGACCTACTCAATACTATGTGGGCTGTCCATTGTTGCTCCGTTGGTCCTCCCTCCATCACAACCTCAGGGTTATTCACCGCCGGGCTGCTTTGTCTCCTCCTCTGCTGCTGCGGTCTGCCCGGCTCGCAGCGATGCTGGATGGTCGCCCCGTTGTGTGGACGGAGCCTCCAGACGCTAGTTTGTTTACAGACGGTGCTACTGACTTCAGTACTAGTGTTCCCTCCGTGCTGACTGACAGGCGCTCCATTCATTCTTTGATTTGTTTGTTCCACTTTGTTACGTGTGTCCTTGGGTACCCTGACAGGCACTATATAAATTAAATGTATTATTATTATTATTATTATTATTATTATTATTATTAATGTTACACATGTTTACAATGTTCGGTAACTGTTTGATTATTTTGTCTTAGTTAGGAAAGTCTGGTGCCTTTAGTCCCTTTCACATGGTGGAAGGTACACAGTTTATTATTAATTCAACAATGGTATCGGATCGGGTATCGGCCGATACGCTCAGTCCAGGTATCGGTATCGGATTGGATCGGAAAAAACTGGATCGGTGCATCTCTAGACACTATGCGTATTTCGGTATTGCTTCTGGCATTTTGAAACTGCTATCTCAGAATCCTGTCATATGTGAGGACAACATAGATCTGTGCTTCAACATCGATGGTGTGCCTCTTTTTAAGTCATCCAACACACAAATGTGGCCTATACTCTGCAGGTTTTGGGACTTTTCACCTTTCATTGTAGCCCTCTATTGTGGAAAATCAAAACCAAATAATATTGAGGAGTACTTGTCTGACTTTATCCTTGAGCTTCAACAGTTGCAGCAAGAAGGCATAGTACATAGTGGCACAACACATCAGGTGTCTGTAAGAGCATTCATATGTGATGCATTTTTGAAGTGCATAAAAACCACAACAGTTACAATGCCTGTGAGCGATGCACAACAAGAGGCACTTATGAAGGAAGGGTTGTACTTGGTCCCAAAGAGCCAGGTGCCATAGAAAGGACTGAAGAGGAGTTCCGTCAGTTTGCATACAAGGATCATCAAATTAAAACATCCCCACTGGCTATGGCAGGAATCTCCTGTATCCATCAGTTTGCATTGGACTATATGCACTTAGTGTGTTTGGGTGTGGTTAGGAGAATGCTGAATTTCATGAGGCAAGGACCTAAAACATGCAGGTTGTCATTGCAACAAAGGAACATCATTTCAATTCATCTGGACTCCTATAAGGGACAACTGCCAAGAGAGTTTGCGCGACAGCCCAGGGGTTTGCAAGAACTTGACAGATGGAAGGCCACAGAGTTGAGACAGTTCCTTCTTTACACAGGACCACTTGTTTTGAGGAAAGTTGTTTCCCCTACTCTCTACACACATTTTCTTTCACTGATGGTTGTCATGTCAATTTGACGAGGTGCGCAACCACTATTTAGGGTATGCAAGAGATCTGGTAATGTACTTTGTGAAAAAATGTGAAAGGATTTATGGAACAACCTTTACTGTGAACAATGTGCATTCGCTGATTCACCTGCTAGATGATGTTGAACATTTCCAGTATCCTCTGGATGATGTCTCAAGCTTTCCCTTTGAAAATTACCTCCAAACACTGAAGAAAATGGTCAGGCAATCACAAAATCCAATTGCTCAGGTTGCCAAACGCTTAACAGAGCTGGAAGAGTCTACAAAATGCAGATGTGTGAACAAGGAAAAGTTCACTTGTGTATCTGACATGCCAAGGGATGGCTGTTTCCTTCTTGAGAATGGGGACTTTGTGTTTATAAAGGGAAATGTGCAGATGGCTCCTTCGTTTGTGATGCCATACACCTTGATGATACAGAGAGTTTCTTTGATGATCCCTGTGATTCCAAGCTTCTTAACATTTCTCGTGTTAGAGATAGAAGCAGAGCAAAGCGTCGACGGATCCGGAGGCAGCAGCTGCATCGTAAAGTTGTCTGCTTGCCGGTTAACCATGAAACCAACTCCGGATGTGTTCTGTTTCCTATGCTGAATGATGTGGAACGATGCTGAATATTATGTGAGTTTAATCTAGTGTATTGTTGCTGTATCGCTATTATTGCCAATACTAAACTAACGTACTGTATGTTTTGCAGACCAGTGGGACCTGGGTACTTTGACTTTGCGATCCAAGAGTCTTGAGTTGGTGTTGGCTAATCCTCCACCCTTGCATTGTTACCGCCTGTTCTGGCGTTTTTGGCCTCTTTGTTGTACAGTGGTAAGTCTCTCTATTTTTGAGTACATTCTCTTGTATAAAGCTAATTCCCAAGTTTCCCAAGAATTTCTGATGCTGAGACACCTCAGATTACTCCATTATTATATCAATAGTGACTTACAAAGTGCAATGTTGGAGAAGGTGACATGAATACACAAACTGGGCAAGTGGTTGATGCTAGGAGAATGAGGAACCAAAATAGGTGACCGACTTGAATCATGTAGATCCGATAAGAAAATATTGGGGAGGGTTGGTTGGTACATGTGTGCACCTGAAGGGAGCCTTGAATTCGATAAAAACAACTTTTCTAAAATCTCTACAACTCATTTGAGGGGAGGGGACTGACTGGAGGCTGAAGGTAAAGTATGTTGCATTCTCTGTCTGAAAGACAACAAATGTGTCTTCAAAATAAGAGCTTTACGTTGCACCCCATTGGAGTTTAGAACTGGGTTCTTAGTGGGGGGCTTTTAATTTGAAAGTAGCAACCGTTAGTAGCTTGCCGCTACTAGAGTGCCTTAAGAGAGACTCTGTTGGACTCTAGCCGGAGACGCTAGCATCTCCTGGATCTCAGCGGCTTTCCAGTCACTCATCTTGACGTCCGCAGATGAAGTGATGGACTGACTGCTGTGATCAGCTGTTTTCTGGTTTTCGGCTGTGGGTCGCACATCAGTGCAGGTCATCGACACCTCCGCCCATCTCAGGCAATAGCCGGCACATCGACATCTCAGATTTAGATAGCATCCGAGGTGTACCCTCCAAGGCGGCAAATTGGCGGACCAGAACAGACCTCCAATATACCACCTTCTGTCTAAATCCGTGGACTTGGCCGCAAAAAGGACAGCCGAATTGGCGGCTTGCTGCCCTGTATAAAAACAGCTATTTACTATGCAAACACGGGCAGCCATGCACTACAGGCACACAGAAGTGCACAGGAAGAAGGTGCAGGTCATAGCATGAACACATGTTGCCATCACCTTTCTTCCAAGCAGAGAGACAGCAACTTTTTCAAAACCAATGTTGCTCTTATCAAAACACACTCTTTGCGGCAGATTGCGCTATTAAAGTTGTGCTGTTGCGCTCATGAGAGAAGTTGTCAGTCTCATTTCTTATATAGCATAATGTGACAATGTAGCCTATAGATAGATAGTTTATCATACATTCACACTGTCTTGTAATTCTGCTTGATTTTTCTCTCAAAATGCATCAGATTGATGTTTTTAAATATGAAATATTCAAAATTTTCGTCCGGGGAGCATGCCCCCGTATCCCCAAGAGGGGCCGTATCCTTCTCACCTTTTTCACCCCTGACCCGTTTTCATGCCTGAATACATAAATGTATGCATGTGTGTTGTATGTGGTTCTTAACTGTACAGGTTCCCAATATGTGGGCCCGAGCTGTGTGGAAGGAGAGAGGTCGGGAAGAGGAGGCAGTCATCCCCCTGTCTTGGATAAAGGACAGTACAGTTTACTGGCCGTCTGGAACTGATGCAACCAAAGCCATTCAGAGGATGGACAAACCAGACAAAAGCTGGAGGAAATTTGTACTCTCTAAAGTCAAATTCGCTTCAAGTATGTTCATATCAGTTGGTACCTACTTTATATTTCACCTTTCATGAATATTAATACTGATGTATCACTTTCATTTATACCAGTGGAAAAAGAAGAGTGTGAGAGCTATGTACTTACCACAGCTGCTGAGGTCAGTGATGATGAGGAGCTAGCTCTTTCCCGGCCCAAGCGGGTAGTCAAGAAGAAGACTCTTGAAGACTGTTGAAGGTATAAATATGAAACATCTGTAAAGCATGTCCTATTTTGATAATGTTTGACCAGTGTTGGGAACATTACTTTAAAAAAGTAATTGGTTACTCAATACTTGTTCCAAAAAGTAACTGAGTTAGTAACTGAATTACTCCGTCATAAAAGTAACCCATTACCAGGAAAAGTAACTATTTTTGTTTATAATATGAAAACGTTGCTATATGTCAAAGAATTTGGATTTTTCTGAGCAGTTTTTTCAAATCAGTTGAAAAGAGTTGAACCATAGGGAGTAGAACAGAAAGGTAGTTGAACACAACACACCCCTTCCCCTCCGCTTTGTGGCGATGTTTAACAACTTCTTTTAGTGGCGGCTCAACCACATAAAGCATACAAATCCACGCTATTGATCAGTGAACACACTGAACATGACAGCCAAATATAACAGAGCACCGAGTGCTAGATCAAATACATCACAGCCAGCTAGCTCTACAGCTAACAATAGCAGCAGCACCGGTCCCCGGCACCAACCGGCGCTGGTCTCCACTCCTCACTGCTGCTTCTGTCGGCGGCGGTGGAGACGCAGAACGCTTTAACTCCGACCCCATTTGGATGAGCAGAAGCAAACACTGTTCATGAAAAGTAGGCTAGTGCGCCATTCAGCGAGTCTGAATGCAACTGAAGCCTTGCATAGTTAAGTCAATCAATTCCTAGTATCCCACCGCATTTAGCGTTCAGTATGGTAACAGCGTTGTAACGATGGAAGCAGTAATTGGATTACTCTGTTACTGAAGAAATATCGGCGTTGCCTAACACCGTTATTCCCAACACTGTGTTTGACACGGTGACTTTAAAGCAGGAAAATAGCATTGTGAGTGAATTTATGTGGCTGTTCAATGTGTTATGCAGATGATGAAGAGGAAACTTCTGAGACATCTTGCCATGGAAGTAGTAAGAGACTATCTATAAATATAACCCTATTTGTAAACTAGAAAGTACATATTGAGAGTCTTAACTGCACGTTGTGTGACTGATTGCAATTCAACAGATTTATCAGTGAGTAAATCACGTAACTCAATTTCCTGTGGTGAGGCAGATTCATCTTCAGAACGTAGAAAGTATACAGTGTATATACTGTCTGTATATCTAAATGAGTATCAACATAATCTGAGTTTAGTTATGCCAATTGTCTGAGTGGAGATTATTTACAATCCAACAGGCCCTCTCCTGCCAACAGTACCAAAGAAATTGGTCAGATCCTTGTCCAGTGTCCAGGACAGTCGGAAAACTCGGGAAACCTTGGAAACGCCAACACATCGCAATAGGTCCAGATCCCCATCAGCGCATCGTTCCAGCAATCGGTAGTGCTATACAAATAATTTTTATTTCAGTTACAACATTGGCTTCCCACGATCATGAAATCACAAACTACTGTATTTTTACACTCACTGTAAATACTTTTGAAAGTTTCCTGCATATGTAGTAATACCCAGTAATCATTATTTAGAAGGAAATCCAACCTTTTAACACAAACCATATTTTTCACACTTCTTTTGAAGTTCAAAATCTCAAATTGAAAAATGCCACTGTAAAAAATTAAATATGTGTTCATTCAAAGAATAAATAATCATGAAATAATTCTGATTTCAATCTCAATCAAAATAATCAAGATTTGTATTTTTTCCATAATTGCACAGCCCTAACCATCGGAGATATCACCACGAAAGCTACAGATCCAGGTCCAGCAATCAGAGATCTCGCCAGGAGTGGACCATGGCAACACCAATACGTCACAGGTCCAGATCCACATCAAAGCATCGCTCCAATTCAAGTCATTGGTCGGGCTGTATTATTTGATTTAAATTTCAATATTGGCTAAAACTTTTTCCTGGTTAGGGGACATGGCTGAGGACGCCTCTCCAGATGGGATTCTCAAACCACACCTCCAGCACATCTGGGTCCCTCGCCAGTTAAAATGAACGCCAGTCCTGTACAAGCAATCCATCTATTGCTTTCAGTATCAATCAAAATAATACTGATATATTTTTGCCGTAATTTTACAGCTCTACTCATCAGAGGTCTCGCCAGGAGAGGACCATGTCAACGCCAATACGTCACAGCAGGTCCAGATCAAGATCAGTGGATCGCTACAGGTCCAGGTCACGCCAACAAGGGTTGGCAGGATCCCGGAGGGGAGATGCCTTCCCAATGGAACTGAAGAGTAAGTGTGTACTAAACAGAAAATACTGCATGGGGTACAGAATATTAAGTGATATCGCTCTTTGGTCTGACATTCAGAGATCCAAAAGAGAGTGCTTTTTTTGCTCACGGACATTAGAGCAAAAATCTCTGAAGTTGGCCAGCAGGCGGTGCCCCAGAACTCACTGTTTCACCTGGAAGTCATTGACTTCATGGATTTCCTTTATGAGCTCAATAGAAAACTGAAATCTGACGAGACAAGAAAGCTGATGGTAAGTTGGTAAACAAAAGCATACGAAAAGCTATCTATCATCTATCAGCTATGTATCATCTGTCATCTATCATCTGTCTTCTATCATCTATCAGTTATCTCGCAGCTGTCTATCATCTATCTGTCATCTATCAGCTATCTATCATCTATTATCTGTCATCTATCTGTCAGCTATCTATCAGCTATCTGTCATCTATCATCTATCTATCATCTATCAGTGATCTGTCAGCTATCTATCCACTATCTGTCGTCTGTCAGCTATCTGTCTGTCATCTCTGTCAGCTATCTATCATCTGTCATCTATCATTTATCTGTCATCTGTCATCCATCTGTCGGCTATCTGTCAGCTATCTATCATCTTTCTGTCATCTATCAGCTATCTGTCATCCATCTATTATTGGTCATCTGTCAGCTATCTGTCTATCATCTGTCTGTCAGCTATCTGTCAGCTATCTGTCGGCGATCTATCATATCTATCCACTATCTATCGTCTGTCAGCTGTCTGTCATCTGTCATCTATCTATCGTCTGTCAGTGATCTGTCAGCTATCTGTCAACTATCTGTCAGCTATCTATATGTCATCTGTCTATCATAGGGCTGCACGAAAAATCATTAAAAAATCGCGATCTCGATTCACACATACACGTGATCTCATTTCTACACACAGCGATTCTGAAGCATTTTATATCTCGAGCTGCAGCTCAAACAAATGCTCCTATTTTCCTCCCGGATTTTTTGAAGCGCCCCCAAACGCAGCACTGCCGCTGCCTCCTCCCTAAACCTATGGTAAACCGTCATCACAACACGTTATTCAGTGGAGTGTTTGGAAGGAATGAGGGGGTCTGTTTTGGTCCGCCGATTTGTCGGCTCGGAAGCTACACTTATTTCCGGTTCGCCTGCTATCTAAATCCGAGCCGTCAATATGCCGGCCCCTGCGTGAGGTGGGCGGAAGTGTCGATGACCTGCACTGTTTCTTTCACCAAGAAACAGCTGATCACAGCAGCCAGTCCATCACTTCATCCGCGGACATTAAGAAGAGCAACTGGACAGCCGCTGAGATCCAGGAGATGCTAGCGTCTCCTTGATCATTAGCTGTTTGGTTGTGTCCGCTTGTAGCAACAAGCCAGGAACGGTCACTACTTTCAAATTAAAAGCCCCCTGCTAAGAACCCAGTTCTAAAATCCAATGTGGTGCAATGTAAAGCTCTTATTTTGAAGACAAATACGTTGTCACTGTTCACAGCCCAACTTCGAGCTTCACGTCACGTCACATGTTTACGCCTACCTCAGAGGCGGCTTTTGGAAAAGGAGGAATATTACGCCTCGGTTTTAGAAAGCCGATCACAACAGCTATCACATATCACCTAGCCAAAAGATACGGCCCCAATAAACACTGTACAACATGAGGTATTAAAGGATGCCCTCTCATCTTGGAGACTAAATTTTTTTTTTTTACTTTTGTAAAAATAATTTCTCATACAATGATAGAACTTGAACAAAACAAAAAACAAACATTGTAGTTTGTTTTGTTTAAGTTCATCAGTGCAATAAACATTTTGTGAAAAAAAATCGTGCCAGAGAATCGTGATCTCAATTCTAAGCAAAAAAATCATGATTCACATTTTTTCCAGAATCGTGCAGCCCTAGTCTATCATCTGTCATATATCATCTATCTGTCATCTGTCAGCTATCTGTTAGCTGTCTATCATCTATCTGTCATCTATCTGTCATCTGTCAGCAATCTGTCACCTATCTGTCAGCTATCATTTATCTATCTATCATCTGTCATCTATCTGTCATCCATCTGTCATCTATCAGCTATCTATCAGCCATCTGCCAGCTGTCATCTATCTGTCATCCATCTATCATCTATCAGCTATCTATCATCTATCTGTCATCTGTCAGCTATCTGTCATCTATCTATCCACTATCTGTCGTCTGTCATCTGTCGGCTATTTATATATCATCTATCTGTCAGTTATCTATCAACTATCATCTCTCATCTCTCATCTATCTGTCATCTATGAGTTATCTATCAACTATCAGCTATCATCTCACATTTATCATTTATCTGTCATCTATGAGATATCTATCAACTATCAGCTATCATCTCTCATCTATCATTTATCTGTCATCTATGAGTTATCTATCAACTATCAGCTATCTATCATCTCTCATCTATCATCTATCTGTCATCTATGAGTTATCTATCAACTATCAGCTATCTATCATCTCTCATCTATCATTTATCTGTCATCTATCAGCTATTTATCAACTATCTGTCGTTTGTCATCTATCTGTCAGCTATCTATCATCACATATCTATCCATCCTCGTGGATGTTACAAATCCCTGTAAGTCTGTGTGTATTTATACATATTTAAATATAATGTATGGAAAATTATTTCTTCAGAGAACTCAAATGATGAAGATAGGTGGGGCTGGCATTCGTGAAAATGTTGGCAACGTCATGAAGAGGTTAGTCCTGTTCTTTATCTGTTAATCCTCGAAGACTGGTCAACAGCCAATAGTGTGCAACCCCCTAAGTCCCAAAAGAAGAGCAATCACAGCCCTTGATTTTAAATGATTTAGGCATTCCCAACTTTTTACCTTGTTTCTGTTTGTCGGTGGAGTTTATATTTCATCATTTGATGTAGTTTAATGTGGTTAAATGTGTGAAAATATCGTTCTGTGTGTTTAATTTGTGAAAGTTACAAGTATCACAGTGAAGAGTTTTGCTTCCTTGTTTTTGACACTCCACTCTCAGCAGCAGAAACCTATTGTATGTATAGGTAAAAAGTTTATATACTTCCACATACCTGGCTTGACCTTTATGGTCTTTCTTTTGTTATTATGTTTTTTTCTTTTTTTTCTGTTTATTTTTTTCTTTTCTATGTTTTTTTGTAAAACTTTTATATGATCAGACCCCAGGAATAATAGCAGCAGTGAAACTGCAGTTAATGGGGACACAATAAACTAATAACCTCGATTTAATAGCATCTGTGTGTATGTGTTTGACAGAGTCCTTACCAACAAGATAATGGCAGGGCTTAATATGGACGGTGGTGGTGGCAAGGGTGCCTTCAGAAGCATGACCCTTTGCAAGGTCATGATTGGTAAGTAGAATTTCTTTTTGTGCATGACGTAGGATTTTGACATACTTGCCATATGTTGTTGAAATAAGTTATTTTGATAAATGTTTGATCCTCAATCAAAAAACTGACTTTACTCAACACTTGTAAAATGTCATTTTTTCAGATGCCATTCAGAAGTCGCAGCCTGGAGCTAGTGAGGCTGCCATTGCGTCGCGGATGGGGACCTATCTGCGGTCGGCGCCAGATCAAAAAGGTGGTGGTGGGCGCAAGAACACTGACCCTGACCCTAACCCTAACCCTAACGCATAGGCAGCTGAGACTGAGAAGTTATTGTTTGATTTGTCAATACTGTTTTGATATTTTTTGATATTGATAAGTTGTTTCCAAAAGTATGCAATAAAATGTTTTGTTCATACATGTACGCTTGATCATTGAGAGAGAATCCCATGTGGGAAACTATTGTAGCAAAAACAAATACATGTAGCACAACAACTCTTGAATTACTGCATAAATGCAAAGATCTCACACCGTCTTGTATTGCTTTGTTTTGGACTCACAGGATCTTCATCAGGTTCTGATGAAGATCCTGTGAGACCAAGTCTAGATTAAGCCAATTCTGTTTACAATACAAGATGGTGTGTGGGATCTTTCCGTCTGTGCATTTTAATTTCCTTTTTTCCCCTGCAAAAGCTTGACATTGAGACGATGTCAAAATAACATCAATATCATGATTTGGCTAAAACTTTAAAGAACCTTAACATTGAAACGATGTCAAAATAACATCAATATCATGAATTGGCTGAAAGTTTAAAGAACCTTAACATTGAAACGATGTCAAAATAACATCAATATCATGATTTGGCTGAAAGATTAAAGAACCTTAACTTTGAAATGATGTCAAAATAACATCAATATCATCATTATTTGGCGAAAATTTGACATGAATCAAATTGATGTCAAAGTTTGACATCATGTTGATTTACGTTTTTGACCAAATCAGGATGCAATTTTGATATCAATGTTTGATGTCATCTTGATGTATTTACATCAGATGCCCGCTGGGAAGTGACTGATGGCAGCCGGGTCATTTTATTTCACAGCTAAACTATTGATTGTCATCGTGTGCTTTCGGTCAAAGCGTTTTCTAACATGGCCGGTGTTTAGGATTAACGCGTCTATGTTAACTTGCAACCGTGAGCCCAATGCGTCTGTGGTCGCCGTAGCTACACCAGATGTTCAAAACGGGAGCAGAGGACGTAGCTGTCCTCTGATCTGCCTCTTTGTTCAGGTTTTCTCTGGTCAAAACGTACCTGATACATGTTTGGGCTCCTGTTTGATTGAACGTGTCTAACCTTCAGTCGCTGTATTAAAGTTGCTGGTTGTTACGGAAGATGTTGTAAACAGGAAAAGGGAGAGCTGCTTTTCCTGTGAATGTGTATCTCTAATAAACCTTTATTAAAAACACACACTCATGTCTTCTCCCCTGTTTGAGTAAACATGCATCACATAGAGGAACTATAGAACCCTTATAAACAAAAAAAAGAAAAAAGAAAAACAGAATTACAGGACTTACACTCACAGTCACTGACAGAAAAAAACACCAGCGTGGTAATCAATCCACCAATGATTATGCCAATCAGATTACGCAGGTAACTCGCGGTATAACCTATTTCAGTCCTCACAGCAGACACACAGCCATCTCTGGGTCGCAGGAGGAGGCCAGATCAACTTGTGACCACAGTGTCAATTGACCATGTCTGTACGCATAGACGGATTATCATGACCACGGGCCCTGGGCACAAACTCGCCATGGGCCCCAACTGTGCGCACGCAAAGGCGCTGTAACACAAAGGCGCAAAGGCTGTTACAATATTACATTGAATGTAATAATGTCCGCAAACGTAATAAACCTCAAACACCTACTAATACTACTGACCGTGTGTGCAAAATCCAGCCGCGCCCCGACTCTCTCTCTTGTAATTGTTTGCCCGAAAAATAACTTCCGTGAAGAAAACATCGCCTGACATTTAATTTTAAATTCCCATTGACAATACAAACCTGAAGAAATCTGGATTTATTGCTACTTTGTAAACACAACACTTATTAGTCTATAGGCAAGAATCTAAAGGTTTATTAATTCAATTCATTTCAAATTCGCTTCATTATATTATATTATATTATAACAACAATATTGTTAAAACACCAAGAACCACGAAAAGAATACCTAGCACAGTACCATTATACTTGCCGTGTGTGTGTTCATGTGAAATAATAATAATAATAATCATAATCATAATAATAATCATAAGAATATCAATCTGTGATGTAAATAACAAAATGCAAACATTAAGTACTTCTTACCCTTTTTCTAAAAGTGTCTGTATTTTAATTGAGAATAATTTTTATATTAATTGCACAAAGGGAAAAGAAAATATGATTTGTTTTACCTATTTCGGCCCTAAGCGCTCATATTGACCGCACATCATTTCGCGGGATTTCATCGGTACATTTTTCTCGCGGTTTGCTGCTTTCGTTGTCTCTCTTGTCCCTAACTTTGTTAGCGTCTCCAGCTGTGCTTCTTTGTGAATTTACTCGCGAGTTAATTATCATAGTTGCGGATGGCACCATGGGCAAGGAAAAACAGGAGTTTCCTCCTCCGTGAAACAGAGAGCGGAGCTGTTCAACACGAAAGTGCTGAAGTGATGCGACTCTGACTGTGTACCAGGGAAAGCCGAGGAAGAATGTCTGCATCCTGAGCACCTGCACACAGGTGTGGGCACCTTTAGTGGGGCGAAGGCAAAACCAGAGTCTGTGATGTACTACAACAACACCAAGTACGGCGAGGAGGTCCTGGACCAGATGCGAGGGACTACTCTGTCAAAGGCGGATGGCTAGTGGTGGTCTTCTATAACATCCTCGACCTGGCTGGGATCAATGCCCACATCTTATTCAAGGAGCACCAGCAGCAGGAGAGCCTGGAGGAAAGTCCTGCAGCAGCTGGCAGAGGAGCTGAGGGCAGAACACATGGAGGGGAAAGCGGCCGCGGCAGTCGGCACAAGGTGGGCAGCAGCGGAAGCAACCACCGCAGCAGCAGCAGACACGGACGCGGAGGCAGTGCCGGTCTGAAAGAGCTGCAAACGGAACCAAACGTCGGACACTTGAAATGCCACAAGCCTGTGTGTGGTAACTGTGAGGAGAGCGGAGGTAATCTGTGGAGACTGTGATCGTTGATCAAAACGGCTCTTTGCTTGTTTTTGTTTTTAGATCAGCTCGTTTCCAGCTTTTTCAATTATTATTTTTTATTATATATTATTAAGTGTTAAAATAAAATGTTTCATAATCAAATAAGTTACTTTTAATTGTTAATTTTCTTGTTGTAAGTTTTCTCTATTAACATCGTGTGTAAATATGCAATAATTACGGTTTACTATGTCCGATGATATGAATATTGATAAATGTATAACTTGTTAAAATGTACATTTCGGTGTTATTTCGTTTTTTAAAAAAACATCATGACACATTAAATGCATTCATCACTCAATTGGGTATTTACATGAGAGATTAAAGAGTTTAAAATCTAGCAGTCAAAACAATGTTTATGGCCGTTCTAGTAGTGTTGGAATTCCGGCTCTTCTAGTGATAGACATGTTTCAAGGTGTAGCCTATTAATACTTTTCTTTGAATAATAATGTGACTGATATAGTTTTTCACACACAAAACGTTAAAGTAGGCCCCTATCTTGTTAAAATACTTTTCCCTCATTAAAAATTCTAGAATCAATAAATATGCAAATATATGGCACCCCAAAAGCTTGAAACTCAAACATTCAAGTGAAGGAACAATATGAAAAGCACATTTATTACACATTATTACATTAAATGCTTCAGATTGTTGTACATTTGTGGTTTATTACGTTAGTGGTCTGCGCTCTTCCCATTACGCACATAACACCGGGCAACACACAACAACACAAAATGACTGTCATTCCAGGTCTGTTATGTTTGGCACCTGCCATGTACAGGACAATATACATATTATAGGAGAGACAGCAAGCTCAAATAGCCAGTCCTTGCAGTATTAAAACACACCTTAATTAAAATATAAACCTACCACCTAAAACTAGTGAAAGTAATAAAGGCAAAATAAATGAACATCAGTAAAGAGCCACAACTACGACCACACAAAACCACAGTGAAACTGTTCACCTAAACCACCGGCTTTTTCCTGGCCTTCTTCGAGGAAAAGTCCTTGATAAGGTCATCAAAGTCCACCTCTCGGACCAGTTCGGCCTCTATGGCCTTGAGTGACAAACTGTTAAGGTGTCTCTGGGTCATTTTGGTCAGAAGTTCATTTTTTATCCTGGCCATTTGAGAAAATGACCGCTCTCCCTTGCAGTTTGTGACAGTTAGCGTCAGAAACAGTCTTACGGCAATGTACACATTAGGAAATGTTGACTGTAGTCCACAAACAAGTATTATTTTAAGACATTTCGATGGAGGCACATTCTGTCTGTCTGATCTGATGAAAGATCTGAAGTGAATCAGTTCATTTCCAAGATTGCTGTCCAAGTAAGCGGGATAGGCACAGGCAAGAGTGTTCGCTTTGTCAATCATCTCATGGTCAGATGTGTTTTCGGGCATGGAAAGAACACCAAACAGATCGCACAGGTGCTTGTATGCATCAATTCTGTGGCTGAGACAGTTGACTAACTTATCGATAGCCACACTGAATGTTTCTACTTGGAAATTGCTTTTCCCATCAAATTCTGCATCCTTTTCTGCACTGTCATCCTCAAATCGTTTGCACTTTCTGGTGCGCTGGAGGTCATATCTGTTTGTCCGGCACACGCCTGGCACAGCTAAGGCTTCCTTTTCAAGTCTGTTAAAAGACCTCTCTTTGCAGATACAAAATCACGCAGAGATATCAGAAGGCGCACAGCTGTCATGAGCTCTATGTCCGCTTTTTGGAGCTGTAAACTTGTCAGTTGGAATCGGGTCAGAATGGTATTCCAGAAATTAGCCATGAATGCACTTTCCAGCTTATTTAATTTTACAGCGAGTGTGCTGGCCTCACTTAGGGTGTCTCTTTTCTCAGTTTCATCTTCAGCTATGCTCTCTAATGCCTCCCTTATTTTAACGTAGTTTTGCCAACGAGCTTTAGTCGAGTCAGCTCGGCAGCTCCATCGAGTGTTTGACAGTGATTTTAATGTTAAGTCTATATGAATATCAGAGTTCCAAAAAACTCGCTCCCACTTGTGAGTGGAGGCAGCGCAGAATGTGTACAAGGACTGGAGTAAATCAAAATACTGTCCCACTTCTAGACTGCTTACCTCTATACCGTTAAAGCTAGGGTCTACAATCCTGGAGAGCAAGCAAGAGAGCTATCAAGATTTGAAAGTGGCACCTCCTCTAAGTTCCACCCCCCTCTCCCCATCCTGTCAGTGCTCCGTCCAAAGCCACTCCCCCACAAACTTCTGGGCGCGCATCTGGCAGTGGGAGTCAGCAGGGAGAAGGACATGCCGGAGCAAGACGCAGCAATTCAGCTGAATTTAGCACAGAGCAAACAGGAAGTCAAGTGCCGAAATAACAAAGTCAGGGTTCGTACGGTCATGAAAAACCTGGAAAAGTTTTGGAAATTGAAAACGCATCCTTGAAAAGTTCATGAAAAATAACATTTACTGTAAAGTTTTGGAAAAGTCATGCAAATATTGTGTGGATAATATTTAGGATGCTTAAAACATAAATAAAACGATGTTGTGTTATTAAAACGGGCACGGTTGGGTATTAGTAAACCGGCCAGCACTGTCAACGTTGTTTGTGCCTCTGATTCATGTCTTCATCTCACACCGCAAGTCGTCCATTCATTTGTCATGACGGAACTTCATTGAAAGCAGAGCTCCACCAAAGAGCCTGTAATCGTTGCGGAAGGTTATCTGATGTGTCAGTGTTTCCCCTCACCAAAATCTCACCAGATGTCACCATTTAAAGGGTTATTTTTCAAAATTTTCTTCCGGGGGGGTAGCCCCCTAGTGTTGCTAGGTTAGAGACTCAAAAAATCTCGGGGAGACACTGTGTTCTAAGAATTTTGGACGTCTGGGGCGAACTCTATCTTTCTTAGCTGAAGCCAACAATGGGACAAAATAAATGTAAAGAGAAACATAGTGGAGCCGTATATTTTCCTGCTTTTTTGTCCTTTGCCAATCACTCCTAGGATCAAGATGTGTCCGTGGTTTAATTTAGAGGCACCGATTTTCGATCTTGGAAATTCAATGAAAGGTTATGGAGAAGTCATTGAAAAGTCATGGAAAACTACTGCTAAGAAAGTGTACGAACCCTGCAAACTACATCCGGTTACTTTTCAAAATAAAACACTCCGTGATGACACCAGCACACATCGTGAGGCCAGCTGTCTACCGTACTGCGCCGTTGCGGACTCAAACCGCAACCGGTGCGGATTGCCGGAAGGCGGAGCAAAACCGGATCGGAGCCGCAACGCAGCGGACCCCTATCCAGTGGAAAATGGGCCGACTCATTAGCCATTCTCATGGCTAAAAACAACACACAAAGAAGCTAACGTTAGCATTGGGCTATTATGAGCTACAAACGTAGCCAAGTTGGCAAACCTCATATATTTCATGAAAATAACAAATCCCCCTGAAACAAAACAAATTATTACCTGTCCAACAGAAAGAGAGCAACCGCTGCATCACTTTTCAGGCCTTTCACAGGCCCCAGTTGTGTCCACCACTCAAACGCCGCACCGATGTTGACTCGGTCCGACTTCTTTCTTTATCCAGAGCCTTTTTTGTTGCAGCCTTTTCAGCCTCAGGCTTTCTTTTCCCTGCCTTTTTAGCGGGGTGAGCTGTTACAAGTAACACTGGCTGCATTTTCTCAGCCATTGTAATCAACTGAACGTCTTCTCCTGCAACTCCGTATTTCTGCAGAGGAGTGTGCTGAATATTTCCGGCATCAGTGAAACGTAACGTGTGCACGCGCGGAGAAGAGAGGGACAGAACGAGACATGAAGGCATCTGACAAATCCGTGCTATCCGGCCCGGATATCACGGATTGGTCATCTTTTTCTCAGTCCTGCAGCTGCCACAGAGGTCCGATTATTTTCGTTCCTTTTTCTGAATACATAATGTGTTGACTACTCTCAGGATAGCAGGATCATTTCACCCAGTATATCAAAATGTGTTTCTGAACAACATTACAGACCCTAGCTTTAACACCCACTAAATTTAGAGAATGGGCAGCACAAGGCACATAGTGGATTAATGGGTTTCTTTGCTTCAAATGTGCCTGTAGTCCATTATACCGGCCCGACATGTTGCTGACATTATCGAATGATTGGCCACTACAATTAGACAAGTCCAGCCCAAGATTCTCCACCATGGCAGTCACACAATCTGCCAGACGTTGGCCTGGATGGCTCTGAATTGGCTCAAATGCCGGAAACGCTCCACTATGTGGCCTTGCTTGCTAACAAATCTGAAGATAAATGTTAACTGATCAACATGAGAGAGGTCGGGAGTGGAATCTACAATTACAGAGAAATATTTTGCATCACCGAGCTCTTCTGCAATTACTTGCCTGGTTTTTTCTCCCATCATGTCAATGAACTCTTCACATATTGTTGACGACAGATAAGAGACGCTCCCTCTGCCCTTCTGGCCATATGTTTTAATATGCTCTGCCAGAAATGGGTCAAATTGGAACATTAACTCTAATATCCCCAAATAGTTGCCATTATGTGACGATCCAAGGAGCTCGTAATTCCCTCTGAATGCCAGTCCTCTTTCTCATAAAAACTTCATCACTGCCACTACACGTCGCAGAACATCCCTACAATATTCCCTCACATCCGAAGTTTGCTTTCTCAGGGCTGAGTCGATTGCGCCAGTTCCACTCAAACTCTGCATCAGTGTCAGCATGTTGGACATATGGACTGGGCTCCTCTTGTGTTCTGGAATGCGATGTGGATGTTTCCAGTTGCAAAAAACGTCCACTAATGCATTCCTTGTTGCCCCGAAAGGTTTGCAGGCAAAGCAAAAAACATGTCCAGTTGATGGTGAATACATCACCCATTCTCGTGGTGCTAGTTGTCCATTTGGCAGTCGACTGCACTTCATGTCATTAGTTAATGAATGAACCCGACCACCTAGACCGCAGTCTCTTGTTGATGAAGGGTATTTTGCTCGTCTGTTGTGAAACAAAGAGGGCCCTCTTTCAATGAGAACACTCTTCACTTTGTCACTGGATATATTTCCCCACAGCGCAGGATCAGTATCGGTTTCACACCAGGAGTCTTCATCATCATCTCTCTGCTGTATGACACTGTCCGGTTTGTTCCCGGCCACCAACATCTCATCCTCCGCTGGCGATGTGAGAGGACTTAGCTCAGGCTGACCTGGCTCGGCTGCCCGGCTGCTTCCCGCCGTAGTACTGCTAGCATTGTCCACAGGAGGCAGCGCCACTCCACCACTACCAAACGTCTCCGGTGAACTTGAGCTAGCAGTGTTAGCATCCTGCAATTCATCCCCGTGATTTGTAGTTCTGGCACCGCTGCTATGAGTACCATCATCTTGACTTACTTTTCTGCTGAAAAATGTCGAGATGGATGGAATTTGCTGCACCAAAGCAGCATCTTTGGCTTCTTTTTCGTTCCTTTGTTTTCGTTTAGCCGATCCACTGAGCTCCCGCTTCTCCATTTTGAAAACGCACTGTATGTTTGACCCCACACATTCGTAAGTATTTTAGTACAGTAGTAAAATATTCACATGATTTTAATATCATGCTACATTTTCAAAACCAAATTCATTCCAATATTTTTTTTAAATTGTACCAAAAAAAACCCAAAAAATTCTGAATGGGCACACGCCCACTTTGCTCATGCGGTAATCCGTCTATGTCTGTACGGTGATGATTTATAACACAAATACATTTTCCAGAAGAATATGGTCTTTCTTGGTAAAAAACCTTCTATATTGAAGTAAAATTAAGTAAAATGCTAGAATGATGGAAAATAACTGAGTCTTTCTTAGATTTTGAGCAGATAAAGAGGACAATTTTCATTCATTTTCGTATAGTCCAGTTGTTGCATCTTTTGGGCAGCAAGATTGTCATTCTTACACATGTAAAGTGACCTATAACATAATCTTACAGACACTAACATAAATTGATTATATTTTTGGTGCATAGAGACCGTGGTCACAAGTTGACCTGGCCACCTTCTGCATCCAAAAGGTGCCTGTGCTTATAGTCAGAGGCTATGCTGTGAATTAAACTATTCTGGTGTAGTGGATTGGTTATCAGGCGACACTGAGTCTAAGTCCGAGTCCCATGTTTTATTTTATTTTTTCTCCGTTTCGTTTCAAAGGGTTCCATAGTTCTTCTATGTGAAGAATGTTTACTCAAATAGACAGCAAAGACGAGTACGTGCATTTCATAAAGGTTTTGCTTATTGGTGTTATAAATCATCACCGTACAGACACGGTGAACAGACACTGCGGTCACAAGTTGATCTGGCCTCCTTCTGCGACCCAGAGGTGGCTGTGTGTCTGCTGTGAGGACTGAAATAGGTTATACCGCGAGTTACCTGCGTAATCTGATTGGATTGATTACCACGCTGGTGTTAATTCTTTTTTTCTTTTTCTTTTGGTTTGTTTATAAGGGTTCCATAGTTCCTCTATGTGATACATGCTTACTCAAACAGAGGAGAAGACACATGTGTTTTTGATAAAGGTTTATGAGAGACACATTCACAGGAAGAGCAGCTCCCCCTTTTCCTGTTTACAACGTCTTCCGCAACAACCAGTAACTTTGATACAGCGACTGAAGGTTAGACACGTTCAATCAAACAGGAGCCCAAACACGTATCAGGTATGTTTTGACCAGAGAAAACCTGAACAAAGAGGCAGATCAGAGGACAGCTACGTCTTCTGCTCCCATTTTCAACATCTGGTGTAGCTACGGCGACCACAGACGCATTGGGCTCACGGTCACCAGTTAACATAGACGAAACACCGGAGGTTATTCTAAGGGCTGCAACGATTACTCGAGTAACTCGAATAATTCGATTACAAAAATGATCGAGGCAAAATCTCTGCCTCGAGGCTTCGTTTAATTCCTATCACCCACGTTATGTGGCCTGCTTAGCTCAGGGACCATGTTTCCACACAGACTGTTATTGCAGACACACACCGCTACATTCAGAATTGAGTTAGCGCGATGGCGGAGAGCCAAGAAGCTGTCTGCAAAAGTCAGAGAATATCCGAAGTTTGGGATCAATTTATACTTAAAAAAGAAGATAACAAATTGCAATCTGTCTACTGCAAAGCAGAACTGGCGTGCCACAACAGCACCTCAACAATGCTTCAACATCTGAACCGAAAGCATCCAGTTGTTAACACCAGCTCACCAAGTGTCGCCTACTCAAGCTAACGTAAACATTGATGTTAGCTAATTTAATGGAGCTTACCATCGCTTGTTAGAGCGTATGGTATTGGTGGAGGCTGTAGCCTGATGTCCGTATGACTAGATATCATGTTAAGATGTGGAAACTACTTCGTGTTAAATTGCAAGAGAGTAATAGACTACACCAAATATCTCCATACCACCCCCCCACACACACTCATCTCGTCTGTCTCACTCTCCCTCACACACGGGCGCACACATAAACACACACCTTTACTCCCGGTGTTAGGAACAGTTGGAATGAATACCTGTATGTTTTTTTCAGTAATAAAAGCCAATAGCTTGGTCTATTTAACAGGCCTGTCATTTTCGCAACACATTATTTGGTATTATTGTTTAATAATGCAAAATTATTTTTTATTAGATGACTCGATTAATCGATGGGATAATCGGTAGAATACTCGATTCTAAAAATATTCGATAGCTGCAGCCCTACTGCTGATACATGTTCATAAACATTGTTATTTGTGATTTGAATGCGGTCAAACTGCTCTGTGTAATGTCCCACTCATCCTGCGTGAGTCCTGCAGAGACTTGAGATCGTTAATTTAAGTTTTTTAATCAGTTTCGTTCTAGCATTAGCATGCTAAGTTAGCCTGCTCACTGCTGTCTTCCCTCGCTAAAGTCTGCTCTCATTTTTCACCAGGAGAGCCAAGCCACACACAGCTCATGGTGTCTGTGATTAATAATCGTTAGCTGATGGGATTAATATGCTCTGAGTGTCTGTTACTGGGCTTGTGCTCCATCCTGAGAGAATAATCGACAATGTGTTTTTTGGGGGGCCAAGCCCGAGGGGCTGGGCCGAGGACAAGACCAGCGGTGCTAGGAACCCTATTGTAATTGTAAAGATTTTTAGTTTTATTTTTCTCTGGCTAAAAGTGGTGCTGCAGGCTAAACCGTGCAAGGGAGGATGTTGCAATATGGAGGGTTGGTCCAGACTCCTGCAAATATCTCAGATACAAAAAACTACATATATCCGCCTGCAGGGGGCTCTATAACCTAGGCCAACGTGTTTTTGCCTATAACTCCCACACCTTACGTCGCACATTCAAAAACCTTGTATCCTCAGATTCCCTGAATGGAGCTGAATCACTTTGCAATTGGCCACGCCCACTTCCACCAAGAAAGTTTTTTCGCTAAATCGCAAAAACTGCAAAACCTACTTTTTCGAACGTCTCCTTGGGATTTTGTCCGATCTGCGTGAAACTTGGCACGTACACTCTTCAGCTGGACCTGATCTTAAGTTATCAAAAGAGTTTTGCTCGGTCAAAAAATGTGCAAATTATTAACGAACAAATTTCTGTAGCTAGCTATAAAAATGTAAACTGTTTGATATCTCGGTAAAACTCAATGCTATTAACACCAAATGTGAGATCCTTGGTTGCCATGACACTGGAAAAGGGATGAGCCGAATTTGGCGAGTTTTGGCCTCTAGGGGGCGCTAAAAATACGGGAAGTTTATATCTCTTGAACAGCTACACCGATTTTTACAAAATTTGGTCGGTATGATGTAGGGCCAATCCTGACGCCATATGTTGAAGATGGTCATTACTGGTCAATGTGGGCGTGGCTTAGTACAACAAATCTAAATCGGCACACATTCAGCCTTTTGCACTTCCAGTGCACTTCCCATTACAGTGAATACCACGGCTCAGTCGTTGGCCTGTGTCTTCACTTTTTTCCTGAGCCCGTCAACCTTTGGGCCAACTTCCGTGGGCTCTGCGGTGCGCAGGGGGGCCTGGCCCCTGTTCATAACTGCTTGCAGTTCTAGTTTTTTTTCTTTTTCTTTTGGCGTTATAAAACACACACGCTGCTACCGCCGTACAGCGCCACACGCACTGTGCTCTGGCTCAGCTGATCGGCGCTCAGATGGAGGTTAGATCTTCACAGATCGCTAACCACTTCTTGAGAAGATTCTCCTTGAGATAAAATAGTAGCTTTCTGTGTTAGCCCATTTATGTAGCCTGGGCATCCTTGCTGTTGTTGTTTGTTTGGTTTAGTCACGAGAGTGAAAGTCTGCACCTGTCCACACACCCCCAAGACAGAAGGAGCTTATTAAAAAAAATTTACAATAGTATTAATCGGTCAAAGTTCGGTTTAAGGGTTAATCTTGTGCATCCCTAGTTTGTTCGTTTGTGTTTAAATAATGTTTTAAGTGTTAATCTCTGGGTCTATTAGCTCTGTACAAGTTGTTGCTGCTAAATGATATAAATGCCTTTTGACTGTGAATTAGTCCATTTGGATTTAAATGTTAAACTGAGGTAGTGAAATGTGGGTTTTCTGGTCACCATATTAACTTTGGTTGCCTAATTGTTTAATCTATTTTTAAAAAAGCTGAATTACTGATGTCATTTATTTTTGTGTTTCCTGATGAACTTTAAATACTGAACCATTGAAATCAGAAACTAACCTGTTAAAAGGACCAATTTGTGTGATTTTTTTGCAATTTAATTTCACTGTGCAAAATGTATTATTTTATTGGAATAGTACCTCCAGCCCTGAACCATAGCCTTGCCACAGATTCCACGTAACGTTTGTATTTCTGATTTCTTGCATATCTCTGAAGAAGAGTAATTTTGTTTTGATAACGTTTTTTGGTCAGCCTGTTTTGTTTAAGAATAGTTATCTTCATAGCCTTGTTGTTTTTCCTCCATGTGGAGCGACTTTTCGTTTGTACCTTTTCATAGCCCAGCTTAGCGTAGTTTAAATTTTGCAGCCGATTGCTTTTCTTTCCCTTGTTGTGGGTGATTTTCCTTTGTAATTTTCTTAGTGAGGTATTTTGATAGATCAGAGTAGTCTTCGGTGTTTTGTCCTCCTTCTGAAGTGATTTTCTGTTCTTTATTTTCTTGTCGTGTGTGTGTGTGTGTGTGTGTGTTAATTCATAGCCCTCCGTCTTTTGACGCGAGTCGTATTGATAATCAAGTTTATTTATCACTCATTCTGAAGAAGATCCAAGAAAAGTTTTAGAATAAAAGCTTGTTTAAACCGTTCCCATTCTGCTCCTGAGTCCTCTCTTTGCCCCAGCCTGACAGTCTCTCTTAGTTTGGAAGAAAAGTGGCACATTGTTGGTTTTGCTAGCAGTGCTCAGTGGCTTGAGGATCACAAGGCAGACATGCACTGCTGTAATTGTGCCAACCTGAAGTGAGTGATGATTAATGTGAACTATACTTTAAAAAAAAAAAATCCTGATGAATCCTCTAATGGAAATAATGACGTGTTCTCTCTTCATTAGCACTGACGGTACCTGCTGTAGAATGAGTCACCTGGCTAAGAAAACAGACACTCCTCGGGACTTCACACACACGCTTTTGTGTTTGTGTGTGTACACACACAAAAGCAAATTTATTAAAAATTAAAAACTAAAATATAACATTGTGCTAAGTTTTCAGACCCTTTACTATGACTCTTGAAATGTAGCTCAGGTTGCTTCCATTTATGTTGGTCATCTTTGAGATGTTTCTACACCTTGATTAGGTAAATTCAATTGATTTGACATGATTTGGAAAGGCACACACCTGTCTATATAAGGTCTCACAGCTGACAATGCACATCAGAGCAAAAACCAAGCCATGAGGTGAAAAGAACTGCCTGCAGAGCTCAGAAACAGGATTGTATCGAGTCACAGATCTGGGGAAGGGCTCCAAACAAAATCTTCTGCTGTGATGGTTGACCTTGTGGAGCTTTCTCCCTTCTCCACACAGGATCTCTGGAGCTCAGCCAGAGTGACTATCAGGTTCTTGGTCACTTGTCTTACCAAGGCCCTTCTCCCCTGATTACTAAGTTGGGCTAGGCGGCCAGATCTAGGAGGAGCCCTGGTTCCTCCAAACTTCTTCCATTTAAGAATTATGAATGCCAGTGTGCTCTTAGGAACCTTTTGTCGTACCTTGTCAAATCAAGGGGGGTTGCTCCAATAAGAGGACTAAAATCTCCCTGGGACAGCCATGTTTCTGTGAGAATAAAACAATCTGTTGCCCTCACTGTGCTCAGAGCCTGCTGTCTCCCTAAACATTTGCCAGTCAGTGCACTCAAAACAGTCCTGGAGGGCAGAGATGGCTCCTTCGGGCCAGGTCTTCACTTGTTAGCTGGTCTGGAGCATCTGACGAGTAGTCTGTATGTTGGGATCAGCTTAATGGAGATGTGGTCTGAGTACCCGAGGTGTGGGCAGAGCTCGGCCCGGTATGCACCGGGCATGGTGGAGTAAACAAGGTCCAGCATGTTCGTCCCTCTCATTGAAAAATCAACATGTTGATGGAATTTAGGAAGTACAGTTTTGAGATTTGCATGGTTAATATCGCAGGCGACAATAATCAGTCCTTCTGGGTGTTTGTTTTCAAGATCACTGATGGCCCCGTATAGTATAGGTAGCACCTCCTTAGCATTAGCACTGGGAGAAATGTAAACAGCAACATCGTGTAGGGAGGAGAGCTCCCATCAGGTCACCATCAGGGCTATGAATAATGTCCTTTATGCTTGTAGATTGTGTACGGCAAGATTGTATGGATCTCAACTTTTCTCACAGGCTAGAGTGAATTTTCTGGGACAGTAATGATGTTCTGGCCCATGATGATGACCACTCATCAAGTGGCGAGAGCCTGACGAGCCCCTCCAGGGGCTTGCACCATCTCACTGTGCGTAGAGATGCACCTCTTGGTCTTTCGCTTGAAATCTAACATTTTTTACCCCCTCCAAAGTTCGTTGCTGTGCCAAAACTGAAGCCTCCAAATAATAAAAATTTTTGTCTGTCAGTTTGATCAATCATTACCTCAAGTTCATAGTCCGCAAAATAATGCTTCCTCAGCTTCTTCTCTGCCTCTGACATTTCTCCTCAACACTTAACTAAATTCTAGCCCTTTATATGTAAACCAGGTTATTGGGGCTTGTTTAGAGCCCTTTATTGTAATATTTTGACGAAGATGGGAGGAATCAAGTAAGCCTGCATATCTTTCTGTATTTATAATTTGTTTAGGCCTACACATGCCAGGATGTTTTATTTTGCTTCACAAGTGTCCAGTGTAATGTTTTGTCCATTATAGCAGCCCCCGATAAAAATCTAAATAATAGAATGCTTATTTAGACCTATTTATAGTATTGATGGGCTAGGCTAATTTAGGGCAAATAGAGACCCATAAGACTCTCTTCTCCCCTTGCACGCCCCACATTAACAGCCTTGTCCCCAGTCTGGATTTTCCTATGCCATCAACCTCATCCATCTTGTCTGTCATGGTGCCTGGTTGGCCAAATCAAATATCATTACTGCTTTAAAATTGCTGTCCATACAGCCATATATCCTGAGGTTCTTTGTGGTGTTTTTCGGGAAAGATTCTGTCTCTTTGGTCGTCCATCTTACCTTCTGATGAAATAGCAGCCCAAAAAATCTCAACAATTACCAATTTCCATACGTCATTCACCTTCTGGATGACTTTCTCCTGTATCTCCTTATATGTTACAAATGCCCTCCTTGCCCTCCAATGTACCAAGCATCATCTTTCTGTCCCTGCTTGCAACTAAATTTCACCATCATCCCTCATTGTTGATGCTTGATCTCCTACTTACTGTCCTTGTGTTTCTTCCCTCCATGACTACATCATAATGGACAAATCCTCAAGGGACTCAACCGATGGACTGCTGCCAGCAGAGCAAGCCTGATTAATCCCAAGGGTGCTCTATGATGACCACATTACTCAACATAAAGACATCCAGCTGTAGGCCGAACAGAACCCTTAATCAGGTTTGGAGGTTTCTATGGCAGCAGATGGTTTGCTGCCGATTGGCCTCCAGAACTGTCCTCAATCTGTAGGGGGCAACTACTTTTCTTAACTTTACAATAAACTTACTAACTATAAAATACATTCACAGTTGGAGTCTTAAATCAGAGGTGAAACAGCAGGTCTTCAGGTCAAAAGTGTTTTATTCACAAACACAGAACATAGACACACGTGCCTTCCCGGGGTGAACTGAGAAACTCGTTCTTATCATCCAGTTTATAAACTTTTGGTCCAGGTAGCCTTCCACGCCCCTGGACCTTCCTTCTTTCATTATGATCAACCTGGCCTTGCTACTATTATTTTCTGAACTTGAAACATACCTGTGCCTTGATCATTGTTGGATGTGTTTTTTAAAAAGCTTGCAAATGCCTCGCCCATGCCCCTTCCTTCCTTGGGCCTTGGGTGATCTGTGGCAACACCTGTTGCACATTTATTTCAACATTGTCATTATTAAAGGTTGCATCAAACACTGGTCTTTCCCTGACATCCCCATCGACTCAAGCTGAATGTTAGAGCCCAGCTGGGACTGCAAGGGAGATTCCAACATCTATTCATATGAATGATCATGACCCAGTATTTTATCTGCCACCACAGCTCCTTGTACAAACTTGTCATCACTGCCCTTCTTTGGTGGCATTAGTGGTCCAAAAGTGTTGTGGAATTTCGGCTCACTTGACCATTACGGAGAGATGAATGCAAGTTCACACAAACAATCAGCTTTGCCTTGTTTTGGTTTGTTGGAATCTGTTCTGTAAACATATATACAGTGGCTTGGAATGGCTAAGTTGTAAAGGCCATGAGATTTAAACTTTTAACATTTAGTCGCAAATGTGCGACCAGTGAATTTGCCAGTGTTTTTTTTTTTTCAAACACCGGTAGTCGAAGGGGCGAATCAAAGAATCTGGAATCTGGAATGACAGCTGCCAATGTGTGTTAGAGGGCAGGGAATGGCACTGTAAGTGGCTAATGTGTGGAGGGGGAGAGTCCAAAAGTTGTTCCAAGCGCCATTGTTCACTTTCAGCGAACAATGGCGAAACTAACTCTGTGATTCCACCAGATACGTGTCCGCTGCTGGTGGAGCTGAAGGTTTCACTGTAGTCTATGTGTTAACTTCCACCAGGCCCGCTGCGCTGCATATCTGCCCTCTCCGGGAGCTGGGATGGAGCAGATACGCAGGACTAAGACAACCTACCAACCAACCTTCCATCGACATCATAAAAACAACCAGCTTTATCTCAGGGCAACTTGCTAGCGACCATCTAAGTATGTGTTAACAGTATTAATTTCCTCATCAACAACAGGGAAAACCCTTGCATTCAACAACTACTCGACAGTCTTTCTCACATCATTTTTTTCTGGTTATTTATAGCCCCTATTAAACTAAACACTAAGAACGCATTGGGCACATTATCAAAGAAACACTTTTAGTAGTCCATCTTCAGAGGGGTTGAGGAATGTTGGTTAGGAAAGGACTTAAGGTGTAATTATTCGACTGCAGCCTTGGTGTGGCTGGAGCATCTAGGAACCCAGGAAATTGAGACTCGGAGTGGGGGCATGTCACGATGAGCATATGGCTTGGTGGAGATGGCAGTGCAACCAGGTTTGCGCAGCCACTCTGGCCGATTAGGTGTTGAAGAGGGGGTTTGGTGGGGAAGCTCATAAGGTCTCTGGTTTATGTTTTTGTTTTAACCATGCTTTGTTCAAAACATCTGGACAAAAATGTTTCATACCACTTTTACTTTATGATCTGATGAATAAATTTTTTTTTTAAGAGAACACCACACAACGAAGCAGTGCTGAATGTTGAATTGATGCTGGTGAAGAGCTGATACGGGCTGGATGTGTAAAAAGCTTGGAATTGGGGGACAGAAAACCTCCTTTCCTTTCATAAAGCATAGTCCAGTGTTTCCTATGCTAAATGACGTCTGTACTAAGAACTGAACACCTTTTCTCAGAATTTATAGAAACATAGAATACTTTTTATGGTTGTTATTACATATGGATCATTTCACTTGGGAACCTTCCTAAGCATAAAGGACTATGCGACATGTGAAGTTTTTCCTCACTCGAATCGAGGGTCTAAGGACAGAGGATGTTGTTCACTGTACAGATTGTACAGCCCACTGAGGCAATTTGATTGTGATTTTGGGCTATATAAATGAAATTGATTTGATTTGATTTGACAGCAGCACAGGACTCCAACAAATGCAAAACATTCATTCTCATAGTAATCAAGACATTTCATTAAAAGCCACACATGTCAAACTAGTGGTGGCACTTGAGGTGAAGTTAGGGGATCCGCAATCAATAGACTTCCTCCTCTGGGGACAATAAATCCAATCCAAACTTTTATGGCAGTCAATCTGTAGTTGTTGAGACATCTTATTCTGAACTATGGGGCACACATTTTAGTTAAGCTATGATTAAGAAGACTATGTTTAATTGAATCGTATATTTGTAAGGATTGACTGTTGTTTTTATAGCATTACTTAGTAAACTATTTGTGCTTTAAAAAGTAAAAAAGCTGAGAAACAATAACTCTGAGATGGGACCTATTTTTTTTTTAATTTACACTTTTGTCTAAATTGTTTAACGGTTTATTAAAGGCACAAAGAAACAGAACAAACAATAACTAGACCATGAATAGACCAAGGGTTAGCTTCAAGAGAGCCGGTATGCTCTAATTTTGTTTAATTTTTTGTTTTGTTTTTGTACTTCTTCAGTTTCTGGGCTTACTTTCAATGATTGGCTCTTCACTTTATTTGAGTTTGTAGGTGTTCATATACAAAATAGCTGCCATAAAGGACTGGCTTGTAGCACCAATGAAGAAACAGTACCTGCCCAATTCTGTGGGTCACAGACTTCAGCCAAATATAAAATGGAGTACAATTTCAAACATTTTCTTCTGACAACATGCTACAACATCTGAAAAACACAACTAGAGGTTGGGAATGGAAACTCAGTTTTCTTCACTCGATTGTGCTAACCACACAGCCACCACCACAACAAAAGGTTACAGTCCTGATATTTACAGACCACATGGTAAACTGGTGCTGTTTTGAAAGAAATAATGGAAATTTAACAAACCTGAAGTCGCTTCTCTGTTCTCGACTCAGTCATTCTTAGAGTATATCATATTGTAGCATTTAGTTTGTCTTCACCTTGACATGTACATGTGTCTATTCATGCTCAGAGTCTCATTTCAGGCCCTATACAGAGGTTCTCTACAGTATGTTCACCTCACTGGAGTCAGGCTGCAGTATCTTAAATGTAACTATAAGCCTAACTGATTTTCTTAACCAGGGATAACAAAAGGCATAAACCACAGGATTTAGACATGAGTTAAAACTATACAACCATAATACAAAGGCAGCATATGAAGCATTGAGCAAGTTATCTTGACCTGTAAGAGCAACACAATAATATGGGCAAAGACATATTAGAAACAAAACTACAACAACACCAAGAGTCCTGGCTGCTTTCATTTCAGATTTCTTTGCAGTTACTTTCCCTGATTGTGTGACAGCTGCAATATGAGACCCCATGGCACGAGCCTGAGACACAGCCACTACAAATATTCTCATATACAAAACAACAATTACAGTAATGGGAACAATGAAGGTAAAAGTGAGATCTACAAGTCCAGCAATGTAGTTAATGAAAAATATACACTCTCCAAAGCAGGAGTGATCCCTGCCTGGTTGTTTCAATACATCCTTTAGGATCAGACCTTGAAAAATTACAGAGCATATCCAACACAGACAAACACACACCTGAACTCTTTTTTGTGTGATTTCACTGGAATAATGCAGAGGATGACAAATAGCTATATAGCGGTCAATAGATATGAGCACCATGGATCCTACCGACGCTGAAGCAATAACATATCCTAGATAAACATATAGAGTGCACATGAGGTCACCGAGGAACCAGCAGCCATCTATGAGCATAATTGAAAGGAACATGTAGAGGCCCACGAAGAAATCTGAGAAAGCCAGAGAGAGGATGAGGAGGTTGGTGGGGGTGTGGAGCTGCCTGGAGAGGAAGACTAGCATGAATTTATCATCTCAGTCATCATTCAGATAACAGCAGATCAAGCACATGACTGAAATATGATCAGATCACTATTTCTCACAGTTTAAATGTCAATGCTTTTTACTACTATTCATTGGTTTAATAAATTAGTGAATGTCTACTTAAAGTGGGAGATAGAGATGATGACCAGCAGGTTAAGAGCTGCAGTGAGCAGAGAGCCGAAGGACAGCAGAATGGAAATCAGCATGGTCTCAAAGTGAGGACGTATTGTCTTCCTGCAGGAGCTGTTGAGGAGTTGTGGAAAGCAGAGTTCAGTTTCCTCCAATGTCTCCATCACCAGAGAGAGGAGAACCTGCTGAGCTCTGACAGCTTTTTGACCAAAGCTTTCCATCATACAATTTATCACTATCCTTCCAGCCCAGCCCTCCTTCCTCCTCACCTCTGCTGCTTTGTTCCTCTCCTTAGAGATTGAAGTATTATGCCTTCTTTGTTCATCTGCCTCAGTGTTGGTGACTTTGGTTTATGTTTATCTCCATACTTGGCTATCTGCCAGATGTCACAGGTCAAAGTTGGCTGAGCTCAAGTGGTAAATGTTGGTGGTAAATGATGTCAGAGTACATTCTTGAGCTAACCTTTGTGCACTTGGGATTATGCAAGATGGTAGAAACCACATGATTTTTTTTCCTAATCCTGGAAATGTATGTAAAATTGTCACAAAACGCCTATCCCAGTGTAGCCCAAAGTAAATTCAAAGCTGTTGGTGAACAATTTGGAGTACAGACATGGTTTGGGCCTTTTTTGAAAGTTGATTTTGAATTTTGAGTGCTGGGTTAGAGGAATCTGAATTATCGCTTACATTTTTTCATACAAAAACAAGTCCGAACATGACCTGTAACGGCCTCTATGAGCTGGCCCTGTTTAGACAGTGTATAGTGCTCGGTCTTAAGCGTTGTGCGCTAGTCCATTTACAGCATCTCCAAGTCCATTTTGCTACTTTTAAGATTGATAATCTGTTTTTATATCTATATATATATATATCTATATATATATATATATAAATATAGATATATCTATATATATATATATATATATATATATATTAGGGCTGTCAAACGATCAATTTTTTAAATCGTGATTAATCGCATTTTGTCCATAGTTAACTCGCGATTAGTCGCAAATTAATCACAATTTTTTTGGCACATTTTTTTTCTGTTCTAAATGTACCTTAATGTATTTTTTTCATGTTCTTAATAATTTTAACAACATAAGAAAGGGCAAATATGCTTGCATTATGAAAATGTTTATTCAACACTTCAGATCATGCAGGAAAATAAATCCAGGGTTGTCTGCTTTTGGCGAGGGGGGGCGACGGGCTCTCTGCATCTGCCCTCTGTTTGGCTTGCACTTTTTTCTCCTTCGCCTTTTTCACGCAGTGTGCTACTTTCTGTCAGTCAGTATCACACTGATGATCGCCATGGCAAAACAATAAAAAGTACGACTTGAAATTCAAACTTTCTGTCGTGATATATTCAGAGGTAAAACTCAGGAGAAGCAGCCGCTAGATGTTTCTCTGTTGACCCCAAGAGAGTGAGAGAAACGGAGCTTCAGCGTCTGTCCGAAGAGGACAGCAGCAGGGCCAGGCTGCCTGCTGGAGGGAGGAAGAAGGCTAGCGAGGAGCCTGAGATAAACATGCGGGGATGAGCTATCAGCAAACGGGCACGCCATGAGAGAGTGTCCCGCAAAATGATCAGGGCGATGGCGAAACAAATGTCCGCCACCGTGAGTGACAGCAGAGATGAGTAGTTTGCAGCGAGTGCTGCTTTTCAGTCTGCCGTGTTTTTAACGAACCGCCAACCCTGCTTCTTCTTCTACTGATTCCATTTCTTCTTCTTCTGCCACCCTCTGTATCAAGACTACGGGTGCCACCGACGGCTGTAAATCATACAATGCGCGTTTTTTTTTTTTTATACTCAGCGTTAATCGCGCGTTAAAAAAATTAACAGCGTTAAGAGGACGTTGCGTTAATGCGCTATTAATATATATATATATATATATATATATCTGCTGCTGCGTTTGTCTGTGCGTGCATGGATCTCAGTCAGTGGATCAGACGGGTCATATAAAGTATCATACTGATCAATAACCAGTGGGATGAGAAGGGAGAAATATGTCCTTATGTTATGACCTGTCCTATGTTATTATTATTGCATGCAGGGATCCTGCGCCAATTCTCCGCACCCTCCTTGGTGTGAAAGTTACAGATGCGTAGACTGCCGAAATTTTGCTACGCAGCTGATCCGCCTCTGGAGGTAGTATCAGGGGCGCATTATTGGTGAACCGCACCAGTGTGAACAGATTGTTGGGAATTGTTGATTATTAATTAATATTATTATTAATTAATCAAAAATTATTATAGTTGATTAATGAAACCTAGGTAACCATGAATCATTAATGAACACGGGGCACCACCCTGGAATCAGGAATCAATAATCAAATGATTTACCTTTGAGTCTCATAGCCTGAAAATTAGTCAACTTGTCAATATTATGAAATTATCAATAATTAGACAAGAGGGACGGCGTGAATCCGAGCACTGACCATCTCAACCAGCAGTTATTACAATATGGGATTGTGCAAAATAATCACAGATGCTGCTCAGTTAAAGTCAACAGTGTTTATTAAAGCTTACTCCACAGTACAAACCTTCATTCACTGGATAAAAAAAAAAAATAGACACCTTATCTCGTAATTACGAGATCAGGATCTCGTAATTACGAGAAAAGATCTCGTAATTATGAGAAAAGATCTCGTAATTATGAGATGAGGAAAGGTGCGTCGTTGATTGTGGTCAAGCCAGCCGTGGTTCGCGTTTGCTTGGTCAAATCAGCCGCACCGTTTTTTTCTATCTAATAACATTTACGGTAATCGTGCTGAAGCCGCTCTAAAGAGCTGCTGGTGGCGACTGTGTGGGTCAGACTGCAGTCTCACAGTCAGACCCATGAAGCATACAGGATACGGATTTTGACAGAGGATTACCTAAATAGTACACAGTAGAAGTACTTCATTATAGTTACACAAGTATTCTAGGGAGTACTTAGTTCAGCAGTATATGAATCTTGAACTACTTATGGAAAAAAATGTTTTTTTGTTGTTGTTCTTGGTTTTTCTCATGTCGTCCTTTACTTTGAAATCCAGATACCTTCGTGGTACCTTCAGTTTATTACCGGGAGTATTTACTGTAGAAGTATGATCTCATAATTACGAGATCCTGATCTCGTAATTACGAGATCTTTTCTCATAATTACGAGAAAAGATCTCGTAATTATGAGATCAGGATCTCGTAATTAAGAGAAAAGATCTCGTAATTACGAGATCAGGATCTCGTAATTACGAGATCTTTTCTCATAATTACGAGATCTTTTCTCTTAATTACGAGATCCTGATCTCATAATTACGAGATCTTTTCTCGTAATTATGAGATCTTTTCTCATAATTACGAGATAAGGTGTCGAATTTTTTTTTTTATCCAGTGAACGCAATGCGCTTCCGTACAAACCACCTACTTTAACAAACAACAATTTCCTTCACAAAGCTAACAACGTCAAAACACAAGCAAGCCAAACAGGCACCTGGGTGGAGGCATGTGTGTGTGTGTGTGTGTGCCCTTGCATTTACTACTTTGTGAGACCCAACCACCGGGAGGCCACCAACATCATGGGGCCAGAAGACATTGTGGGGCCCAAAATGTTGGGCCCCACAAGGTTTTTTGGGGTTTGACTTTGTTCATTTGATTTGTTTCTCTCTTGGTTTCAAGTTTATTGCAACTGTAGTGCAATAATTTACCATTGGGGATTAATAAAGTACCATTACAGACTGCTAAAGTTAGCTGCTAATGTTTGCTGCTAATGTTAGCTACATAATCACTAGCTGCTGGCTGCCTATAGAATAAAATGCTCCAGAAATCCCGTTAATCTTGTATAAGCCATGAAAGAATGTCTTCTATGATTATGTACCCCAAACCACGGGAAGATTCAAAGTTTAGTCATACATAATAACTGTATAAATTGATCATAACGGAGGACTGCGGTGATAGGTTGCGCTGACACCGGAGCTCAGTTGTCTCACAAAACCTTCGTGTTAAAAGGTAAGTTAGCATAATACATTGTAGAATTCCAGTTTGTTTCAGTCTTTAATGCTGCGTGTTTATACATCGACATTTATACATAACGTGTGTGAACTTTCATCATCTCACGTTCGACGCATCTATGTGTTATTTTTAGCTCAGAGAGACGATCCATCATGTTAGCAGTACAACACGTGAAAGCAGCCAAATCTGTATCTGTGTAGATGTATCAATTGTAGCCCTTTCCCAGGCTACCGTGAGTTCTTTATGCACGAACCACCCGCTTACACACACGCACACATACACCGTGCTGGAGTTTAGGGCTCTTTTTATTATTTTAACCCTCCTGTTATGTTCATTTGTCAGGAACAGCAATGATGTTCCCGGGTCAATTTGACCCGGTGCATGTGTGATTATCCAAAAGATGTCCAAAACCAAAAAAAATCCTAATAAGCATTGTTAATATTTCATTACTAACTCCATTACTAACTATTCTATCAATATTTAGTGCAATGGTGTTCCTTACCTCTCACAAGTAATGGTTCAATTAGGATAATTCACTCGTGTTTCATGTTTGTGAACCAGAAATGAACAAAATAACAAGCAATAGCAATATGAACAAAGTGTGTGTGTTTATGTGTGTGTGTGTGTGTGTGTGTGTGTCTGTACATCTACATAGCACACGAGTGACATGTCATCACACTGTGCTTTGTGCAAATGAATTTTGCACATTTCGCACAGGTCATGCTTGTCTTGACATCATCAGATGGTCTGCAGACCTGGCACCTCTTCCTCTTCCTTTTTCCCCCAGCAGCAACCTAGAAACAAGAGGACCATGATTACTTTATGACAGCTACTACTTTTTGCTGATCCCAAGACACACACAACACGCTCTCATACACTTATACACACAAATGCACACACGTACACACACACACACTTACTTACCTCACACACTGGTGTACTAGGTGCGGTCCTCTCCTGGATCTCCCTCACTGTGGCTGCAGCGGCTGGGGTCCTTGGTAGGTGCTGCCTTCGTTGGATATGCGGTGTCACAAGTAGGGGTGGGCAGATCGATCCAAATATCGATAGTTTCGATACCAAGGTGAGTATTGGTATTGGATCGATACCAGCGCGATGAGATCGATATTTTTGTTGTAGTTTCTCTTCTATAAGTTCAGCAAATCACTTTATTTCTTCACAGAGTTTGTGTGATCGCAGCGTCTCTCTCAGTCCTGATGTGCATGCATCGATACATACATCGATCATGTTATAAAAGATGACCAATGGCCAACGCGCAGTCATTCGCTTAGTGCTGTAGGACCCTGTTACTTTGTCCAAGTTGTCAGCCCCCCCTTTGGTGATCATGCTTGGTTTCTGGTCCTCTCTTGTGCTGATTTCAGCATTTTTGTGCAGAGTGCTCATGAGCACAACTATACTTTCTCGCACTCGCATCTGCAGTTTCTCACACTCTCGTTGAGAGAATAGGGAGAAAGAGAGGATGGGGGAATTTGTTTGTGTGTGTGTGTGTGTGTGTGTGTGTGTGTGATTGGGGTGAAACATGTCTCACAGTTGCAAATAAAGAAATAGTCTGATATTTGTGACACCCTTTTACCTCCAGTTAGACTGCTGGGTCAAACTGACCCGAACAGTATCTATGTGATATAAACATGCAGGGGGTGGTTGCAAATATGTGAGATGAACCATTTCCATTTTATATGTTGATTACACTAATTAAGGCAAGCAGAAGAAGTTTCATTCCGAAAAAATACTTTTAACTATTTTTCCTAGATCTTCAAACTTTAAAACGGGTCAATTTGACCCGCAACATAACAGGAGGGTTAACCCACACAATTATGCAGTTACGGGGCCGAACCAACTCGTGTGTCTCGGCTCTTCTGCTCTGCTCTCCTCTGCCGTACTGCTGTCAGACTGCTCTCCAGCGCGTCTCCCACTCCTCTGCCATCAGAGGTCCAGTCTGCATTTAAAGGGAGTGAGTGATTAGTAACTGGGTGCCATATGGAGCCAGAACGATGACATTAAAATTTGGCATCCAAAAAAAAAAATTGAAAAAACCCGTACTGAAAAAGGAAACATTGGCATTGAAACATTTGTATTGAAAACAGTTGTATTGGCTTTGAAACAAGTTTTGGCACTGAAAAAAAACGAATTAAAATAATTTAAATCTGAAAATCTTATTATTTTATTTTATTGGGATTTTTTTGTATTTTTCATTGACAATCTTTAGATTTTTTCTTCATGTCACTTTTTTTTCAGTGACAGATTTTTTTTACAATGTCAGTTTTTTTTCAGTGTCACTGATTTTCAGTTTCAACTTTCTGTCACTGTTTTGGCTTCGAGAGGGAGGGGCCTGAGGGGAGGGGCAAGTAGAGTGTGGTTTGCATATCATTAGAGAAGGTAATGGCGGCAGCCTGCGGAAAGGCGGAGCTGGACGGTCCAGCCACAATAGCATTTAGGATCCGTGTGCCGGCCTTCTCTGGGCAACACAGAGTCCAACTACCTCGCAAACTTTTCTTCAAGCTCTCTCCTGATGTGTCCAAGTCTCTGTATATCTTTTTCTGTCGCGGAGCTCCCGAGCTCCGGTCTCTATATGCGTATGGAGTGTGGTAGAAACACGGAGCTAACGAGCTCCGGGCGCCGAGCATGGAGCATTAGCCCCAGTTAGCACAACAGTAGAACAGCAGGCTTTTCTCGCTTGTCGTGTCATGTCGTTATGAGCCGGGGCTGCAGCGCCGACAGCAGCGCTCCGGGTCTGCTCCCCGAGCTCTGTCCCACCATACCGCTGTCCAAGGGGGGTGTCACAGGTGATGATGATGATGGTGATAATGACCCCGAGCCCACCCTGCGTAACCTCAGGCCTCTGCAGGGAAACCGCGGATCATTTGAGGCCATAAGAGCCATAAGAGCCGCCAGTTTTTTGCATCGCCTGCTGGCAGCGTCCCTTGGCAATACTCTCATGTCCGTCGCAGTGTCTTCAGTTAGAGGAGCACTAACTAATGTTGTAATATTTAACTTACCCACTGTGTGTTTATTGATTCATGTTCTCTCCCTATTCATCAACCAATCATTTATTTATTTATTTATTCCATGTGTTTACATCCCTATTCATTATTTACGATGATCAGTTTTCAGATTGTAATGTTGAATAATAAACTATTGTTGTTGCAAAACATTTTCAAAGCATACTGTCATGTTGAGCAAGCATACAGCACAGCTATAGAAGCTACAGATAAATGTCCTCATAACTTTTAGTAGGTTTGAGTATATAAAATAGGACAATGAAGTAGATTTCCATGTTTCAGCTAGAGAAGTAGTTAAAACTACAAACCAGATCCATCCATATAACACTCTCCCACACAAAGCAATATCCCTAAGTAAAACTTCAATAAATGATTCCCTTGTGCCTACTACAGATAGGTTTACCCATACTGAACAGGAAATTACTAGGGTTATAGTCAGTTAACCTTAATACACAATAAATACAAAAGTTACTAAATACTAAAAGTTGACTAAATGCTTGGTCAAAGTAACCTCCCTGCGGCTGGTATGCTGCACCAAATTCTGCCTCATGCAGGAGTTCAGTCATTTTGAGCCTGACCCAGGACTGCTTCTCTGGTGCAAGCCTTTTCATCTGGGGTACCAGACGAAGAAGGAAGTGTTGCACCCCATCCTTATCACCCTGAACCTCCCTCTGCCTAGCCTGCTCCCTAGCCTCTTTCCTCTCCAGGTATTTCTCCAGGAAATCTGCCTGACTGCACCTTGCCTTCTTCTTTGTAGCTCCACCTATCTTCTGGGCCCTGTCTCCTGTCTGAGTGCTGACTTCTGGCTGCCCCTCATCCTCATTGTCCTCAACTGTCTCTCCTTCATCTTCATCTGCCTCTCCCTCACAGTCAATATTACTGGATACACTGTTGTAAAATGCAACTTCAAGTCACAGCATGCAGTCATTTTATAGACTTCTATAATTCTAGGTTAAAGTAAAAAAAAGAAGTCACAGTGTAGCTTTAAATCACTATGGTAAATTTGTTTAACATCACTATGCCACAGTTACATCACTCTAATCTAATCCACTCTCTCACTGTAGGCTACCTCATCAGCACTGCTGTAATAGAAATGCCTATCCTAATGCCAATCACAGAACATCTATCCTTACAAAGAACCAGTACTCTGTAATGTTTGTGCCCTGCAATCATCACTTTACCTCCTGCTGTGCAATGTTGGAATTAGGAAGGACATTGCATCAAAGAACTTCAACTTCTTCTTGGACTTGCTGGCCTGGCCACTTTTGGTTGACAGCTTCTCTCTTCGTCTCTTCATGTACGTGTCACGAAGGTTCCTCCATAGTTTCTTGACTAAAGCAGCTATGGAGAAAAAAATAGTGTGTGAGTACCAATAAAGGATAGCTTTATTTACATATTGAAGCTGAAAGAAACATTCAGAATCTCCTTAAAAAAACAAAAATTAGGGCCACTCTACAACCTCTACCGCTAATAATAGGCACCGACTGAAATAATTGTGGTTACTGTACTCATCCCAGATATCAGGTTTACTCAACAACAATCCTGTTTACCTGTATGTATTGTCGATTATTAATGTACCCACATTGGAAGAGGTGTGCATAATTACGCAGCGCTTTGAAAATGCGCACCTATATCCCTCAAGAGAGGCTGCAGATGGCAAGCACAATTGTCCTTCTGTCTTTCGCAGATTGATATTGGGATTTCATCAACTGAAAAATATCCTACAAACAGTTGTGGACGATTGATATTGGTAAGAATAACGTCATAATCTAGCCAGTAAAATTCCACTTTATCTTAATATTTATTCATAGAACTGGACACATGCGCAACTTTACAGTCACATTTCAACAACTACACATGTTCTAAAACATGTTTATTTATGTGATCATGATCGGTGCACACCACATATTTACTGCAATATAAGCATTATGGCATTAACATAATCAGAACAGAGGTGTTAATTTATGGTCGTAATTGCATTATAATCGTATTATGGACGTGCATGTAAACGTCCAATGTCTATTTGTTTTGGCTAAACATAACGCTACGTATAACGTTATATAGGCTACGATATATAACCTGCTGTATATTGGAGGCGGGGAGGATAAAAGGAGTGCTAACGCTCCTCAGCACCCACAGAGCCTGCTAATAACAATAGCAATAATGATAAGAGTAAATTAATCATTTTTTTACTTACTTTTTCACTTTTCTGCCTAAGGCTTTCTTTTCCTTGCCTTTTTAGCAGGGTGAGCTGTTACAAGTAACGCTGGCTGCATTTTCTCAGCCATTGTAACCAACTGAACGTCTTCTTCTGCAACTCCGTATTTCTGCAGAGGAGTGTGCTGAATATTTCCAGCATCAGTGAAACGCATCGTGTGCACGTGCGGAGGAGAGAGGGAGAGAACGAGACATGAAGGCATCTGACAAATCCGTGCTATTCGGGCCGGTTAGCACGGATTGGTCAGCTTTTTCTCAGTCCTGCAGCTGCTACAGAGGTCCGATTATTTTCGTTCCTTTTTCTGAATACATAATGTATTGACTACTCTCAGGATAGCAGGATCATTTCACCCAGTATAACAAAATGTGTTTCTGAACAACATTACAGACCCTAGCTTTAAGATAGTCGTTCCTATTCTTTTCAAATAAAATCGGGTGCTGGGACACAAGATTGATTAAAGTTTCGGTCTTTTTGCCGATAAATCGCTTTGCTTTGTGTGATATCAGCCGGAGGCGGGAAGTGACGTTATATAAGGCAAGCGATTTCATTGGTCAAGCGTGTAGTTTCACAGACGGAATTCCGCAGACGACAAAGTGGTTCCGGATTTTTTTTTTGCCGCACGAAAGTTCCGTCCTGGTGTGCAAGCTCCCATTATAACCCATGAAATCATTTTTTATAAATTTCCGTGCGAATAATTCAGAAATTCGCACTTGGTGTGAAACGGCTTTAAGGCTCCAAAATTACGCAAAATTTTGGCAAGGGCCTGGCATGGCCCAACAGTCACGTTACGCCGATTGTTTAAATGTCTGTTGAGAAGCAGGCTTTCAAATTCATGAGCTACAGCTATGTATTTGATAGAAAGGGTTACAGAAAGTAGCTCTGCTTTAATCTTGAGAAGCTCCAGAGCTGCAGTCTCTATTCATTAGTCACTGTAACTTGCACTGTAAATTTACAACTAAACTGAGGCTTTTTGTTGACTTTTTTCTCTCTGCTCTGCTCGCCTGCCATCCACCGGTCTTGTGCAGAGTTGTGCATGCCCGCTGAGACTTGCATGCACCTCGTGGGTCTATTCCAAGTAGTAGTTTAAAAACAATATTGGCCTAATATTTTGTGGATGGTTTATCAATGTAATAAATGATTCAAAAGTCCTCCACACAACACCGGCACAGCTGGTGCTCTGTCTCTCTTCCTCTTCTACACGTGCTACGCCCACACATACACACTTTTGAGAAAGTGAACACAATACAATAGGGTAGCCCTTCTTACCATGAATGTCCAAAAGATGGATTTATCGAACTGTGAGATAAAAAAAAAAGTTTTTTGCGTTACAATTTTGGATCTACATACGATGAAATTTATTTCATAACGGGCTAGGGATGGGGATGGTCAATTTTTATTGATATTAATACTGCTTTTCTATTATTTGGTGACCTAACAAATGACATAAATGGCATTTCACTTCCTCCTTAGGACAATTAAGTCAAGCCTTTGACCACTTTGCACGTTCTACGTTGAAATCTGGTTTGTTATTAAAGAGGTTGTTTTCTCATGTTGGATACCTGTGTAAATATTTAAAAAATATTTTTTTACAGAGCAATAATGTCCACAAGAAAGAGAAGGATACAGCCGGCTGATGAGGCAACGTCATACATTCTGTCTACCAGGAACAAGCCGGGGTTAATGGAGAAATGTATTGACAGTAGCAAAGGCATGGTCCTTTTGGTGGCAGCATGTGAATTTATTATACAGAATGAACAAATATTTAGGCTATTGGCAAAAAACTGTCTTTAAGCTGCTGGTTTTGTAAAAAGTAATACATCCAGGTCTATGTAAACCTGGCTTCTATCATAAATGTTTACAGCCAACATATGTAAAAACATATGTAATCTAAAGTGCTGTACATTTCTTTCAATGGATTTATGCATGTTTTGCATCCTGTCTGCAGGGCTCCAGACTAACTTTTTTCATCTCTGTCCCAAAACCGTCCCGAAAAACAATTTGAACCGTCCTGAAGTTAATGTAAAGCGTCCCAAAATCAAAATGTCGTTTCTTTACTATCATCCTCTATAGTTGTTAGTGACATAATACATTATAGTAAATTGATAAAATTGACAAAATAATATTTATTTTGCTCGATTCTAACAAAAAGATATAAAAACAAAAAAATTATCTGTTGGGGCACCTTTTTACCTCGATGATAAATGATTTTATTTTAATTCAGTTATAAACTGCAGGACTTTCATAGCTCCTGTGTTCCAGCAGCTTTTCTGCTCATGTTCAAAACTTTCTGCACATTCAGAATCTCTACCACATGTCTGTGTCCTCTAACATGTCCAGAAAAATTGTAATATTATGAGACTAACATGATTATTTAATGAAAATTCATAATATTTTTTAAAAGTCTGCCTGACTTGCTCGGCTGTGCTCCCCCTCAGACTGTACTGAATGAGCTTATACAGGTTTCCAGCCAGGGTAACTCATTGGATGATGACTTCAGATTGAAGAAACAGTTTTAACATCACACACGTTTCAAGTCTAGCCCTTATGGGGCCCTGCTGTTTTTATCTCACTCTAAGTGATTTTACATCATTAAGGGCAACATCTTTCAGAATCTTAACTCAAGTTATTACAGCCACAATTTTACACCTCCTGAGCTGGTGCATGTTAATAACGGGTATTTTGAAAGTCATCCATTCCAGCCCCTTATACCTTGCTGTAAGACTGTCACACAGACACATGTAGGTTTCTAATCTAGCCCTTATGGGGCCCTGCCGTTTTAATCTCTACTCTAAGTGATTTTATATCATTAGGGCAACATCTTTCATATATTATATACCGTAAACTTTGATTAATAGCCCAGGGTTTTATTTGCTAAAATCACTGTATTGACCCTGCCTATATACGGGACAGGTGTCCATATGGGACAGGCCTTTAATGCCTCTCGCACAAAAACTGAAATAGGCTACGATTAAACAGTTTATTTACAGACAACGCTAGTCGCCTCTCGTTGTTGTCACCTGTCAATCACTGAGGACACGACGTGATGACATGCGATGACAGTTGATGTTGTGTTCAATGACCTTGATCATGGTGCGGAAAGACAGACACCAGCCCCGGGGGCATTTAATTGCACATTTGAAATAATTTTTCCTGAATGAATTTCTTGCAGGTGTACTCAGGGGCGCCGCCAGGGGGGGAAAGGTTAGGACGTCTAAGTCTTACTCCTCATGCACACCACACAGGCCGCCATAAACTCACTCACATCTCTCGCTTGACCTGGGGACAGAGGAACACTAGCGTCTGCTGGGCTCCGGGATGACAGCTAAGTTTAGACGAGTTTCCCCATTGAGGTACCTGTGACCGGACCGCCTCCGGTACGAAGAGACGATTTGGTGGACCCATGCCTGGATCCAGATGATTACGTTGCTCGCACAATTGTCTCAATCTCCCAGGTAGCGGCACCAACGATCTAGAGAGGAGGCATGATGGGTTCCGGGTCAGTGGAGTGAGTGTCACCGGAGAAAAGGTGAGAGAGTGCATCCGGCTTCCCATTCTTGGACCCAGGACGGAAGGAGAGGGTGTAGTTAAAGCAGCTCAAGAAAAGAGACCAGGCTTGGCAAGAGTTTAGTCTTCGTGCAGAGCGTAGATACTCGAGATTTTTGTGGTTGGTCCAAATGAGGAATGGCTCCTGGGTTCCCTCTAGCCAATGTTGCCACTCTTGTAATGCCAGGACAACTGCCAACAGTTCTCTATTGCCCACGTCATAGTTTCTCTCTGCCGCAGAAAGCCGTCGGGAGAAGTAAGCACAGGGGTGTAGCTTGTGAGTCATTGCACTGCGCTGGGATAGAATAGCCCCCACGCCGGAGTCAGATGCGTCCACCTCCACCACAAACTGGCAGGCCGAGTCGGGATGCTGTAGGACGGCAGCATGAGTGAATAGCCCCTTTGGTGTCTGGAAGGCTGCGTCTGCGGCGGGAGTCCACGTGAAGGGAGAGCTGGAGGAGGTTAGTTGGTTGAGGGGAGCGGCGAATCTTTGCAGCTGCTTGCGGTTTGAAGGAGTTGGCCATTTCTCCACAGCCTGGATCTTGACAGGGTCTGGCCTTAGTTGTCCTTGAGTAATGATAAATCCCAGAAAGTGGACTTTGGGAACATGAAACTTGCACTTCTCAGGTTTGACTTAAAGCTTGTTATCCAGCAGCCTCAGGAGCACCAGCCTCACCTGTTCAACGTGTTTCTCCATATTCTCGAAGAAAATGAGGATGTCATCTAAATAGACAAACATAAAGTGATTGAGCATGTCTCGCAGAATGTCATTGATTAAAGGTGCAGTTGGTAACTTGAAGGAGAGAGAGGACTTGGCATTAAATTTGAACAAGTACAACTTTCAGATCCCTCCCCCTCTCTCTCCGCAGCTCTCCTGCCCTGCCTCCAAAGTCCCTCCCCGAGAGGAGGCAGTGCACGCGACGCACGCGACCTGTGCACGTGACTGAAGAGGCCAGGTAAACAACATGGCACAATGAATCGGTAATAACATGAGCTACACTCCACACAGCGAGATATAAAAACGCTTTACCTTACCTAGAAACTTGTTCCTCAATTATTTACATGTTTATTTAGCAACAAAGTGTAATTTTGTGATACAAATAATGTTCGGAAAGTGTAGTAGTTAGCTTAGCACATCAGTCACACCGGTAAATTAGCAGCTTATTTACATTTGTCGCTTTGCAAAATGTGACATTTTTATTTGATATTGTTAGTTTTGAGACTGAGACACTGGGCTCAGATGAAGACTACACCCCAGCAGGTGCTTCTACGAGCACGGGTAGACGAGGGAACCGTGGCCGAGTTGGATCAGGCCTAGGCCGGGACCGTGGACGCCGAGGCAGAGGGGGTCACGTGGGACAAACACCCGATGACCTCCGTGCAGATGACACTGCTCGAGTAGGACATTTGAGATTGCAGAGGATTGCATTTGAACGTGTAAGTAGTAATAGTCTGTTTCTAAACACAAACAATTGTCATTGTATCTCAGGTAATAGTTGTTTTACTAATATATACTTTATCTTCTGGATGTACATCAGGAACGCCACATATCGAGCGAACTTTGACACAGGACCCCAGCGTCACCTGTGATGTCCTCAGCCACTCAGCACCTCTGCTGCTCCAACACCACCTCCTGTCCAGCTCCAGCCCAGAGATGCAGGGAAAGGCCCACTGTTGTAGAGGAAATGCTGCAACCAACAGCCTGAGATGTGCATTTGCATTTTTGAGTGTTGTGCAATACTGTACATAGATTTCTCTTTTTGGTATATTGGTCAAAATTTACAAATCAATTATTTGTGATTTCATTATTTATCTAATTAAGTTTCTTTCTAAAATGATTTGTTTCTAAATGCATAAATGTAAAAACACACAAAGCACTTTACCTTATTTTATTGAAATACCCTTTGGACTTGTTTAAAAAACTAACCTTCATATAAGAAATTGGAATCGCTGTGTCTGGGTCTAGGCATGCATGTCTCAAAAGCAAATATGCTTATCAAAAACACGTAATAACTCTATAAATATTGTCAGGCTTTATTTTTCAAAGTAATATAACACTGTAGGTTGTATGCAGAGTAACAATGCAGTTGTCAGTCAAGGTGAACATAAACTTTTATTTTTGCTGGGAGAGTCTTTATTCTTCAAAGTGCAACAGCATGCCTCGATGTCTGTGGCAATCTCTGACCTGTAGAAAGAGAATAAAGAACTGCTTGTTATATAAACACACATTTAGGAAGAGTCAGAAGAGAGAACAGTCTATAGTTACATGGGTTTTATTTCAACAAAGTTATTACATTGAAAATTTGAAACAGTCAAAATGATGCCTTGGTTGTTCTAGTGTGAAATTTTGAGTTTGGTCTTGCCAGATGAGGCCCCTTGTTTTTAAATACATTATTGTGCCTTTTACATTTTTCAGTAACCATCAGGGAGGCAGTATCTAGCTGTGACAGCTTGAACACAACTGGCCACAGTCTGAATAATAACAGCTACTAGCATCCTGATTATGATCATGTTTTTGGAGGATCCTGGTTATGTTTTGCACATGTAAACATGTTATCCCAGTTCTGAGAAACCAGAATACTGTTGCATGTAAAAACCTGATCCAGGTTTCTGAACATTCTTTGTTGCTACAGAACATAGTGGCTGAGATGGTGAGAAATTAAGATAAACTTAATAACATTTATTATGCTTATAACATACTCTATGGAGCCGTCAGGACTTCTCTTGGCAGGCCTGTGGACATGGTGGTTGAAGTCCAGATTCAGGCTTCATAGACTGGAGGGCTGAAACTGAACCCTTGCTGGCATACATCAGGATGTAGTTGACCTACAAATTCAGATTCAGTTACACATAATCATGAGGACAAAACAAAACCGGTAAGCCTGCCAGATCACTTCATACAGGTATTATCTGTTACTCTCTAATAAAACAACGCCAACCAGCAACGATAGCATTAGCATCGGAAACAAGCTAACATTAGCATTAGCTTCGGAAACAAGCTAACATTAGCCCGACTGCAACATCACAGTAACATTACATGCACTATGGTAACAATTAGAATTAGCTTTTTAGCCCGGCCTAAAATCAAATCAAACATTGTGTAAGTCAAGCAGGGATAATTACCTGTCAGGCAGAAAAGTCGCCAGCTCTGCGTCGGTTTTGAATCCTTCCAGATCACGGAGCTCCCTCCACCTCTGAAAAGCCACTCCGATGTTTACTCTGGTTTTAACCCGGGCTCTGTCTAATTCTTTCTTTTGTGCTTTTTTCCTCTGGCTTCTTCTTTTTACTCGTGTATGCTGTTGTTGGTAACGGAGGTATCGGTAGTTGTGTCCTCGCTGATGGTTGTTGCTCCGCCATTACTTTCTCTGGACTCCAGAAGCCGCTCTCCTAGATATGAGCTTGACCGAGTGGAGCTGAGGAGGAAGGGGGCGGGAGCTGTCCGCAGCGTGTGGTGCGCAGTGATCGACAGCTGTCAGACAGTCCATCAAACACCATCCTGGCTCTGATTGGTTCTTGTTGCCCGGTCGCGGTGGATTCTGACAATTTGCAGTAGGAGCAGAGGGCGGGACTTAACGAGCCTGTTTTTTTTTTGCAGATTGCTAGTTTCATGTAATGCTGTCTTTACGTAGTGACGGTTTTGACAAATGTGGTAAAAAGTCACTTTTACAATAGTTACCAACTACACCTTTAACAAGTGTGTGGAAACAAAATGCAACCAGTTCAAAGAGATGCAAGACTAGCAAAACCAGCAATAAAAAAACAGTTCCACTCACCGAGCCTGTAAGCCAAGTGCATCGTTCCCAGCTGCCTGAAAGTGGCGCACATAGCCTGCTTTTGGAGGTTGATTGAGCTTGAGGTGTTCGGGCGTTGGGTGGCCTTTTTTAACAATGTCCATCTTTTCATTAAACGGTCGTCTTGAAAAGGGCACTGACAATAAATCCGCGATAATATCATCTCCACCTGCTGTATCAATATCATCTCCACCTGTTGCCATTTTCAACGTCGGCTATCAATCACAACTCGCCAGTTAAGCTAGGTCTCGCGTGACTGAGCCAGCGGGCCTTCTAGAATACCCTGGAGCTGTAGAAAGTCTTAAAGAATACGTCCACTGGCTGCAAATCCAAATATGATTGGTTGATCAAATTGTCAATCCAAATGTACTCTCTCATTACGTTTAATGGCCAGGGCCTTCGATAAGGGAAACAGAATACTCTGGATGGAGGATATTCTGCCCAGAGACACATAGAAAATATCTGATTGGTTGAATTTTTTTTCTAACAGAAAACCACTCAAATGCGCAGTGAATGGACAGAAAACTACAGAAACAAGTCGGCGTAATTTTATTTTATTTATAAAATTAATAAGATACGTTTCTTTTTCATCTGAGGATTTTAGGGCCTTCTCTGAATACCTTGAAGGCCCTGAGGATTCGCCACTGATAGATAGATACTATTATACATTCATACTGTCCTGTAATTCTGCTTGATTTTTCTCTCAAAATGCATCGGACTGATGCTTTTTAATATGAAATATTCAAAAATTTCTTCCGGGGGACCATGCTCCCGGACCCCCCGAGAGGGGTCGTATCCTTCTCACCTTCTTCACTCCTGACCCGTTTTCATGCCTGCTAATGAATTCATTATGAAACATTTTCATAAGTACTTCATTCCTTTCATATTGATATCTTACATCAAATTGTAATGTTGTAACTGAGGTCTTCACACTTACTTGGCGTTTTGGTGCACTGAAAAATGAGCAGATGTCTTTATTTTGTCTTTTCTCTGCCATTCCAACTGACCTGGCTGACTGACACACACACACACACACACACACACACACACACACACACACACACAGCAATATTTTTTACTGTCAAATGTGTACAACTCCAGAATGAATATCATGTGTAATAATAGGATCTGACACTTGTGACAATACTGCTAAAAAATCTGTTGAAAATTCATTAAGTTGTGATAATTTAATTGGAGATTGAAAGAGACTGCAACTAGCCCTTTTTAAATAGAAAAGACGGCACATTTGCTCCAAGGTAAGGGCGGCAATTTGCCGGCCTGTCTTTCTAAAACGGAGGCCTAATATTTCTCCTTTTCCAAAAGCCGCCTCTGAAGTAGGTGTAAACAAGTGGCTTCAGGTGAAGCTCGAAGCTGGGCTGTGAATGGTGACATAGAATTTGTCTTCAAAATAAGAGCTTTACATTGCACCCTATCATAGTTTAGAACTGGGTTCTTAGCGGGGGGCTTTTAATTTGAAAGTAGCGACTGTTCCTAGCTTGCGCTACAAAAACAAGCTAACACAACCAAACCGCCACTGAGATCCAGGAGACACTAGCATCTTCCGGATCTCAGCGGCTGTCTAGTTGCTCATTTTAATGTTCGCGGATGAAGTGATGGACTGACTGCTGTGATCAGCTGTTTCCTGGTTTTAAAACGATAGTTACGTATTGTAACTCCAGATTCTATGAGTATAGGCGCAGCCCTTTAAGGCTATCGCTAGTGGGTTTATCCCTCGCGCGCATGCGCAGCACTGAAAACATTTTAGTCCACGCCCACCTACTGTGGGCCTCACCTCCGGTCTCACCCTGTGTATAAATTGGGGTGAGACCGGGCAATCGGCTCCCATAAACAGCTTTTTCTTCAGCCATTCTAGGAGCCAGTGAGGCCCAGAGCTTAAAGGGCTGCGCCTATACTCATAGAATCTGGAGTTACAATACGTAACTATCGTTCTATATCGTATAGGCTTCGCCCTTTAAGGCTATCGCTAGTGGGTTAAAGGCGAAGCAGGATATAGTCCATGCCTCACTGGGTCCGTCTGGTACCACAAGCACGAACACACCTGCTCCAATAAACAAATCCATAACGCTCCACGCCCAGCCATGCGTCATGCGTAAAGACGCATCACAAAAGCCCATATGTGCCTGAGTGGCACAGCATAGTAGAATATGCAACATTCTCTATGATGGGATCAAGGCTGGGGACAATGAAGCCCACTGCTGTGAGGAAGTGGAGACGGAGGTTACGCACTGTAACAGTCGAACGAGGAACAGAGTGGATGAAACAGGCAGCTCTCCATGCGCCAACAGGCAGGAGGGAGAGCGCACAACAAAATCATCCGACATCAATCACTCTGACAAAACACTCAGTACAGAGTGAGTCATAGAGAAACTGGAGACATCTCGTAGATAAAAACGGATGAAAGAACAGGGGGAAGACCAGGAAGCTGCAGTGCAAATGTCTTCCACCGTCATTCCTCCATGCAAAGCCGTGGAGGACGAAATTCCTCTGATGGAGTGCGCTCTGATGCTCTCCGGGGGATCCACCCCAGAGGAGAGATATGCCTGTGAAACAGCCTCACACAGCCAGTGTGACAGGCGCTGAGCAGACAGGGGGAGTCCCAGAGACTGTTCCCTGTAGTGCACGAACAGACGCTGGGTGCGTCGCGAAACCGCAGTGCGCGCCACGTAGCAGGACAGCGCACGCACGGGGCAAAGCAGATGAGACGTGGCTTCCTCCTCAGAGTTGTGAGGGGGGAGGAAAAAACCCATCCAGAGTTATCACCCTGGATCTGAAGGAGCTCGTGATGCTTTTAGGCGTAAAAGCTGGATTAGGCCGTAATACAGCCGAGCCGCCGTCTCCTTGGATCCTGTGACACGAAGGAGCCACAGAGAGAGCAGATAAATCACTCACTCTCTTCGCAGATGTCAAAGCCAACAGCAGAGCAGTTTTGGCTGACAAAAACTTAAGTGGCACCTGATCCAGAGGTTCAAACGGAGCTTGAATCAGCGCGCGTAAAACCAGCGTCAAATCCCACTGAGGGGCTAAGGAGCGTGACACCGGTCTGTGTCTCCGTACGCCTCTCAGAAAACGCTTCATCAGAGGGTGGCTGAACACCGATCTGTCACCGAAACCTTCATGACAGGACGAAATAGCAGCAGCATAAGTCTTAACTGTGCTGAAAGCCAAATTCCTGTCCACCAACAGTTGGAGGAATGAAAGCACGTGAGGCAGGGGACACGCAGTGGGATCCAGGCTCTTTTCTACACACCAACGCTGAAAAGCTGACCATTTGGCTGTGTAAGACGCTCTGGTAGAAGCGGCTCTCGCGCTCTGGATAGTGCGCACAACATCCTGAGAGAGGCCCAGCCTCTCTAAGCGTTCCCGTTCAGCGGCCAGGCCCACAGACGCTGGCCTATCACCGGGTAACTCCTGATCGCTCCCTCTGCCTGAGAGAGAGCGTCCCCGCGCCACGTGATTTCCCACGGGCGGCCTGATATCAGCCGCTGCAGGCATGGAAACCATGACGCGCCCGTGCGCTCCGGAGCTATCTGGAGAGACATGTGAGTCTCTGGCCACTGTCCTCCCACCACCTGTGACAGACACGTTCCTCCCCACCCTGAGAGAGATGCGTCTGTGAACACTGAGATGTGTGACGCAGCTCTGCCCAGCGGCACCCCCGCTGACAGGGTGTGAGGGTTTCTCCAGTGGGCTAAATCTGGGCCCACTGAGGGAGGAATGGAAACCATGCGTCTCCGCTGACGCACAGGGTCGATGCGCAGGCGAATGAACCATCTCTGCAGCCGTCTCATGTGGAGCAGGCCCAGAGGAATCACCACATGAGCTGCTGACATCATGCCCAGCAGCTGCATGACAGAGAGAGCTGTCACCACACTGTGCGGCGTAACACGGTGGAGGAGAGCTGTCAGCGCCTCCACTCTCTGCCGCGAGAGCCGCGCTCTCATGCTGGCTGAGTTCAGTTCCACTCCCAGATAGATCACACACTGAGAGGGAAGAGGAGAGCTCTTTCCCCAGTTGACTGTGAAGCCCAGACTCGACAGATGTGTTACCAGCCTTTTCGTCTGTAACGCTGCTTCCTCTCTGGATCGAGCCAGCAAAAGCAGGTCGTCCAGAATAAAACAGCACTCTCATCCCCCTCATGCGTAAAGGCTGCAGGGCCGTCTCCACACACTTGGAGAAGGTCCGTGGAGCCAGGGAATAACCGAATGGCAGGCGGTTGTACTGATACTGCATCCCTTGGAATGAGAAACGCAGGAATTTCCTGTGTTTCGGGATGATGGAGACGTGAAAATACGCGTCTTTTAGGTCTATGGAAGTGAACCAGTCGCCCTGGTGAACAGATTCCAGCACCTGTCTGATCGTCAGCATGTGAAACCGTCTCTCCATTATCGATTTGTTGAACAGAGACAGATCGAGGATGGGTCTCATGCCGCCCGTCTTTTTCGGGACCAGGAAATAACGGGAGTAAAAACCCTGGTTTTCCTCTCCCTGAGGAACCCTGGAAATCGCATTTTTCATCAGGAGTTCCTGCAGCTCTGACTGAAGAGCTAGACGGAGTTCTTGGGATGACAGGACTGTTTCCAGAATCCCGCTGAACTTCGGGGAGGAGAGGCGAACTGCAGTGTGTAACCTCTGCTGATCAGCCTGTCCATCCAGCTGTCCATCAAACAGACGCGCCGCCACTCTGAGTAATGCTCTGAAAGCGGGCGTACATTTAGCTGATGCGCTGCGGTTGTCATGGAGACGAGCCAAGCCAGAGCCCTCGCCGCCGTTGCTCGTACCGGACTGTTTCCGGGAGCAACACATGGGGGGCTCGGACCGAAAGGGCTGAGAAGTCTCTGGAGAGCGCTTTACACACGGGCTCACAGCCGGACGCTGCCGGGGAGACGGTGCGTAATGAGCGGACACATTAGCGTCAAGAAGTCGCCGTTTAGGAGAAGACTCGTAAACGTGACAGTGAGGAGCGCTCAGACTCTCACTCACCGGAGGATGAGGAGAGGAGACGCTGCGCACAGACAGAGGTGTGTGCGCGCTGTCCACACGAGGCGTAATGACGTCGCTCGTGGGCTCATAATCACACACATGTGTAGTTACAACATGTGTGGAGGAAACCTCTGAGTGTGACACAGAGATGTGCTGCTTTAATGACGTGAGTCCGTGCTGCCTGTGAACCGAGAGGTTACAGGCCGCCGGCTCACACAGTGTGGGGAGTGTGTGACCTGCAGCTGCAGCGGAGTCAGCAGACTCGCGGGCAGACTGATTTTCAGCAGAAAAAGTGCTTTTTAGGGGAAAATGTTTGTGTTTTATTTCAAAACGGTTGTTAACATTACCAACCAGAACATTTCCCACATCTTTATTACACACAACCCGAGCTGCCGGCTGAGCCGCATGAAGAGCAGGCTGAGGTGGCAGTGGAGGAGCAGGAGGAGCAGGAGCAGGGGGGCGAGATGCAGCCGCTGCGGAGCGTCTCTGTCGCTGGTCACGGCGGTCCCGCCGGTGACCGGAGGAGCGCTGAGGGCGGGCATCGTGCTGAACACGGGCCGCGTGCCTCTTAATTCTCTCGGCCTCCTCTGAGGTCCTCTGCATGTGGTCCACCACGGAGTGGAGACTGGGACCAAACAGACCCTCTCGGCCGATGGGCCCCTCCAGGAGCTCCTTCTTCATGGAGTCCGGGATGGAGGACAGATGCAGCCAGATGTTCCTGTGGATCAGCTGCTGCCACGCTGCAATGCGGGCGGTGGATGCAGCGATACACGCACACAGGTTCAGAGTGGCGCTGGCGGCTTTACCGAGCTCCTCTGCCCGTCCGGACAGGAGCTCAGGTTCGGCGGCCATCTTAGTCACCGAGTACGCTAGCAGCGCCATGTTGTTAGCTGCTGCGGAGGTTTGAAAGGCGAACTGGTGAGATCTGTCAGCAAATCTCGCTGTCGTCTGGTCTCTACCGGAGGGCGGGGTCGGCCGCCGTCCACCGAGCATGTTTGACCTGACGCCGAACACCGAGGTGAGGCTCGGGTCCAGGGGAGGGACAGGAGGGAAGTCCTGCTCTGTGTATCCCTCAACCTTGGTGATGGGAGCGTAGGTGGAGACCGGAGCTCTCAGCTTCCCAGGTTCAGCAGCTGCACCTGACTGATAGGCCTTGATGGCCGGGAAGCGGGGCCAGACAGGGTCACGTCGGGCCGTCTGGGCTGAAGCGAAGCTGCCCGTCATGTCGTCCGGGGAAAGTGGAGCGTGTGCCGGCAGAACAGGCAGGTTCTTGTAGGCCGCTGCCTTCTCTATGATCGCCGGGAGCTCCCGGAGAAGAGCTCTCATGGCCGGCAGAGAGGTCGCTCTTGAGACGGGGACCCCAGGGACACCTGGGTGTGTACCCGGCAGGCCGGCATCAGGCTCCAGCCCCTCCGGCAGGAGGGCGGGAGTCACGCTCGACCTGCGTGGAGAATCATGGCGGGCAGAGTCGTCCGACTCGGACCCCTCGTCGAAGAAGTTGACGCCATTATCCACGGTGTAGATGTCAAGGGCGGGAAAAACATCCGCGGCAGCAGCGGCGAAAATGTCTGCTCTGCGCTGCCTCTCCGCGGCAGGAAGGAGCTCACAGTACGGGCACGCCGCCTGAGGAGTTAGCGCCACGCCGGCGTGCACCGGCCCGAGGCACGACTCGCAGCAGGCGTGCAGGTCAAAGCTCATAATGTGGCCCGTCTGGCAGACCGGACACATGCGGACGCTGCTGTTTGAAAACATCGCTTCTTGAAGACCGTCTTTAAAATTCAGATGCTGCATATGATAGCGCTGAAGAAAAATGGGAGCCGATTGCCCGGTCTCACCCCAATTTATACACAGGGTGAGACCGGAGGTGAGGCCCACAGTAGGTGGGCGTGGACTAAAATGTTTTCAGTGCTGCGCATGCGCGCGAGGGATAAACCCACTAGCGATAGCCTTAAAGGGCGAAGCCTATACGATATAGAACTCCTCGGTTGTGGGTCACACAACAGTGCAGGTCATTGACACCTCCGCCCATCTCACCCACGGGCCGGCACATTTCCGCCTCGGTTTTAGACAGCAGTCAAGGCGGAAATAAGTACCCGTTTTTAGACAGAGCACCAAGCCGCCAATTTGCCCGTCCTTTTGGCGGCTCGGTCCGCGGTTTTAGACAGAGGCCGGCAAATTGGGGGTCTGTTTTGGTCCGGCAATTTTCCGCCTCGGAGAGTACACTTATTTCCGTTTGGCCTGGTGAGAACAGGGTGTTGGGGGAATCACTTATTTTTCTCTTTTTCATCAAACCGCCATTTTTGCAAGTTCCCGCAATTTCATTGCATAAAATTGCATAAATATCCTGCATATTCCATCGCATTTTTTAAGAAAACGTACCGGATAATCAAGGATTTTTGCCCGCAACAATCACAAAAGAACTCCGCATTTTTCTGGAAGGACTGCAATGTGTCAAAAAAATGGTTAAAATTGACAACTTTGAAATTGGCTGCATGATTTAAAGGGACACTGTACTGTATATTGCAATGTTTGATATAAAAACAAATTATGAATTTCTGCATTAGTGTAACATAACTCTTGTTATATAGTATAAATATTTGATCTGTTTTGCTGGCTAACCTGATGAGTTTTGTCTTTGCAGGAGAAAATATATAATATTTTGGAGCTGCGGACAAGGAAGCAGCACAGCCACCTTCAGCACCACCGGACAAGTTTAAAAATGTTTTACAATTTCAAATAAACATTTTTGAGGAACACGGCATCAGTTTCATTTATTGACCTATAGAGGATCCCTATTGTTTACCTTGTGTTATCATTTTCTATCAGTTCAACTTGCTTGGGTGGATCAACTTAAGATGATTTGGTTTGATTTTAATTTGAGAGAGGTTTTCACACCTCTAGCCTGTTTTCCTCTTAAAATGTAATAGATTGTTGCATCTTCGTGGATCACCTAAAAGGGTTAGAAATCTATCTATCGTAGTTACAAAATAGGGGCCCCCAAACAGCATCTTGCATAGGGCCCCCAAAAAGACAGAAATGGCCCTGGGCGCCAGTGTCAAGATAGCGAACCGATAAGTAACAGATAGCTGCTGGAGCTGGTAAGCTCTGTAGGAGCCAGCCCTGGACAGAGGCTTCTGGAAGGATATGCACGAGGAAGTCCAGGAAAGCACAATATATATATATTTTTTTTAATTAAAGAATAAAATTGAAAATTCAGTAGTGGATTTACAGTATATTCTCTCTTGCTTCTCAACCTCTGTAACAGCTAGCACGGAGCTGCTTAAGTTTGCTGTAGATATCTGAATGGAGCGGAAAATGTTCTTACTTCATAAACATACACAAAGGAGTCCTGAAAAAAGAAGAGACACTGGAGGATAACAGAATGAACTGGAATATCTGGGGTCCACCGGGGCTCCACTTCTTTACCGATTAGATACTGCCAAAGTGGCAACGACTGCTACCGTCCACTCTAAGCCTCTCACAAGACCTACAGAAACCTACGAGTAACATCAGGCTGGCTTGTTTTACAGTCAGTGGTCACAGCACATAATTTTGAAAGCTGGGATAACTTTCCATCTCTCATGATAGATAATAGATTTGCAGTCGACCCTAAGCAGCTAAGCAGTGGCGCCTGTCCACACAATCCTCCACAAACATGTTTTTTTTGTTTTCATAGGGAGCCTGCTTGTAAAACTTAATTATTGTAAATTTAAGTTTGTGTTAGTGTTCACATATAAAATAGCTGCATTGAAGACCTACCACTGCATCACCACTGATGACACAGTACCTGCTAATATCTGTGGGTTACAGTTTATAGTCATGTATAAAATAGGGTGCACTTTCAGACAAGATTCTTCTAATGTGGATACTAACATCTGAAAAATACGACTACTAGTTGGGAATGAAAACATGTAGTTTCCTTTATAATCCACCCTGCTTAACACACTGCCATCACAACAAATATAGGTTACAGTCCTGTTATTTACAGACTACAGAGTAACGCTGTTATGAAAACAAAAAACAAAAAAACAAAAAACAAATAAACCTTAAGTAGATTCTCTGTTCTCCACTCAGTTAGTAACTCAGTCAATATTCAAGAATATCATATTGTAGCATAAGTAATGTAAACATATAGATGAGATTAGCAGCATTTAATAACTTTACTGTCATATTATTTCTCCATGACAGAGTACATTTATCATTCATGCTGAGGGCCTAATTTCAGGCCCATGCAAAGTCTTTCTACAATATGTTTGCCTTACTGGAGTCAGTCTGCAGTATCTGAAATGTAACTAGGAGCTTAACTGATTTTCTTAACCAGGGATAGCAAAATGCATAAACCACAGGATTTAGAAAGGAGTTAAAATAATACAACCATAACACAAAGGCAGCAGATGAATCATAGTGCAAGTTATCTTGGCCTGTAAGTTCAACACAATAATATGGACAGAGACATATTAGAAACAAAACAACAACAACACCAAGAGTCCTGGCTGCTTTCATTTCAGATTTCTTTGCAGTTACTTTCCCTGACTGTGTGACAGCTGTAATATGAGACCGCATGGCACGAGCCTGAGACACAGCCACCACAAATATTCTCATGTACAAAACAACAATAACAGTAATGGGAACAATGAAGGAAAAAGTGAGATCTGCATATCCAGCAATGTAGTTAATGAAAACTATACACTCCCCAATACAGGAGTGATACCTTCCTGGTTGTTTCAATACATCCTTCAGGATCAGACTATGAAAAATGAAAGAACATGTCCAACACAGACAAACACACACCTGAACTCTTTTTTGTGTGATTTCACTGGAGTAATGCAGAGGATGACAAATAGCCACATAGCGGTCAACAGATATGAGCACCATGGATCCTACTGACGCTGAGGCAAGAACATATTCTAGATAAACATACAGAGTACACATGAGGTCACCGAGGAACCAGCAGCCGTCTATGAACATAATTGAAAAGAACATATAGAGGCCCATGAAGAAATCTGAGAAAGCCAGAGAGAGGAGGAGGAGGTTGGTGGAGGTGTGGAGCTGCCTGGAGAGGAAGAACAGCATGAATTTATCATATCAATCATCATTCAGATAACACATGATGATCGAGCACATGATTGAAATACAATCAGATCAGTATTTCTCACAGTTTAAATGTCAATACTTTTTTTTTTTCTATTCATTAGTTTAATAAATTAATGAATGCCTACTTGAAGTGGCAGATAGAGATGATGACCAGCAGGTTAAGAGCTGCAGTGAGCAGAGAGCTGAAGGAAAACAGAATGTTATACATGGTCTCAAATTGAGGACGTATTGTCTTCCTGCAGGAGCTGTTGAGTAGTTGTGGAAAGCAGAGTTCAGTTTCCTCCAAGGTCTCCATCACCAGAGAGAGGAGAACCTTCTGAGATCTGGCAGCTTTTTGACCAAATCTTTCCATCATACAATTTATCACTCTCCTTCCAGCCCAGCCCTCCTTCCTCCTCACCTCTGCTGCTTTGTTCCTCTTCATAGAGATTGAAGTATTATGCCTTCCTTGTTCATCCTCCTCAGTGTTGGTGACTGTGGTTTATGATTATCTCCACCTTTGGCCATCTGCCAGATGTCATAGGTCAAAGTTGGCTGAGATCAAGTGGTAAATGTTGCTCTTTGTGAGAGTACATGTTTGAGCTAACCTTTGTGCACCTGGGATTATCCGAACTGGTCGAAATTCCATCAATGTGTTCAAAATCCTGGAAATGTATGTAAAATGATCCCAAAACACCTGTCCCAGTCTACCCCAAAGTAAATTCAAAGCTGTTGGTGATCCATTTGGAGTACAGATATGGTTTGGGGCTGTTTGAAAGGTTATTAAGATGATTTTCACTTTGAGTGCTGGGTTAGAGTTTAATGGTGATTTCCAAGTTTTACAACTGATAATTTGCCAGCAGGCCCAAATAGGTGGTATTTCGACTGAATCAGTCATGGGTGTGTTTTGGGTAGAACATAAATTAAACTAATCTGAGTGTTGTCTCCTATTCCCTTTAAGAGCCAGGTGCACCAGGGCCTGACACATATTAAACAGTAGTATTAACAGTAGTATTCGTCTTCACAGAGGGAAACGGATGTAGTCCTCAGCTGCTGTACCCTCTGCCCCACCGTTTCAAAATGATCTGTCCCCAACTCTTTTTGACTGCATATGAAAAAATACACTGATATTTAACTGAGGAGGAGGAGAAGTGCTTGGATCTCAGTCAGTGGATAAGAGGAGTCATATAAAGTGTCATCCTGATCAATAACCAGTTTGATGAGAAGGGAGAAATATGTCCTTACTAAGGAAAATATTTTATATTTTGCAGGGCTGATTAACTTCACTGATTATTTAAAACTCTATGACTTTGGAGAGTTTATAATTACAGCTTTTAGCTTGCCATGACATATGATATAGCACATGACTGTGTTCATGGAAATGTTTAAAATAACTGAAAGCAGCCTCTAAAATCATAAAATCGGAGTGTATGAGCCCATCTGTGTAGGCACATCTAATGTGCTCTTTAAAAAGCAGGAAACAGACTGCACTTTTGACTTTAGACCAGCTTTTTGTTGGTCCATGGCACAGTCACTTTCTGCTGCCTCATGAAAGCAATCCGCCATCAGTGCACCTGACCACACCTCATTTTAAGAACAACATGCCCAGGAGTTCACGTGGGTGCTTGTACATGTGCTATTTACACAATGAGGAATCTGGGCATGAAAATGACAACTGCGTCAATCTGAAACTAGCATGTATTGCTTTGTGCTGAGCATGAGATAGAAGGGTCCACATCATGTGGTCTTATATGGTCCAAGTTCAATTTACTAAAGATATTACTGAAAATGACTCTTAACACGCAACACAGGCAAAAACTCATTATAGTTCTTTATTTCCTTGTTTTAGCTAACTTCGTGCATATTAAATAGTCCAAAAAAAGTGCTTAGACTAAAAGACAAAAATGCATAGAACTATATAAACTTGATTTGCAAATGTATAGCTTTAAAAACTGAAACTGATTTCATATTGCTGAATTTTAAATTTTGTTGGCTACATGATGCATTAATCATTCGGAGGCTGGTGTGTTAGTGGCTCAGGAGAGAGGATCACTCACTGGTTATTGTATTGTTTTTGTTTGAGTTTGATGTACTACTGAAACACCAAGACAGTTTATTGGTGACTTGGCAAAACGTTGTACAAGCTAGTTTTCTTTTTTATTGACTGTACTTTGCTAATGTAGTTTTATCTTGAAGTGGTTTGCATCACTTTCCGACAATGTATGGTATGATTGCACATTAAATTAAGACGTTTGGCTCTTTGCTTGGCTGTGATTGTAAAGTTTGGCAAACTAGTAAGATGCTGACTTTTAAGAGGTTAACAACAAATGACGCCTGGTGTTTTAGCTCGAGTTTATATCAAACATTGCAATATACAGTACAGTGTCCCTTTAAATCATGCAGGCAAAAACTCATTATAGTTCTTTATTTCCTTGTTTTAGCTAACTTCATGCATATTAAATAGTCCAAAAAAAGTGCTTAGACTAAAAGACAAAAATGCATAGAACTATATAAACTTGATTTGCAAATGTATAGCTTTAAAAACTGAAACTGATTTCATATTGCTGAATTTTAAATTTTGTTGGCTACATGATGCATTAATCATTCGGAGGCTGGTGTGTTAGTGGCTCAGGAGAGAGGATCACTCACTGGTTATTGTATTGTTTTTGTTTGAGTTTGATGTACTACTGAAACACCAAGACAGTTTATTGGTGACTTGGCAAAACGTTGTACAAGCTAGTTTTCTTTTTTATTGACTGTACTTTGCTAATGTAGTTTTATCTTGAAGTGGTTTGCATCACTTTCCGACAATGTATGGTATGATTGCACATTAAATTAAGACGTTTGGCTCTTTGCTTGGCTGTGATTGTAAAGTTTGGCAAACTAGTAAGATGCTGACTTTTAAGAGGTTAACAATAAATGACGCCTGGTGTTTTAGCTCGAGTGTTTATTTACCAGTGTAGCTGTGTCAATATGTTCCACTTATTATCATCTATTTTATTTCAAATCTTTTACTTTTGTGAACATTCTCAAAACCTATGTGTAATATTCTCCATGATCTATAAAATCAGTGTCCGCATTTCTATAAAATCAGTGTTAAATTGAATACGTTTTTTTTATGGTTCCGTGTTACCTGCTGTCTTTAATTAACGGTGCACAATAATAGCTCTACATGACTTAGCTCTACCTGCCAGGCAAAACTTGGGAAGCTTTTGTGCTGGTAAGATGTGTTGTGATGCTCTCTATCTGTTTGCTAGGCTTTTGTTTTTTATAACAGCATAGATAAACACAACAACAAACAGAAAAAAAAAAAAAAAACTGGACAGACATCATGCACATACAGCACACCCAAACAGAACAATCATACAAATCACATCCACCCCCCACCCCACATCCCCACCACAAAAGGATCATACCAGTTATGTTAAATTAGCATGAAACTGGGATGGAAACAGTATGAGAAATTCTGCATCCATATACACATATGATGGGTTAGTATATATAATGCTAAAATGCACATGAGCATGCATTTACACAATAATGAATAAACATAAAATATAAAAAATAATAATAAAACAAGGGAGCACAGCCACAATAACAATCAAATCAGTTCACCACTCCCTCCATCACTCCGTGTACTTCCATTGTCCAAGAAATTATAGAAAACTTTCCAAATACTCTAAAACCTATCGATCTTGTTTTTTGTGAAATAACTTATCTTTTCCAGTGCCAAATAGAAGGTCACTCCATTTAACCATTCAGAAACACCACAGACAGTTGTTTTTCTTCCATGACCTGGCAGTGCACCTTTTAGCCTCCAAAAGGCAGATATCAATTAAAGATTTTTTGTCATTAGTTATCACAAAATTGGCAGGGTAAATATTTAAGATGCATAACTTAGGATCAGTGGGCATCACTCTGCCAATAATATGATCAACAATGTTCAGTACCTCTCTCCAGAAGTGTGCAACCTGTGGGCAGCTCCACATACAATGAAACAGTAACCCCTTCTGGTGGTTACATTTAATGCTCGTGTCCGGAATATTGGGGTTGAAATGATGCAGCTTGACAGGAGTAATGTAATGTCTACTCAGCCAGTCATATTGTAACAGTATAGAATGTGTGTTTGCAGATTGTGTTTTCACCAGCGAGCAGGCCTCTGACCATTCTTTCTCCGATACATTTTCATCTAAATCCATATTCCAGGCCTGTAAAATATTACTTGAAGACTCATTAGATCCGCCAACAAGCAGATTATAAAGCACAGATACATGTCCCCTAGCTCTTAAGTATCTTAAAGTGATGTCTTCTAAAATAGACAAGGGGGGAGTGCTTGGCTATTACACTGCCTAGATAGAACATAATTTCTGATTTGAAGATATTAAAAAAAAATGTTTTGTAGGAATACCATATTTGAATTTAAGATCTTCAAATGACATAAATTCTTTTCCATTGCACAAATCAGATATTTTAACTATACCTTTGGATGACCAAAGTTTAAAACCTGGGTCTGCCCTGCCTGGGTGAAAGTCATCATTACCAAAAATGGGTGTACTTAAGAAGCTTTTTTTTATCTGCCGAATACATGTACAAATGTAATGGCATAGTGATATTCTGGGATTCCATTGCAACCCAGGCTGGGCGGTGGTCACTGACAAAATAAAACATACCGGCTCTAATTTGCGCTGCCCAAAAGTACCATAGGAAATTCGGCAATTGCAGTCCGCCTCTGTCATATGGCAGATACAACAAGGAAAGTCTAAGTCTAGGCCGTTTGTTATTCTAGATGAAATTTGTAAATGTTTTGTTAAGCAATTTAAAGAAGGAAGGAACTGGAGAGAGTGGAATTGACTGGAAGAGGTATAAAAATTTACTTAAAATTGATATTTTTAGGGTTTTAATGCGTCCGATTAAGGATATGGGTAATTTGGTCCATCTATTTATCAATTGTATGACATTATCTACAAGGGGGTCATAATTAGCTGAAATAATTTTGTCAATCGTAGGGGTAATTTGGACACCCAGATAAGTAAATCCCTGTTTTGACACAGTAAATGGGGAAGAGATCAGGGGACTATTTCTCTCATATTCTGTCAAAAACATTATCACTGATTTACTATTGTTTATTTTATATCCTGAAAAGATACCAAATGTTCTCAACAAATTCAGCAGACTAGGTAGTGTTTTCTCCAATCTGGAACAAAATAAACTGATGTCATCCGCGTACAACGAGATACGATGTTCTATGTCTCCGACTTTAATTCCTGTAATGTCAGCATGCTTGTGAATTGCCATGGCAAGTGGTTAAATAGCCAGGACGAAGAGCAAGGGAGAGAGGGGGCAGCCCTGTCTTGTTCCTCGGTTAAGCCTAAATGGCGTTGACACAAGTCCATTGGTTAGTATTACAGCTTGTGGGTTGGAATACAAAAGCTGGACCCATCTGAGAAAATTTACACTCACACCAAATCTTTGCCGGACATCAAAAAGGTATTGCCACTCTATCCTGTCGAAGGCCTTCTTTGCGTCCAATGACAGAATAGAGTGGTCAGGGAGGCCAGACTTTATGAATAGAATATTAAGCAACCTCCTCGTATTGTGGAAGCCCTGTCTGCCCTGTACAAATCCACTCTGGTCCAAATGGACCATTTGAGGTAAGACTGGTTCCAACCTCCTCGCTAGCACTTTGCATAAAATCTTAAGGTCATTATTTAGAAGCGAGAACGGTTTATAGGACCCACACTGGGTTGGCGTCTTTCCAGGCTTCAGTAACAATGAAATTATTGCTGTGTTTAGCGAAGAAAGGAGGTATCCATTATCAAATGATTCCTTGTACATATTAAGTAGGGGCGATATTAATTTCGATTTAAATATGTTATATATTTCAATTGGAATTGCATCTGGCCCTGGTTTTTTACCTCCCCCCAAACCGGATATGGCCTCAGATATTTCCCCAGTCTCAAGGTTGTGGTCTAATGGGTCTAAGAGTTCATTATCTACTAGGTCTACCGGAAACAGAAAACCGCCGGCTGAAGTAGTTATCTGTCATGGCAGCCCCCACAGGCTGGACTCTAGATCCATCCTAGATCTGTTGCACGCTGTAATGACGTCAGTTAAAAACCCCTCGTGGGGAGGCACACATGTGATTGGCTGTAAAGGAGTGAGATATCTGATTGGCTGCAGACGACCCCCTTGTAGAAAAAACGCATTTGTGAATCGGAGTCATGCTAGATGAGTCTCAAAAATCCGCACACAAATGCAGGGAGATATATAAATGAAAAGCACTGAGACAAATGCGCGTTTGGCAATTCATATATCAATGTAACAACTTCCAAATATGTATTTGATGAAAATTGCAAATAACTGACGATTTGTACATTTGTGAATTTTTATTGCACATATTTAAAACAAGAAATATTTGTGTGCGCATCACAAATATGTTTACAAATCTTATTTTTATATGTGTATTTTATTTTTACTTCTATATGAATTGAAGCATACTTGTGTGTGCATTGAAAATACATTTGTGTATCGAGTCATATATATATATATATATACACAACTCCCCAAATACATTTGTGAGTCCTTTTCCGTGCATTTATTCCTTTCTGTGTGCATTAATCCATTTTAAGACTGTTCTGACTCCATATTTTGTTGCCTTATTTGTCGACAAAACATCATACATCTTTTGGCTAAGTTAGCATAATTTACTCTGTCTTAAACAGAATATAAACGTAACTGTAACGAGTCCCACTAACTCTTAAGTTTGTTACCTGGTTTTACTTACATGCCTTACTAACTCTCATGTCATTTCAGACTCTGCCACTACCTCCTGCTCTGCAGTGTTGGGAACGTTACTTTTAAAAAGCAATTAGTTACAGTTACTAGTTACTTCTTCCAAAAAGTAATTGAGTTAGTAGCGGAATTACTCCACTATAAAAATAACTAGTTACCAGGAAAAGTAACTATTGCGTTACTTTTAATTATTCCCCCATTTGAGCTCGGCATTCATTATAGCGAACTCGGCATCTATGTATTTAGAAAATGTCTTTCTTGCATGGCGGACCGGCTCCTGCTCTCCCTGGTATTTCGCCAGAGTGCTCTGAAGGAGTCTGAGTCAGCTGTTGATAGCGGGACGATGTTCTCAACAACATACCTGCCTACCATTGAATTCAGCTCAGTCTGTGTCACAAGTTTTTGTGAGGCTGGTGCAGAAAAATCCAGCTTTAGCTGCTTGGACGGCTCCATGTCCTTCTTTGTTAGCAGAGCTCACGTTAGCCACACCTGGCCTGTTATCATCATCAACAGTGTCAACAACGGTGTTTGTGGCCACTAGTGTTGTAGAATCGTGTGCCGCTGAGAGATGCTTCATTAGATTAGAGTTGCTTACAACGGACATGGGGATTAAGTGGTGTCTGTACTTCCACTTTGAAAACGTTAACTTTCCCTCCGGACTCGCCTTGCTGCAGCTCACCTCTGCTAGTTTGTGTGTGTGAGGCTGCTGTGTGCCTGTGTGGTTTGTGTGTAAACTGAACACTGCCTCTGATTGGCTTACGAACTCTCACTCTATTTTAGAGAGTCAATCACCATCACTTATGCGGTTGTCCCGCCCCTCCCTGCTCCCTCACTGGAGAAAAATAAAAGCTCTGCAGCTCCGGTGACTGAGAGCCGAGTTGGATGACAAAAGCCTCAATGACCAACTTCAATTTGTAACGCGCCACATTTAATAGTCAGTAACGGTAACGGCGATTGAAATAGTAATTAGTTAGATTACCCGTTACTGAAAAAAATAACGCCGTTAGTAACACTGTTATATTCTAACGCCGTTTTTCCCAACACTGCTGCTCTGCATTGCCTGCTGGTTTGATTCACCTGGCCTGCCCCACCCCCATACTCACCTGCTCCTCATCAGTTAATCAGCCCCTCAGTATATGTACCGGTCCTTTTCCCTCAGTTCTTTGCCAGATTGTCTTGTGTGTGTTTGCCAAGCTCTCCAGCGTTCCATAACCTGTTTCTGCCTGACCCGCCTGTTCCGAACCTGCCTGCCTGTTTTTGGACCTTGATCACCCAGCCTGCCCCTTGTTGGATTTGTTTGCTTGTATGACTGATCTCCTGGTTTTGACCATTGCCCGAACTGATAAGTAAACTGAACTTCCCTGCCACTCTGACTGTCTTGTTGTCGTGCTTTTGGGTTCTACTCTGCCAGTACCAGTGAATGTTACAGTACAATCTGGCCAACATGAACCCAGCCGACTCTGACTCACTCCGAGAGCAGCTAGAGGCGCAGGCCAGTGCCCTTCAGCGCCATGACAAACAACTTACCTCTATTGCGGGGGGCTTGCAGGAGATGGCGACTTGCCACGAGAGGAGCATGGGTTCTGTTCAGGAACTCTACCACAGGCTCTCCTTGTCGGACCATGGACCTGTGTCATCCTTCGGCCCAGACTCCTCCTGCATCGGAGGTGCGCTTGCCACCTCCGGAACGTTATTCCGGTGCTCCGGGTTCCTGCCGACCATTCCTCATGCTGTGTTCCCTCGCCTTCGAACTCCAGTCTTCCACCTTTCCCACAGAGAGGTCCCGGGTGGCGTACATAGTGTCTCTGCTCTTGGGAAGAGCCAAGGACTGGGGCACCACTGAGTGAGAGAAGCAATCTCCCATCTGCTCGTCGGTCAAGTTGTTCTCCGCCGAGCTCCGGAAGGTCTTTGATAGCGCCACACCCGGAAGAGAGGCTGTTCAAGGTTGGTTCAACCTATCACAGGGAGGAAGATCCGTGTCTGACTACTCCATCAAGTTCTGCACCATAGCAGCTAAGAGCAACTGGAATGCTGCCTCGCTTTTGGATGCCTTGTGCCTTGACTCTGTGGTGCATCAGCCATTTTCTATGGAGTAGTCTGCTGGAGCAGCAGCATCTCGGCAGCAGACAGGAGGAGACTTGATAAACTTATCAAGAAAGCCAGCTCCACCCTGGGATGCCCTCTTGACTCAGTGCAGGTGGTGGGAGAGAGCAGGATGATGGACAAGCTGTCACTCCTGCTGATGCAGGAGTCCCACCCCCTGCAGGACACTCTCGCAGCACTGGGCAGCTCCTTCAGTGATAGACTGATACACCCTAAGTGTGTGAAGGAGAGGTATCGCAGGTCCTTCCTTTTTTTTCTGCTGTTAGATTGTACAACCAGCACTGCTCCCTATAGACCTCACCCTGTACTCTGCACTGTGCAATAAGCCTGTACAAACTCATTTCAACACCCATATTCATTATCTTACATTTTAAAATTTGTTGCTCACTTTTTTGCACTATTCATGTAAATATGCACATACGCCGATTCTATTTTTCTTTCCTTTTTAATTATCTTGTCTATTTTGCTATTGCTCTGTCTTGTAATATTCTGCTGTTGCGACAAACAAATTTCCCCGTCTGCGGGACATTAAAGGATTTCTGATTCTGATTCCTCTACCACAGTATCTCCAACCACATTAAGGACGAGCTGGCAGCCCGAGAACTTCCAGCTGACTTGGATGCGCTTGTCTCCCTCTCCATCCGCATTGACGACCGTCTTCGGAAATGGAGAAAGGAGAAGGTCCTGTCTGCCGTTCCTCAAGTGCAGCTTCGCCAGCCATCCTATCCTCCGTGGCTCCCTTCAGATCAGGTCTCTGGCGCACCTAGCTACTCTCCAGAGCCAATGCAGCTTGGGTGGACCCGGCTCTCCATGGTGGAACGGCAGCTCCGCCTGCAGAACAAGTGTATGTACTGCGGCCAGGACGGCCATTTTGTCTCATCTCGCCTGGTAAAAGACAGGGCTCACCAGTCATCCAGGGCACTGATGAGCCGAATCCTAAACTTGGAAATGCCCTCTCGGCCTTCAGTTCATGCTCAACTGTGCTGTGCTGGGATTACTCACACTGGCCCTCATTTATCAAACGAACGTACAGCAGAAAACCATGCGTACGACCATTTCCACGCAAGCTTTGGCATTTATCAATTTGGACGTGAGCAGTAGCTACAATCAGATCTCACATCAGGTCTGTGCTCGTGTATGCAAATCTGAGTCTGGATTTGTGGTGCAGCACAGCAAAATCTGGCTGGAGTCTGAAAATAATTATTTAACAAACCTCAGCTGTCATTAAGCATAAGCAGTCTCATATTTAGAACAGATCAAAACGGATTCTTAAAATGAATAAAACAAAATTAAAAAAAATTTTTTTTTAAAAAAGCTCACGTTTTTACTGATACCACTTTTTGTACCTAATAAACCTGTTACAGAGCAGGAATGCAGATTCAATAGTGCACACACATGTACACGGGTTACAGTGGAGCTGCTTCGGGTTGCTGAAGGCATTTATTTTCGCCTTTTCAGTTTTACACAACATTGCATTAGTGAATGGAATGCATTTTGATGTGCTGGCATGAGCCAATGCCCATGGAACCGCGGCCTGCAGTGCCTCCACTGGGGGCTATACGGTAGGAGACAGGACCTCATTCATCGCTTTTAAAACGTAAAGTATACCTTTAACTCTTACAAACGCTCTGTAGTATTTAATCAGTAATGTGAAGTACTCTAGTTGAAATTGGCTAAAGGCGTACTAAACACAGACAATGGACAACATTTAGTCATTTAAACATTTTATTGAGGCTTTTTTTAGAGTTTCATTAATTTCTTTTAATGTGTTATTTATTGCCTCAAGTGCGCCGACAACTGAGGTCAATAAACTGCATTTCTATTTGTCTCTCCAGGACCTCTGCCGTGATGATGTTTGGTCTTGGCGCAGCACGGGGGCAGAGGGCACGTGCTCACTCTCGGCAGCAGTGGGACCGCTCTGGGGAGGAGACCTGGCCCACATGATGCTCGTGCCTGGCTCTGAAACATTTAAAAATACAATAAAAATGTATACCCATGTAACATGTGTAAGCCTAATTATTTGTAAGAAATGGTGTATAGTCAGAGTTTGATAGATTTTACAATGCAAGCAAAAGGGGGTTGTTAGTTACCATTCTGCTCTGGCTCTGACGCGAGTGCGTCTGTGTCTCCTCCACCACTTATGCCAGAGATCGACTCGGACCAAATCAACAAGGCAATTTTTTCCTCTGTCCCCGTCAGGATCAGGCTGGAGTCCGGTTGGCCTCCTCAAAGTGCAGCAACACACTTTTTGGTGGCCAGCTTTAAATCCGACCACTTTTTCTTGACCTAAATGTAAAGAATCGTCTTGATCACTTAGCAGGCATAAGCTTTTAGGCTGCGGATGAATAAAAGATTCATTTAAATCGTAAGGCATAGGTTAAGTTATTGAGAATTTTATTCAAACCTCGGCCGGAGTCCGTTCCTCTACGGCAACGCTGTTGATTGCCTCAGTTATCCTCTTCCACACAGCGTTTTTATGAGCTCCTTTAATTCAATTCTTCAGACTGTCAAAAAGCACATCTTTGTTTTGCTCCACCTCGGATGTCAGGATGCCGACCTCCATCTCAGAAAAGTTTCTCTTCTTGCCAGTGTTTCTTCTCTCCATATTTGACCTCAGTGGGCGAGGCCTCTGAACCAGGAATATTTAAGGGCGTAACATGTTAATGGCGATCGAATTCAGCTGCCGCATTTATCAAGACCCGATCATTCGTACGCTGGGATTGGTCAGATACGAATGTTTGAAAAATCACACGTATGTCCTGTCATAAGACCAATTCTGCACTCAGATCTGCACCCGTTTTCACACAAGGTTGATAAATGAGGGCCACTGTCTCAGTCCTCATTGACTCTGGTGCCGACGCCAACCTTTTGGATAAGACTCTTACCTCTCAGCTGGGTATCGGTCAGGAGTTTCTGGGAAAGCCCATCCATCCACGCCACTGCTCTCTATGTTCGTCTTCTCTGCAGGGTCACACATTGATCGACTCCTCTTTAAATGACCATGTCAGGTAATCACAGTGAAACACTCACCTTTCACCTTATCCGTGCACCTCAACAGCCGGTCATCTTGGGGTATCCTTGGCTCAGGAGACATAATCCACACATAGACTTGGCTTTGGGAACTATATTGCAGTAGAGTGCTCATTGCCATGCTGTCTGTCTGAGATCTGCCCTGTCATCTGCTCCTCGTCTGCCTGTTACCTCTGAGTTTCCAGATCTTTCCAAAGTTCCTATGGATTACCTGGATCTTAAGGAAGTTTTCAACAAATCCCGGGCAGCCTCTTTGCTGCCGCATCGCCTATATGATTGTGCTGTTGACCTCCTCTCAGGTACTTCTCCTAAAGGCAGACTCTTCTCCCTATCTGCTCCTCAGACCAAGGCAATGGAGAAATATATTAATGAATATATTAATGATTCCCTGGATTAATGATTTCCCAATCTGGCCTGCAACTCCGTCTCCTCCAAATTGTTCTTGACGAGCCACTCCTTGAAGTAGACTGAAAAGAAATGCACAGATAAACAGTGATGCTTCTGTCACACCAGAACAAAGAACATTTGAATACGATATATCAAATAACCCTGTCCTTGACATCCCAAAAGACCATGTTACTACTGCTGCCAAAGATGTCATAACTTTCAGCGTGCTGTGTTTATGAGGGGATAACGGCTGCCTGGTGGGTTTTGTGGTGGGGCACTCCTTCCCTGTAAGGCTCCTTTCCCCCAGTGCTTCCGTGCCCCAGATTGCCACTGCCAACTCCTTCACAAACATGGAATCTCTATTGTTGTTTTGAATCCTGGAACAGACGTCTTTGCGAAGGTGAACCTCTCCTCCCAAGTGAATCTGAGAAAAATCCGAAACAGAAATAATCAAGGTATTAGATAGTACACATGCCTACAAATGACAGAAACACGTGTGTTAACCAATACACAGATGCGGAGGCCCTTTTTTAGTTCTGTACACTATATTTTTAGTCATAGTAGTTTTGCAGTTATGCTTGCAGTGGCAATGTATACATAGAGACAAATAGTGTACCTTGTCTCCTTTGGAACCAGATACGGATGGTTCCCCAGCTTTGTTGCTGCCAGATTCTGCAACTATATAGAGCGTAATGTAAACATACCAACTTGCATCAGGGCCTAAACTTTCACAATTTCACATTTAACAGTACATTTTAAATACCAGCCAAGATAGTTATTTTCAAGAATCTATCCGAAAAAATGTGTTGCACATTTAACACTAACGTTCGCTAACTTGTTCATCGCCGCTAACTTGCCTTGACTAGCTAGCTAGCACGGCTAGCGTGTTAGCCCAAACTCGCATCCAAGATTAATATAATGTTAGCATTAGCTTAACTATCAAAGTTTGTCATTTAATTAAGTCAGGTTATTAATTAACTATTAAGCTGTCATGACTCACCCTTTAGGAACAATATGTGTCCCTTAAAAAAATCATCCTGCCAGTGCACCCAGTAAATCTTACTACTGAAGTCACACTTGATGTCAAAATCCTTGATATGAGGTGTGGAGGATTTCCTTAAAACCACCATTTAACATAGGCAAACATTTGCTTAGTTAATTAAGTTTGACAAAAGTTAGTGCCACTTTGTCCAGAGGTACACCCGCGAATACAACGGTTAAAGGTTGTACCTGCAAGAACAGGCGAGATTAGAGTTGCACTGTTGCCATGGTTACAGCCTTGTATAATGTCTTAGATCCGACTCTAAAATGATAAAGTGGTGCTTCACAGACTCAGTCTTTTATCATTTCAAGGTGGTTAAGGGGTCTAAAATGTAGTACTTATAACACTCCTGTTATAAATCATCCCTTTATGAAGATTATACTGTGTTATTGTTGAAACTGCTTTTGGGAGGTGTTGATTATTTGACATGACAGAAACACCAGTTGCAAAATTATCATGAAGTTGAATCAACACCTGGTATTGTAACCTTGATGGAGGATGCATTACAGGACTGTTGTATTAGGCTGCATCAGTTTTAGCTTGCAGTAATGTACCTAATTAAACTGGCAGCTGGGTGTATGTCACACTTTGTATTGGTGCTAAGCCATCTATTTGACATATGGCTGGTTATTGTAAACTAAATTGTTCAGTCTGTACTGGCAGTGGAAGGGTTAAAAGACATTTGACATGAGAAATATGTTTTAACCCTTGGAATGTATAAATTATGAGATTTAATCTATTATTCAGAGGATCTATGACTTCAGTCTTACCTGATGATATTCTTTGAAGGTGGCAGACTAAAATTGTTTTGTTAATGTTTTCAGGCTTTTCCTTCCACAGATGAAATCAGTTCAGGGTCACACACTGCAGATGTTGAGGTGAGAGAGTAATATGCTCTTTAAATTTGTGGCAAGGCATCCGTTCCCACTGTGCTTTATTACATATCGTTCTGTTTTATGCTTTGAGCTTGAGCGATCTCTTGTCCGTCCTTTGCAGACCATGTCTCCATCTGGCCTCTGTGGTCTTCAGTGGGACACGGAAGACATGCCCGACCTGGTGAGCTCTTCTACCGAACTGCGCCTGAGGGTTGTTTCATTAAAAGGGGTTGCCAGTTATTGCTGCCTAACCCTTTTTGGGCTTTGTTTATGGCAGCGATTTTGTTTGTTTTCTTAAATGTCTTAGCTTTCATATCATATGCGTTACTCGGGGGCTGTGAACATCATAGTGACGGCATTATATTTTCACTTTCTTTGTTGTGAATCGATTTGATCTATGCTTGATGTCTCAGTTCTTTTTTTCAAAGCCCTGAACTAGTTGTTCTAAATGTACCCTGTGGATAAAACAAAGGTGACCATATGACCAGAGTTGGCGGATTATGTTTTTGTTTTGTACTTTGGTACAGCATGGAAAAACACGATCAATATACAGTGTCTGCAGCACCACATGTAGGCAGACATATCATACATTAGATAATAATCACAGTATTCCTAGAGGATGAAGAGTTACATATATCACTATGTAAGGTGCATGTGAATGAGGCAAACAAAATGGGGATCCACTCATAAAAAAGCTTATCCACAGCACTTCTAAAGGTCAAAAACTCTACCAGGCACCTTTTTTTAAATCAAGCTTATATTAGTCTGATAATAGCAGTCTTAAGTTAGCTTTATTAAACAGCTTAATCCTATTTCCATTTGTTCACGACATGTCCTGCTTTACTGAGCCTTAATTTTTAAACACCCCTCTGCATTTTGTTGCATGTTGATGTTGAAATTGTTTTCCAAATGTCTCTTTGTGCCTTCAGGTATGACCTCTCATTGTCAGCTGCAGAGAAAACTAGAAAAATTTGCATTTCCTACGAAAATACAGTGTGAATGCTGACGTCTGAAGCGAAATCTGCTGAATGTACTTCCGAAAAGCTGAAAAGTTGAAAAGGTCAAGGCCGAAAGAGCTTAAAAATTTGAACATGTTGATAGCTGAACACTTTCTGTAGCTGAACATGAAGCTGAATGTATGAAGAAGCTGAAAAGGCAGAAAGATGAACATTTTAAAAAGATGAAGAGACAGAAAAGTTGAAAAGGGCTGAAAGACTTGAAAAAGTTGAAGATTTTCATAGGTGACCGTGAAGCGGAATGTTTGAAGGAGTTGAAAAGGCCGAAAGATGAATATTTGAAAAGGCTGAGGGGTCTGATAGAGCTTAAAAAGGTGAAAAAAGACTGAAAAGGTGAAAAGTTAAAGGCAGAAAGAGCTTAAAAAGGTGACAAAAAGACTGAAAAGACCGAAAAGTTTCTCGAGTGAGAGGGCAGAAAGACCTTTAAAAGGTGAAAAAAGACTGAAAAGGAGAAAAATTGCCGAGTAAGAGGGCAGAAAGAGCTTGAAGAGGTGAAAAAAGGTTGAAAAGGAGAAAAGTTATAGGCAGAAAGAGCTTAAAATGGCTTCACACATGGTGGAGCAGGAGCCAAGTCAAAGATGAACATGTCCCAATTAGAATGAATGGCAAAATGCCTGCCAAACCCCTGCGATTTTTGAAAAAACTGTAAGGGTTATCACCAACATATTTATATATTATAAAGTTGAAATGGTGTCTGTAGCTCAAAAGAAAGATGAATGTTTTAAAAAGCTGAAAAGGCAGAAAAGCCAAAGGGGGCAGAAAGAGGTTAAAAAGGTTGAAAAAAGGTTGAGAAGATGTAGAGGCAGAGGGGCGAAAAAGCTCATGAAGGTTTAAAAGGATGATAAAGAGAGAGCCGAAAAAGCATAAAAAAGGTTAAGAAGGATCAACAGCTGTGGAGTAAGAGGGCTGGAAGAGTTTAAAAAGGTGAACGTTTTCATAGCTGAACATGAAGCGGAATGTTTGAAGGAGTTGAAAAGGCAGAAAGATGAATATCTGAAAAAGCTAAAAAGCTGTACAGTAAGAGGTCTGGTGGAGCTTAAAAAGGTGAAAAAAGACTGGAAAGACCGAAAAGTTGCAGAGTAAGAGGGCAGAAAGAGCTTGAAGAGGTGAAAAAAGGTTGAAAAGGAGAAAAGTTAAAGGCAGAAGGAGCTTAAAATGGCTGCACACATGGTGGAGCAGGAGCCGAGTCAAAGATGAACATGTCCCTATTAGAATGAATGGCAAAATGCCTGCCAAACCCCTGCGATTTTTGAAAAATCTGTAAGGGTTATCACCAACATATTTATATATTATAAAGTTGAAATGGTGTCTGTAGCTCAAAAGAAAGATGAATATTTTAAAAAGCTGAAAAGGCAGAAAAGCCAAAGGGGGCTGAAAGAGTTGAAAAGGTTGAACATTTTAATTGCTGAACATGAAGCTGAATGTTTGAAGGGGTTGAAAAGGCAGAAAGATGAATATGTGAAAAGGCTCAAAAGGCTTTGGAGTAAGACGGCGGAAAGAGCTTAAGGGTGAAAAAAGGTTGAAAGGTGAAAAGTTAAAGGCAGAAAGAGCTTAAAGGCAGAAACACACCGGCCCAACCGTTGGACGTCTGAAGCGTTTGGAGAGACTTGGACGAGGTCGGGAACATGTCTGTTCGGTGTGTTCAGCTGCGTTGGAAGCTTTCGGAGCCGTTTCGACGTTGCCTGCTCCGATTGAGCATGCAAAGTCTGAAGAGGAGGGCTGTCGGACGTCTGAGCCATTGGATTCTCTGATTGGTTGTGTGCCAGCTGAATGGCCGTTCTGATTAGTGGTGTGCTAGCGAATCAGCGCGCTGCTTGGGAGGGCAGAATACTGTATGCGCTTTGTTTTTCTATGCACTCCGCTCCGTCATTCCCCGTTTTCATGTTTTGCAGGCAGTTCTGGCACGAGACTGGCTGTTATTATGTCCGTTCAGGACGAATTAATCTGTGTTCATTTGGTAATGCCTCGCTGCATGTTGAGTATGCAGCTGTTTTTATCTGTAAGCCTATAGTGAAAATGACAGAGAAATAAGCAGATTCGGTGTGCTCACTCAGAAAGTCTGGCTGAGGACGGCTGTGAGCCAATGCTTATGAAAGTAGCCTCCTGTGGTAACGTCATCACAGGAGCAGAGTCAAAATCTTGTGCTTTAGGAACGCGCACTATTGTGCGCTATTCCTGTTCGGAAAAAGAGCCAAAGCGAAAAAAATAAGCCACTTTCAAACTCCAGCTTTTCAGGCAAGTTTCAACACCAATATGCATGATTTAACGAGAGAAATTGCGATTTCTGGGTGATGAGGAAAGTTAAAGGCAGAAAGAGCTTAAAAACGTGAAAAAAGACTGAAAAAGGCCAAAAAGTTGCAGAGTATGGGGGCAGAAAGAGATTAAAAAGATGAAAAAATACTGAAAAGGTGGAAAGTGAAGGGCAGAAAGAGCTTAAAAAGGTGAAAAACGACTGAAAAAGGCCGAAAAGTTGCAGAGTATGAAGGTTGAAAGAGATTAAAAAGGTGAAAAAAGACTGAAAAGGTGAAAAGTTAAAGGCAGAAAGAGCTTAAAGAGGTGAAAAAAGGCTTAAAGATGAAAAGTTAAAGGCAGAAAGAGCTTGAAATGGCTGCAGATATGCTGTATCAGGACCAGGGACAGAGACGAAATGTCCCCCATACGAAATGAATGGGAGAACGCCTCCCAAACTCCTGCGATTTCTGAAAAAACTGTGAGGGTTATCGTCAAAATAATTGTATGGTGAGTGACAGGAGGAGTTGCTGAACGCGGTCATGTCATTTTTATTTCTGAAGAGTGTAAAATGAAGGCGGGAGAGCGATAGACAAATCAGGTACCGTCTGCTATTTTCCGAAAAATTCGGCTCAAAATTAACATTGCGGCTTATGGGACAGCAGCGAGAGTTGCTGTCGCTCTCGGGCTTCTAGATCCAAAACCGTAGGTCCCAAATCTGAAATGAGACCATCAGCTGAAAGCCCACAAGATTTCCTACATTTCTATGTACATATTGTCTATGTCAAGTAAAAGGTGAGGGATCAAACCCAAGCTGAAAACAAGTTTGAACATTTTTTTCGACGCAGCTCTACACTCTGGCGTGCGGCAGTTGGTGATGTCACTCACTCTAGCCGACGCAATACACATCCATTGTAAACGCAGAAGACGGGCTAAAAGTCGCTCAAACTAAAACTGCGATTATTTCAAGACCGTACAAGATTTTTAAAAACTGAATACAGGTCCAATAGTTCAAGATCTGCTGAGTGCTTTAAAGTTTGAATGGTGTCTCTCGCTCAATGTATGAGGAGCAAAAAGAGGTTGAAATGCGATAAGTTTTGAAGAGGATTTGAAGCTTTTCCCATCTGCGGCAATGTTAAATTTTTTTCGGAAAAAGCTGGATTGCTGAAAAAGTTGAAAAGTTGAAAAGCTGAAAAGCAGAGGGTTGAAAGAGCTGAAAAAGCCGGACATTTTAAGCAGTTATAGCAGAATGAAATTTGAAAAAATCCCCATAAGGATGAATGGGAAAAATTTTGCATAAAAAGCTTAATATTTCCAAAAGTATAATAGTTAGAAATGAGAAAAATACAAGCAGTAATGTCCTTTAAAAGCTGCTCATTTTGATATTTGAATGGTTTCAATAGCTCAAGATTTGAAGGAGAAGAAGTGTGCCGAAAAACGTACGGAAGCAGGAATAATAAAAAGAAAGAAAAAGAAAAAGAAATTCCAGAAGAACAATAGTGTGAATGCTAATGACAGTGAAATTAGACCAGGTTCAAGCTGCGCAAATGTTGAGGTGAGGGCACAACCAGCTCTGTGACACTGATCTCTCATTTCTGGGTTCACTCTCACTGTGTGTAGACACATGTACTGATGAATGTGTCTTCTTTGTCATTTTGTAGCTCATATCTTCGTCTGGTCACTCTCCCCCTACACCTGAGCTGCAACCAAGTGACATGGCTCAGCAGTTTGGTTGGGATTCATCATCTGAAGGCAGTATTTCCAGAGTCGAGTCAGAAATTGAAGATCTTCCAGAAGATGATCCATTTAGACAGAGTTTTGAAACAGACATGGACTCAGTACTAATGTCAGCAGGTACAACGACAAAGGCTGAGTCACTGTTCATGTTAATGAGTCATGCAGCAAGGCATAATATAACAGGAACACAACTTGATGATTTGTTAAAGCTCATAAGTACTCTATTTGGCAAAGAGGTGTTACCCAGATTAAAATATTTGTTCAACAAGGTCTTAAAAACAAGTCAGACATAGTGGAGTTCCACTTCTACTGCAAAACCTGTAAAATGTATATTGGCACGCAAAAGACATACAAGAAAGAAACATGTCACAGTGTGCAATCTGTAGTGCTCCCGTTGAGATCAGCTCCTTGAACATTGCAAGCTTTTTTATCAACATAACAATTGCTCGGCCTTCTGGTGTCAGCAGTATTTCTACTTTTAAAAGAAAACGTCCCCTTGAAAGATATCAACAAAGCAGATAACATGCTGTTCAAGGTTTCAGTTGCTGTATCTATGACATTTAATGTACACCTGCTAACTCACCTTGCAAAGTCAGTGAAATTTCAGCATTTGTGTTTGAAAATGCAAATGGTGGTCTTTTGAAACTGGTTCATGGAACAACGTGTGTAGCTCTGCAGATTGTGAACAAATTCCTGTATAGAGCAATACCACTCCTTACCACAAGGTATGAAGTTAGTGAGCAAGTTATGGTCAGTCTCATATTAGACTTGTAAGTGGAAGCCTTTTTTCTCCAGTGTGTCTGATTTCAATATACAGGTTAGAGCAGAAATGCATTGTTTTAAAAACAGGTGATCGGGCGTACATTTGTGACTTTCCAAATGCACATGAGAGAGACTAGTCTTGATCATAGATGGTCATTCTGTAGCTCATATTTAGCTGTAGTAATAATGCTAAACACCAGGTAAAACTATGATCAGCTGCAGTTTTTAACACTTTCTCTTGAACATTAGAAATGTGAGGTTTCACTTTGAGAAAACGAGATGCTTGTATTAAATTTTATTGTAAACACCTGATATATAGCAGCAACTGATGAACAAACCATCTTGTGGTCTATATGTATGCTCTTACTGTAGGACATCTGTGGCCATCAAAGTCCACTAATAGTGCTTGTTTTTGCCACTGGGTTATTCTAAGCATCTGAAAACAATACGGAAGAAGCGGGATTATTTTGACCAACGTTCGGTGATTCGGACTGAAAGCTTGTGATTATATGATTGTAGCATTTAACAGAATTGTTTCGGCTGTTGATATTGCTAAGAATTAGTAGTAGGTATAGCTCCAGAGTTCTGATTAGAAACTTGTGGAAAGTAGTGGACTTGCTGTTCACACACAATAGTAATTTTTTCCACGCTTTTATTGGCTCTATTGCACCTGTGTCAGAGTTAGGGACATGTTAAACAGCCTGTACACACTCACACCTGGGAGTTCTGAGATGAAGTTTACTCAGCCAAAACAATTTAAGTCACATGTGTGGGTTTGCCATGGGTGTGCAGGACCTTGCATGAAGACAACAAACATGCTGTTAAAAGCTCAGGAGAGCTTATTAGTGGACCTATACATTTTAATTATTCTGTGACAAATACTAATCCCTAAGGTCAACAGTGAACTTAAAATATAACCACTTGTTGCTGCCTGAAAACCAGCTTTCTCAGGTGTGAGACAATTTTTTTCCTAGGCTACTGGGAAATTAATCCAATTGCTGTTAAACATGCCTCAACAATGTTGGACAGATTCAGGAGACTTTCAAGGCTCATAAACCTTTTCTTTTTTTTCTCCAGTTTGATGATGACTGATGTTATGAGATGCTGATGTGGCTGAATAACAAATAGAGTTACAAAAATGGAGGAGCCACTGGTTCTGGAAGTGTTATTATATTATATCAAGTATTTTGAAGTTTTTATGCTCACATGGTTGAAATTTGTATTAAATATCAGTTTTTCATCTTTTGTACTGATGATTCTGGCAGAAATGTTCATTCTCTGTCAGTTAATGTGAATGAATGTGCTGTAATGCAAGTAATTTCTATGACTGTGTTGCACATATATTGTTGTGATAATACTAATTTCTATGAGATGTTAATCTTCAAGAATCTCTTGTTGTTTAGTTTAGTTTCAGTATTATATGTATTTTTTAATTATTACTTTATTCCGAATATACAAATAGAACATGGCTTCCTGATTGCTATTTAACAAATTATTTGCACAACATAATATAAAAATGAAGATTTTGAGGAAGCAAAATAATAATGAAGCATGGAAAAAAAAATAAATAAATAAAAAAAAATGATTTCAGGTCTGTTGTACTGTATTTCAGTTTTATACTTAAAAGGTGAATTTAATTTACTGGTTTTAGGAACCAAAAAAAAAAAAATCTATTATTTATTGTGGGAGTTCAGAAGTCTCACAGCCTGGGGAAAGAAGTTACTCTGTAGTCTGTGGTACAACAGCCGATGCTTCTCTATCTCCTCCCGGATGGCAGCAGGGTGAACAGAATAGAATAGAATAGAATTACTATATTGATCCCAGACTGGGAAATTATTTTGTCACAGCAGCAGTGGGTCCACAAAAAAAGAAAGAAAAGAAAAACACACTGTACATAACATAAGTAGAAAGCAAGGTCTATACAATGTATATACACAGTGCAAACTATACAATAAACAATAATAATCTCTACAACTATACAATAAATAAACAATTCCAATGAATGTGCAATAACAGAACCAAAATGTACATATAAGTGTGCAATAATACATACATACATGTTAATATCCTGTGGAGTCTGTGTAGAAACCTCACCAATATCACAGATGCTTGAGCCCAGCATAATTCATGAGCTTGCTGGTGGACCAGCTTCATCAGCAACTTCACCAGCAAGACTATGCTGGTGGGCCAGCATAATTTATCGGACCTTGCTGGTGGACCAGCTTCATCATGCTTGTCCACCAGCTAAACCAGCAGGTGTTTTTTTCAGCTGGTGTGGAGCGGGCAGTGCAGCTCTTCTTTGAGCTGGATGGAGCTGAGGGAGTCTGAGCCAGAGAGCGAGGACTTTGACGACTCGGAGGTCTGTGCAGAGGAAGGGACAGCGTGGCACGCCCACCAGGTCCAGATCTCAGCTGGCTCAGGAAACAGAGACATGCCTCAGCTCTGAGCCCTGGAAGACAGAGGAGGATGCTGACACACCCCAGCAGTAAGCAGGTTCCAGCCAGGGAGAACACCAGGAGTCCAAGTAGAGACACTTTCCCCCTACAGTCCTTTTTTAAGACCTTTTCCTGTTGTTTTTTTTTCCCGCTGAACAGTCATGACAATCTGCAGCAACACGAACAAAAGGCTGCAAAAAAACAGAAAATTAGGGAGTAAATATAAATGGACTGATGTAGAGATGGAAGATCTGTACACATTTTTTGATCTTTGTTGTTAGTGTCGCTGCCAAGTCTCCATGACTACTGGAGACAGAATCACATTTTGTTTGTACCCCTTCCAGCCAAAGTGATAACAAGAGACAGGTTCAGAAAGAAAGAATGGTGGCGACTTGCATGACGCAGTACATGAAGGACAAGCCAACTAAATGGGGGTTGAAACTCGTTGTATTGACTGAGTCAAGCAGTGGCTACACCATCAGATTCAAAATATACACTGGCAAGTAAGTACAAGTGAGCATGAGCTGTCTTGTGATGTGGTCATGCACCTTATTTAGCCATCCTGTCTCGGCACTGGGTACCATTTATATATGGACAATTTATACCAGTCCCAAACTGTTCAGGACCCTGCCAGCATGAGGTTTGGAGCATCTCGCACCTACAGGGAGAGCAGAAAAGGATGCCCCAGAGAGAAAGGCAAACCAAAAAATGTGGAAGACGGTCTGTGAGATGGATCAGAGAGGGCCAACTCATTTTTGTGAAGAGGATGGACACCAAGGAGGTGTCTTTGTGTACACCATTCATCCTGCACTTTCAGGTGAGACAATGCAGAGAAGAATGAAGGATGAAGAGGGACGCTGGGCTGCGAGAGACATTCCCTGTTCCACACCAGTTGTGGCCTACAACAAGAATATGGATGGGGTTGACCTGTCAGACCAGCTCATTCAATACTACTCAACACACAGAAAAACTGCTTGCTGGTATGCGCTGGTTGCTGCATTTCCTGGATACTGCAGCAACAAATGCCTTCGTCTTACACCGTGAGATGAGCAGTGCCAAGCAGATGCAGCCTATGGCGCACAAAGACTTCATGGTGGAGCTGGTGTGTCAGCTTTGTGGCATGGACAAGGCAGGTGTTCCCCTGAGCATGAGAGCTGATCATGTTCCTCTGCCCATTGACACAGCCACTGATGCCAAAAAGCCACAAAGGGCAGACTGAAGTGCCAAAGGACAGGAACTGTTTTCTGGAGTGGCACAAATAATTTGTTGGCATCTTATTGTGACACCTGATTGTTTTGTAAATAGTTATAAATACCCCTGAGGCATTGCCTGCATTTTAATGTAAATAGTTGTATATAACTTTGTTGTTTGCTAAATTTGCATATAAGTTTTGAAGTTTACAATTTATATTTGTATTCTAAGTGATAAAAATGGTTTGTTAAACCATGTTTTTGGTTTTCACATTAAAAAAATCAAACTTTGGATTTTGTGTTTTTTGTGTGATTTTAGGTCCAGTGTGTTAATACAGTATGTCAAAATGAAAGAATAAGCACTTTACCTCTCAACAGCCACCTAACTTCTGTTTGCAAGTTGCACATGTTTACTGCTCATTTGTTGCAGAGCACATTGAAGAGATGTAAGTTCATATGTCAAGTTTTGATATTTGTCTTTGACAGCAGCATCTAGCACAGACTTCCTCTGGCTTTGCTCTTGATGCATGCTGCACTGGCTCCACTTGACACTTTGTCCTTGCCACTACACCACTGTTTCGCCCAGTAATGACTTTCATTCCATCTGTACATTTCCTGTACATTTGGTCAAGTCAATGCCATTCTGCTCAATAATGTGACAAGATTTGCTCTCCAGTTTTCCTGGTCAGACAAACTCAAATTCAAATCTAACACATCATGGCATTTGCTGTGTCCATGTGTTTGTGTCGTAATAAACTAAAACTATATTCAAGTGAGGACTACAGAAGCTTATAGGGTTTATTAGGTTTATTCATGTTTTAATTAAAGCAATGAGCTGTCACTCAAAACAGGCTGAGGCTTCACCTCAGCTAATTCAAGTCACTGAACTTGCTTCTCAGCCATGTTTGTGATGTCTTGAAATTTTTTCATAGCTAATTGGACAAGTAAATGGCTCGCTGAAGCAATAAGGGAAGGCACCGGTGTCAAGACAGCGACCCTAATAAATGACAGACAGCTCTGGGCAGTGGCCATCTGAGTCTCTCGCGAGCCCTTCAGAAACCTATGAGTAACATCAGGCTGGCTTGTTTTACAGTCAGTAGTCACTAGGGGTGGTGAAAAAAATCAATTATTGATTAATCGCGATCATAATATTGGCGATTATGAGTCGATTATTACATTTCCAAAAATTGATTAAAAATATATATATATATCTTATTTTTTTTAAAACAGTAATACAAACTGGAGTCCTCCTCTTACTGGCTTCCATTACATGGTCCACAGTCTGGAACCAAGATATGTTATTCCATCCCGGATTTTTTTCACGCTTAAATCGATTCCAAATCTTTACAAGGAGACAAAGCTTTTCCATGTAAGAGTCCCTCAACTCTGCTCACAGGGTAGCAATAACCTGCGATGCCTGGACATCCACAGCTACAGTCTCATATGTGACCGTTATAACTCATTATGTAGGCAGTGAATGGAAGCTAATGTCCTACGTACTTCAGACGAAAGCTATGGATGATAGCCACACAGGCGCAAATATGTGTGAGTTTCTTAAAGCAATGGCAGACGAGTGGGGAATAGAGAAACATGACCTGGTTCTCGTCACCAACAATGCTTCTAACATGAGTCTGGCTGCTGAGCTTGGCAACTTTCTTTTAACAGTGGAAGACTACATTTAAAACAAAGTAAAAAATAATAATTTTGATATTACAGTTACAGTATACAATATTGAAGGTGCTGTGAGGTGTTACTCAAAAGAGAAGTAAAATAATTCAGCAGCTGACTGATGTTAAATGGAAGATCAATAATCGTTAATGATCGAAAAATCAAATCGGTAATCGTTAATAATCGAAAATTGATTTGTAATCGAATTGAGACTTTAATAATTGGAATCGAATCGTATCGGGAAATTGGGCTGATTAACCACCCCTAGTAGTCACAGCGCATCATTTTGAAAGCTAGGATAACTTTCCATCTGTCCTGATAGATAACACCCCTTGAAGTTTTACGAACTGACTCCAGAATTTTTTCTCCAGAGGGTCTGGCTCGAATTCAGAATTTCTAGTCGACCCTAAGCAGCTGAGCAGTGGCTCCTGCCCCCCATTCTGCCCGGCCCTCAACACAATCCTCCACAAACATGTTTTTGTTGTCTTGATAGAGAGCCTGGTGGCAAAAGTTACATATTATAAATCTAAGTTTTTGTCAGTGTTCACATACAAAATAGCTGCATTGAAGACCTAGCTGTATCACCAGTGAAGACATAGTACCTGCTAACGTCTGTGGGTTACAGTTTTCAGTCATGTTTAAAATAGGGTGCACTTTCAGACAAGATTCTTGTAATGTGGATATTAACATCTGAAAATTACGACTACGAGTTGGGAATGAAAACCTGCATTTTTCTTTAAAATCCACCATGCTTAACACACTGCCATCACAACAAATATAGGTTACAGTCCTAATATTTACAGACTATACAGTCTGAAAGTCTACACACTGTTTTGAAAGAAAATTACAACAGAAATTAACAAACCTGAAGTAGGTTCTCTGTTCTTCACTCAGTGGCTTCACTCAGTCATTCTTCAAGAATATCATATTGTAGCATAAGCAATGTAAACACGTAGATAAGAATAGCAGCATTTAATTACTTTACTTACTGTCATATTATTTCTCCATGACAGATGAGTACATTTATCATTCATGCTGAGGGCCTAATTTCAGGCCCCATGCAGAGTGTCTCTAAGGTATGTTCAACTCATTGGAGTCAGGCTGCAGTATCTTAAATGTAACTATGAGCTTAGTTGATTTTCTAAACCAGGGATAACAGAGGGCATATATTACAGGGTTTAAGCAGGAATTAAAATGATACAGACACATTACAAAGGCAGCAGATGAAGTATTGAGCAAGTTATCTTGGCCTGTAAGAGCAACACAATAATATGGGCAGAGACATATTAGAAACACAACTACAACAACACCAAGAGTCCTGGCTGCTTTCATTTCAGATTTCTTTGCAGTTACTTTCCCTGATTGTGTGACAGCTGTTATATGAGACCGCATGGCACGAGCCTGAGACACAGCCACCACAAATATTCTCATGTACAAAACAACAACAACAGTAATGGGAACAATGAAGGAAAAAGTGAGATCTACAAGTCCAGCAATGTAGTTAATGAAAACTATACACTCCCCAATGCAGGAGTGAACCCTGCCTGGTTGTTTCATTATGTCCTTCAGGATCAGACTTTGAAAAAATAAAGAACATGTCCAACACAGACAAACACACACCTGAACTCTTTATTGTGTGATTTCACTGGAGTAATGCAGAGGATGACAAATAGCCACATAGCGGTCAATAGATATGAGCACCATGGTTCCTGCTGAGGCTGAGGAAATAATATATGCTAGATACTGATACAGAGTACACATGAGGTCACCGAGGAACCAGCAGCCATCTATGAGCATAATTGGAAAGAACATGAAGAGGCACACATAGAAATCTGTGACAGCCAGAGAGAGGAGGAGGAGGTTGGTGGGGGGTGTGGAGCTGCCTGGAGAGGAAGAACAGCAATATATTTATCAATATTTATAGCCTCAATTACTATTGAGATAAAAGCAGATAGAGCACATGACTGATGTACACTGCAATCACTATTTCTCGGTTCAATATAAGGCAATACTTTTTATAACTATTTATTATTTTCATATATTAATGAATGTCTACTTGAAGTGGGAGATAGAGATGATAACCAGCAGGTTAAGAGCTGCAGTGATCAGAGCGATGAAGGTCAGCAGAATGTAAATCAGCATGGTCTCAAAGTGAGGACGTATTGGCTTCCTGCAGGAGCTGTTGAGGAGTTGTGGAAAGCAGAGTTCAGTTCTCTCCAAAGTCTCCATCACAAGAGAGAGGAGAACCTGCTGAGATCTGGCAGCTTTTTGACCAAAAGTTTCTGTCATGCAACTCATTTATCACTATCCTTCCAGCCCAGCCCTCCCTCCTCCTCACCTCTGCTGCTTTGCTCTACTCCATAGAGATTGAAGTAGTGTGCCTTCTTTGTTCATCCTCCTCAGTGTTGGTGACTTTGGTTTATGTTTATCTCCATATTTGGCAATTTGCTACATTCTTGAGCTAACCTGTGTGCATATGGGATTATCCAAGATGGTAGAAATCACATCAATTTGTTCCTAATCCTGGAAATGTACGTAAAATGATCCCAAAACACCTGTCCCAGTCTAGCCCAAAGTAAATTCAAAGCTGTTGGTGATCCCACTTTGGAGTACACACATGGTTTGGGGCTCTTTTGAAAGGTTATCATGATATTATGTGCTGGGTTGGAAGAAACTGAACAACCGCTTAAATGTTTTCATGCAAAATAAGCCTGAATATGACGTGTAACAGCCTCTGGTTTATGTTTATCTTCACTATCTTTGGCCATCTGCCAGATGTCACAGGTCAACGTTGGCTGAGCTCAAGTGGTAAATGTTGCTCTTTGTGAGAGTACATTCTTGCCCTAATCTTTGTGCACTTGGGATTATCTAAAATGGTCAAAATCAAATGAATGTGTTCCTAATCCTGGAAATGCATGTAGAATATCCCAAAACAACTATCCCAGTCTAGCGAAAAGTAAATTCAAAGCTGCTAGTGATCCATTTGGAGTACAGACATGATTTGGGGCTCTTGAAAGCTCTTGAAAGGTTATTAAGATGATGTTGTGCTGCCTGAATATGATCTGTAACAGCCTCTGTCAGCTGGAAGAGACAATGAGCCCTATTTAGACAGTCTCTGGCGGAAGTCTAAAGTGAAGCCAGCTAGTGCTTTTAGGGCGTGTCCAAGTCCATTTTACTAGTTGAATAAGGGATAATCTGCAGGCATGGCCCACAGCAGCAGAAACTACATCCCTACATTAACAAGCACATTTGCGCATAAGCCCTGTTCCGGGCTACCGTGATTCGTCTCGGCAGTCACAAAGCACACAGTTGTTGCTATATGCCTTTTACTGCTTAAATCAGTTATCCACAATAACAATGGGACCGAACGCAGCTTGTGCATCTCGTCTTCTGGCTTCTCTCTCCTTCTCTTCTGGCTTCTGGCAGCCACTCAAATCATAAAATCAGAGTATATTGAACCTTCTGTGTAGGTGCTTTTTCCTGTCCATGGCACAGTCACTCTCTGCTGCCTCAAGATAGCAATGTGCCATCAGTGCGCCTGACTACTCAGCTTATATATTATTAGTACAAACACTGATTCACGTCTTCATTTTGATCTTAATTGTTTCTTATTTTCATCATGTTTTAGCTTTAATAATTTCATCGTAATCGTTACAAAACATAACATGTTCTTTCATTACAATCATGGATTAACCATTACATGTTCTTTCATTGTAATGTCCCACATTGTAATTGTCAGATTGCTTTTGCTTCGCACCTCTGAGGTCCCACCGAGTGAGGACGATCGGGGTGGGATGCGGGCTGGGCGGTGAGAGAAATTTGGGGAGAGGATATGGGATTTGGACATGGTGAGAGTTTGAGTCAAACATTGACAAGCTTTTTCATCTTGTCTGTGAAATCCAAGGCGATAGGCTGGATGGAGATGGCAGAGAGTTGGTTGGGGTTTGTTGGGGCTCTCTCTGTGGCTAATGAATTTGGATTTGGTGTCATATTTTTCCTTGCTCATTGACAGAGAGCTTGCAAGGTCTTGATAAAGAGAAGCAAATCTATTCATCAGATGTATTTTTCTTATTTGGGTAGGTTTGGTCTTACTTTTTGTTTTCGCTGCTGTCCATGGCTGTGTCCTCCTTGGTACGAAAGTTGACGACGCACTCACACGCTCACAGGACAGTGCAGGCCAACCAGTTGCATCACAGATTTCTGGGCGCTGGGCTCATAGAGTCATAGAGTACCATAAGCCAACATATATGAATTGGGGTACACATGTTTGTGTTGTGCCCAAAACTGTATTGGGTCTTCAGAGCGAGGGATATTGGGCTCGTTGAGGTAGTGCTAAACCTCTGGCTGTGGCATTTGCTGTTGCGCTTTGTACCCTCCTCGCCTCCAACACTTGGTTGTCCAACAGATCCCAAAGGCCAGTCCCTGAAATTGTGACAAAAACATGTTATAAAAGGCTACAATATAATTATGACAATTCTGACCATAGATTCATACCTGAAGACTCCCCTGTTGGCTCTGGAGATGCTGGGACAGGTGTGCTGTCCCTGAGAAGAGATGCACATTTACTGGTTAACCGCTTCACAGCACTTGCTGAATTAGTTGGGTTGCAAAAAGCCATGGTTTTGAACCTGGGATCCAGTAATGTGGCCATAGAGTGCTGGCTGGCTGTCTCGTAGCCACTCAGCTTTTCCCCCATGAGGGGCAGTAGATGGCTGCAGAGCTGCCCAGCCAAAACATCTCTCACTTCTCTTGATTTGACCACTATGTTGTGCCTCAGCATCCGGACAAAAGGAATGATTTTCGAGCCAGACAAGTTTTTTTCTGAGGACAGTTCCACACTGGCCACTTTCAGAGGAGAAAGAATGTCAAGGCACTCTGACATGCTGTGGTACTCAGCAGAGGTCAACGCAGCCAAATCGGTGTGCAGCGACCCAAGTGCTGCACCCACTGGTCCCCGCTGCTCATACAGCCTGGCCATCATGTCATGGGTGCTGTGTCATCTAGTCTCCACCTCCTGTATCAATTTAAGGGTTGGAACCCCCATCTGCTGCTGGAGTTCCAGCAGCCGCTGGAGTTCCAGCAGTAGAACGAACGAAGCTCCGATACAAGCTTTGCTTTAGACTGGTTCATTTTTTCAATACAAGCTCCGAAGCAGAGGTGTCACGAGTAATATCACTAGCGACTAGCTTCTAGTTCAATCTGTGGAGGAAAAAAGCTGATGCAATCCCGAAGGAGCGTGGATATACGCAGTTTGATGGACACTTCTGACATCCAATGGAGATACGCGTTAAATGAAACACCTAATAAAACTTCTTCTTATTGGTCATTTAGATGTTGAACACTAACAGTAGACAGAGGAGAACGGACGCATTCCATATATCATAAAAAGTCAAAATCCTCAAAATTGGAGATACGCGGTTTTCATCGGACAGCGACGATATGTAGCGGACAAATTGGTCCTACTGTTTACAGGTTTGACACTTAACTAAAAAAAATGACTCTGAATGTATTAATAAATATAACTTGCCTATTGTATATTGTCATCATTACTATTGTTACTTTTAACAGGTTCTGCACTGATTTTGCCATTATATTTCACCTTAAAAACTATTTACCTTGCCTTATTTGGTGTCATTATTTTCAGTACAACCTCACATGTGTGACTGTATAGTTATTTCATTTTGACATACTGTATTAACACAATGGACCTAAAATCACAAAAAAACATAAAATCCGAGTAGGAAAAAGTTTTTACTGTGAAAAACACAAATATGTTTTGCGAACCATTTTTATTACTTATGATGCAAGTATACATTGTTGTTTGCTAAAATTCTGCATACATTTTTGAAATTTACAAAGTTATATGTAACTATTTACATTTAAATGCAGGCAATGCCTCAGTCTCAGGCCTCTCTCAGCCCCTTCCTGCCTGCTCCACATTCAGCAGTCTCCTCATTGCTTTAACTCATCAAACAAAAAACGACTACACTACACACTAAACACTATATAACACACTAACTATACACTACAAACAAACTAAATGTCACAAATCTCTCAACTCTCAAAACTCGCCATCACTATACTGTCTCTGTCACCGTCACTGTCACTCTGCTGCCGTCCCTCCCACAACTTCACCCTATTCCTCAGCAACCAAATCACGTGATTTGCCATATAATTTTGTAATTGGTTGGTATGGTGCCTTTTTCCACCAATAGGAAAGGGGGTGTCACAGGTTTTTTTGCTTGAAAACATTTCCTGCTTCTGGACACTTTCGTGAGAGATGCCCGTTTTTTTCGTTTCGTTTCTTCACCAAACACGCAGCAAACGTGACGGCATTGTTAACGAAAAAGCGTGCCATACATAATATATTGTAATTCCGGTTTTACTTGGCCTATCAACACAATTTAAAAACTGGGATATCGTTTGAAGGCTGCTCCAACACAAGTCGGAACCGAGACTCACTGGGGCTCCGTCTCGCTGCAACGTCATCTTAAATTGGTCTCGTGATTTGGACGCGCCAGTGCGTCAATCGACCTCAGAGGGTTTATTAGTTTTAATTGTATGTGTGTTATTTTTAAAATATTTGTTTTATGTGGTGTATAATATTGAAATGTGAAATTCAAAATATTAATTTTATTATTTAGTTTATGTTACTATTTATTTTATTTGGCTGTTATTTATTTATTTCATGCATTTGCATGTATTTGATTTATATTCATTTATAGTCCCTGATATCATATGTTCTCTTGTTTTTGTTTTGTTTTTTAAAAGACAAACAAATGGATTTATGGCGTTTTGAAAAAAAAATGGATGGATTTATAGCGTTTTGAAAAAAAACAAAACACTGAATTTATAATCAACAATTTAACAATCATTGTTCAGCATGTTCAGACTGAGCCAACAAACCATTTTAACAGGATAAATTGAATATTAACAAAATGTGTGGGTCTAGGTAAAAAATGTCATTTTCCTGAAAACTATTAAAATGGATTTATAGCATTTTGGAAAAGAGCTCCTCAATTTATGGTGTTTTGAGGTTGTAAGAGCTGATACCGGCTGGATGTATAATGTGAAAAGCTTGGAATTGTGGGACAGAAAAACCTCCTTTCCTTTCATAAAAAATAGTCCATAGTTTCCTATGCTAAACGACATCTGTACTAAGAATTGATCACCTTTTCTCAGAAATTATAAAAATGGAAGAGTGCAAAAACAATACGCCAATAAGACGTAACAAGCCATACTTTGTATCAAATTAGACAACTAGAAATAATGTAATCTTAATTAGATGGTAAACAAGAAAAGTTATACTGTAATTAGGCACCATATAGCCTACCCAAAATATGCTGTAATCAGACACTGCATATAAAGTCTTATTACTTAAAATAGAGGTTACTATACTTAGACACTATTATACCAAATTATATTGTAATTACAAACCAAATCGGAGATCCTAATACACTTTTAGACACCATTTTACAAGTTCTTAGTCTAATTAGAAATCACACACAATGCCATATCAGATCCAAAATATGCTAGTTAGACGCTATCCTACCCTCACTATCAAATTATGCATTTAATGCTGCCAGCTTCGGCCTATCGCTTAATTAGACAAATGTACTGCCATATTATATTGGACATGGCCTTTATAATAGTCGGACAAAACACACAGAGTTCTGAGGAAAATACATTTATTTGAGCTTTATTTAACATAGTTTCACTTTCTTACAGGACCATTTATTGATCATTAGAGGAGAATAGAAGTCAAACCACATCGGTTCACATCTGGTCGCTACTACACACGTCCCTGGTAACCTCTATGTTCTCTGGAGTCTTGTGGAGTTTGTAGGTGGCTTCCTCGATGCGCTTCTCCCATAGTTAAGACATCAGACCATTTAAAGCCATGTCACTATCCAACCCCAGTAACATTAGACCAGCTATTGAAGCTGCCAGGACATTGCAGTTTTATTTCCCACTGTTAGACACTTATTGCAGTGTTACTTACTTAGAAAGTAATTTGTCGCACATTACAACAGAACTGTACTGTAAAATAAAGTGGTCCTCACTGCATGAAAAGTAGGATTTTCGTCCCTGTAAACACCCGGAAATTTTCCGCAGTTAGCGACAATTTACAGCCTGTGAACATCGTGTTCGTCTGTGCCACATATTGATGGAAATGAACCATGACGTATGAGCAGCTTGCGGAGGTGCTACTGGCTCTAATTAGCATATGAATAGCCAGTGCCAGCCCTGAGTAATTTGGTGCCCTAAGCAATATTTTAGCCGGCGCCCCCCTGCATCGCAGTCAATTTCACAATCAATTTTCACATACTCACACAGGAACTGCATGTATGTATTCAAGATTTTATTTCTATTAAGTCAAAAATATTTCACCAAATAAAAACTAAAGAAAGGAACAAGTGATACAAATACAAATAAGGCATTGTGCAAACATATTATCTCCCAGCCTCAGCAAGTGCCATCTCTCGCTTATTTAATGTCAACCGCTGTCATTTCTGTTTGAGTATATCAACCAGCTTCTTTTGATTTTTTCCCCATTGCTTAAGACTCTGTTACAAAAGTCATGTTGACACTCCCCCATCTTTGTTTTTTCGGGGAAATGTGTAACTCCATCCATCCATCCATTTTCGTCCGCTTATCCGGGGCCGGGTCGCGGGGGTAGCTGCCTGAGCAGGGACACCCAGAGTTCCCTCTCCCCGGACACTGCCTCCAGCTCTTCCGGGAGGATCCCAAGGCGTTCCCAGGCCAGCTGGGCGACATAGTCACACCAGCGTGTCCTGGGTCTTCCTCGGGGTCTCCTCCTGGCGGGACATGCCAGGAACACCTCCCGAGGGAGGCGTCCCGGGGGCATCCGAAACAGATGCCCGAGCCACCTCAGCTGGCTCCTCTCGATGTGGAGGAGCAGCGGCTCTACTCTGAGCTCCTCCCGGGTGACAGAGCTCTTCACCTTATCTCTAAGGGAGCGCCCTGCCACCCTGCGGAGGAAACTCATTTCGGCCGCCTGTATCCGGGATCTCATTCTTTCGGTCATGACCCAAAGTTCATGGCCATAGGTGAGGGTCGGAACGTAGATTGACTGGTAAATCGAGAGCTTTGCCTTTCGGCTCAGCTCTCTCTTCACCACGACAGACCGATACAACGACCGCATTACTGCGGCCGCTGCACCGATCCGCCTGTCAATCTCACGCTCCATCCTTCCCTCACTCGTGAATAAGACCCCAAGATACTTAAACTCCTCCACTTGAGGCAGGAACTCTCCTCCCACCTGGAGGGAGCAAGCCACCTTTTTCCGGTCGAGAACCATGGCCTCGGATTTGGAGGTGCTGATTCTCATCCCAGCCGCTTCACACTCGGCTGCAAACCGCCCCAGGACATGCTGGAGGTCCCGGCTCGAAGGAGCCAACAAGACCACATCATCCGCGAAAAGCAGAGATGAGATCCAGTGGCTCCCGAACCAGATCCCCTCCGGCCCGAGGCTGCGCCTAGAAATTCTGTCCATAAAAATAATGAACAGAACCGGTGACAAAGGGCAGCCCTGCCGGAGTCCAACATGCACTGGGAACAGGTCTGACTTACTGCCGGCGATGCGAACCAAGCTCCTGCTCCGGTCGTACAGGGACCGTACAGCCCTTAACAGAGGGCCTCCGACCCCGTACTCCCGGAGCACCCCCCACAGAATGCCACGAGGGACACGGTCGAATGCCTTCTCCAAGTCCACAAAACACATGTGGACTGGTTGGGCAAACTCCCATGAACCCTCGAGCACCCTGTGGAGGGTGAAAAGCTGGTCCAGTGTTCCACGGCCAGGACGAAAACCGCATTGTTCCTCCTGAATCCGAGGTTCGACTATCGGCCGAATTCTCCTCTCCAGTACCCTGGAATAGACTTTCCCAGGGAGGCTGAGGAGTGTGATCCCCCGATAGTTGGAGCACACCCTCCGGTCCCCCTTTTTGAATAGGGGGACCACCACCCCGGTCTGCCAGTCCAGAGGCACTGTCCCCGACTGCCACGCGATGCTGCAGAGACGTGTCAACCAAGACAGCCCCACAACATCCAGAGACTTGAGGTACTCAGGACGAATCTCATCCACCCCCGGTGCTTTGCCACTGAGGAGCTTCCCAACTACCTCAGTGACTTCGGCTTGGGTGATGAATGAATCCACCTCTGAGACCCCAGTCTCTGCTTCCTCTATGGAAGGCGTGTCAGCGGGATTGAGGAGATCCTCGAAGTATTCCTTCCACCGTCCGACAATGTCCCCAGTCAAGGTCAACAGCTCCCCACCTCCACTGTAAACAGTGTTGGTGGAGGACTGCTTCCCCCTCCTGAGGCACCGGATGGTTTGCCAGAATTTCTTCGAGGCCGACCGATAGTCCTCCTCCATGGCCTCCCCGAACTTTTCCCAGACCCGAGTTTTTGCTTCTGCGACTGCCCGTGCTGCAGCTCGCTTGGCCTGCCGGTACCCGTCAGCTGCCTCAGGAGACCCCCGGGCCAACCAGGCCCGGTAGGACTCCTTCTTCAGCTTGACAGCATCCCTTACTTCCGGAGTCCACCACCGGGTTCGGGGATTGCCGCCACGACAGGCACCGGAGACCTTACGGCCACAGCTCCGGACAGCCGCATCAACAATGGAAGTGGAGAACATGGTCCATTCGGACTCAATGTCCCCAGCCTCCCTCGGGAGCTGGTTAAAGCTCTCCCGGAGGTGGGAGTTGAAGACCTCCCTGACAGAGGGTTCCGCCAGACTTTCCCAGCAGACCCTCACAATACGTTTGGGTCTGCCAGGTCTGCCAGCGGATCCAACTCACCACCAGGTGGTGATCAGTTGACAGCTCAGCCCCTCTCTTCACCCGGCTGTCCAAGACATACAGCCGGAGGTCAGATGACACGACCACAAAGTCGATCATTGACCTCCGGCCTAGGGTGTCCTGGTGCCACGTGCACATATGGACACCCTTATGCTTGAACAAGGTGTTTGTTATGGACAAACTGTGACTAGCACAGAAGTCCAGTAACAAAACACCACTCGGGTTCAGATCAGGGAGGCCATTCCTCCCAATCACACCCCTCCAGGTAACACTGTCGCTGCCCACGTGAGCGTTGAAGTCCCCCAGTAAAACAACGGAGTCCCCGGTTGGAGCACTCTCCAGTACCCCTCCCAGGGACTCCAAGAAGGCCGGGTACTCTGCACTGCTGTTCGGCCCATAAGCCGAGACAACAGTGAGAGACCTATCCCCGACCCGAAGGCGCAGGGAAGCGACCCTCTCGTTCACTGGGGTAAACTCCAACACATGGCGGCTGAGCTGGGGAGCAATAAGCAAGCCCACACCAGCTCGTCGCCTCTCACCGCAGGCAACTCCAGAGTAGAAGAGAGTCCAGCCTCTCTCAAGGAGTTGGGTTCCAGAGCCCAGACTGTGCGTGGAGGTGAGCCCGACTATTTCTAGCCGGTACCGCTCGACCTCCCGCACCAGCTCAGGCTCTTTCCCCCCCAGCGAGGTGACATTCCATGTCCCCATGGCTAGAGTCACCGTCCGGGGATTGGGTCGCCGGGGCCCCCGCCCACGACTGCCACCCAAATCCCTCTGCACCGGCCCCTTCTGAACCCTCCAGCGAGTGGTGAGCTCACCGGAGGGCGGGCCCACGTTGCTCCTTCGGGCTGGGCCCGGCCGGGTCCCGTGGGCAAAGACCCGGCCACCAGGCGCTCGCCTGCGAGCCCCAACCCCAGGCCTGGCTCCAGGGTGGGGCCCCGATAACGCCAATCCGGGCGACGTAAACTGCCTTGATTTTATGTTTGAAATGTGTAACTGCTTTTTTAAATTTGAAATGGTGCTCTGTGAACTAACTCTCATTTTACGTAGTCAGTTAGAAGAGATGGCCAGTCAGCAGGGTGTATTGGTGCAGCCTTTAGTCCTGATGCTGTGTCACTCTGCTGTGCTGAGGTAGAGGGACAAGATTCTATTGTTAATGCAAAGCAATTTAGTATAACCAGAGTGCAAAAAGGAGCAAAGTGCAGTATATATATATATATATATATATATATAGATATATATATATATAGATATATATATATATATATATATATATATATATATATATATATATATATATATACATATATGAATGACATGGGAAAGCTAAGGTGTGGAGTATTAACAGTAATCCACTTCAACCCTGATGTAAACTTTAACAAGCAAAACCTGTGACACAATAAACCAAAGGCTTACAACGACCCTATTACTTACAAAAGGGATGGAAAACTAATAGAATTTTAACTGACACACAAGCAGGAAAGACACCTGTAAAATAACACCTGAACAGGCCTAACGTTAACTTTCCAAAGGTCCCTGATGAATTTAAGGTGCTGTAACATTAACTTACGTCGATTCAGCTATTGATCGATTATTAATGCTGCTATCGGCCGAAGGAAGCTAGCAAGCTAACACTCTGCTCCAACAACAGTAACTACAATCATTTAAATATTAATTTCATTCACTTCATCACATTGACGTTATTGTATTTTCTTCACGTCTTCCCTTTCTTTCTTTCTTTTCCTTCACTGGGCGCCAGATGGTTTCAGTCTTTTGGACATTGTGATTCCGCTACAGTATCAGTAAATCTCTCTCTTTGTCTTGGGGTCTCGGTCCGGTCAGATTTAGGCAGCTTGCAGATTTAGGCAGATTTAGTACAGTGCAACGAGCCAGAACCCAGAAAAAAGGCCTCTCCATTATTTAATAGTTGCTATGATGTTATGTTGCTATGGGCTGATATAATATTTCGAAATAATAGTAGTAACAATAATAATAGTACTGATAACATTTTTCATTTTTTAGTTATTATTATTGTTTTTTATTATTTTATTTTTTTCTCCCCCCGTTTGCGGCGCCCCCCCCGTGGATGACAGTGCCCCTAGCATTTGCCTATGCTGCCTATGCCCAGGGCCGGCTCTGTGAATAACGGCGAAACCACGCTTGGCCAGAGAATGTCTGGCCTGGCTTGAATTTCCTCACCCAGTATCTTTTTTTATGCATAGACACTATTATTTAGACCAGTGGTTCTCAAACTTTTTCGGTCTTCCCCTACTTTGGACAAGGGGAAATTTTCAAGCCCCACCTGACCCCATCGTCCCAACACAAATGCTAATGAAATACGCCAAGCTTAACATTTTCAAATTTATTGGAGTAACATCAAGTAACATCATGTTGTATCTAAATTCTAAGTCAATAACATGAAATAACAGCAAGTTCAAAAATAGAGAAAATAAAAGTGCAGCTTTGTCATGACTTGTATCAAGTTCAAAAATAGAGAAAATAAAAGTGCCATTTTGCAATCTGTTAAAAAAAAAAGACGAGCAATGCATTTGGCAAGACAGGTGAGCAAGTGAACTTATGAGACTTATCCCTGCATGAGTGGCTGCAAAGCTGCAAGTTTAAAATGTTCCAATTTATTGAAGTAACATCAAGTAACATCATGTTGTATCTAAATTCTAACTCAATAACATGAAATAACAGCAAATTCAAAAATAGAGAAAATAAAAGTGCAGCTGTGTCATAACTTGCATCAAGTTCAAAAATAGAGAAAATAAAAGTGTAGCTTTGTCATGACTTGTATCAAGTTCAAAAATAGAGAAAATGAAAGTGCCACTTTGCAATCTGTTAAAAAAAAGAAAAGAAGAGAAATGCATTTGGCAAGACAGGTGAACAAGTGAAGTGACGTGAGTTTTACCCCGGCATTAGTGGCTGCAATGAGCCTGTTTTGCATTGCACATCTTTTCAAAGCGGGGTTGCAGGCTTGATACTGCCACTCTCAAGTCATGCTCAATGTTCAGCTGAGATTCGTACTTTGTTTTCAGTGAAGGAACAGCTGAAAAGCCCATCTCACAGATACATGATGTGGCAAAGGGAAGAAGAATGCACACAGCTCTCTGCCCGATGAGTGGATACTCCCTCTCCACTCAAAACCAGAATTCACAAAGAGTCTGAGCTGTAAACCTCAGCCTCAGGGTGGAGTCAGATGTCATTTCAATGAACTGGTCCTCCTCAGCAGACCTAAAAGCAGCAGGTGCTGCAGATAGAATATAAATAAATAGGCTTACTTTATCGGTCATTGCAGAGTAAACACAAAGAAATCTGTTTGACAAAAATCCATTCAAGTTAGTAAGTAGCATACAACATAAATAAAATGCATGTATAATATATGAGTATATTATTCAATAAAATGTCAAAATACCAACTTGTGCATTGAATGGATCCATAACCCAGTCATACTGAGCACTGTTGATCGGGAAGTATTTTTGAAACAGTCCTCTCAGGGAAGAGATGTGCTGCTTAATACATGGGATCACTGTGGTGGCTCCAGAATCAGTGGTTTCAGCAACTTCACTCAGGTTCTCAAAGACATCTATATTTTGTTAAACGAGGCGCCGGTCCCATACCTCGAGCTTTCGGGAGAATGCAGTGATTTTGTCTGCCAGGTGAGGTAGGTGCCTGTCTTTGCCTTGGTGAAGCTGAAGATTTAATTCATTCAGCTTGCCAAACACATCGCTGAGGTAGGCCAGCTTCAACAGAAATTGTTCATCACTGAACTTGCTTACAGCCTCATACATGCGCTCCTCCTCTAAGAAAATCCGAATCTCTGCTCTGAGCTCAAAGACGCGCGACAGCACTTTGCCCCGGGAGAGCCATCTTGCTTCACTGTGAAACAGCACAGATGTGTGATCAGCTCCCATTTCCTCACAAAGTGTGGAGAACAGTCGCGCTTTCAGTGGTTGGGTTTTGATAAAATTTACCACGCTCACAACTTCTGTCAAAACCTCATTTAGTTCAGGGCTGAGTTGCCTTGACGCGAGTGCTTCCCTGTGAATGACAGTGCGTCCAGTGCGCATCTGGCGCAACCCTCTTTATTAGTGCCTGCATCCCGTTTCTTGACCCTGCCATGGTCTGTGCGCCATCAGAGAAAAAATAGCAGGCTCAGATGATGAAAAAAGGGATACTAGAAATGAAGCAAGGGCTCTCTGTGGAAAACAGCATTCATGGCTCATTTCTGAGATGCAATCCTTGACAGATTTCAAGCCATGAGCATAATGTTACAAAAAAGTGACAAACATTTTGACAGCAGTAAATCTTCTTAAGTCCTTGCATGCCTTTGTTTCCTCACAACGTGACCAATTTGACATTTATGAAAAAGCAGCATTGAATTAACAGGTGTTAACAAAACCTACAAGTGTGACCTACAATGAAGTAGAAAGCGTAATACCTTTGCAGATGAAGAGGGTGCAAATGATGTAAGTAACCTACACAGTGAAAGGAAATTGAGACATTTTACGTCATCATAGACAAACTGGTGAGCTGCCTTGTTCATCGCCTATCTGCTTAAAAGCACTTAACATAAATATTTGGGGTGTTATTTCTGGTTGAAAGAGCAAGCAGAAGTGAGATCACAGAGCATGCTAATACACTGGTCAGTGCTTATCCATCAGACTTTGACAGTGGCTTAGCCAACGAGCTCCTGCAGTTCCGATCATTCATGTTGGCTGAGACAGACAAGTCACCCTCAAACATGCTGAAGACCATATTGAAGTTTGGCTTGCAGTCAGTCTTCCCTAATGTTTATGTGGCATTGAGGATGTTCCTCACGTTGCCGGTGACAAACTGTGAAGGGGAGCGCTCATTTTCTCATTTGGGGAGAATCAAAAATGAACTGAGAATGAGCATGAAACAAAATGCCTGAAGTCTCTATCATTACTGGCAAAAGAGTCTGAACTTGTCAGAGACCTGGACTTTAGCGATGTTGTGGAGGAGTTTGCTAGGAGAAAGGACAGGAAAAAGGTCATTGCATAAGGTAGCGACTCTAATGTGTGTGTGTGTATTCTTGCCTCCCAAGTGGTGTTATTGTGCATTTTTTTATGACTTGGAAAACATTTGTTGTTGGGATGTTTGATATTGTGGAGATTCTAAAAACAGGTTGTTTGCTATTCTTTGTGTTTCTGCATATCTGAGTGTAGACTGTTTTGATAATACACACATACACTGTATGTGCTGAGAGTCTTGTGTTGAATTTATCTACAGTTGTAGATCTTTGCTAGGAGAAAGGCCAGGAAAACGATCATTGCATAAAGTAGCTACTCTAATGTGTGTGTGTATTCTTGCCTCCCAATTGTTGTTAATGTACATTGTTTTTTTATAACTTGGAAAACATTTGTTGTTGGGATGTTTGATATTTTGGCGATTCTAAAAACAGGTTGTTTGCTATTATTTGAAGTGTTTCTGCATATCTGAGTGTAGACTGTTTTGATAATACACACATACACTGCATGTGCTGAGAGTTTCCAACAACTACTACATGCACACTTGTGAACTAGTTGTCTGTTGTGTTGGTGCACATACAAATGTGTGTGTGTGTGTGTGACTGTGTGCGTGTGTATGGCGTTAGAATCGTTTCAAAAAGCGTGCGCACATATCAACTGAGCGTGTCACTCGCGCCTGCTTTGACGCCTGTGCAGCAAGCCACGCCTGACGTGTAATGTAGTTTCCTCATTGACTTATAATGGCCCCCCGTTTACGCGCACGTTCACGTGTGATGACTGCTGCACGCCGGTAATCACACGACGCGTAGTGACTACGCGTAACATTCATGCGTCTTTATGCAAACGCACGTGTTAACGCTAGCATGAAGATGATTGAACATTTTTGTCACGCGCTTACGCGTACGCGTACGCGGAAATGACGTGTGCAAACTCTGTCACACGTAACAAGAAGCTGCGTACGTATGAAGCAGCGTGTGCACGTCTGTCTGTCACTGTTTGACAAATGTTGTTAGGCGTTCGCACGTGCGTGCGGTCGCAGATCCTGATGCTTCGCGGCCGGAAGTTGATCTGCACCGTGCGCAGCAGTCCGCACATGAACGTGTGGCGTAGTTGTTCTGTGTTCCATTTTCATCCAGTAGATGGTGCAATCGATCCAATGCGAGATACAGACATATAGGCTTTTGCATGACAAGTTCATGATTGTTATAGGTGTTATAATTTTGGATTGTTATAAGATACCTGTTCGTGTACATAAATATGAAAGATGCATTTGCATTTTGTTGAAAACCAACTTCAATCCTCGTTTTTTCCCCCTGCTCATTCCTGGTTTCTTGCCCTAGAGAGATTTTAACACTTGGTCACAATGTATCAAATTATATGTTTCTGATTGGACCAAAGTGTCAGTTGGACTTCAGAAGGGCCGGAACTCAAACACTACTAGAACGGCCGTAAGCGGTCATTTGGACCGCTAGATAATACTAACTCTATATTCTTATATTCTTTCATGTAGCTAAATACCCAAATTGAGTGATGAATGCATTCATTGTCATGATATTTTTTTTAAATAAACGAAATAACACCAAAATGTAGCCTACAATTTCACAAAATTAATTAGCTATACATTTAACAATATTCATATCATCGCACAGTAAACTGCAATTATTTCATGTATTTACACACGATTTTAATAGAGTAAAATCAGAACACGAAAATTAACAATTAAAAGTAATTTAACACTTAATAATATATGATAAAAAAATAATGATAATCAATAAAGCTGGAAACGAGCTGATCTAAAATTCTTCTTCTTCTTCTTCTTCTTCTTCTGAATGTCTGGCAGGCAAAGTATGGCTCACTGCTGCCTCCCCTGGTTGATTAAAATGAAAAGGCCAACTACGTGAGGCGTGCGTGTATGCGGACTGGTGTGCGTGCTGCAGATCAACTTACGGTTGCGAAGCATCAGAATCTGCGACCGCACGCACGTGTGAACGCCTAACAACATTTGTCAAACAGTGATAGACAGACGTGCACACGCTGCTTCATACGTACGCAGCTTTTTGTTACGCGTGAAATACAATCTGCACGTGACAACGCACGCACGCACGCACGTATAACAAAATAATCATGCGTGCGTTGCTGCGTGCCTCTCTGGTTGTTTTGAAACGATTTTGACGCCATAGCGTGTGTGTGTGTGTGTGTGTGACTGTGTGTGTGTGTGTGACTGTGGGTGTGTGTGTTCGTGTGTGTGTGTGTGTGTGCACATGTAAGGGCCTCTAAGAGTCTGGCCCAAGGGCCTCTGAATTCTTAATCCAGCCTAGCTTGTGATACCTTTCAATTCTAAAATGTCAAAACACCGACAATGCCCATTTTTTTTAAGTACCGCTTGCACCGATTCCAGTGTTGACATCGGTGCCGGACCTCTTCCGGAACTGATGGGGGCAGTATACGCCTCAAAGTGTTCCAGTCGATATTTACATTCAGAAGTAGTAGGGCAGGAAGAACTGCAACTACACATGGCATAACAAAAAACACGTGAAAGATGGCATCTGTGGCTGCAGCAATAACCCCACCTTGACTTATTGATAAAAAAGGCACAAAGAGTCTTGTATGGAAGCACTTTACGTATGAGGCAGATGATCGTGCATTTTCATTAAGCCGCAGAAGCCGTGCTTCCGTGGTCTTCAGACCAAGGGAGGTAATACTTTCAATTTAGCACCTGAACGACCATCATCCATATTTGTTGAGAGAATTCAAGGTGACTTCTGATTCATATTAACACCATCCAAAGAATCAACGTTTTCTGTTTTGTTTTTTTAATCTGTCATACTGAAATACATGTTACATGATGTTTGGGATGGTGGGCACATTTGTTATGGCTTATGTTATGTATGTAGTTTATGCTGTAGTTTTAACATTAGCCTAGCACTATAGCACTAACTACCTCGTGGTGATGCAGCTTCAGTTAGAAGGAGAGAGAGAAAGAGAGCATGTCTCTTGCAAGTAGCTTGTCAAAACTAGTGAAATTCACTGAATATCTTAGTTTAATATAGTCAAAACATGATTACCCCCCAAAATTATTTTTTTTTTACGATGCCAATAGAACTCGATGTAAAAGACAATTTGCGAGTTACTGAGCCGATCACACTGAACATTGCTTCCTAATTGCTTATTGGATAGTACATTTGGAGTTAAATTTGCAATTGAAAACAAGTGCTGTGCTCCTGTCCCATTCCTGGCTTTTTAAAAAATTGTATGACAGCCCTGATTTTTATGTTAATGTTTTAAAATGAACTACCTGCCACCACCTGTCTGTGACTATTATGTGTGTGTGTGCGCGCGGGCTGGAGCCGATGTGCAGGGCAGGGCAGGCAGGTGCTCGTGCTTTATACCTGTGCTCTTTCGTAAGTCAATTAACTATATTTACTGAAATTTCACCTTTTTTTTTCCAGTTTCAACCCAGGGGATGACGTCCGGGAGACAACTCGGCCAACTCAGCCAACCATAACCGAGGCTCTAGAGAAGCAAGTGAAATATTAGAGAAATTCAAATGAGGCCAGGAGATTGGATAGAAGTGTAGCAGAGTTCATATGTATGGACCAAGTCCCTGTCTACATTGTTGAAAAAACAGGATTTCAGCAAATGCTCCATGCATTCAATCCCAGATATCAACTTCCAAGTAGGAATTATTTCATGTACACAGAAATACCAAAAATCTACAAGGGACCTGGTCACACAATATCTTGAAGAAAAGCCATTCTATGCATGCACAACTGATCTGAGGACAAGCAGAGCTGCAGACACGTACATGTCCATTGCCATACAATACATAACACAGTCATGGGAGTTGCACTCCTGGTGTTTAGGCTGTAGTGGCCCGAACTCAGACCACACAGGTGACAGTTCGAGAGAGGCATTTGGCGAAGTAGTTACTGAGGAGTGGAAGTTAAAAGTCATATCTGGCTTCACCAGGTCATCAAAGCTGTTGCGACAACTCAAAGCAAAACAAAAACAACTTGCACTCCCAGAACACCATTTGATACACGATGCACCCAGCCGTTAGAATTCCTCATATGATATGGTGGAGAGATTTGTGGAGCAGCAGCAAGCTCTGTGTGCAGTCCTGGCAGAGGACAGAAAGAAATGGCACCTGATGCCAAAAGACAGTGACATCACAATCCTAGAAACAGTAAAAAAAAGTCCTTGAGCCACTGAGTCCTTTTACAGATGCACTCAGTGGTGAGAAAGACACTACTCTCTCCTCTGTCTTACTGCTGATTTGAAAGATGCTCTCTTGTCTCAGTGATGAGGAGGATGACACTCTACTTACTGTACAGATGAAGAGAGTTGTAAGGGAAGACATCAAATATCGTTATGAGGATAGGGAGGTGGAGCTTCTGCTAAACACTGTCACCTACCTAGATCCCAGATTCAAGGACAGTTTTGTTGCTCTGGAGGATGACATGAAGCAAAGTCTCCTGGAGCAAGCGTGGAATGCTGAAACCCCCATGGAAACAGGAGCAGAGGCCTCGAGCCAAAGCAGGCCATCAAAAAAGTCAAAGACTGATTTGAAGCATCTGCTTTCAGCCATTCAGGGAGAGAAGAGGGGCAGGGATGTCACATCATCTCAGGCAGGGCTCTCCACACAAGAGAAGTTAAATGGTGAGTTCCTGGTATATAGCAACATGCCAGAACTGAGCGCAGTCGAAGATCCCCTCATCTGGTGGAAAATGAATGGAGGCACAATACCTCAACTTGCAGAATTCACAAGGAGGTATCTCTGCATTGTGGCTTCAAGCTGTGCTTCCGAAAGGGTCTTCAGTGCCTCAGGAATTATTGTCAGTCCAAGACGTTCCCGACATACCCAAGACCATGTTGACATGTTAGTTTTCCTCTATAAAAACCTTGAACTAGCCAAGAAAAGGTGTAAAAATGCTGTGAAAAAAATTGCATGTGCATCTTGTTAGCTGAATGGCTGCACTGCTATATCCACTGCTTTGTTTTGCACTACTGTTGTTTTTGCACAGTACCTTGATGCCTGGAAGTCTGGAATGTGTCAGGGGACACTAGTTGCTGCACTATGACATTACTTGCACTTTATTATGTTGTTCTATGCTCTTGCACTATGTTTTGTATTTCTTGTTATGATATTTTGATATTTTCAAATATTTTCATAAAGTTCATGTTTCAAATTCAGGTACATGATGGGATCTTAGAAAATCCTTAGAAAATTAATCTTAATCTTTTTTTAATCTATTTTTTTAATCTTCGTTTTCCTCTATAAAAACCTTGAACTAGCCAAGAAAGGGTGTAAAATGCTGTGAAAAATTGCATGTGCAGCTTGTTAGCAGAATGGCTGCACTGTTATATCCACTATTTTGTTTTGCACTACTGTTGTTTTTGCACAGTACCTTGATGCCTGGAATGTGTCAGGGGACACTAGTTGTTGCACTATGACCATTACTTGCACTTTATTATGTTGTTCTTTTCTCTTGAACTACATTTTGTATGTCTTGTTATGACATTTTGATATTTTTCAAATATTTTAATAAATAAATTCATGTTTCAAGTTCAAGTACATGGAATCTTAGAAAATCCTTTTTTTTACCGTGGTATCGAAATTGGCATTGAGAATTGTGTAGTTTTACTGGTATTGGCACCTACTACTGAATTTTTGGTTTTGGCTTGGTTTTGGTGACACCCCTATTGTGCACATTATCCAGAAAAACAAACACATCAGTACTGTAAATCCACTGCATGTACAGTTTATGGGGCTTTCACACCACCGTGCGTTAACTCATCACCTCCAGTCATTTCAGTGAGGGGAAGACGGGAGAGGGGAAGCGGTTTCAATCATGGCCGTAGGGATTTGATCTGAAGCGGTTGCAGCCCATGCGAAAGCGCACAGATTTTGCTCTGCTGAAAATCACAAATGACACAGCAGCCGAGGTTCACAAAGGCTGATCAATACCAGTAAACCCAGTATTTCTGCTGAGGATTTATAGTTTAAAAATAGCCGAGTGTATCCTGCTCCTTTGTTTTTGTTTTAGTGAAATCTTTTCCTCTTTAAAGTTGCGCCCTTTCACAAATTAATTTCCTGACGATATTCTCTTTGAGCGATATAGATTGTCAGCTGAGGGAAGATGTTATATACGCGCACAACGTGATTTTTTCAACTAGGACATGTTCCTGCACTGCGTTTCATTAGTAGTTCCACTTCCACATTCACGTACCTTCAGCCCTTTGTATGACATAACAGCATACGTCGCACGGAGGCCACTTGGATCGTGGAGCGAAAGTGGGCAGGGGAGACACGGGATGGATTCAGATGAAACGCACCTGCCCTTCACACTTTAAGCCCAAATTATTATACATTGACCAGCAGTTGCAATGCATTGTGAGTGATATACACCTTGGAGTGACCATCGCTGTTGACTCATTCCCTTACCCCTTTGGGGGTCGATCTCACCAAATTTACTCAGTTTTTCAGACAAATGGAATGACACTCATGATGGCGGTGGGGATTCCCCCGAGAGGAAGTGAACGAGGGCATGTTGAATGAAACGCAGCCCTGGGTCAACATCCCACATTGTGGTCCTGGACCAACATTGCGACCGACCAATCACAGCCCTCTGACATCATCAGTGAGTGTGCTGCTGCTCCTGTGCTTCTTTCTAAATTCCTTTGTGCTTCTTCAGAGATATACGTTTTCACAAAATCCTTAACTGCATGTTCTTAAGTCATTCATATTTAATGTCTATAGTTTAGTCCATACCTAGAGCTGCAGCTGTATGAGCTACTGCAGAGTCAGCCAAATTCATCATTTAAATGAACAGGAGCATTGCAGTTTTTCAAGAAACAATTTATGATGCGAACTAATTTTGATGGTAACTAGTTGAACCATACTCATTCATAAGAGAAACTAATTTTGCTCTTTTCATATAGGCCATGCTGACTTATCCTTTAGTACTGACTTGTTTACCATGGTGAGTCACAAAAAGATCTGCAATGAACACATTTTCCTTCCCTTTTTATAGCCCATTCAAAGCTTTTTTTTTTGGCCATGTTGACCCTGGATAATTTGCTTTTTTTTGTCAACATAGCCATGATGGTCCTGGATCCACACTAGCATTGCAAAAAAACAAGATTGGTCTGTGATTGTGATGTGATTGTTTCCATAATGTGGGATGTTGATCCAGGAAAATCGTGCTTAAATAGGCAAACTTGTTGAGCTGTACGTTAGTAATGCCACTAAACAAAGCCGTACAGTTACAGTAGCACAGACTGTATGCATCAAGTTGCCATGGGAACCTACGTGCAGTTGATGATGCAGAAATATTAACACACACAAACAAATGTACAAACAACACAGCAGATCATCCATACACTAAAATAATTATGAAGGCTCAGCAGCTACAGACCACTTGCTGCCAAGTGCATTTTACAATGCTGGTATTGCAGCTAATAGAAGTGATTACAAAATCGAATAGTCTATTGGTATGCATCACAGACAATATTCAATCAATAAAATTACTGTCATTGTCGGCTCGAATTTTCAAAGTACCTTTCCCCATTAGTTAACTTGCTATTTAGCTAACTGACCACATGGCACATTTCACATGGAACATTCTGTTCATGAACAAAGGGCTCTGTCTTCAATAGGTTAATCAAACTGCTTAGCACATGGCATTGCATTAGTTCTGTTTACTAGATTTTTGTATTTGGAGGGGGTCACAGGGAATGGTTTTGTTGTTGTTCAATGAAAGTTCAATACAATGCTCAATAAGCCAACTCATTTAATTAAAAGTTCAACTAAACTGTTGATTTTTTCATTTCTGTTAGAAGGATTTTCAATTATGTCTGCTTATGATGTGGTAAAAGGTTTGTTTCTATCTGCATATGACATGGTTAATACAGCCTCAGCACCTATATCTTCATTTTATTCCTGTTATTTCCTGTAAATTCCCATAAATTCCTATGGAAAGTTTCCATCCTGAATATACACGGAATTTTGCAACCCTAGTCCGACCTACATGCACTTCTTGAGTATAATGTTTAAATCTACTTTAAAGTTTAAAGCTCTGAATGTGCAGCTGCCATGATAGAATTAAGTGGGAGGCATTGAGAGGAAAAATAAATGACCTTACGAATTTACACAACTTGAAATTTTCTGCCAGCATTTCTTGCTTGCCTTATTTCCAGCAACAGTGTTGCTTTTTGCAGTAGTATTTTTCATAGCGGACCATTACTATTGCTTTAATGTGGTATAAAAATATTGCCTCTATGATAAATGAAATACTATTTAGCTTATAACTCTGGAACTCAGCATACAGACTCAGATGCCAGTAGCCACTATATGGTGCAGAAGCATTCAAAAAATGACATAGTGGACATTGCATACAATGTGTTATACCATTTTTCAAGTCCAACACTTCCTTAAGGAATTTGCACTCCTCCCGCAGTTCCTTCTCCTGCTCTCTTAGCCTCTTTAACTGAATCGAGGCAGTATCAGAGGACTGCTCCGCGGACCTCTCCTCAGTAACTGGAAAATATTTGACACAGAGCAAAAGTACATAGTTGTGTTCCTCAAAAGTAAATAATGATAGTTATTGTATGAGCAATCCATGTGTATGCATGTATGAATTACAGTAATTTTTGGTATGCTAAATACAAGGCAGATAAAGTTTGACACAGCTGGGCAGTATCGCCATTTCTCCTACATATACTCCTATGTTCACATTACAGGCAACAATCTTTAATGAAAGTCAGTGACATGAAAAAAAATCATAATCAAATAAAATATTTCTATTACCAAGAATGCTGATCAGTGACATCCAGCATCTCAGACTTTACTATACTATACACAACTGAACAACATTAACAATATGTGGGTTTTTTTTTTTGTTATGTAAATGAGTGGATGCTCATAATTTCTTTAAGGATACATTTTCACTAACCCAGGGCATTGATTTTTAATTTTTGTACATCCTGCACTTCCTGCAGAAATGTCTCCATATCAGTTTTGTTTTTAAAAACAAATCTGAATGGCTCAACATACTCCTCCCTCACCTCTGCAGGCAGACTTTTGTTTGTTACGATGGTTTCAACAGCCAATCTTCTGTCAGCTGGGGTGTATCCTAGCACATCTGGTGCCAGGGCTTCTTGTTGAAACAGCTGCTTGTTGGATTTCACCAATTGGGCAGCTTTTCTGGAGTCTCTTATGATTTTTTCTTTAGGAAAAAAACAAAAACACACACACACACACACACACACACAAACACATAATACAAGATATAATATTACATTATATAAGTTTATAATATAATTGCAAGTATTTGACCAAATGTACACTACCAGTCAAAAGTTTGGACACAGCTTCTCATTTAATGGTTTTTCTTTATTTTCATGACTATTTACATTGTAGATTCTCACTGAAGGCATCAAAACTGAATGACTACACATGGAATTATGTAATAAAAAAGTGTGAAATAACTCAAAACATGTTTTAGACATTTTAGATTCTTCAAAATAGCCACCCTTTGTTTTGATTACTGCTTTGCACACTCTTGGCATTCTCTCGACAAGCTTCATGAGGGAGTCGCCTGAAATGATTTTCAACAGTCTTGAAGGAGTTCCCAGAGATGCTGAGCACTTGTTGGCCCTTTTGCCTTCACTCAGCGCTCTATCTCATCCCAAACCATCTCGATTGGGTTTAGGTCAGGTCACTGTGGAGGCCAGGTCATCTGACGCAGCACTCCATCACTCTCCTTCTAGGTCAAATAGCCCTTACACAGCCTGAAGATGTGTTTGGGGTCATTGTCCTGTTGAAAAATAAATGATGGTCCAACTAAAAGCAAACCGGGTGGGATGGCATGTCACTGCAGGATGCTGTGGTAGCCATGCTGATTCAGTGTGCCTTCAATTTTGAATAAATCCCCATCAGTGGGTGGAACCAAAGATCTCAAATTTGGACTCATCAGACCAAAGCGCAGATTTCCACTGGTCTAATGTCCATTCCTTGTGTTTCTTGGCCCAAACAAATCTCTTTTGCTTGCTGCTTTTTCTAACTAGTGTTTTTTAGCAGGTATTTGACCATAAAGGCCTGATTCGCGCAGTCTCCTCTGAACAGTTGATGTAGAGATGTATCTGCTACTAGAACTCTGTGTGGCATTTATCTGGGCTCTAATCTGAGGTGCTGTTATCTTGCGATTTCTGAGGCTGGTGACTTGGATGAACTTATCCTCAGCAGCAGAGGGGACTCTTGGTCTTCCTTTCCTGGGACGGTCCTCATGTCAGCCAGTTGTTGTCGTTGTAGCGCTTGATGGTTTTTGCAACTTCACTTAGGGACACATTCAAAGTTTTTTCAATTTTCTGGACTGACTGACCTTCAGTTCTTAAAGTAATGATGGACTCTCTTTTCTCTTTACTTAGCTAATTGGTTCTTGCCATAATATGAATTCTCACAGTTGTCAAATAGAGCTGTTAACTGTGTACCAACCTGACTTCTGCACAACACAAATGAAGCGACGCTTACGAGCTAGTTCAGGCAGTCAACTCGAGCTGCACTGCCACATACACACGTGACATGCTTCACTTTCCAGACATCCCACAAATGCATCCTCTATATTGGGCGGGCTATTTAAACTGCATGAATTTCCCTTCTCTCCCTCTGGCTTGTCAATGCTGCTGCTGCCCTGCACAAGTATCACTGCCTGCTCCTTCAGCCCCACCATCACCCCAGCATCCACCTGCAGGCTCTGTCTAGGGGGGAATATATTTATTCATCACTCCCCAATATCTCATGTAAACATATCTGCAGGGAGTGATGAGGTCAGAGCCTAGACGGAAAACTCTAACTACGTTCTGCTTTGTAATAAACATTTCAAACGTGAGTTGTCTGACTGAACTGATGGTCCCAACCCCATTAAGAAGGCAAGAAATTCCACAAATGAACCTTAACAAGGCACACCTGTGAAGTGAAAACCATTTCAGGTGACTACTTGAAGCTCATTGAGAGAAGGCCAAGGGTTTGCAGCGCTGTCAACAAAGCAAATGGTGGCTACTTTGAGGAATCTAAAATATGAAACATTTAGAGCTATTTCACACTTTTTTGTTTGCTACATAATTCCATATGTGTTCATTCATAGTTTTGATGCCTTCAGCGAGAATCTACAATGTAAATAGTCATGAAAATCTAAACCCGCGGTTAATTTATAATCATATGGTTGCTGTCATAATGTGTTGTGATTGAGATCCTGACCCACCAAACATCCTGGAAAGTGACACAGTTACGTTTTTCGCTCTAAATTACATAATTACATAATCGCCATCAGTGAACAGGACGCTGTCTGACTCTGTCACTCACGAGGACAGAGGCTGTTTTCTGGGGGAAAGTTCACTGAAGTCTCCGTCCGCAGAGCTGACCGTCGCGATTTTTTTTTCACAAACATTCGGTGAAGTTTTTTTGCCGGTGACGTGGAGTCCCTACGGACTACAAAGTAGTCAAGCCAGCTGCTCAAACATTTTTAAATGCGCCCTTATTACAGACTTTATGGCAAACGCACAGAAGCAAGTGGGAATGTCAGCGCTAACTTACAAGAGCGTGTGGGAACTTCCTGTTTTCAAAATAAAACGTCAGTGTTAAACGTATTAAGATTTTATTGTGTAAAATATGAGAACTACATTAAAAATTCATAAGAATTATAAGGGCAAGTGGAATGCAATAGAGCAGGTGCGCATCATACAGCAAGCCCAAATCTACTGTCCTACACTGATTCTGCGCCAACAGGTCACATGACCTAGGAGTTATTGAGCTATAATGCTCATATTTACATTATGACAGGTATTAAAAATTCACAAAAAATATTAAATGTGTTCGAATGCAATGAAAAGAGGTGTGTGTGTTATAGAGCAGGCTTAGATCTACTGTCCTACACTGATTCTGAGCCAATAGGTCACCATCTTTTTATTTATTTAAATTATATCTTTACTTTGAACGTATAGGAGATTACATTCACATGGTAGTATTACTGAGGACCAAAGCAAATAACATTCCAGTTATTGTTTGTTTTAAGTCCTGAGCCAGATGAGGCTCACAAGTTCAATAAAATTCTGATGCAACTTAACGGAAAGTAGAACAGTCCCTCTGAAAACTATCCCTACAGAACACTTTTAATTTAGGACAATCTCAGAAGATAAGGTAATGGTTAGCAGCAGTCAAGCCGCATTGCCTCTAGCATGGCATAGTTGTATGTTTATACCTCTCTCCTGATACGGTGTCTTGAATATCTAATAATATTCTTCCAGCAATGCTCTCTTCAGTCCATTGAGCTGGATGTTGTCCACTGGAAGGACCAGATGTTGCTCCAAGCCTCTTCAGAAATCTCAATCCCTGACTCCCTATCCCATTTATCTTTTATGTATAGAGTATTGTTATTGTTGGCATAGAAAAGAGCTGTGTACAGCTTTGAGATGGATTTAGAAGCGGTCATGTTCATGGCATTTTAAATGCCAGAATCTTGAAGTCACTGATAGAATATGTGGCACCGTTGGATTTCCTCTGCACTAGAACACAGCGTAATTCTAATAAAGATTTGAAAGCTATCTGTGTAGAGGAGAGGGACCTAAGTTCTGGCAAATTCAACCATCTCAACCTTCACTGTCTTTTTCATTTACTGTTTTTATCCCATGACACTTTGTTCGTGGAGAATTCGTGCTTCCCTTAGAAACACTCTATAAGTATACAGTAAACCCTAAATCATAAATGGTAACTAATAAACAGTGGAAAAAACTCACCCAACGAGTCATTGCAGGTCCTGATACAGGGCTTGTTAGCTAGATCATTTATAATGATGACAGGAATGCTGATAGAGGTTTGGAGTGTATCAAAGAAAACTGTCGCTATTATGATTCCTTAGTGAAGAAAAATAATTTGTATCTCTTTATGATATAGTTTTTTTTGTCAGTTGAATTTGACCGTATAGAGGTTTGCAAAGAGTTATTTCTGATATAAAGCTAAGCGAAAGTTAAGACAGGAAGACTATCTCTTTAAGCACGCCTCAAAGCCCTTTCCCTGTTTTCCCGTTATCCTCTCGCTCCACCCTTATTCTCATAATTCAACCAATCACAGTCTGCCATCCTCTTTCTCTTCTACCAATCAGTCATTAGTGTCAAATTTAAAAGTACCCTCTCTGCTGTCCCGCAAAATGATCAGGGTGATGGCGAAACAAATGTGCGCCACCGTGAGTGCCAGCAGAGATGAGGAGTTTGCAGCGAGTGCTGGTCGCTAAATCGTTTCCTCCGCTGTAACAACTTCACTTGCAGAAGACAACTATTGCCCAGAAGGATGCTAGAGAATTCACAGAGAAGCTGGCGAAGTTTGTGACATTTTCATCCCGGATTTTTGAGAGGAAGGAATTAAATGCCTGTAAAAAATTGCCTCCTGGTCTGTGAAGTGACTTAAACAAATAAACACCCCAGCTATTATTTGGTATTTTACGGTAGTTCAGGAAAATCCGAGACCGCGATAAAACATTAACATCAGCTCGGAGTTCACTTATCTGGGACGAGAAAATCCTTTCTGTTGCTAGGTCGTTACTAAGGGTTGGATTATTTGCTGGAGTGGTAAACTACATTCCATTACACATATGAGTCTACTGATGTGACTGATTTTGTTTCAGTTATTAGTCAGACCCCATGTGTTTCCATGGAAACGCGACGCACACTCGCAAAAACCTTTAAGTTTGAGAGCAAAATGTCCATCAACATGGATATACTGTGATTATACATTTTATTTGTTTTGGTATGAGTTGTATAATCGCAATATTGCTTAAGTAGAACAGTCCCTCTAAAAACTGTCTGCCATCCTCTTTCTTTTCTACCAATCAGTCATTAGTGTCAAATTTAAAAGTACTCTCTGCTGTCATCCAGCGTCATTTCAGCAAAACTCTCAGCCCACCTCCACCCCTGCACCACCTCCATCAAGATACAGACCGTCTTAATCTGGATCTTCAACCGAGAAGTTCCCTCATCAGGTGACTCAAGCTTCCCTACCACCACCAGTGTCTAGGCCTGGGGGGGGGGTCTAAACGGCAAAGTTTATTTTGTGCACAATAAATGTAATTTCATCTTCATCTTCAAACCTGGCTCTCTTGTCGTAAATAGTCTGTCCTGACTGAATTGTTATTGGATGTAGATTATTTTTGATGTGTTGTATTTCTTATCTTTCAACACGATGGAATATTTAATACAAAGAAAAGAGAACAATGATTTATTAACCTGAGTCATTGAGTAATGCCAGGGCAAACTTTGTCCTTTCAGACGCCATCTCCTTCTTGGAGGTGCCAAAGGACATGGCAGGTAATGCCGGATATGCCTCCATTACTGCCTTTGCCATCTGCACCCACAAGATATAGTGATAATAATACAGAATTAAGCTTTTCACCTTTGAAAAATTATTGGTGAAGCATAGCGCAGTAGAAAGTAAAAAAAGATTTGATTAGTCAAAAGTAATGCATGACCAAAACATGCTGACTAAAAACTACATTGTATGCACATTACATTTTATATATTGATTTTTTCAGTTGAGCACCTAAAGTCTGACACATAATGTTTGACAGAGAAAAAATAAATAACATAAACATTGCAAGACACAGACACACATGGACATTACCTTAGTAACGATGACCCCACAGCTACACTTGTCTCATTGTACTGGATGGTCCATCGTTGCCCCCAGTCATTTTTGCCAAGGGTGATCTTTCTGAACCGTATGTAATCCCTATGAAAAACATATGGTGTATCAATACACATGGAATATCGATATCAAAGTAATGTTTAAAAATGAATGACCTTCAAATAAATAAACATTCTCAGCAGCTGAGTGAGACTATCAGAAATCACATAGCCAAGCTTTTATAGGGTTACCTGCATCAATTGCCTGCCAGGATTGCAAGGTCTGCCTTTAAATTCATGAGAGGGCTGTCCTTTATGAGGAAAATAAAGATGACCTACCATATTCTTTTTGCAGCATCTGCAGACTCAGCTTGCTCAGAATTATTAGCCATCGGTTCCAGCAAGAACACAGCCTTCATGGCAGAAGTACGTACTAAAAAGAATATATGAACGTTATCTCAAAACAACACAAAAAGATTTCAGATGAAGTAACAACCACTAACCAGTAACTTCCAGTGAACTCCCACAACATTTACAAAAGACAGTATGGCCTCATAGTTGCTGAAGTCTGTCTGTAATAGAAACAAAAACATCAACACATCACGTCAAGTAATTTTCAATTAAATGACTTTTCTCTTTAATGAAACTTCACATTCTCAAAATTGATAATTAACATTATATAAACAAAATCCTTTCATTGCACATAATTCATTTCAAAAGTTTTTGTTACACGAATTAGCAGGTTCTGGTCTGGACAGGATGGAGCAATGAAAACTAGACAATTCCCCGCCGAGGAATCGCGAGAGTGGGCTGTGCGCTTTGCCTCGTGATGAACAAAAAACTACAAAAGCTAAAGCAAAATTGAATCCCACGTTGATAATTTGGACTTTTATCTACATTTCAAAGTTTGAATGGTGTGTCTCGGTCAAAGTATGCCAGAGATGTCGATGTTTGAAATCTTCCTTTCGATCTTTTCACCTGGTCTCATTCACTTTGTGTGTGTGTGTCTGTGTGCATGTGTGTGTGTGTGTGTGTGTGTGTCTCTCTCTCTGTCTCTCTGTGTCTGTGTGTCTGCGATTTTTTGACCTAGTCCCATTCATTCCTTATGGGAAAGTTTACGCAGGTTATCACAACTCACGTCGCGAAAACATGAACGTTCTAGAAAACTGATTAATAATCTGTGTGTGTCCGTCTGTGTGTGTGTGTATTTGTGTGTCTGCGACTTTTTTGACCTCGTCCTATTCATTCCATAGCTCTGCCTTCCTTTCACCCTATTCACCTTTCCTCAACCCCATAGAGGACTTCTTTTCTGCATGGTGGTGGAAGGTTTATGACCATCAGCCCCATGACCAGATGTCCCTCCTTGAAGCCATGGATGCTGGCTGCAGGGACATCACAATTGATGATTGCCAAGGGTGGATCCAACATACCAAGCGGTTTTATCCCAGGTGCATCGCCTTGGATAATATCAGATGCGATGTTGAAGAAAAACATGTGGCCTACCCCTGAAGATCACAGATATTAGATACAGTAATTTTGTGCTTTTTTTAGTTCCCCCCTTTTTATCTGGGCTTTTTGCTGTTGTTTTTTTTGTTCACAATGCTCTTGTGTGTTTCATTGATATTTTGTTCACTGTAAGCAATACTGTAAAACTTTTTTCTGTTCTATCATATTGTAAACAGTATTTCTACTGTACCTCCTGTAGTAAACAGTAAAGGAAAAAAAAAATGATTTGCTTTTTACTGGAATGCTTTTGAATGTGAACATAACATGTGGACATACAGTTCCCAACCAAGAAATTTAGTGTAAAAACGGTGGATTGCATGTTTTGCATGCAAATACCTGTAAAACTGAAACATAAAAGTCTATGCAGTTTTTGTAATGTCAACAATAGCCAGTATTTTGAAACCTGGTGTACTTTGATTGACTGCATGTACCTTGTGAAGTGAAAAAAAGTGTTATTCTTTGACAGAATAATTTCATTTTGAGTCAGATTTCCAGTGTTTTGGTAAAGTTAGTGTGTGCAGAGTAAGGTGTGTTCTATTTTGAAATGAAGAGTTAGTATATATTTAACAAAATGTGTTTTTGAGAAGAAAATTATCCATTTGGTCAATTGTGTTTTGTAGGTGTGAGTCTGTGTTAAGAGTTTAGAAAAAGTATCTGAAGTATGGGTAAGCGATTGTTAGCGATTGAAAAAAACTGTAAATGATCAACTACCTCCTTTGTCAGCCACTGGTGAGGTCGCAGTGAACACAGTTCACTGTGATGTATCAGGAAACTGCAACCTGCCTGGTTGACAGATGGTATTACAGCAACTACCACGTCTGTGTTATTTCTTTTCCAGAGTGATTGTAGCTGGGAAAGAGTATAATATATCAATTGTTCATGTAATCGGATTAAAATACACTAAAAAAAATCCATTCATCATCTTCTGCTTCATCCGGGGCCGGGTTGCGTGAACAGCAGTCTGAGCAGGGACACCCAAACTTCCCTCTCCCCGGACACTTCTTCCAGCTCTTCCGGGAGGACCCCAAGGTGTTCCCAGGCCAGCCAGGTCACATAGTCACTCCAACATGTCCTGGGTCTTTCTCTGGGTCTCCTCCCGGTGGAACATGCCTGGAACACCTCTCTGGGGAGGCGTCCAGGGAGTATCCGATACAGATACCCGAGCCACCTCAGCTGACTCCTCTCGATGTGGAGGAGCAGCGGCTCTACTCCGAGTGACAGAGCTCCTCACCCTATCTGTACGGGAGCGCCCCGCCACCCTGCGGAAGAAAGCTCATTTCAGTCACTTGTATCCGTGATCTTGTTTTACCGGTCATGACCCAAAGTTCATGACCATAGGTGAGGGTAGGAGCGTAGATTGACCAGTAAATCGAGAGCTTCGCCTTTCGGCTCAGCACTGTCAATCTCACACTCCATTTTTTCCCTCACTCGTGAACAAGACCCCAATATAATCGAACTCCTCCACTTGATTATAAATGGAATTACAAATGGAATCAAATAATAATCAATAATGTCGAACTCTGAGTATTTTTATGTAAAGTTCCAAACATATGCAGTAATGAAATGCCTGAGTGATTTTTTGTTGGATATGGATTCAAAATGTGAAAATCCTCCAATAGTAGTGTGATGGTTACTTAAAGCTACCTGCTGTTCTTTATCTTGCATTTTCTCTGAGACTTTGGCTTCGGTAGTGGGTGGTAAAAGTATGTCCATACAGGCTCTTTCCATTTCTTTTACAGATGGTTCATCATGGTTCACATGGTGAACCATGAGGTGTGGAGTTTTTATTGTCTGATGATGATGGAACTCCTTGACAGTGGACACAATGGTATCTGCACACAGTGCCAAGGGAAACCTGAAAATGCCTGAGCTGATTGCTGGAATAGCAACTGATTGAATCTGACGTTCTATGACTTGATTCAATATGCTTTTGATTGTCTTTTTTAAAATTTTCTGGGCTTTGGACAGTGTTCTTGAGGATGGATTACTTATGATTTGTGGGCCGACTGCATGAATTAAATTTCTGCATGGTGTCACACAGAGGTGAGGTTTTGTCTTGTCTTGGTTTTTGTCTCGTGAACGTCCTGTTTTATTTTGAAAATCTAACCTCCCTATCGTTTCAGGTCACTTGCCCTTCCTCATGTGTCCCCGGTGTGACGTCATCCCTGATTCCTGATTGTTTGCACCTGTTCCCCTCTCCCTCATGTGTTAAATAGTCTGTCTTCGTTTGTCTTGTGCCAGTGTGTCTCGTTCCTGTGTGCACCCCAGCCCTTTGTCATAGTCTTGCCCTGACAAGTATTGAAATTCATGTTGAAGAGTGATTTTTTTGTTTGTTAATTTTGATAGTGCAGTGCAGTTCTAGTTTTCAGTGTTAGCGTTTTGTTTTCCTCCCTTTTGAAGTGATTTTGATTTCTTTTGAAGCCAAGAGTAGATAGTTTGCCTCTATATTCCTCCCTTTTGGAGTGACTGTGTTTTCCTCGTCTCTTAGAATAGTTTTGTGATTTGGCCTCGGTTTTCCTCCCTTTGTGGTGTGATTTTGATTTCCTTATTTCTCTTGTTTTCTCTTGCCCGGTTGTATAGTCAGGCTGAGGTTCTATAGCCTATTCATTTGTCTCTCTGTCTTGAAAGCCCAACAATTCAGAATAAAAGTCTGAATTTTGTTTTGCCCTGCATCTGAGTCCTCCTTTTAGTCCAGGCCTGACACATGGTAAATCACCAGCACTTGTCACCACAGCCTCTCCGGGTTTTAATTTGCCATACTTCTGAATATGGCTGTCACTCTCCTTAATGATCTCAGGCCCTCCATCTGTAGCCAAAGCCAATGCAAGCCCTCCAGTGTGACACAGACTTGTATTGGCAGCATTAAGAAAAGCATCCACAGTAAAGGATGTCAGATCTGCCTTCCACACACATACTGTCAGGGTTTCTGAGACTTCAACCGACAAACTCTTCTCCTGAGACAGCAGGGGTGCGGGTGGGCCGAACTCCTCCAGCAAAGTGTCAATGTCAGTTTGGATGGTTGGTTCGGTGTCCAACTGTACAGTGCACATGTTATGGATCAGGTTAGGTTCATGCATGGAATAATGTAGTAAAACTCTGCATATCAATTATTACATCTCTGTGTCTGTATCCTTCTCGACTTTGGTCTGGTTTGACATCTTCTTCCTGTGAACCTGATAATCACAACGGTGCAGTGAATCCTCTTTTTATATAATGTGGAATGTTATGGTACATACATAACACTTTACACTTTGATACACTTTGGTGAACACTACAACATCTTGTTTCATTACCATGTTTTTTATGGGTTTCTGAAAATCAAAGAGCTTGGTTATTCTCGAGACGTATACGCCTCTCCTCCCCTGCTTCCTCTGTTTCCACTTCTCAACCTCAACCCTGTGTGTCTTGTACAAATAAAAAGAGAGATACTGTTATTAACCTCTTTTTGGTAGTCAGCAGTTAGTCTTTGTCAGGTTCTATTATTCATTTGACGTCTGTAATAGCAAGCATTATTCAATATGAAAAAGCTTTATTGTTCTATATTGTTGTGTGGTTATTATCATCCTTGGGCTTTTTATACCTATGAAAGACAATTGCATTCACCAGAAAAACAGTGAAAACATCACACCTTTTTTCTAAATTTTTATAGAGTCCTTGTACTCTCTTAGAAGAGCTTCATGCATCCTCTTCTATGTTTGCACAATATCATCAAATCTGGTGAGCCTCTTGTGGTGAAAACGGACCCTTTTCAGATCCAATTGAGACTTTTCCATAATGCCCTGGGTCCTGTTATCCTTGGTGTAATTCTATCAAAGATATGTTGAATTTACATGGGGTCTAATCTAAAGACAGTAATTTTCTCATTGCAGTTTATGGTTACCTGTTAACTCACATTAAAACTTGCATTTACCTGTGTCGATTTCTGGGCAGCTCTTCTGTATTTTCCTGAGAGCATGTCGTAAACAGGACCTGTCCCGTGCCGTCCAAGGTCTCCTGCAACACAAGTACCTTACTTTAATATTTAAACTTAACATATGTTGGGGAGTAAACAGATTTACCAAGTAACAGTTCTGACCACAGAACTGCCTGAGGCAGAAAGTACTGAAGAAGCTTTGGGATGAAGGTGGGGCAATAATACCCATTTGGCTCTCCCTGTGTGTCCAGGGATGCCTGCTGGATGACTTCTTTAAAGTGTTCATGAAATGGTTTTGGGCTCGATTCATCCTGTAAGAGGCCCAATTATAGTCATGTCACCTATTATCTTCAGTGCTTTTTGGAGACAGTGCCAGTTATTATTTAGAACATCCTGTTTTTGTGGTACATGCAATTGTATATATGTTGACTGCATTGTTTGTGATGTCAATGTGTCAATATTTCTAAGCCAAACAACAAATATTGAGTTTAATGAAAGAAAAAATCAAGACCAAAAAACTCTCAGAAACTCAGAAATTCATACATGGACCAAAAGACTTACAGTCCATAATTCAACGCAGAAAAATTAAACATTTAAATTCCAAATTTTGATACAAAAGGATAACTTGCCTCAAAGTCTTCATCAGGGACATCAGAGTCTTTTATGACTGGCTGCGCAGTTGAGGTGAGTTCTTAAAAAAATAATAAAAATAATAATAAAAAAAAAAAAGTTGAGGTGAGTTCTTTCTGCAGGTTATGGAAATGTTTCTCAACATTTTCGCCACTTCATGGACTGGAGAGAACCACAGAAGTGCTCACAGCAACCTCATCAAGTTGTTGTAGTGTCGTAGCCTGATCAGATGCATACACATGACGTAGTGCTTGCCAGCACTGTGGAAAAGAATGTTATAAGTAAATATAAATATTGCCAGAACAAAACCATACTGAAATATACAGAAAATAGTTCATATTTAGTAGAAGAAGGCATCAGTAACTGTTTCTTGCAGAGGACCTTTGCATTCTTCATGATTTGACTTAAACTTCTATGTAGAATTGCCAGCTCAGTGACATTCTTCTTAGCTTTTCCAGTAACTATGTTATAGTACTGGGCAAGAAGCTCTGCGAGGCTCAGGCCACACAGATTTTGTGAGATGGCCTGCATCAAAACAGCAGAGCAATCGCAAATGTACATCACTGGCCGTTTTTTAATGTTTCTCCCATGTGCTCTCATGCAGTCCGTGATGAATGAGCCTAAGAAATGCGACACAGATGCAGTGGTGTATTCTGCAGTCACAAATGTAGCTACAGGCACGGGGGGCCTTTCAGTGGATGTCTTACAACAAGTTCATATATGTAAAAGGGTGCACTCTGTCCTCCTTGTCTTCTTCTTTTTCAGACATGAGTTGCAGACTGATCATTTCATTCTCATGCAACCTATTTTTTTTCCTCTCAGAATATGCTATATTTTTCAAAACGCCTGTTGTCGGTACACTGTCTCTGCAACCGGATTCCATGAAATCCTCCTCCAACTTCATAAAGCTCTCAAGATGGTATTGGCGGGAAAGTTTTGAACTGAGTTTCTCTGAAATTTTTGTTCTGCCGTGTGATCTAATAGGTCTTCTCTTGAGCTGATCCCACCTGTGATTCACCATGTCCCCATGAAAAATGACATCCGCCTCAGAGAGTATTCGATCTCCACTTTCACGTCAACCTGGACACTACAGTCTTCGAACAGGCAGTATCCAGAACAGGTGAAGGCTGAACAGTTCTTCCTGGATCCTAAACTTTTTACGGTGTGCCTTTTAAATCCAAAACTGCAATAAGGATGCACAGTTCGCATTCCTTTTGCAATGACATTAGTCCAGTTTAATGACTTGAATTGTCTGTTTTCTTGTTTTCTTTTAGGTTTCACCCAGTCATTGTGTTTAATATAAAAGAAACAAGGCTTATTGGGCAACTTGTGTGTGAAGAATTGTTGTGGTTCTGCTGAGCCTTGTGATGATACACTTAAGGTACTGGAGGAAAGCTGATGAAAAACAGTAAAGGAAAAGTTACCAAATTGTCTCATACAGCACTACGGATACACTAAAAACTTTAAAACGGGCTCATGAAATTGTTTACACCTTGCTTACAAAACAAACACACGCAAAAGTGCAAATTTGTGATAGTCCTTCAACTGCACAGTACAAACAACAGTATAATAAAAAAAATAAATAAACATATTACAATGACTGAAATATCCAATAAATAGGTCCAGGGGAGCCATAACTCTCTTTACACAGAATATGCCTGTGTCTGTGGAGAAAATGCAGAATTCATTTTTCTTATGTGACAAGTCGGCCCGGCGCTCAGCCCCACCTCCTGAACAGCACATTATGTAAAGAGGATATCTGATACGCTGAGCCACTCCCATCTAGTGCCTGAAAGAAGAATTGGAATTTGTGATAGTGTTACTTTTAAAGTTGTTACCTCAATTTCCAAGCTAGATGAGCTTAAATTGATTTAATGCATTTTATCTGTTAGGTTTTTAACCAGGGGCACAGGGCTGAATGAGTCTGTTTCATGTGGGTGTGTGTTGTAGGTTTCATTGTCATCCAGTTTATTGTTTCTTACCTCTTCACCCTCTGCTCTGGGGTCCGTTTCACAGAGCAGGTTTAGTGAAAACTCTGAGTCTGTTAACCCTGAAATGAGGGAAACTCTGAGTTCTCCGTTTCACAAAGGGAGGTAACTCAAGCCAGAGAAAGAGGGGTAACTCTAGCCTGTTCTCACAGAGAGAGGTAACTTAAGCTCTCGGTCAGTTACCATGGTAACATACTCTATGAACCTAACCTGGTCGGGACCAGGTTTTTCTCAACAAACCTCGAGTTTCTCTCTGTCTCCGCCCTCTTTCAGCCACACACGGTATTTGATTTCCTCATTCATTCAGTCAGCAGGCGAGTTTTGGCGTAGTATAGTTCTGCCGTCTGTTTTTTGAGAAAGTCATTGCAAAAATCAGTCAGTAGGCCTCCATTAGAAGTTATATTAGGTGGCGACTATTTTCACTACCATGGCATGTCATTTTGATAATGATCCCGTGAATGAAGATGCAGTATTACTGCGCAGAGAATTAAATATTCATCGGGAGATGATTATCAGACCGCGCATAGATGTTCTTGCATTTCCAGACAATTATCTTTTTGAGCGGAACCGTTTCACGTCACAGTCCATCATTTACATACACAACCTAATCCGTCCTTACATTTCCAACATTACCAACCGAAGTCATGCTCTCACATCCCAGCAGATATTGTGTGTTGCGCTGCGTTTTTTTTTTTTTGCAAATGGGAGTTTTTTATACAGCGTCGGAGATGCAGAGCACTTGAGCAACTGTATGCAGAGTGGTCAGAAAAGTATGCCTCGCCCTGAAACGCCTTCTACCCATCTTTATCATTGTCAGCTCCTCTGCCTCCGTTAGAGTTGGCGGTGCTGGGCCACCACCCGTTTTACGGGCATCTGCTTTCTTTCTGTTGGCTGAGTAGAAGTCTGTGTTAGTTTAAGGCTTCATTATTTAACAGAATATGATATAGATGAGAAGACATTTATGTTCGTGAAAACAGCATTATGTTGGGGATAAAACAACTATACAGTCAAACAGTCACTTAATATTTACTTTACAATGTAAAACATGATCAAAATGAGGAACCACCATGAGATTATGCTGAGGTCTAATGTTTTTATGTTTCATCTTAAGTTGCTGCCAAGAGCGCTTCTCCCCCGCGGGATTGCACCTAAATGAAATAAATTAATAGGCTACCACTCAAGTAGTTTCCCCCTGTAATATAATTGTGATTGCAAAGGACTACATTTAAACTTACGCATTGACCCGAGCAGCAATGTTCTCCCACACCGTCTCCCTCTCTTTTGCTGCTGCAGCGGTGTTACACTTCCTTCTAAAAACATGCACAAACTCACCGTATGAGCGCATTCATATTTCTAATTCTAGTGGGGTGAAAAACGTAGCCGCCCTCTTCCCCGTTGCCATGGTGACTCGTCGAATCGGGGCTCCATTGACGCTGTCTTTCTATACTTGTGGTGCACACCCTTAACTCCAGGTGAAACTACTCCGAGTTGATCAAACTAACTCAAATCAGCTGTTCTGGAACCGAAAACTCAGAGTTTCCTATCTCAGAGTAGATCAACTCAGAGTTCATGGTTAGACTCAGAGTTTGTTGAACCTGCTTTGTGAAACTGACCTCTGGTCTGGTCGATCTCCTGTTCACCTGAGTAGGGTGAAGACTGGATGTTGCATTGTTCTTCATCATCACTGCCAGAAATGTCCTCCTCCTTCCCACTGCCATGGGTTTCCAAACCTGAACATATTAAAAAAATGATTAGTCTTGGTGCGGTGTTTAGCTCAGTTGGTTGAGCAGCCACCCCATGTTAGAGGCGATAGTCCTCCCTGCAGCGGCCCCAGTTTGAATCCCGCATCGGGCAGCCCTTTGTTGCATGTTATTCCCCCTCTCTGCCTCCCCATTTCCTCTCTCTCTCCCCACTATGCTGTACATTAAAGGCAAAAAAGCCCCTATCTCTGTGCAAAAAATAATTATCTTTTAACCGTGACCTACCTTCAAAGACCTCCACTTTCAGTCCACTTTTGTTGTCCGCCCATATAACCTTTATCCACTTGACGTATTTCGGGTTACTTGATTGAAACACATCCGCTGTGACTGCCACCCACTGCTCTTCTGTGGCACTGTCTGATAATTTGTGTTGGATGAATTTCTTCAATAGAGCATCGAGACCTCTAGCTTTTTTCCTACTTTCTTCAATCGAACCATTGCTGAACTCACACATTTGCCATGCGTCTTTTCACTCCAACCGGATGTTCTGGAAATTAAGCAGCACTTGCATCATGGCTTGAGTCTATTAGCTACTGAGGCACACTTTTTTCGTTTACTTATTATAGGGAACGCACCGAAATATGAGGATTTTTAGTCCTGAGAATCTTTTTCACATTTGAGCACCTTTCATATTTTTTTAAATACATTTTTAATGTAGGCCTATGTCAAAATGTAGCTAAGTAGCTCAATAACTAACATGCCATGTGAGCATTGGCTCAAAATTAGAATAAGACAGTAGATCTAAGCCTGCTCTATGACACACACCTCTTTTTATTGCATTTGAACACATTTAATATTTTTTTTATGAATTTTTAATGCCTTTCATAATAAAAGCTAAATATTAGCATTATAGCTCAATAACTGCCAGGTCATGTTACCTATTGGCTCAAAGTCAACACAGGACACTAGATTTGAGCTTGCTTTATGATGCGCACCTGCTTTATTGCATTTTACTTGCCCTTATAATTCTTATGAATTTTTAATGTAGCTCTCATATTTTACAAAATAAAATCTTAATACATTTAACACCGACGTTTTATTTTGAAAACCGGAAGTTCCGACACACTCTTGTAAGTCAGCGCTGGCTTTCCCTATCCACCTTATTCCTGACTTCATGAATTTACCCATGGTTCATAGCGGTAGTCGGTTATGCTCTTCCGGTTGAGCTGGCTGACCTCTGTGTTTACGCCAACGTAGCTGTCATGCTCGCTCTAAAAAACGGCTTTTAACACAAAGAAAGCGACAGAATGGATAAAAATCGGAGGTGGACACACAGTACGGATGTTTTAATAAGTCGCGAGGACAGTTCTCACAGTGCCTCACCGTCAGTTCTCACGGAGTGGGCAGATGACATGAAGCATTAGCCCGACGTTAGCTAACGTTACATGATCGTTAACTATCTTATATTTTCTAAAGGTGTTGACGGCGGAGAATTATGCAGTTACAAAAGCACAGAAGCATACAACTACCTGCACAGTAACACAATCGGGAAAGTCCTGTTGAAAAGACACAGCAAGTTTATATTTATAAGGCAGCAGTAACGTTAGCGCCCAGCCACAGCGCCAATCAAGCTAACGTTAAACATACAGCGTGGATAATGCTGAAGGAAAGAGGAGTCGTGGAGACAGGCGGCTGCTCGGACATTGTCGGGTTAGAGAAGTCATGCAGTCATGCAGCAGCTACTCTGTTGAATATGTTTATAAACACAAATATTTATATCAGTCTGGAAGCTGCGAGCCACGCTAGCCTCCGTTCCTCCTTCCTCAGCATGACGTGTGGGGCGCAGGGCACGGACATGTTTGTCTAAGTTGCTAATGTACTACACGAGACGTTTCTGAAAAAAAACTCCAATTTTCATGAATTGCTGTGGCAACCAACAACGGCACATGTTGTACCTGAACTGATTTTAAAAACAATTCAGCCTGTATGACATAATGCTAGTTGTTTAGGGCTAGCTTGGCAGCAGTGGTCAGTCATGCAGTTGCAAGGCAATCGGAAACAGAGAACCGCGGGCGGTAGTAGTTTTCTGTCATGGCAGCCCCCGTAGGCTTCTGAGTAAACAGGTGGATAGGCTTTCCCACTTGCTTCTGTGCGTTTGCCATAAAGTCTGTAATAAGGGTGCACTTGAAATGTTGGCACGGCTGGCGTGACTGCAGTCGTGGACTCGGTTGGACAGACAGGAGGACAGGCGCTTCTCCAGGTACAGCTACAGTATTTTTTCCTCGTATAAGTTGCCAAAGACAGTTACAGTTACTACGTTACCTTCGTTTGCTTCTGTAACGTTGCTTTGTGGGACATTTTTCTTTAATTAGTTGAGTGAGGGACCTGTGCAGTTATCAGACCATCCGATAGACACGCCCTCCATACGCGCAGCCGGCTCATCCATTCACACTGGTTCAGTTTGCCAATACTGCGTAGCGGCACTGCTATACTGCTAGCTCAGCGGCACTATACTCATTTTCAATGTTAGCTGCATTATAGTGGATGTTTGTGGGCTGCCGCGGTCTTCTCGTAGTGAACAACAAGTGTCCGACGAGGTCCGACGCCACAAAACCAAGCTACTAACGAGACAGTGCCGTTTTATGATCTACGGGAGCTCTACCCTGCTGACGGCATGGAGCGCCGGAGGAGCTCGCCATCGGGGGAGCCCCCCGGCTGACGGCGAGGAGCGATCTCTCTACACCCCCGCTGACTGTGCGCCACTACACTACAAATTTCTGGGGAGAACCCTGTGTATATATATATTTATTTATTAGGGGTGTCACGATTCTCCAAATCCTCGATTTGATTATAGTTTCGATTCTAAGGCCACGGTTCGATTCGATTCTCAATTTTTACATTTATCTTTTTAAAGCACAGGTTGCTATGCCATTTTTAGATTAGACTTTTATGCAATATAATATCTGACCTTTGTTCACAATGTACCACGCTAGATTGTCGAATTGAAAACATTTATTAACAACATAATGTAACAATAACTTATATCTTCAGTCGATTGGAAACTTAAACAAAATAACCTGCCATCTAGTTTCTGCAGAGCTTGCAAACTGTGGCTTTTTTGTCGACAACGCAAACGTTGTCAACATAACTCACTGGAAATATAAAATACTTCCACACCAGTGACTTCAGTGAAAGAGGAGTTCAAGTTCAATGCCAACGTACTGGACCTGTTATAATTAACCAAAACGGGTGTCACAGTCATCAGCCTTATGGCATTCACATGTGACATATACATTTTATTTTAGCACTTTCCTAAAGCAAACACTTAAGATAGCTAAAGACGCGGCACTAAAGCTCCCTCTCCACCCACATCATGAAAACAAACCTCACCTTTATCCTGTGAGCGTTTGTCTTCATTTAGATTTTCTTTTTTCTGAACCAGATGAATAGGTTCATTTCGACGCCGTGCCGTAAATGAATGGTACCAGCGGTTCAGCTCAACTCGCCCCGCCTCGCTTAGTTTTACTGGTTGCCATAGCAATGCAGCGCGGTAGACACCAGATCTGACCAATCGGTAGAGAGCAGATCTGACCAATTAGCGGGCCAGATGCCGGGATAAAAACACCTTTTCAGTCGCGTCACTCCTCAGATATTGAGACTGGACTTGCAACTTGAGGGGGGCCTCCTAGTGGTGCAGGGGTCCTATGCACTTGCATAGTCCACATACAGCAAGAAACGGCTGTGGTTCCAATGTTTGTGGCAGATCATTCAATCAATCACAGGCGGAGTTCACAGTAGGAGGCGGACCGGGCAGATGGACTATCTCCAGCTTTCGATGAGCTTTAGCCTTTAACAGATGCTGGAATTTTCGGAGGTAAGCTTTTAGCTATTTATCTATTTAAAATAGATATGTCTTTTTGCCTCTGTAGGTTACCAATGCAGACATATTGCCGAAATATCATTATATAAATGTGTTTCCTCTGGCAACAATTCAGCGGCGGCTGGCGTGGTAGCTAGCTAACTAAGCTGCTGAGGCTAACACTAGGCTAACAAGTCTGCCTGAGACTGAAAACCTGAAACATTGCTAGGGTGGGTCTTAAAATACAGCCTACCAGTTAAACATTGCTGTTATGTTGTGATTAGCCACATATCGTTAAATTAGCCAATTGTATTTGTATTTTTCAAGGAACGCCACGAAAAATGAAGAAAACTGGCTCCAAGAAGCCTTCTGGCTCCCAGGTCACAAGTGATCCTCCAAAAGAGCAAGGTAGGAACAAGGGAGGGAGTCTTGACAGCATGCTCTGTAATTGTGGGATAGTTGATTTGTTTTGGACAGGAGGCTTCCAAGTTCACAACATTGCCAGTACACCCATAAAAAAGCGAGAAAAGGCCTAATTAATTCCACTTCATGTCATTGACACTGGAGCTGCAACTAACAATTGCTCTGATAATTGATTGCTATTCTGTTAATTGATTATTGATCAGATAAAAACAAAAAAGCTAAATTTGATAAGACCTGTGCTTTGTTCTTAGAAATCCTAAACAAATGGTTAATCGAGTATGTAATCCTAAAACTACAAAATGTGGTCACAGTAAGATTTAAATATAATTGTTTGAATTTTGACCTTGTAGCCCAAATAACCTCCAGAGACACCAGAAATACCCAGATAAAGTTCAATAAAAATCTGTCATCAATACTGACTATAGACAATGCATTTGAAAAATGAAGTAACAATATGTGTTATTGTTGAAGGTGTAAGTGGACTTAACAATCCACCACAGCAAGCCCCTCAGATGCCAGCGCTTGCCCCAACTGGACTTGCAGCAATTGCAAGTCAGGAGGCTATAAATCGAAAGCTGCAAAGTCAAAGGGATCAACTTCGTGTGGCAGTTTTAAACACATTGAGGGCAGCATCCACCACAAGCCTGCCACCAGCAGAATCGACCTTACCAGGTAGAGTGAGGCTAAAAAATTATTTTGTTGTATTCTGTTTTATTTAGGTTAAAGCTTTTTTTAATCTGTATTTTTTTTCAATTTGATTTATTAGGGGTGTAGCTATTCTCCAAATCCACAGGTTTGGTTCAGCCCTAGATGTTTGAGCCACGGTTTAAACCCTGTGGACTTTTGTATCGTGGTTGCACTGCTATTATTTGTCTTTATTTAACTTTGCTGAGCGTATTTGTTATTTAGTCACCACTTTGAGTCACACTTAGGCCGACCTTACACATGAAACCATTTCATGCAAACCCATTTGTCTCACCAGGGGAGGTAAGGGCAACGTCCACTCCGGCCCAGATGGAGCACCTCTCATGATCCCCCTAAATCCACGAATGAAAACTTACTTATGAATATTGCATTCAAATTCTGTCAATAGATCACCAAAATGTGACATGCGTGAAAAGTTCCCTGTGTAATGTCGGCCATATATAGTGTGTCATTCATGTCTGTGGATGTATCTGTGAGAGTCTCTGTGTTGTAATGACACCATTTATTTTAGTGCCCAAATGTGGGAGAGATTACTTCTCGAGGGATACCACCTCTGACACAGAGAGCTCAACGTTTGAGGACTCATTCAGTGAGGAAGAATCTTCAAAGAAGAAGAAAAGGGGCATGGGCAAAAAGAAAAAAAGCCAAAGGCGCAAGGTTTCAGAAAGGGGCATGTAAATTGGATATTGTTTTGTTTGTTTATTACAGGACAGCACTTGAAATCCAACTGCCTATCTGAGAGGCACGTGTGCGTCCCAGAACCTTTTGCTTTGCTTGCTCATGTGTTAAAGCTGCCACACAGCCCACGTGGGCAGCGTGGCTCAGTCACATATATTTTCCTTAGGACGTCTGTGATTCTCAGCAGAAATACAGTGAAAATGATCTGTGAATACTCATATTGACACCATACAGCAACATTACACCTCTCACTACAGTTTTGATGTCTATATCTGTAGAATACGTCACAGACATGACAAAAATATCTATATTTTTAAATTTAAACTCAATACTTCCGGTATCTGTTCCAAATAAAAAGCCCTCTAGCATTTCTGAGGACAGAATTGCTTCATTTATTAACAAGGCTTTTATTGGGGCCCGAGCAAAGAGTTGCGTAAAGGCCCTATAAACAGGTTTCTGTGCAACGTCATCCAAGACATGCTCACGCAACTAGGGGGCAGAAAGCAGCACTCTTCACGGGATATCTAACAGAAAAGCAGAGATGACAAGGAGTTGTTGTGCTGTAAACTGAAACAACCACAGAAAAGATGGAATGAAAATGTTCAATATTCTGAGGGGATGCCTTTGCTAAGAATATAAGACGATTTCATTAAAAAGGGTGTGTTGGGGTCCTGGTGGCCTTAAAGGTAGCCAGAGTCTGTGCAGCGCCAACTTCATGCCTGGTATGTTGCTGTTTGCTAGCATTAGCTAGCTAGGTAATGAGTAAGTTAGCACTAGTGATGGGAACGAGTCCGCATGTGTCGAGTTCGAGTCAAGACCGAGTCTTTAAAGGATCAAAACCGAGTCGAGACCGAGACCATAGGTTTTTAAATGCAGCCGAGTCCGAGTCAAGACCGAGTCTTTGAGATGGAAAGACCAAGTCGAGACCGAGTCTTTAAGGAGTCGAGACCACATCGAGACCGATCAAAAAGAGCAGATTTTCATGATTTACTTACGTTTAACATAACCCAAGTATCACAAATGGTAGAGTGGGGATTGTTGGCTATAGGAGCAGTCTAGCACACACCTGTCTACTAAACTTCTCTGAACAATAGTTTACGACTAGGAGCTCAGCTGGAGTCAAAATTTAGTAGGCCTATGGCATTAACATTTCAGTAAAGTTGAAGGTGTTGGATTTTGACACTAATAACAGCAATATACATGGATTTCATATTAATGACTATATATATCAATACATCATAACACATCATAACACAATTTACAATGTTCCAAAATCTTATTCATAACATACCCCCCACACACACACACAAGAACTGTCAGAGAAGAAAAAGAGTTCAAAGTGTGGCTTTTAATTTTAACAGTTAAAGTTGTACTCATTGCATTTTTTAACATTCTGCAATTCACAACAACAGCGCCCTTTAGCATCTTTAGTAACCCCCCCCCTCCAAAAAAAAAACTGGAGAGAGAGAGATTCAAAGTATAGCCACTTATTTCAGCAAACACTACGTTATATCATCAACACAATATACTGTACAATGTTCCAAAATTGTACTCATTGTATTTTTTTAACAGTCCAATCCAATTTAAAAGTGAAATCCATAAATTAGTATTATTTATTAGCATCTTTTTAACTTCATGATGGTGTCTCTTATGAAGTCTTTGTAATACAAACAGATAGACTTGAAAAATCACATGTTTGAAAGGCATAAGCTTTTGTTTGCACAAAATAATAAAAAATAAATAATAATTGTTACATATATGATCACTTTAAACAGGCTATTGCAATGCAATATGAAGAAAACACACAATGAATGTTTTCCTTTAAAGGAAACTGTATTATTGATCATGAACATACAGTTACAGAATAGCTTGCCCCCTATTGTGCAGGCTCAGTGGGACCAGAAAAAGAACAAATATAGAAAATCGTGCACCTCACCCAGTCAAATACATTGTAATTAACATCATTCCAATTAGTGCAAAACATCCCACTAGAGACATTTCACTGCATGTTACTCTGTGACTTCTGTATGTGACAAATAGAGTTATCTTGTAATCTTGTAAGTCTAACATTATTCGTCATGCAATAATAACTAATCATCCAATCTCAGTTATAGTGAGCTACATCTGCTGGAAATAAAAAAAAAAATAACACCATTCAGATGCTGGTAAATCATCCAAGTGGCTGGTACTGTATGCTGCACTCACCAACCAAAATCAATCTATTGAGTGGCTGGAAAAATTTCAACATTCACTGGTTGAACCATGTTGCCAGTAGACAAACAAGTTAGAAGTCTGCACTCTGCAACAGCATTGTTTAATTACTCTGGGTCTCTAATAAGATATTCCTCTATCCTCTCACTCAAACTCAGTATAATGGTAATGTGGTAAACCGATTAAATTAACGTTACGAGGTAAACAATTAACCTGTAACCTTTTCTATGGTTAATGTCAGCCAGTAGATGGTGGCAGCGGAACATAGACGTTAACGTTACCAGACCTTTTTTTTGTTTTTACATCATGTCAAGCCCACTCCATGAAAACAAGTGCGACAAGCTAACGAACGTTCACTCATTTATTCAAATACTCAGTTACAAAGCTAGTAGCAGGCTAAGTGAACGTTGATGCTGATCTAGCCTCCCATATGCGCTAACGTTCGCTAATGTGACTGACCTGTCCCAGTCGCCATGGTCGTCAGGCGTTAGTGCGGGAGGCCGCAAGGCGCGTACCCTTTGTGTTGTGTTGTTGCCATGGTTACCATAAAAAAACGAAGGGAATCACGTGAAGCTCGTCAGACGTTTCAAAATAAAACATAATGATTTTTCACGAGTCGAGTCGAGACTGGAGTCTTTTGAGCACAAGTCTTGAAGTCTCTGTGTGTGCGACTCGAGTTCCCATCTCTGGCTTCAATCCCAGCCACAAAGACACAAGTATAGGAGACTCGCCCTCATATTCATACACATAAATTCGCGCACATGCTAAATCCCTTCTCCAGCTTGCTCATCTGGGCTTTCGCTGACGCTTTACAAATGAGATGGACATCGTTAATCATCATCTTCACTGTGAAAACATTAACGTTACTTAGCATCTGGCTTCTATCTAGCCCCTTACACCTCTGGCTGCATTTACTAGGCTAACCTGCACTCTTCCTCCCGCCATGACGACACTTTTAACCGACCAGGCAAGCTAACGTCAACTGCAAATGACCGAAACCAGAGACGTTCTATTATTGTAGAGACAGGCCACTCTGATCATTTTGAATGGGGAAATCTGCGACGCCAAAGATGGCGCATATCCCGCCCCTTTCACCAACAGCCAATCACCTGCGTTGTCACAGCCGAACCGGGAAACTTATAGCCCAATCATGTTGTTTCACCAGCGCATGCGCACAAGTACTTTTTTACGACAGAGACCATCAGAGACTTTCAACTGTTGTAAAACATTTACTGCGTTCAGATCTTTATCTAATTTATAGAGTGAATGATAAGAAATGATGTATTAGACATTATCTGGTCCATACATGAGTGGTCAGGCAGAGTAGAGCCAGAGCACAGCAGCCGGCACAGAAGAGCCAGAGCACAGCAGCCGGCACAGATTCAGCCGTACGATGGACGTCGGTGTCGTAAATCCCCGCGCATGCGCAGTGGAGTTCTCCCGGTAGGAAAAGAGCGTTTTAAACATCATTTCTACAGTAAAGTCGTTATTTTTTTTGGTTTTTATTTGTATCTTATTTCACTGGCGAGCATGTCTGTATGTTTTTTCCGTCCTGCTATCACGTTAAAGGGTGGTTTTGACCATGCCTCCATTCATTTAGATAGGGGTCTGGTCTCTTTGGGCTTTTCGAGGCGTCGCCAAGATGGCCGCCGAGTGACCTGACTTGTCTAGAAGGACTTTGCCGAAACCGAGTAGGCTAATATTGCTAGCTTACTGTAACGTTACATGCACACAAAGAGCCAGAGTAATCAAATACGCTCTGGGAGCCCATCTTTGTTTGCTTGTACCACATACATACAAAACACGAGTTAATGTTGTCTAAAATAGAATTATCTTCTTAACTTACCTCTGCTTGTGTTTCCGTTGGATATGTCTGTTGAAGTTTGATGTGGTCCCAGACGTCTCAGTGATGAGAGTGTGGCAAAATTTGCACTCGGCACTGTGTTTTTTCCTCAAACTTCCCGATATTACAGTTCTGTGGTTCGAATATCCAAATTTTATAATCGCCGATTGCTCACTCATCTTTCGTAGTTCTCTGTTCAACCCACTCCAGAAGAATAACGACGTTAACTGCTGTGTGCGTGTGTGACGTTTGGGCAAACATTGTATCAATATCTTTCAAAATCGTTGCTGCGCAGCGTTGCACCATGGGATATATTTTCACACCAGCCAATAGCGTGATTAAAAAAAAAATCATATGAAATTTGAATATTTGTAACGATTCATATTTTAGAGTATACCATGAAATATACACATCACATCTAATATGGGGTAAAAAAATCTGTGGTCTCGGTCGAAAATTACGAGTCCCCCTCCTTCCAATGAAGGACGAGACCGAGTCAAGACCGAGTATTTTTGCTTCCGAGACCGAGACGAGACCGAGTAAGCAAAAACTGGTCTCGAGTCCGAGACCGGACTCGAGTACTACAACACTAGTTAGCACTGTCTCTGATTCATACCAATGATATCTATATAATATTGGTTTGATTCAGTGACTTGATCATAGTGTAACTAACTGGCCAAAGGGGCAGTTTTAGGGGGCTTGAGTGAGAATCAGGGGGCCCAGAGCACAGTCTGGGTCTGTGGGACTTGATGGAGGGTGTTTGGGGGCTGTGGGACAGCCAGGCCACTGAGAGGCAAGCCAGGCAAACCCTGTGGCGCAATGAAAGTGAGGTGGGATTCGGTGTTGTGCCATAGTATGCATCTCTGCTGTGGTGAAATGTTAATACATGTTTTATAAGAGTCCTGACCTGAACACATCTACATGCCAATTACAAGTCATACTCATTGTGCCATCTACTGGCAACAAGTAACCGTTCTGTGACAATCAATATTTGATTTACCGTACTTTCCGGACTATAAGCCGCTACTTTTTCCCCATGCTTTGAACCCTGCTGCCTATACAACGGTGCGGCTAATTTATGGATTTTTACAGCTAACGGCCACTAGGGGACCTCCTCAATCTATGGATTGTACAGGTTACGTCCCCCACCTTTAACGCCTGGTTTATTATTACGCTTCTGCGTCGCGGCGACAGCGTAGCTACATCGTCGACCCTACACCGACATTGAGCATTCGGAGTTCTGCGTCGAGGGAACGCGTTGTTCTGTCGGTGGACGTCATCAACGTCAGTGATTCAGGTTTGTTATGCTAACAACACATAGTCAGACAGGTGGCGGTGCTAACGGAGCTAACAGCTGTCTGTCAGTCTGACCGAGAAGTTTCTCTCTTTACTTCGCTGTTAGTTGAATTAAATGACATTCATGTTGTCTTTAACTGTCCGTGCGAACCAGTCCGCAGCTTTGTGCGTCTGTTTGTGCGTCTCTGACTCTTGCGTGTTGACGTTTGCGTGGTCATAGGTTGTGCAAATATGCAACTTGTTTGTTGAAATGTTAATAAAATGGAAACAACGTTAAAACACCTGCGGCTTATAATCGGGTGCGGCTTGTATATGTACACATTTGTGTTTTTCCCTAAAATTGGCTGGTGCGGCTTATATTCAGGTGCGCCTTATAGTCCGGAAATTACGGTACATAAAACTTTGGTCTGGGTCTACAATTGATAAATTGAAATGTGACGTATAATTAGTGGATGTGATCGACACATATTGGCAGGCCTTTCCATAAGCGCCAGCTATCCAAATGAAAGACTACTCATTTAAGTCCAACTGGCTACTTTATGATATTAGTTTGTGATTCTAATAAAATAGTTATGATTAACAAGTTATGCGTGTACATTTTACAACCACTCAGCATCAAAACAATGCAAGCAGGATTAGAGAAATGTGGTCATCTGTCTGCAGGGCACAAAATTAGCACCATCCACCAGCCAAATTCCACTAAAATATGCAAGTGGCTGGTAGATTTACTTCAGTCACCAGCCAAAAAAACAATGGTAATGTATAGGGGGTGTAACGGTACACAAAATTCACGGTTCGGTATGTACCTCGGTTTTGGAGTCACAGTTTGGTACAATTTCGGTACATCAAGGATAACAACAACAAATGTAGAAAATAACATGTTTGTCATTTACTTTGAAAAGTGTTAACAGTCAGCAGTGGCTCCTTGGCTACAATTCTGACTGTAACAGTTAAGGCACTAAAATACTGGCATATTGTCAGTAAGAAATAATACATGCAATAAACAATAAACACAAAAGTCAGTAATGCTCCATTGTAAGCATCCTCTGACCTTCCTGAACAACTGCAGCTTGCGCTCATTTATACAGGTGGTCATTTGAGTGGGTCCCCAATTCAAATGATTAGGAAATAAACGACTGTATTTTTTAAAAAATATTTCGCTTTGATTAAAAAAAAAAGAAACACATTTTCATTCAGACAACTGTATTATTCAAGTTTCTTGCCAAAAACTTAATTTTACAAGAATTACATTTTAATACATCATAACTTTATAATTTACCTTCACCCAATTAGAGATGCACCGATCCAGTTTTTTCCGATCCAATCCCGATACCGATACCTGGACTGAGTGTATCGGCCGATACCCGATACCGATCCGATACTGTTGTTGAATTAATAATAAACTGTATACCTTCCACCATGTGAAAGGGACTAAAGGCACCAGACTTTCCTAACTAAGACAAAATAATCAAACAGTTACTGAACATTGTAAATATGTGTAACATTAATAATAATAATAATAATAATAATAATAATAATAATAACAATAATAATAATACATTTAATTTATATAGCGCCTGTCAGGGTACCCAAGGACACACGTAACAAAGTGGAACAAAGAAAACAAAGAATGAATGTAGCGCCTGTCAGTCAGCATGGAGGGAACACTAGCACTGAAGTCAGCAGCACCGTCTGTAAACAAACTAGCGTCTGGAGGCTCCGTGCACACAGCGGGGGCGACCATCCAGCATCGCTGCGAGCCGGGGAGACCGCAGCAGCAGAGGAGGAGACAAAGCAGCCCGGCGGGGAATAACCCTGAGGTTGTGGTGGAGGGAGGACCAACGGAGCAACGACGGACAGCCCACAGAGTACTGAGTACGTCGGTTTGAAAGTTAGCATTGCTAGGCTAACAGCTGATCGGTGAGGCTAACAACTGATGGCGAGGCTACTAGTTAATCAGCAGAGAAATGTGACGTGAGTACATGTAACGTCCTGCAAACAGGAATACAAAATAAAACATAGCAGCTGAACCTGAGAATAAACTAATAAAGAGTTGGTCAAACAACAACTTGCGCTCTTCCAGCATGCGACACACCGACGCTGACGAATGACGCAATGTGCTGCGACGGCGAAGAAAAAAAAATGGATCGGCCGGTGGATCTGTTTCATTTTACCGATCCCCGATCCAGCCGTTTTGTCAATATCGGAGCCGATATCCGATCTTAATATCGGATCAGTGCACCCCTACACCCAATACTCATTTTTACTGAATAGCACTAGAATGCATCATGACACAATACACCACAGCTGCTGCCTGCAGGCTGCTAGCAGCTAACTAGCTGCTAGTGCGCATGTGTGCACTAAGCTGAGAGGTTGTATCCTACAGAGTAGAGAGCGTAGTCGTCTTTAGCCCGCAAAGCTAGCCGCTAGCCAGTTAGACCCCTGTCAAGGACGGGCAACCCGGTGGAGCTGAGTACTTTAGCCTTTCCCCGCACACAGCAGCACGAAACCCCTGGTTACCCATCTCTTGATGATGACGGATGTTAGTTATGTCTGGGAGTGTTAAAAATGACCCTGGCTGTAGCCTTTAATGTACAAACTGTTTGACCATATTTTTAACTTGAGTCTTGCCACCACTCCTATTCTGTCCTGTGTTTCAGACAACTGCAGTTTTAATGGCTTTTATGTGTTTGAAAATTATGTTTTTTTTTTGGGTTTTTTTTAGCCCCTAAGCGCAAGAGGAGGGATTAAACCAGCTCTGATCCAGAAACCACTTCATCTTCAGATGACTCTTCTGAGGAGAGGAGGCAAAAGAAGAAAAAGGGCCAAAATGGGAAAGGGAGACATTTTCCCCAAAGAGGTATGTGCCCTTTTTTGTATCTCTTACTCAAGGCTTCTATGGTACTTCACCTTTATTTACAATAGTGATAATTAATAATTTCATTTTTTGTATTGTACTTTGGAGTGTGTGTGTGTGTTAGTGGGAAAGTGGCTGTGTAAGAAATTATTCACAAGATCTACTACACATACTTCTTTAGCTACTAAAAAGTAAACCTTTTTACTTTTGTAACCAAATCTAGGACAGCAATTTTCTTCACTATTCAGGCTTTTGGTGATTGAATTTGTCCTATGTGAAATGTCTAGTTTTGTAGTTAAAGATGCAGGAGACGTCCAGCAACGCTACCATGTGTTGCTGAGGTACAGAAAATGCCGAAGTTTGAGGTGGACTGCCAAGCACTACAACACTGACATAGCAACAATATCAAACTCTGCAGTAGTTGCACAAAGTAAAAGTAGCAATTGCTGCCCCAGATGTGATCCCACATTGGGAGAGAGCCAGACACTACTTGCCTATGCAAATTCTATGAATGCATTTATTAATTGACTGCCTGAGGTGAAGGACACCATAAAAAAATGAAAAAAGATAGACTGTTGCTCCCTGTTTGAGGACTTGAAGTGTTGTTGTTGTTAGAGCAGGGCAATATGTCATGTCAATATCATTGGTAAAGATATTGTGTGTGATTTGAGTTATTTTTATTTGTGTGATATGCTTGCAGTTTAGATGTGAAGTAAGAGTTATGTTTTCTGCCCTTCCTGTTTGTAGCATTTACAAAAAAAAGTTTACAGTTTGTATGTGTGGTTACCCACAAAAGTACAGATTTTAAATGACAGTTTTCTGCCCTTCCTGTTTGTATCATTTTGGGGTTTAAAATGGTTGTTTTTAAAGTTTGTATGTGTGATTGCCAACGCCAAAATAAAGTGCTGCAGGAGGTGTGGTAAAATGTCTGTTTTTTTTGGTTCAGAGGAAAATACATGTATTTGGTTTATTTTATTAAAATTGGTGGTTAAGGCAGCTGTTGTGTTTACAGACTCTTGATATGGAAGTTAATACTGTGCACGGTCAGTGTCGCTACGCTCTGCCACCAGTAGATATGTCCATACTGTGTAGAGTAGAAAAGACTGCAGATTGATGTACAGACAAGAGTGTAAGAGGTAGACAGGTAACGTTAGAGCCAAGCGAGTCCAGCGGATACTCCGGAACCCAGGCACGTAAAAAGTACAGGTAGTCGTCATCCGTCACCACCACAAATGCCGCCTGATTTGCTGCTGTAGCATTGTCCAGCACTGGTTAGCTATTCAGTGAACGTCACTGATCAGTTCAGTTATTTGACTGACATCTGTTCATTAATTTAGAAGATACCGTTGTTTTTCTGAAAGCTTCAATAGCTCAGCAAACCTCCAGACAAAGACTTTCTGAGAGCGACCATCAGCTCCTCACGAGCAGCGAGCTAGAGCTTGGCTACAAACAGCTGTGGAGGCTCCAGGGCCCTGTGTGAAGAGCGGGCCACAGTGACGTATCATGAGCTGCACAGCGCCCTTTAGCCTTGTGTTGGTGTGGCACCCTGGACATTTTATTAGTTCAGATTATGTCTAAAAGAAGTATTTCATTAGTTCTTGAAAGTAACTTGGTACCCCCCACCATTATTTTTCTTATTAATTCAATTTAAAACGCCTTGGGTCACTACAAAACACAGGAGAAGCTCACTTGCTTCACTCCATGTACCTGTTGGGCAATATCCACTCACGCCAATAGGTGTCATTATAGGCTGTTCAAGGCCAGTGACTGGCGCTGCAATCCTTGTAAACAAGGAAGAAGTCAGCTCAGTTGCGAAGCACAGGACAGTCAAGATAGCAGCATGGAGAGCCTGTACTCACACAAGACTGTCTTTTGTTGTATTTGCAGGTGAGATAAGTGCACAAGCGCCCTGTTCACTTATTTTAAGTTTGTCCATAAGTTGCCGTGCCATGTTTATATGTTTACAGCGTTATGAATGTCAAGAAATAAGGCCGCTAACAATTGCTAGCCTTAGCTGTTAGCATCGGCATGTCGAGTGCGCTAGCTTAAGACTGAGAGCCTCGTGTGAGTATAAACAAGGCTTAATGGCATCCACCGTAATGTTAGTGACCTCACCATACTGTTTTATTGTTCTCATGCATGTAAATATAATATATATAGATATAAGCAGCCAAAACATGGAATTTGTTTCTGAGTAGGCTGTACATGTCAGTTTGTGTATTAAGTATTAATTTAATATGAAGACAGTAATAGCTATATTATCTCTTTTTATATTATTTTGGCTATAATCTGGTAAACAAGGAAGTAGGCTCAGTTGGGTTAGACACTGGAACCTGGACGGACACTGTCATCATTGTGCAAGTGTGTCACACTGACAGGGCACTGGAGCACTGGAGGCCGTCCACAAGGGTCAGAAAAGCGACCCTCTAAGAAAGCCTAAAAAGGGTCTAACAGTGAGAAGGTCTTCATTTTATTTTACAGTGCAGTTCTGTTGTAATGTGGCACAAATTACCATCTAAGTTTACTAACACTGTAATAAGTAGTGGGAAATAAAGATGCAATGTCCTGGCAGCTTCAATAGCTGGTCTAATGTTACTGGGGTTGGATAGTGACATGGCTTTAAATGGTCAGATGTCTTAACTATGAGAGAAGCGCATCGAGGAAGCCACCTACAAACTCCATAAGACTCCAGAGAACATAGAGGTTACCAGGGACGTGTGTAGTAGCGACCAGATGTGAACCGATGTGGTTTGACTTTAGTTACGGTACTGTTTTCTTCTAATGGTCAATAAATGGTCCTGTAAGAAGTGAAACTATGTTAAATAAAGCTCAAATAAATGTTTTTTCCTCTGAACTCTGTGTGTTTTGTCCGACTATTATAAAAGCCATGTCCAATATAATGTGGCAGTACATTTGTCTAATTAAGCTATAGGCCGAAGCTGGTAGCATTAAATGCATAATTTGATAGTGAGGGTAGGATAGCGTCTAACTAGCATATTTTGGATCTGATATGGCATTGTGTGTGATTTCTAATTAGACTAAGAACTTGGCCAGCTGCTCCTGGAGGTACCGAGGTCTAAGCGGAAGCTCAGAGGGGAAAGAGCTTTTTCTATTGCCGGTCCCAAACTATGGAACGTCCTCCTGCTCCATATCAGACAAGCCCCCTCACTGTCCTCCTTTAAAACTCATCATAAAACCCATTTTTATTCTTTGGCTTTCAACCCAGCGTGAGACTCTGCTCTTGTTTTAGTGTTTTTATTGTTTTCATTGTTTTAACATTGTTATTGTTTTATTGACTCTTATTTTGTTTTTATGTTTTTTATGTTTTATGTTCCATTTCTTTTCATGTACAGCATTCTGTCACAGCTATGGCTGCTTAAAGTGCTCTATAAATAAAGTTGAGTTGAGTTGAGTTGAGTTTATATGCAGTTTCTGATTACAGCATAATTTGGGTACGCTATATGGTGCCTAATTACAGTATAACTTTTCTTGTTTACTGTCTAATTAACATTACATTATTTCCGGTTGTCTAATTTGATACAAAGTATGGCTTGTTACGTCTTATTGCCGTATTGTTTTTGTCTAATTTTATACGAAGTATGGCCTGTTATGTCTCATTAACGTACTGTAAAATAAAGTGCGACCGAGTACTGTTTATGGTTGCCATTACGTCTGGGTCATTTCACTCAGTGAGAAACCTTCCTAAGCATAAAGGACTATGTGACAGCAGCACACAACTCTAACAAATGCAAGATATTCATTATCATAGTAATCAAGACATTTCACTAAAAGCCATAAATGTCAAACTAGTGGTGGCACTTGAGGTGAAGTTAGGGGATCCGCAGTCAGTAGACTTCCTCTTCTGGGGACCATAAATTCAATCTAAACTTCCATGGCAATCAATCTGTAGTCATTGAGATATCTCATTCAGAACTCATGCCACTTGCATGGCTTAGGAGGCAACATACTGAAAAAGAAAAATCACCAATACTATATCACAGCACTCAAATTATTTTGTGTTGAATTTAAAGGCTGTATGGGGTGTTGTATATCAACTTCACTTTTCTCAATTGGTCCAAAAGATTTCAAAGGTAAAAAAAAGTCACCAGCAGTCTTTAAGGCTGAGTGCAGTAGGACTTCATTTGCAGGCAAAAAAGAACGGGATGAGAAACAGACAAAATTTGTGAAAAAAAACAAACTGACCTGAGATTCAAAGCCCCGAGCATCCTCTTTTAAACACAAAAAACTGGGAGTGTTTGTTCGGACATCATGGCCTCAACCAATCCCTATTCTTCTTAATTTCTGCTGACACTGCCATTTCTCTATGGAAAATTCCCGTATTTCTTCATGGAAAATCCCCATTCTGCCTTCTGTGCCTGCGCGAAGATTGGCGTACGTGCAGAACTGCATGTCGACCAGTTGCTCTTCTCTTCGCCTTGCTTTGGTTTTTTAACATCAGGGCTTTCCCTGTTGCCGCTATCTCCGGCTCTTAGAAACTCAGGTCTACAGGTTTTTTGATAATTCACTCCCCTCCTTGATATATCCCATCATATCTGATCACTCTTGGCACTGCATTTTTAAACATAATGAAAGTGTTACATATTTGGTTATATGATTATGAATTCTGAGATTTGTGGTTACATTTTCACATTTCACATCATCTGACTATAGCACTTTAATCGGTAGAAGCACTTTTCAGTCAGCTGGTGCCCAGTAGTATGTTTCAGCAACTCTTTCACTCCTATAACCCTTCATTTCTTACTTTTATCATTGTAACAGTTATTATCAGTTACCATTAGTCACTATTTACTAACTGTGGTTATTTTATACTGACCACTACCTACTTACTATGGTTATTTTACACTACAGGAGCACACCTTTTAGTTAAACTATAATTAAGAAGAGTAAGTTTAATTGAATCGTATGTACCTCAATGTTGGTGACTTTGGTTTATGTTTATCTCCTACAGAAGAGGATTAGGGCCACGTGAGCTATTTTTTTAGTTCTGACATTAAAGTCAGAATTCTGAGAATAAAGTCAGAATCCTGAGATTAAAGTCAGAATACTGAGCTTAAAGTCAAATTGAAGTGAGAATAATGGGTAAACGCCCTGTAAGGAACCAACTTCAGTGAGAGTGTGAGAAGATGTTGGATTTCTTGGCGTTTCTGCGTGTTCGAAAGGGTCCCAGAGGAAGCCATTGCAGTAATGGAAGAGCAAAAATTGAGTTAAAAAGAAATATATGTCGATTTGGTGCCTGGCGTTTGTACAGCTCCTTTATACTTCCATACATAAGCTACTGTGTGGAAGTGTGGGGTAACACGTACAAAACAAATACTAAATCAATCTTTATCCTTCAAAAAAGAGCCATAAGAATTGTAAATAAAACCACTTACAGAGAAATAATGAATCCTGTTATGGTAACGACAGTGATCGAACCCAAAGGCACGACACAGATTCTGGAAAGTCAATTCAAAGTCAATATTTATTAGTGACACGGTGAATAATAATAGTGCAGGGGGGGAAGGAGTGACGTGCTGGAGAATCCCGGGGTCCGTGAGGTGAGGTGGCGGTGGCCGGTGAGTGAAGCCTCTTTGTTTGGTGTCCTTAGTTGTGATGGCGGAGCCGCGTGTCCACGTGGTCAGCGTCCCGCTGGTAGTCCAGTTCCAAGGCGGGAACTCGAATACAAGCAGGCAGGAGCAGTTGACTGGCAGGCAGGCAGGCAAGCAGGCAGATGAAAAGGCTGAAGCAACTTTGGCAAAGGGAGACAATAGGTCAGGATAGCTGCACAAGCTATTTTCACGAGAGAACAACACTGAACACGAGTGAACCAGGATCTAAACTCAAATACCGCTCTGGCTGAAAGTATGATCTGGCGATGAGTGGCTGGAGATCCAGAGGCTTTATGGAGTGGTTGATTAGTGGAAGGAGTACCACCTGGCACTTCCTGCAGGAGAGAGTTAGCCACGCCCATGCACAGAAAACACAGACAGGGGAGGGGGAGACATGAGAATCAGACACACATAGGGAAAAAGACAACAAACAGAGGGAAAGGAGGGGCTGCCATGACATGAGTCATGACAAATCCATCGTTTATCAAGTTAAAAGCTCTAAAATTTAGCGATTTGGTCAACTTTTAAACAGCTCAAATTATGTATAAAGCCAAAAATAAATGATTACCCAGCAGTATCCAAGAGTTATTTCAATTGAGAGAAAATTGGTACAGCTTGAGGGGAACCAATATATTTAAGATACAGCTAGTGAGAACAAACACAAAATATCACTGTATTATAGACAAAGGAGTTACATTATGGAATGATTGCAACAAGGAACTGAAAACATGTACATCATTAAATAAGTTCATACGAATCTTCAAAGACAACATACTGAATGGATATAAGATGGAATAGAATGCATAGGCTGTTCTGTGTTGGGCCTCATGCCTCCATAACACATGTCTCAACAAAGAGAAAGGCCTGTAGTTGAAGCCAGAAGCCTAAACTACTAATTCTCCAGCCACGAGGGACTAAAGAACAAAGAACCAGGCAAAAGGGCCCACAAGGTGTGAAAACCGCGTCACCAGCTGACCTGCCCCCAAGACGTCACCTGGTCCCTATTGGCTGTGAGCCAGGAAGTTCTGCCAGGATCGCAGTGACATCACTCCCACGATAAAAGGTCACGGACCAGAAAGGACCGGTGTATTTCCCGACAGCTACGTGGCGGATAGACGTCTGCAGCCGTTGTCTTAAGGATACAACCTGAGAAACGTTTCCCCCCCCTTTTTCTTTTGAGCTAAAGTTCAGTTCCCTCCTCGGTGGACGAGATACAGACTGTTTTGGCTTCACTTTCGTTTTTGTTTGGACATTCAGTATCGTTTGGATCCAGGAACGCTGCATAACCCAGCCGTTCCCTCATTACCTGCAGAAGGAAGAAGAGAATCTTCAGAAGGAACGAGACCGTCCCTTCCATTGAGTCGACCGATCGCTGTGTAACAGCCTGCCGTCAGCTGTGAGAAAGCTCCAGTCTAATCCCACGCTAGCCTCCTGAACGAGTTGGAGCTCCCAGTTAGCCTGGCACCCACGCTACCGCAACGCAGCATCTAAAGTAAGAGGTCTTTTGTTTGGGCAGAAACAGATAGTATATAGCGTGTTGTTTTTCTTTGTTGTGCTTTTGTTTTGCTGTGAAAGGACCGCCGAGTCCGATTTATGGTTACCTGTACTGTGTGCTAACTGTGTTTGCTTAGCTCGCTAGGAGCTCGTTCAGGCTAATTCAACCTGTATAGTCTGTTTGACTGACTATTCGCGTCCTCTTACCCCCCCCCCCCAAAGAAGATGAACTCCTTTTTCCTCAGGACAAACAGGTCAAGCACAAGTCTTCTTTTTCTACAGAAATTCTTTTCTTTTTGATTTTTGATTTTAATATACCGTTAAAGTGTCACCGCCTGATCCAGAAGAAGTTGAATTAGTTTCAGAATCAGAGCTTAAGACCCGCCACTTGAAACTACAAAGAAAAAGTCTTTTTCAAGACTGTGATCATCTGATGAAGAACGTTGCAGTCATTGTCTGCTTCAGAAGCCTGGAAAGGAGTCTCCAACAAAAGAGACTTTGTGTGCTCCCAGCCGTGACCGACTCTGCCCCCAGCACTCCCAAGGCAGAAACCCCGCTGGGCCTTCAGACCAAGAGCTCCTCGACAGAGTACCGGCCTTCCTTCTGGCTATCGAACTGACGCGCCTTGCCGTAGTCCAACCCAGAACTCTCAAGGAAACCAAGCTTCAGTGCCTCCTAACTCCCAGACAAAACAGGCTGAACGTCTTCATACAGCTGGATCCACACACGTGAGAATGAGTGGTGTCTAAAGTTCTGACTTCTGTCCAGGTTATGACTTCTGTCCAAGTTCTGACTTCTATCTTATGAACTTAAGGGAATTTAGATTAGGGTCTCGTTAGTATTAAAAATTACTCCCGTAATATTTAATATAGGAAAACCCAACCCTTTAACTTTACCATCTGCTGACGGTCACATAACTTTATTACTTTCCTAATTACAATCTTTACATTTTCTGTTATCTGTTGTTCTTCTAAAATAGCGCGCAGTGATACGAATCCAGAGCAAATAGCGCCAAGCGATTATGAGGTCTGATTTTTTCGTGGACAACGGTTTTGTGATGCAAATTAATCACTCTTTTGAACACATTTGTTTTGAGAAGAAAAAAGGCTTTATTTTCGTGACCCCAGACAACTTGCCGGACTACTTTCGTCAGCACCAAAGCCGGGCAAGAACTCGGCGCACAGGACACTGTCGGAGGTAAGTCAGCGTTGATGCACTACACTGCTGACGGGGATGCCATACAGATCCATATCAAAAAACCCGAACTATCCCTTTAACATATTTTGTTGATCTTATGTAATATTCTAATTTTTTGAGTAACTGAATATTGGGTCATTATCTTTAACTCATAATCATCAAAATTGCAACTAATAAAGGTTTGAAATTTTTCACTCTGTGTAATGGATCTATATGTGACCGGGCAAGGTTATTTTAAAAATGGGGCCGACCACGCCACCTAGGATTTGGCTGAGGCCTCGAACCTCTTAAAATGACCAAGATTAAAATTAAGATAAAAATATTAAAATGTTCTTTGTGTCAGGGGGAGAGCAGTTAAAAACCAGTGGTGCTTAAAACAGTGAATTCAACCAGATTAAAGTAGTAACTATTTATTTTAAGAGCAGGTAAAACAATTAAAACGTATATACTAAAATAATGCGGCAACGCGGGCAGGAGGTTAAAACAAGAGTCCATGTGTGTCTGCTGGCATCCACCTTCTGTGAGTCTGGCTTCTTTCCCTGGGCAGAGCCTGTAGAGGAAAACACCGGTCTTTTCAGGGACTTACGCGGAAGGGAGAAGTGTTACCTTCTCCTACTTGTAGCCGCTAACGATCAGTGTTCGGTGCGTTTTCCTTTTTGTGTTGTCTTAGACTTCCTCCATGCCAATGTCGATGCCGTTCTCACTGTAGGTTTCCGTTCTGTTCCCTTCATTGTGCTCTCTCTGCTCTCCCGTCGTCCCTCTCCTGCTCTTCTGCCCTTCTGCCCCTTTTATTTAACCTAGTCCAAACTTTCTGGTCTCCAGGTGAAAGACCTCAACCTTGATTACACGATGGCGGAAGTAAAAACAACGTTTAAAAACACACACGCATTTCAAAATAAAAGCATGCAATAAAATAAAGTTAAAACAGCGAACACTAAAAAGACAACAAATTAAAAGCAACAACATGCTTCACAGTAAAATCAAATCAAATCTGTAGTCCATGGTGGTGGTTCCCTTCACGAGTGTCCAGCAGTGTGTGAGTGCAGTGTCACTGGTGTTTTAATTTGCAGACCTTCCTACTTTTGGTTTGCCCCTGCTGCCTTGTAAACACCGGCCCTGCCCTTTAATCTCTGCTCCTGCAGGGTGCTAATTTTATGTGATAACATAATTATAAGTAAATTGTGTGTGTGTGTGTGTGTGTGTGTGTGTGTGTGTGTGTATGTGAACTTTTGATTCTTTTTGCTGATTCACTTATTTTTGTTAAATAAAGTGTGCTCTTTAATTTGAAAACGTCTCTCGCACCGTGGTATCATTGAACCTCTGTAACCTTGTTAAAAGTTAGCTTAGAATTTCCTGGGGGTGAAATTACCCCAGGTGGCATTGTTGCAACACCATAGTTCCCCTTCCACCATGCCATACAAACTTGATCAAAGAAAAACAACATAACAGCACATCTGTGCGCACTGTGGAATGCAAAGTCATTCCTTTCAAACCCTTTTCAGTTTCAGGTTATATCTGCACTTCAGAAAACATCCCTCCCATATGTGGT